>JALPQD010000250.1:2482883-3111767 GCA_023101885.1 Typhlomys cinereus | reverse complement strand
AGAGAAAGAAAAAAAAAGTTTACTTATCTTTGGGCTGGATGTGAAGAGTCTCGCGCATGTGATACAATGGTTGTAGTGACGTCCAGATGTATGGCCTGTGTTCTCTTTGTTTCTTAGAGTTTTGCTTGAGTTTCCTTTGGACTCTATTGAATTCTGAGTAGTAGTGTGTCTTCCGTGGACCACGTGCATAGGTCCCCGGTGGGCCAAAGAGGCAAAGGGTCTGATGTTGATGGCAGAATTCTTCACCTGCGACCTGGGGTGGGGGGCGGAGGGGCGCGGGGGCGGGAGGGCACGAGGGGCTGGTGTCCGGGGCAGGGCCCCAGAGGCTAAGCCGGCAGCCACACGCCGGTGCTGCTGGCCAGGCAGCTCGGCTCTGGGGTTGGGGGCTGGGCTGGGAGGGGCTTTTTCTCACCTGGGCGCTGGTTGGGGTCAGCGCGGAGGGGGGGCTGGGGACAAAGCTGGAGGCCGCCCTTGTGGGTGCTGCTGGCCAGGCAGCTCGGCTACAGTGTGGGCGGCTGGGCTGGGAGAGGCTCGCTCTCACCTGGGCGCTGGTCGGGGTTCGCCGCGGAGGGGGGAGTGGGGGCAAAGCCAGCGGCAGCACGCGCGTGCTGCTGAAGTTGTATTTTCATTATCGTTCACTTTCAGGAAATCTTGAATTTCCTTTTTAATTTCTTCTTGAATCCAATTCTCATTGTTGTGTTGTGGATGTCAAGTTTTAAGCCATAGTGGTCTGATAAGGTGCAGTTTAGAATTTCAACATTCCTGTATATGTGGAGATTCATTTTGTGGCCCAATATGTGATCTATTTTGGAGAAAGTTCTGTGTGCTGCTGAAAATAATGTGTATTCTTTGGTGTGTGGATGAAAAGTATGATAGAGATCTGTAAAGTCCATTTCATAAGGGTTTGGTTAAGCTCCAAAGTGTCTTTGTTAAGTTTTTTACCTGTAGATCTATCCCATGTTGAGAGGACAGCATTGAAATCCCCAAAAATTATCGTTTTGGTTTTGATTTCTCGCTTTAGATGTTGTAGGGTTTGCTTAATAAATGTAGGAGGGGCCATGTTGGGTGCATATATATTCAGTATTGTGAAGTCTTCCTTGTGAATTTTACCTGTGACTAAAATGTAGTATCCATCCATGTCTCTTATGATTTTCTTTAGTTTGAAGTCCACTTTGTCCGATAGCATAATGGCTATCCTTGCCTGTTTTCTGCTTCCATTAACTTGTAGAATTGTTGACCAGCCTTTTATTTTTAGGGCGTGCCTATCTTTTGTGGTAAGATGAGTTTCCTGCAGGCAGCAGATTGATGGATTGTGATTTTTTAATCCAAATTTGTAATCTGTGTCTCTTTATCAGTCATTTAATCCAATTAACATTTAGTGTTATAATGGAGAAACTATTTTTAATTCCAGACATTTATTATGTTTAGTAGTTTTTGTAAGTATATTGCTTCGCTTTTAATGGTGTTATATTTCCCTTCTGTTCTCCCGGATATGCCTGTTTTTAATCTTCAAGCTTGAGTATCCTTTCTAGCATTTTTTGAAGGCCTGGTTTGATGGACATGTATTCCTTCAAGTTGTCTCTGTGCTGGAAGATTTTTCTTTCTCCCTCGATCATGATGGATAGTTTTGCAGGATAAATCAGCCTGGGTTGACATTTTTGCTCATTCAATACTTGAAGTATTTCTTTCTCTCCAAGCTCTTCTTGCTTTTACTGTTTCGACTGAGAAATCATTTTTATTTTAATATTTTTACCTTTAAAAGTGACTTGTTTTATCTCCCTTGAAGCTCTCAGCACCAGTTCTTTTTCTTGAATGTGGAGTGTTTTACCTATTATTTGCCATGGTGAGCTTCTGTTTTGGTCCCTTCTCTTTGGGGAGCAGAATGCCTCTTGTATATGTATGGGCCTCTCTTTTTTTAGATGAGGAAAGTTTTCCTTGATGATCATTTGAAAATTTTCTTCAGGGGTGGTATTTTGAGATTCTTGCTCTGGTATTCCATGAATGCACGTGTTAGGCTTCTTCAGGGTGTCCCATATCTCCTGGATATTTCTCTCAAGTATCTTTTTGGCTTTAACAACCTCTTCCATTGACCTGGTTAATACTCCCACTTTATCTTCAAGGTCTGAAATTATGTTTTCTGCTTCATTAGTTCTGCTGATAAGACTCTCTGTGGAGTTCTGGGTTGAAGACAACTTGTCTTTTAGCTCAGTTTTAAACTCTGCTTGAGTCTGTTTTAACTGCTTTATGCCTGTTTTTGTTTCTTGCACTGTTTTTCTCAACTCCTCCAAGTGTCTATTGTGTTCCTCTTCAAAGCGATTGATTCGATTATTTAATTCCTCCCAGATTTCCTCTTTCATAGTATTAAACATGGTAATGATCATGTTTTGAAATTCGTTTCCTGGGTCAGGCTTTCTTGGCCATTTTCCATGGGTTTGTTCTGGTTGGAGTGTAACATTATGGGATCAATTCCTTCAGTGGGAGATTTGTTTACTTGAGTGTTGTTTCTCATGGATTTGCACTTTGACTTGGGCATTATCGTTTTAACTCTTAAGACCTTCTTTCAATTTCTGTGCACTTTTCACTGAATTATTTGGCCTGGGGTTCTGGGGATGGGTGGGGACGGAGCTTACCTAGGTCGGGGTGAGTCCCAGCTGGACCACGATTATCCCAGGTGGCCGAGTGGGGGAAGGGAGGATGGGGTATCAGCGGGGCACTATTTAACCTAGGGGAGCTGGGGCGGGCCCTGGCATAGGGGGTCCTCATCCCCGGCCCTACATGGCTTCAGCTCTGGCTGGCTGGTGGGAGAAGCTGGGTCCCTTGGGCTGCCTAGGGTTCTGGGGGTGAGCATGGGGCGGAGATTACCTAGGTCGCGGTGAGTCCCGGCTGGACCATGCACACTCGTCCCCAGCGGCAGAGTAGGGAAAGGGCCAGAGCTCACATTTTCATAGTTCTTACTTCTCACAAAGAGATCAGACTTAGCTATAGTTCACAGTGGTCTTAGAGAGCACATAATGGTCATAGAGAGTTGAAAATGGCCATGGAGATCTCACAGTAGTCACGGAGAGCTCACAGTGATCATAGACAGCTCACAGCCATGGATAGTTCACAGTCATCAGAGATTTCAAAGTGGTCACTGAATGCTCCAAATGTTCATATAGAGCTCACAGTGGTCATAAGTCATAGTGATCCTACAGAGCTCATAATAGTAATAGAGAGCTGACAGTTGACATAGAGATCTAATAATGTACAAAGAGACACTACGGTGGTCATAGAGAAGTCACAGTGGTCATAGATAGTTAGCAGTGGTCATAGCACACTCACAGTTATCATAGAGAGGTCATAGTGTCAATAGAGATCTCGTAGGGGTCATAGAGAACTTACAATTGTCACAGAGAGCTCATGATTGACATAGATAGCTCAAAGTTGCAATAGAGATGTTATAGTGGCCATAAATTACCTTGATCACAGAGAACTCATAGTATTCATAGTTCCTAATGCTGTTAGAAATCTCTTGTGGCCATAGAGAGCTTACGGTGGTCACAAATAACTCACAATCATCACAGACAGCCTATACTCTCATAGCAATCATAGAGAGCTCACAGTGGTCATAGCTCATAGTGCTCATAGGGAATGCATAATGGCCTTAGGTAGCTCACACAGTGGTAATAGAGAATTCAATGTGGTAATGGATTATGCTTGTCATAGAGAGCTCAAAATGGTCATATAGAGCTCACAGTGGTCATAGAGAGCATACAGTTGTCATAGAGAGCTCAAATTGGTATTAGTTATGTCATAGTCGTCATAAATCACTGTGGTTCTAGATAGCTCATAGTGTTCATAGCTCATAGTGGTCATCATAGTAAGCTTATAATGTCCATAGAAAGTTTATGGTGGTCATGGATAGCTCACAATGTTCATCGAGTGTAGGAGTAAGGACTAGTCAGGACTGTAATGTCTGTATGGGCCATGTGCATGAATGCAACTTCCTCAAGCTAGAATATGCTGTGGTGCCTTGTGCTGACGTCAAAATTCTATTTTCTGCTTCATTAATTCTGCAAATAAGTCTCTCCTTTGAGTTGAAGATAACTTGTCTTTTAGTTCAATTTTAAACTCTGCTTCAGACTGTTTTAACTGCTTTATGCGTATTTTAGTTTCTTGAACTGTTTTTTCTCAACTCCTCCATGTGTCCGTTGTGTTCCTGTTCAAAGTGGTTGATGTAGTTACTTAACTCCTCCCGGATTTCCTCTTTCATAATATTGATTGTAGTAATGATAATCCTTTGAAAGTTGTTATCTTGGGTCTGGTATTCTTGGCTAGTTTCTGTGAATTTGTTCTAGTTGGAATCCATCATTATGGTGTTACTTCTTTTGGTAGAAGATTTGTCTTCTTGAGTTTTGTTTCTCATAGATATGCACTTTGACTTCAGCATTGTTGTTTTGTCTCTTAAGACCTTTCAGTTTCTATGTATATTTGATTGAACTGATTTAGTTGGTATTACTACTCTCAGGCAGTTATTACTAGTGTTTGCCTTAGAGTTGAGCACATTTTTCTGTTACTATTGTTATTTCCTAGATAAGGCGGTTAGACTGTTAATACATCAATTAAGTCACATCAGTAGATAGGGTGAAAATTACTTTTATGCACTTTTATGATTTAATACCTTGGTGATATGTGAGGGTGAGTGCTATAATCCCTGAAGTTTTATATGTTTTGGGGGTGGCTATATAGAAAAGTTAATCTACAGTGATTAATAATTGAAAGGAGTAGGATGGTAAAAAAGGGGTTTAATTATCTTTGGAATGGATGTAAAGAATCTCTCCCATGTGATAGGATGATTGTACAGGACTTCAGTTGTATGGCCTTTGTCCCCTAGAGCTTTGCTTGAGTGTCCTTTGGACTCTGTTGAATTCTGAGGAGCAACTCTGTTTAATTCTGAGGTGTGATTCTGTTGAATTCTGAAGAGCAGTGTGTCCTTCCTGACTGCCAGCAAGGGTCCTGGGTGGGTGGGAGGGGCAGAGGGACTGATGGTAATAGCAGAGCTCTTCACCTAGGAATTGGGGCATGGCCTAGTGGCCCATCCAAACATATGGCAGCCTGAGTGTTGCTCAGGATGGCTGGTGGGAGGAGTTGGGACAAGCAGATGACCTGGGTGCTGCTGGAACTTACCTGGGAAGGAGGAGCAAGCGTCCTGTCCTGAATAATTGGGGCTATCAGAGCGGGAGATTGGGGTTGGGGAGGCTTCACCTGGGACCTGAGGTGTGGCATGCCAAAACTCGGTGCAGCCTGGGTGTTGCTCAGGCTGGCTAGTGGGAGGAGCTGGGACAAACGGGTGACCTGGGGGCTGCTGGACCTTACCTGGGAAGGATGACCATGAGTGAGTGTCCTCTCCTGGGCAGGCGGGAAGGGCAGAGGGCCCGTTCACAATTTTTTTCTGATAGATCATAAGTTTTTCTTTCATAAAAGATATCTCACTTGATTTTGATCTTTAATAGGACTACAAATGAAAATGTCATTTTGTTCCTAAAGGTTTTTCCATATATTCCCAAAATAACAAGGCCATTATCGTACAGATTAATTAAATTTGCTCGTTCCTCTGACTTCTTTTATAGAATTTTATTCCATCAAATCTAGAAAAAAGGAAAATATAATTGTCTTCTAAAAGATTCATTGTAATTTCTTCATTCTCTTGGTATGTATTAGCTTCCTTTCTTGGGGACAAATCTGCTTTCTAATTCCAAGCTCCCATGTGTAATCCTACTAAGGTGAACAGAAATTTCAAGCCTTCATCTTGGCCAGATGGCATTCCTTTGAAACAAAACAGAATCAAGGTAATCTGGACCTAGAATAGTCTGTTTTCAGGAGATTCTAAGTGCATTTTCGTTAATTCAGATTCACACTTCCTTTTTCCTTGCTAAATTTTGGCCTAAGTTTCTTAAGGAGTTTTTCTGAGGATCCACATAAATTTATTTTTCAAACAGAAAGCAAGGAAAGAAAAAGAAAAAAAAGGAAATCATAAACTTGACATCTGCTGAAGGGGATAGATAGAATACTAACAGGCATACACAAGCTGACAATCTTGAAATTCCCTTATAGATAGGGGAAATAAACAAAAAAAATTCTGAAAATGATGGAATCAGCATGTAACAGAAAGCTTGTTTTAGAGACTCAAGAAAGACAATTTGTGCTGTAGAGTGAAAACCACAGATATGAGATAGGGGAAATAAACAAAAAAATTCTGAAAATGATGGAATCAGCATGTAACAGAAAGCTTGTTTTAGAGACTCAAGAAAGACAATTTGTGCTGTAGAGTGAAAACCACAGATATGTCAGTGGAAAATTTAGTAAAGTTTTACTCTTGTTCTAAAAGCTTGCTTAAAGTTAAGCTTAGTGTTTGGCAGAGGAAAATGGCAAATGACAAATTCAAAAGAGTTAAACCATGAAGAAGCAGAAAACAGAATGTCTGCTGTTGAACAGACTAGCTCCACTACAAAGCAAAAATTCTTAAAAGACAAATTTTTGAAAAAAAACTACAGAAATTAGAGACTTTCTGGGTCATGGATTTGGGTGAGGCTCTATTCGGTATTCGTAATTGCAGAGGTTTTATTTTTTTAAAGATTGTTTATCTAATAATTTCCTGTCTCTACAAAATTAAAAAAAATACTAACGTGTCATAATTAATCTATATATTTGGTTTTAAGAGATTTCAAAGTACTATAATTATCTGAAAATTTATAAATTATTTAACATTTTCACTTCAAAATGAGATTTAAGGCTGTTCATCTTAAATCAAAAGTATCCTTTTATATTTATATTATAAGGATCATGTATTTTAAAAATACAAATTTTGTGGTTTCTTAATACTAAAGTAGATAAGTAAATTGAAAGCTACAATATCTTAGATTTCAAAGTATACATTTATACATTATTATATATAAATGTATATTGTCTGCACAATTGCCAAATCAGGCTCAACTCTTAATTTCTTTTAAAGATGTGGTATACTGTTATTGCTGTCTTTAAAGACATTTCTTGAGGGATAGTTAATGTGGAAACAGCACAGAAACATCAAGTAAAAAAAGATATGAAGGAAATAAATATGTTACTTAGAAAGTTAGAGTATGTACAGAAGGCATGTGAGAAGGTTTATGTACAGGAGGTTTATAAGTTGGTTACTTAAAAGAAGGTTAAAGTATGTTGTGAAGGTTTGTGAAAAGTTAGGTTTATGAGAAGATTGAAAATTAGAGATGATGGTTAAAAGAAATGTTTCTTTTATTTCTCTATGCTATAGAAGAAAAAAAAATTGAGCCTCAGAAAATAGAAATTAAGAATTAATAAGCCCTTGATTCCCCTTATTTTGAACAGGTTCTGCACCAATGAGCCATGCAGCTCCAAACCCATTATGATTGGTATCATCTCCTTAAGGCAGTCTTGGAGCTGGCCATTTTCCTGAATTGGTGCTCTGCATATGCGATCAAGTATGGTCTTAACATCACATTGGATATGCTCACAGGGTATGGACAATATATTGATCCCATATCACAATTCACCACAGGTTTGGCTGCATATTTTCAGCAGGTGTATGACCTGGCCTTCAATGCCCTAAAGGCTTGTTCTTGCCTTGTGTAATCCTTGATATGCCTCCATATGCTTAACACCTTATCAGGTCTCCAACATTTCCAAGGCTCACAAACAATTTTCTCAATACATCAAGGGACTTTGGTCCCAGATCTCCCTTAATTACTCATCGACTGTGAGCCAACAAAGAGAAAATATTAACATGACGCATGTGGCTCCTCTGCCTATAGATACTGGGTTTGAAACCAGAATCTGGAACAACTTTAAAAGGCTGTTTGATCCTTCTTATATTGTAACTTGTGCTATCATAGGGGGAATTGTTCTTTGATTAATTATATGCTTAAGTGTCTCCTTTAGCACATCTCGCAGCAGTGCTCCATCAACAAGACCTTGCTACAGATGCTTATGGCCCTTGAACATCTGAGCCATATCCCTTCTAGAGATGTGGTTCAAACTTGGATTACAAAGACTTGTGAGGCCTTGGTCTCATCTACTATCAACATTTTCTTACATCCCTTCCAGAGATGAGGCCTTTTGAGGGCCAGTAGTGAATGATGAGTAAGATCCTGTGAGACAGGACAATCTAAGACAGGTATATCCATCATGCTTGATGCCCTCTGAGTTGTGGTCAACAAGGTCAGAGCAAAGAACTCTGACTCCCACTGGCTGCCAAAAGAAATAGAAAGGATGGATATGTAGAAGGAATGGACAAGGCAGGCCTGTATTGTCTGTATGGGCCACATGCACAAATACATCTTTCCCAAGCTAGAATCTGCTGCAGTGCCTGATGCTGATGTCAAACTGCCTCACTGAAAGGACCTGGAACTTATATATAAGTGCCCGATATAAGTATATAAGTGCTTGATAGTTACAATAAATGAGTCTGCAAGCCTGAGGGCTTGCTTTGTCACTCGCCTGACTCCCAGAGTCTGTAACATTGATTTTAGACCTGCTTATCCCTGTCCCTAATGGTCTAGTGGGTCCCCATAGGTTCCCGAGACTGCTACAATTGAGAGAGCTCACAGTGCCCATGATTTACACTGATCATGAAAAGTTCACAGAGATTGTAGAGACTTCACAGTGGCCATAGAGAGCTAATAATGTTCATAGTGCTTTCACAGTGGTCATACTTCACAGTGGTCATGGAAAGCTCACAGTGCTCATAGAGAGCTCATAATGGACAATGAGAGGTAAAAATGCTCATAGCTCATAATGCTCATAGAGAACTCACAGTAGTTATAGTTCACACTGGTCATAAAAAGCTCATAGTGGTCATAGATCAGAGTATTAATAGAGAGCTCGAAATGGTCGTTGTCCATATTGGTCATACAGAACTCATAACGGTCATAGCTCATAGTAATCATAGAAAGTTCATACCAGACATAGAGAGCTCAAAATGGTTATAGCTCATAATATTTTAACAGAGCTCACCTTGATCATAAGTCATTTTGGACATAGATAGCTCACAGTGGTCATAGCTCATAGTGGTTACAGAGAGCTCATAGTTATCATAGATTGCTCACAGTGGTCATAGAGAGCTCATAATTGTCATAGATAACTCACAGATGTCATAGATAGCTCAAGGTGGCAATAGGGAAGTCATAGAGATCTCACAGTGATCATAGAGCACTCACAGTGGTTCCAGTGAACTCACAGTCATCACAGAGAACACATACTGGCTATATCTCACAGTAGTCACAGGGAGTCATGATGCACATAGAGAGCACACATTGATCATGAAGACCTCACAGTGGTCATAGAGAACTCACAGTGCTCATGGCTTATACTTGACATACAGAGGTAATAGTGGTCCTTTACAGTTCACAGTGGTCATAATACATAGTTTTCATAGACAGAACAGAGTCCTCAGATCTCACTGTGGTCATACCTCAAAGTGGTCTTAGGAGGCTAATAATGTTCACAGTGATCTCACAGTGTTCATAACTCATAGTGGTCATGGAGACCTCACATTAGTCATAGCTCATAGTTGTCATAGAGATCTTACAATGCTCACAGCTCACATTGGTCATAAAGAGCTCACAGTGGCCATAGCTCAGAATGGTCATAGAGAATTCAAAGTGGTCATGGAGAGGTCACAGTTGTGAGATATTTTAAAGTGGTCATAGAGAGCTCACTGTGTTCATAGACAGCTCATATATTTCATAGTGAATAGTTGTCACAGAGAACTCACACTGGTCATACAGAGCTTTCAGTGGTGATAGCGAACTCACAGTGGTCATAGACAGTTCACAGGGGTCACAATTTAAACTGTGGATAGAGTGCTTCCAGTGGTTATAGCTCACAGTGGTAATAGCTCACAGAGGTTATAGAGAGCTCACAGTGGTCAAAGAGCTCATAGTGGTCATTGAGAGCTCACAGTGGTCATAGCTCATATTTGTCACAGGGAGCTCAGAGTGGTCATAGATGATATTAGATATAGAGATCTCACAGAGGTCATAAAAAGCTCACAGTGGTCATGAAAGCTCAAGTGGTCATAGCTCATAGTGGTCAGGGAGAGTTCACAACGGGAATAGTGAGCTTACAGTGCTCATAGTTCATAGTGATCATAGAGAGCTCACAATGGTCATAGTTCATAGTGGTGATAGAGAGATCACAGTGGTCCTATGTCATAGTGGATGTAGACAGCTCACAGTGGTCAAAGAGAGATCACAGTGGCCACATTGAGCTCACAATTGGCAGAGTTCATTATGGTCATAGTTCATAGTGATGACAGAGGCCTCTTGTGACCCTACAGAGATCACAATGATCACAGCTCATAGAGGTCATAGAAAGCTTGGAATTGTCACAGCTCATAGTGTTCAAAGAAAGATCACAGTGCTGCTAAAGAGCTCACACTGGCCAGAGAGGGCTAAAGGTAGTCATAGTTCACAATGGGCATAGAGCATTCATAATTGTGATAGAGAGCTCACAGTCATCATGGATTATACTGGTCATAGAGAGTTCATAGTAATCTTGGAAAGCTCACAGTGATAGCACATCATCCTGGTCAGAGAGAGCTCAGAGTGTTCATAGCTCATAGTAGTCATAGTTCATAGTGGTCATAGCTCATAGTAGTCATAGAGAGCTCATAATGGCCCTAGACAACTCACAGTAGTCATAGCTCTTAGTGATCATAGAGATCTCACAGTGTTTATAACTCACAGTGTTCATACCTCATCGTAGTCATAGAAAGCTAATAATTTTCACAGAAAGCTCATAGTGGTCATAGGTCATAGTGGAAATAAAGAGCTCACAGTGGTTATAGAGAGCTCACTGTGTTCATTCCTTATACGAGGCATAGAGAGTTCACTGGTCATAGCTCAAAGTGGTCATAGAGAGCTCAAAGTTGTCATAGAGAAACAGTCATCAAAAATTTCACAAAGGTCATACAGAGCTCATAGTGGTCATAGCTCACAGTGGCCATAGAGTGTTTGTAGTAGTCATAGTCCACAGTGTTCATAGAGAGCTCACAGTGGTTATAGAAAACTTATAGTGATAAAAGCACATTCAAAGGTAGATGTAATAAAAGTGGGAAACCACAGACTCTAGTTGAACAGCTTTTTGTCTCTGTCCAGGGAGTGACATACAATGCCCACCAGGATGGAGTGAAGGGCATTGCAGGAGCAGCAAAACTGCAAAAGAAAATCAACAAACTACAATCCAGAACTTCAGAGACTCTATATCAACCACCTAGAACTAGGCCAGTCTAATCTCTCTCCATCCTGAAGCTCAGAGAAATTTGTGGAAGAGGGGACAGTAAGAGTGTAAGAGCACAAGGATGGGAGGAGCAATGATATGCAAGATACTCCATACAAGTTAGGGCTGAAGCAATCATAATTGGACTTTACATGCCCTGCGCGTTGTCCAACACACTATTGACCTCACAAAGTCTAGCATCTGCTAAAGGCACCAAGATCCTTGGAGGCAAGGGATTGGCAACCACAGCAGTGTTCCTATACCTAAGGGGAACATGGGAAAGGGTTTAGGGAAAGGCCACTGAGTCCTTGTACATCATCGGAGAGGAGGGCCCAGAGGAAAATCAGGCATGCACAAGAAAGGACTCTCTGGGAATTGGGGCGGGAGGCACTGGGAGATGGAAAGGGAGGGGAGTGGGGAGGGGGAGCAGGGGTTATGGGAAGAGGAGAAGGGAGGGAGGGAACTGGTGTACCTATTAAGTTTGTATGAGCTGAAATAATAATAAAAAATGTATTAATAAAAAAAGAAATAAAAAAAGAAAACTTATAGTGATCATAGCTCACAGTGTGCATAAAGCTCTCAAAGTCTTCCAAGCTCAAAGTGGTTATAGAGAGCTCATAGTGGCCACAGATTACTCAGAGTAGTCATAGGTCATTATGGTCATAGAGAGATCACAGTGGTCATAGAGAGTTCACAGAGTTCATACAGATCTGATAGTGTTCACAGCTTACAGTTGTCATAGAGAACTCACAGTGTTCAAAGCTCAAAATGGACATGGAGAGTTTATAGTGGCCATAGTGAGCTCACAGTGATCACAGAGGGTTCATAATGGATTCAGAGTGTTCATAGCTCAAATTGGTCATAGAGAGCTCAGAGTGGTCATAGAGAATGTATAGTGGTGATGGAGAGCTCACAATGCTCATAGAGAGCTCCTAATGGTCATTGCTTACAGTGGTCATGGAGAGCTAATAGTGGTTATGGAGAGCTCAGGGTGGTCGTAGACAGCTCACAGTGTTCATAGCTCATAATGGTCATAGAGAGAGCACAGTGGTTATAGACAGATCACAGTGGTCATAGTTCATAGTGGACATAATGATCTCATAGTGGTTATAGCTCACTGTGGTCATAGATAGCCAATAATGTTCATAGAGAGCTCAGCGTAGTCATATTTCAAACTGGCCACAGAGAGCTCACATCATATCTCTTGGTGGTCATAGAGAGCTCTCAATGGTCACAGCTCACAGTGGTCATAGAGAGCTCATAATGGTCATAGCTCACAGTGGTCTTAGAGAGCTCACAGTGGTCATAGATTGCTCATAGGAATAATAGCTCACAATCCTCATAGAACACTCACAGTGGTTCTAGCTCAAACTGTTCATAGACAGCGCATAGTGGTCAAACAGAGCTCATAGTGGTCATACAAAGATCAAACTTGTCGTAGCTCATAGTCATTATAGAGAGCTCACATTGGTCATAGAGAACTCATAGTTGTCATAGAGAGCTCACAGTGGTCACAGCTCAAATTTTCACAGAGAGCTCAGAGTAGTCATAGCTCATAGTGGTCATAGAATGTTCACACTGATCATATAGAGCTACAGTGGTCCTGGAGAGCTCACAGTGTACATAAACAGCTCATAGTCATCATAGAGAGATCACAGCAGTCATGGAGAGGTCACAGCAGTCATAGAAAGCACACAGTGGTCATAGATAGCTCACAGTGGTCATAGAGAGCTCACAGTTGCCATAGAGACCTCATAGTGGTCACAGCTCACAAAGGTCATAGAGTGCTTATGTGGACATGGAGAACACAAAGTGGTCATGGCTTATTCTAAACATGAGAACTAATAGTGATCCTAGAGAGCTCACGGTGGTCACACCTCTTATTTTGTCATAGATCACAGTGGTCATAGCTCATACTGGTCATACAGAGTTTACAGTGGTCATAGCTCAGAGTTGTCACAGAGAATTCAGTGGTCATAGTGATGAGATGTGGTCATCTCACAGTGGTCATATCTCACAGTGGTCACAGAGAATTCACAATGGTCATAAAGCCCTCACAGTCGTCATAGAGAGCTCAGAGAGTTCATAACTCACACTTTTCCTAGCTCACAATGGACAAAGAGAGCTCACAGTGATCATAACTCATAGTGATCATAGAGAGCTCATAATGTTGATACAGAGCTCATGGTATTCATAGAGATTCAAAGTGATTGTAGCTTACAGTGGTCATAGAGAGCTGATAATATTCAGAGTGAGCTTAAAGTAATCATAGTTCTTAATGGTCATAGAATGCTCACAGTGATCACAGAGCAGTCACAGTCATCAAAGATTTCACAGTTGTTATAGAGAGCTCATAGTGGTCATAGTCCACAGCGGTCATAGAAAGCTCACAGTGGTCATTGGTCAAAATTGTCATAGAAATCTCACAATGGAAATGGAGACCTCACATTTGTCATAGTTCATAGTGGTCATAGAGAGTTCATAATGGTCTTAGAGAACTCATTTTGGTCATAGAAAGCTCACAGTTGTCATAGAGAACTCATTGTAGTCATAGCTCACAGTGGTCATAGAATGCTGATGGTGTTTATAGAAAGTCACAGTGGTAATGGCTCATACTCATCACAGAGAGCTTATCGTGGTGCTATAGAAGTCTCAGTGGATTATTTATCATAGTTGTCATAGAGAGCTCAGAGTGATCATAGTTCACAGTGGTCAAACCTTCCAGTGATCTTCAAGAGCTAATAATGTTCACAGTGAGCTCACAGTGGCCATAGCTCATTTCTCATAGAGAACTCACAGTGGTCATATGGAGCAGATAGTGCTCATAGAGAGCTCAGAGTGTCCATAACTCATATTGTTCATAGACAACTTAGAGTGGCCATTAGTCATCATAATCATAGAGAGCTCAAAATAGTCATAGCTCATAGTCGTCATAGAGAGCTCACAGTTTCATAGCTCATAGTGGTCATAGAGATCACAGAGGTCATAGGTCATAGTGCTCCTAGAGAGCTCACAGTGGTGTTAGAGTTCACAGTTGTCATAGCTCATAATGGTCATAAAGAGCTCACAGTTGCCATAGCTTATAGTGGTCACTGAGAGCTCATAGTGACCACAAAGAGATCACTGTTGTACTAGCTACTAGTAGTCATTGAGAGCTCACAGTGATCAGAGATAGCTCACAGTGGTCATAAGTCATAGAGGTCATAGAGACCTCACAGCGGTCATATATAACAGTGGTCATAGAGAGCCCATAGTGGGCATAGGGAGCTCACAGGGTTATAGCTCATAGTAGTCATAAAGAGCTCACAATGGTCATAGCTCATAGTTATCATAGAGATCTCTTAATGCTCATAAAGAGATCACAGTGGTCATAGCTCATAGTGGTCATATAGAGCACATACTGTTCATAGCTCACAATGGTCATAGAGAAATGGCAGTGGCCATAGCTCATGATTCTCAGAGACAGGTCATAGCTCATAGTGGTCCTAGCTCATGGTGATTATAGAGACCTCACAATGGTCATAAGTCATTGTGCTAATATAGGACATACAGTGGTCATAGCTAGTTCTTAGTGATCATAGAAAGCTCACTCTGGTCATAGAGAGATCACACTGGTCATAGAAAACTCACAGTGGACATAGAGAGATCATATTCCTCATAATGAGCTCATAGTCATCATATCACAGTGGTCATAGAGAACTCATTATGGTCATAACTCAAAGTGATCAGAGAGAGCTCATAGTGATCATAGCTCATACTGGTGATAGAGAGCTTATAGTGATCATAGAGAGTTCAAAGAGGTCATAGAGAATTCACAGTGTTCATAGCTCAAAGTGATCACAGAGAGATCACAGTGGTCATATCTCACAGTGATGATAGAGAGCTCATAGTGATCACAAAGAACTCAAAATCGCCATAGGGAGCTCACAGTATTCAAGCTCATAATGGTCATAGAGAACTCACATTGGTCATAGATCATAGTGGGCAAGGAAGGCTCATTGTGATAATAGAGGTCTCAGTCGTAATAGCTCACAGTGGTTATACAGAGCTCACTGCGTTTATAAGTCATAGTGTTCCTAAAGAGTTTGCAGTGGTCATAGAGAGCTCATAGTTGCCACAGAGAGCTCATAATGGTCATAGGTTGTAGAGGTCATAGACAGATCTTACTTGTCATAGATCATAGTGCTCATAAAGAGGTCACAGTGATCAAACACAGCTCACAGTGGTCACAACTCAGTGGTCATAGTAAACATATAGTGATCATATTTCACAGTGCTCATAGAGAACTCATATTGGACAATGAGAGCTAACACTGGTCATAGTAATCATAGAGGGCATATAGTGGCCATAGCTGACAGTGGTTTTAGAGCGCTCACAATGTTCATGGAGTGCTTACAATGGTCATAACTCATAATGAACATTAAGATATCACAGTAGTTCTAGCTCATAATGGTCAAGTGAGGTCATAAAGGACAAAGAGAGCTCATAGTGCTCATAGCTCATAGTGGTCTTAGAAAGCTGATAGTGGTCTGACAGAGCTCACTGTATACATAGCTCATAGCTGTCATACAGAGCTCATAATGATCATAGAGTATCACAGCAGTCATATATGGCTTACAGTGGTATGAGCTCAAATGATCATAGAGAGGTCACAGTGCTCACAGAAAGCTCTCATTTTCATAAAGAGCTCATAGTGGTCATAGAGGAGCACAGTGATCTTAGTACACAGTATACAGAGCTCACGGTGGTCATAGCTCACAGTCATAATAAAAACTCATAATTATTAAAGAGAATTCACAGTGATCATAGCTCATATTTGCAAAAGAAAGCTCACAGTGTTCTTAGATAATTTTCGTTATAAAAAGGTCATATGTGTCATGGAGTCTTCATGGTTGCCATAGCTCATAGGGTCATAAAGAGCTCACAGTGGTCATAGTTCACAGTAGACATAGAGAGCTCAAAATTGACATAGACAGCTCATGGTGGTCACAACTCATAGTGGTCATTAAGAGCTAACTTGCATCATACCTCATAGTGGTGATAGAGAGCTCACAGTGGTCATCGAGAGCTCATAATTCTCATAGCTCAGAGGTCATAGAGAGCTAAAAGTTGTCATAGCCATAGTGTTCATAGAGAGCACTTAGTGCCATAGAGTGCTCACATTGTTCAAACATCACAGTAGTCAGAGAGAGATCACAATGGTTATAACACATAGTGGTCATAGAAAGCTCCTAGTGGTCATAGAGAACTCATGGTGGTCACACCTCATAGTGGTTACAGAGAGCTCACAGTGGTCATAGCTCATATTTGTCATAAATAAAATTGTCATAGAGAGCACACAAGAGTCATAGCTCATAGTGATCATAGAGAGTTTACAGTGATCATCGAGAGCTCACAGTGATCATAGAGAACTCACAATGATAATAACTCACACTGGCTATAGCGTGCTCCCAGAAGTCATAGCTCATAGTGGTCCTAGAGAGTTCACAGTGTTCCTAGAAAGTTCAGATTTGCCATAGAGTATTTATAATGGTCATAACTTCCAGAGGTCATAAATAGATCATAGTTGTCATCGATAACAGTGCTCCTAGAGAGCTCACAGTGGCGATTTCTCATAGTGGCGATTTCTAACAGTGATTATAGAGAATTCATAATGGACAATGAGAGCTAACAGTGATCACTGCTAATAGTGGTCATAGAGGGTTCACAGCAGTGATAGCTCAGAATAATGGTCATAGAGAGCTCGCAATGGTTATGGAGAGCTCAATGATGTAATAGTAATGTAATGATTATAAAGGGGTCACACTCCTCATAGCCCATACTGGTCTTAGAGAGGTCACTGTGGTCATTACTCATAGCTGTCATACAGAGCTGATAATTGTCATAGAGTCCTCTCAATGGTCATAGAGAGCTCACAATGATCTTTGTAAGCTCAAATTGGTCATAGAGAGGTCACAGTGATCATAGACAGCTCTTAGTTGTCATAAAGAGCTCATACTTATCACAGCTTACAGGGCTCACAGGGGTCATAGGTCATAATTATCATACAGAGCTCATAATGGAAATAGAGAGCTAATTGTTGTCATAGAGAACTCAAATTTTCATAAAGAGCTCATAGCATTCATAGAAAGCTCACAGTTATCATAGATCATAGTGCTCATAGAGAGCTCACAATGTTCATAGCTCATAGTGGTCACAGAGTGCTCACAATGGTCATAGCTCATATGTGTCACAAAGAGTTCACAATGGTCATAGAGTGGTCATACTTCCATAGAGAGCTAATAGTTGTCATAACTCAAAGAGGTCATAGAGAGCTGATAGTATTCATAGCTCATATTCTTAATGGAGAATTCATAGTGGCCATAGAGAGATCCCAGTGGTCAATCTCATAGTCTTCAAAGAGAGCTCACATTGGTCATATCTCATAGTGGTCATAGAGAGATTGCAGTGGTCATAGAGTACTCAAAATCATCATAGAGAGCTCGCAGTAGTCATAGCTCATAGTGGTCATAGAGAGTTCACAGTGGTCATAGAGAATGCACACTTGCCATAGAGGCCTCATAGTCAACATAGCTTACAGAGGTTATAGAGAGATCATAATGTCATTGTGCTCATAGAAAGGTCACAGTGATCAAAGAGAGCTCTCAGTAGTCATAGCTCATAGTTGTCATAGAGAACTCAGAGTGGTCATATTTTACAGTGGTCATAGTGGGCTCATAATGGACAAAGATTGCTATCAGTGATCACATAGTGGTCATAGAGGGCTCACAGTGGTCTTAGTTAATAATGCTCATAGAGTGCTCATAATGGTCATGAAGAGCTCAGAGTAGTGAAAACTTATAATGGACATAAAGAGCTCAAAGTGGCCATAGCTCATAGTGGTCACAGTGAGCTCATAAGGGACAAAGAGAGCTTACAGTACTCATAGCTTATACTAAGCTCATAGTGGTCATAGCTCATAGCTGTCACACATAGCTTAATTGTCATAGAGTCCTCACAGTGATATTTGAGAGTTCCCTATGAAAACTGTTTATTGTTTATGAACACTGTGACCTCCCTTTGACCACTTTGAGCTCTCTATTAATAGTGTAAGCTCTCTATGACCATGGTGAGTTATGACCACTGTGAGCTTTCTATGAGCACTGTGACTTATGACCACTGTGATACCTCTATGACCAGTATTAGCTTTGACCAGTATGAGCTCTTGATGACCAGTATGAGATATGAACACTGTGAGCTTTCTATGTCCTTTAGGATAACCCATGACCTCTGAGGGCTTCTATGTTCTTTATGAGCATCCATGACCACTGAGAGCTATTACCACTAGGACCACTCTATGACCATAATAGACCATGACAACTGTGAGATATCTATGACCACTATGAATCTCTATGAGTATTGTGACCTCGTTATGACCCCTATCAGCTATGACCACTGTGAACTCTATGATCACTGTGAGGTCTCTTTGACTACGTATGCTCTATAAGACCACTCTGCTCTATGACCACTGTCAGTCCATATGACTACCATGAGCTGTCTATGACCACTATAGTTCTTTATAAAAAGTATGATCTCACCAGAAAGGGAGGGCATATAGTCCAGCAGGTAGAAAGTAACCATTTTGCAAATGGGAGACTGACCTCCCCTCACTGTGGTCTCCTACTTTTATTCCATATACCTTTGAATATACTCTTATAATAAGACTCTATTTTAACATGTTTTTATCTCTGGCCAGATGGTGACATCCAATACCAATCAGAATGGAGCCAAGAGCTTTGCAGGAGCAGAAAAACTGAAAAAAAATCAACAAACCATAATTCAAAACATCAGAGACTCTATATCAACCACCTGGAACCAGGCCAATCTAATCTTTCCCCATCCTGAAGCTCAGGGGAATTTGTGGAACAGGGGGCGGTAAGAGCACAAGGATGGGAAGGAGTAATGATTTGTAAGATGCTCCACCAAGTTAGGTCCGAAGCAATCATAATAGGACTTTGCATGACCTGTGCAATGACCAACACATTATTGACTCCTCAAAGTCTAGTGTGGACTAAAGGAACTAGGATCCTTAGAAGCTAGGGATTAACAGCCACAATAGTGTTCCTGTACTTAAGGGGAACACAAGAAAGAGTTCTAAGAAATGCCACTGAGTCCTTACACCTCATAAGAGAGTAAGGCCCAGAGGAAAGTTTGACATACACATTAAAGGATGCTCCAGGGATGGGGGGGCACTGGGAGATAGGGAGGGAGGGAAGGGAAAAGAAGGGGAAAAGGGTGGAGGATGATAGAGGGTCCAGGGAGAAGTGGAGGGAGTATACCAGTGTACCTATTAAGTTTGTATGAGCAGAAATAAATAAATTATTAAAAGATATGACAGCACTGTGAGATTTCATTGCCCACTTGAGCTATGACCACTGTGACTTTTCTATGATCACTTTGAGCTCTCAGTGACCACTGTGATCTCTCTATAACCAATATAGCTCTCTATGAACACTCTGACCTTGCTATGACCACTATGAGCTATGACTAATGTGAGGTATCTATCACCATTATGAGTTATGACAACTGTGATCTCTCAATGACAATTGTGAGCAATGACTACTGTTATGTTTCCTTGTCCACTACCAGCTCTGTATGACCACTGTGAGCTATGACCACTCTAAGCTCTCTATCATCATTGTGAGCTATGACACCTATGAACTCTATATGACAACTTTGAGCTCTTTTGACCACTGTAACTCTCTCTACGACAACTTTGATCCCTTATGTACACTATAAGTTCTCTATGACTACTGTAGCTTACTATGAGGACTATGATCTATGAAAACTGTGAGCTCTGTATGAGCATTATCAGTTCTACATAACCACTGTGAGCTGTTTATGGCACCTACTTGTTCTCTACAAACATTCTTAAGAATGTATGATGACTATGATCTTTGATCACTGTGAACTCTCTATGACCACTATGAGTTATGACCACTGTGAGCTCTCAATGGCCACTATAAGCTCTCTGTTACCACTTTACACTCTCTATGATTACTCTAGCTCTTAAGAAAATATGATACATTACCACTGTGACCTTTCTATGTTTACTTTAAGCTCTCTGTAGCCACTATGAGCTATGACCATTGTAGCTGTATATGAAAAATATTACTAATGACTACTGTAAGCTGTCTCTGACCTCTATGAGCCATGATGACTGTGAGGTATCTATCACTATTATGGTTAATGAACACTGTGAGGTCTTGATGAACACTGTTGTGTCTCCTTGTCCATTATGAGCTGTCCATGACCTCTGTGTACTATGACCACTGTGAGCACTCTATGATCACTGTCAATTTCCTATGTGCACTAGGAGCCATGACCAATCTGAGCTCTTTATGACTACTATGAGCTATGAGTTCTGGAGGCTCTCAAGGTTCATTATGAGCTCTCTATTACCAATGTGATCTATCACCACTGTGAGCTCTCTATCACTATTTTGAGCTATGACCACTATGTGCTCTCTATGAGTACTGAGCTTTTTAAATCCACTATGAGCTATGGAAACTTTAAACTCTTTTCACGCAATTTGAGCTCTTTATGACCACTGTGAGTTCTCCATAACCACTGTGAGCTCTCTATGACCACTATGATCTCTGATCACTGTGAACTCTTAAGCTTAAATATGAGCTATAACCACTGTGAGCTCTATCTGACCACATTTAGCTATGACCAGTGTGAGCTCTCTATGAAAATTATAAGCAAGGACCATTGTGAGTTCTCTGTGACCATTGTGATTTCTCTGTGACCACTCTGAGCTATATGCACTATGAGTTCTCTATAAGCACTATGACCTATGACCATTTTAAGCTCTCTATGATCTCTGAGTTATGAAAACTTTGAATTCTCTGTTACAACAGTGACCAGTCTATAACCACAATGACCTCCATGACCACTTTGAGATCTCTATCATCACAGTGAGTTCTCCATAAATATTGTGAGCTCTCTATGACCACTATGAGCTATGGCCACTCTGAGCTCTCTATGACTACTTTGAGCTATAGCCTTTATGGGCTAATTATGACCTCTGTGCGTTATGACAATTATGAATTCTCTATAACTGTGAGGTCTCTAGAAGACTGTGACCTCTCTGTGACATCTTTTAGCTCAGAATGACCATTGGGAGCTCTCTATGACCACTCTGAGCTCTTCATAATCCATATGGCTATGACCATTGTGAGCTCTCTATGACTACTATGATCTTTGATCACTGTGAGATCTCTAGGTCCATTATGTGCTGTCTATGACCACTATGAGCTATGACCACTGTGATTTATCTATGATCACTGTGAGGTCTCATGACGACCACTTTGAGCTCTCTATGACCACTATGAGCTATGGCAAATTTGAGTTCTCTATGACCATGAGCTAATACGACTTTAGATCTCATTTTCCATTATGATGTCTCTATGACAACTGTGAGTTATGACAACTGTGAGCTATCTATGAGCACTATGAGCTATAAATCCTGTTACCTCTCATTGTCCATTATGAGCTCTCTATGATCATTGTGAGCAATCAATGACCACTGTGAGCTCTCTATGTCCACTATGAGTTCTCAATGATATCTATAAGATCACCTATGTGATCTATCTATGACCACTGTGTTTTAACGCTGTGAGCTCTCTATGATGACTATGAGTTATGATCATTTTGACCTCTCTATGGGTAATTTGACTTCTCTGTGACCATTATAAGCTCTCTATGCCACTGTCACTCTATATGAAAAATATGAGTAGTGAACATTCTGAGCTTTCTATGATTACAATTAGTTATGATGACTGTGAGGTATCTATCAGATTTATGACTCGACCACTGTGACCTCTCGATGACCACTGAGAGTGATGACCACTATTACCTCTCATTGTCAATTATGAGCTCTCTCTAACCACTGTGAGCACCCTATGACCACTCTGAATTCTCTGTATCCAGTAGGAGCTATGTCCATTCTAGCTCTTTATGGTCACTATGAGTTATGAACTCTGGAGGATCTCAATGTCCATTATGAGCTCTGTATGACCAAGGTGATCTATTACCACTGTGCATTCTCTATCTCTATTATAAGCTATGACCATTGTGTGTTCTCTATGATCACTATGACCTCTGTATGATCACTGTGAGCTATGACCACTGTGAATTCTCTGTGACCATTATGAGCTATTACAACTCTTAGTTTTCTATTACCACAGTGTGCTATGACCACAATGAGATTTCTATGACTTTGGTGTGCTCTTTCTGACAACTCTGAACTGTCTATGACCAATGTGAGTTATGTATGACCATTATGAGCACTCTATGCCGATCGTCAGCTCAACATGATCACCATAACCTCTGTATGACCACTACGAGATCTGTATGACTACTATGAGCTATAACAACAATGAGTTCTCTCAGTTTTGCCACTGTGTGCTCTCTATGACTAGTATGAAATATGACAACTGTTAGTTCTCTGTTGCTTCTAAGAGCTATGACCACTGGAAGCTCTCTATGACCATTTGATCTGTGACTATTGTGAGCTCTCTATGACCATTATAAGCTCTCTAAGACCATGTGAGCTATGACCACTGTGATCTTATGACCACTATGAGCTTTCTATGACCATCATGAGCTCTCTATGACCACTATGAGCTCTCTATGACTAGTGCGAGTTATGACCACTTTGATCTATCTTTGACTACTGTGAGCTATGACAACTCTATGCTCTATATGACCATTATGAGCTCTCTATGATAACTATGAGTTATGACCCCGATGAGTTTTCTATGACCACTGTGAACTATGACTACCATTAGGTCTCTAGACCACTGTGAGCTATGACAACTATGAGGTATCTTTGAGCACTGTGAGTTCTCTATGACCACTATGAGCTATGGTCAATGTGTGCTTCCTATAACACTATGAGCTGTGACTACTGTGATCTCTCTATTACTACTATGAGCTCTGTAAGGCCACAATGAGATTTCTATGACCACTATGAACTATGAGCACTATGAGACATATATGACCTATGTGAGGTATGACAAGTATGAGCTCTCTATGGCAACAGCGAGCTCTCTATGATCACTATAACATCTCTGTGACCACTTTAAGATTTCTCCGTGAGTTTTCCGTCACCACAGCTCCATCTCAGTGGCCACATTGAGCTCTCTATGACCACAACGAGCTCTCTATAACTACAGTGAACAATCACCACTGTGAGCTCTCTATGATCACTATGAGTTTTGACTACTAAGAGCTCTCTTTATAAACACTATGAGCAATGACCACTATGAGTTCTCTCTGATCACAAGGAGCTATGACCCCTGTGTGTTCTCTATGACCACTAGGAGCTAAGCTGACAGTGTGTTCTTATTTTGCATTATGACCTCTCTATAACCACTGTGAGCTAGGATCACTGTGAGCTCTCTAGAACTACTATGAGCTGTGACCACTCTGAACTCTCTTTGACCACTCTGAACTCTCTATGACTACTATGATCTATAACCACTGTGAACTCTCTATGACCTCTATAAGCTGAGACCACCATGAACTCTTTGTGAATACTATAGGCTGTGAACACTGCAATCTCTCTAAGGCCACTATGACCTTGCTATGACCTCTGTGAACTATGTCAACTATGAGCTCTCTGTGACAACAGTGATCCCCTCTATGATCACTGTAATCTCTCTGTGACCACTTTGAGCTCTTACTATAATGATTGTGAGTCCTCTAAGACCACTTGGGGCTCTGTTTGATATCTATGAGCTTGTTCTGACAATATGAGCTAGGAGCACTGTCAGCTCTCTAGGACTACTGTGAGCACTGACCTCTGTAAGCTCTCTATGACTAATTGGAACACTCTATGAACATTGTAAGCTCTCTATCACCACTATTATCTGGGACCAGAGTGAGTTCTTCATGACCATTTACAGCTATGTCCCCTTAACTATGACTACAATGAGCTCTCTAAGACCACTGTAAGCTCTGACAACTATCAGCTCTCTATGAGAAATATGAACTCTCTATGCCCACACTGATCTGGCTATGATAACTTTGAGCTATGATCACTGTGAGCTCTCTAATGAGCCAATGACATATGACTAATGTGAGCTTTCTATGTCCACTGTGAGCTGTGACCACTGTGAGCTCTCTATAACCACTATGATCTATGACAACTGTGAGCTCTCTATCACCAACATGAGCTATGATCACTGGGAGTTCTCTCTGATAATTATGAGTTCTCTATGACTCCTATGAGGTACAACCACCATAAGCAATATATGACCTCTATGAGTTCTCTATGACCACTAAGATCTTTTGACCATTGTGAGTTCTCTATCATCACTATGATCTATGACCACTGTGATCTCTCTATGATGACTATGAGTACTCTTTGATCTCTGCCATCTATGACCAATATGAGCTCTCTAGGACCATTATGAGCTATGACCACTGTGAGATTTTTATGACCATTATGAGATCTCTATGTCCACTGTGATCTACGACCACTTTGAGGTCTTTGAGCAGTATGATGAATGACTTCTGTGAGCTCTCTTTGACCACTATGAGCTCTTCATGACCATTTTCTGCTTTCATGATAATTGTGACCTCTCCATGAACACTGTAAAATCCCTATGGGCACTGTGACATCTAAATGAGCACTGTGACATATGACAGCTGTGAGCTTTCTAGG
The DNA here is from genome assembly GCA_023101885.1 of Typhlomys cinereus. Lineage (NCBI taxonomy): Eukaryota > Metazoa > Chordata > Mammalia > Rodentia > Platacanthomyidae > Typhlomys > Typhlomys cinereus. Next base: position 3,086,782 of record JALPQD010000250.1, on the reverse strand, counting down.
TCCACTATGAATGATGACCACTTTGAGCTCATTGTGACCTCGATGAGCTATATAACCACTGTAAGCTCTCTTTTGTGACAGAGTGCTATGACTACTATGAATTCTGTATAAGGACTGTAAGATCTCTATGACCATTGTGACTTCTCTATTATCAATGACAGCTCTCAATGATCTAGTGATCATTGAAATCATGATCTTTCTATGACCACTAACTATGACCACTGTTAGTTACCTATGACCACTTTGGGCTGTCAATGTCCACTATGATCTATGAGCACTGGGAGCTCTCTATGATCACTATGAACTTGCTATGAACACTGTGAGCTCTCTATTACCACTGTGAGCTATCTCTGACCATTTTTAGTGCTCTATGACTATTGTGTCCTCTCTATGATCACTGTGAGATCTCTAAGAGCACTGTGAGCTATGAACACTGTGAGCTCTCTATGACAATCATGAGTTCTCTATGACCACTCTGACCTGTCTCTGACAATTATGAGATTTCTATGCCCTATGTAAGTGCTTTATGATCACTTTGAGCTATGACCACTGTAAGCTTTCTGTAACCACTATGAGCTATGTCTATTGTGACTTCTCTTTGATCACTGTGAGCTTTCTCTTACCACTGTGAGCTCTGACCACTAGGAGCACTCTATGACCACGGTATGTGCTCAATGACCACTATGAGCAATGAGTACTATGTGCTCTTTATGACCACTATGACTGTGAGCACTCTATGACCACTGTGACCAATAACCACTATGAGTACATGAGAATTATGAGCTCTCCATGAGCAGTATGAGGTATGACCATTGTGAACTCTCTATGACAACATTGAGATCTTTTTGACCACTGTGTACTCTTTATTTATTTTTTAATACATTTTTTATTATTTCTGCTCATACAAACTTAATAGGTAGACCAGTTCCCTCCCTCCCTCCTCCTCCCCCTGAACCCTCTGCTCCCCTTCCCTCCCTCGTCATTCCACAGTGCCTCCCCCCCAATTCCCAGAGAGTCCTTTATTGTGTATGCCTAACTCTTCTCTTGGTCCTCCTCTCCGATGACGTACAAGGACCCAGTGGCATTTCCCTGAACCCTTTCTCGTGTTCCCCTTAAGCATAGGAACACTACTGTGGCTTTCAATACCTTGCCTCCAAGGATCTTGGTGCCTTTAGCTGATGTTAGACTTTTTGAGGTCAATAGTGTGTTGGACATTGCGCAGGGCATGCAAAGTCCTATTATGATTACTTCGGCCCTAACTAGTGTGGAGAATCTTGCAAATCATTGCTCCTCCCATCCTTTTGCTCTTACAATCTTACCACCCTCTCTTCCGCAAATGTCCCTGAGCTTCAGGATGTGGGGGATTAGGCTGGCTTAGTTCTATGTGGTTGATATAGAGTCTCTGAAGTTCTGGATTGTGGTTTGTTGATTTTCTTTTGCAGTTTTGCTGCTCCGGCAATGCCCTTCACTCCATCCTGATGGGCATTGTATGTCACCCCCTGGTTAGAGACAAAAAGCTGTTAAACTGGAGTCTTGTTATAATAGCACATTCAAGGGTAGCTGTAATAAAAGCAGGAAAGCACGGTGAGGGAAGGGTCAGTCACCCATTTGCAAAATGATCACCATTCATCTGCCAGACTATATGTCTTCCCCTTCTGGTGAGATCATACCCCCTCAGTTGTACATGATCACGAACGAATGTCTGTGAACCTAACCAGATTTCTCATTACTTACTTGCATTCCTTGGAGGTTGATTTTCTCTGCTGTAACATGGACCCCTCTTTCCTTGTGTCTGGTGTGGCTCTCCAACCCCATCCCTCCTGTTCATAATCCTTGCAATTACTGTATTACATAGGTTTACCTTTGAGTGTCTCAATGTGGGCTAGGTGAGTTTGGTATTAGGAGCCACTTTTTAGGGAGTACATACGGCGCTTAATTTTCTGGGTTTGGGATACTTCACTTAATATAATTGTTTCTAATGACATCCATTTCCCAGCAAATTCCAGTAATTCATCATTTTTGATGGCTGAGTAGTACTCCATTGTATAGATGTACCACCGTTTCCTTATCCACTCATCAACTGTTGGACATTTGGGTTGATTCCATGACTTTGTTATTGTAAACAGTGCTGCTATGAACATGGTCGTGCTTGTGCTATCGAGGTGAACGTCTGCTGCATGAGGGGTTATTCCCAAAAGTGGAATCGCAGGGTCATATGGCATTTCAATCTTTAATTTCTTTAAGAATCTCCAGACGGCTCGCCAGAGTGGCTGTATGAGCCTGCATTCCCAACAGCAATGTAGCAGAGTTCCTCTCTCTCCACATCCTCTCCAGCACTTGTTCTTGTTTGTACTGTGGATTTTTGCCATCCTGACCGGGGTGAGATGATATTTCAGGGAAGTTTTGATTTACATTTCCCTGATGGCTAAAGAAGTGGAGCATTTTTGAAGATATTTGTTAGACATTTTAATTTCATACCTGGTAAAATTCCTTTTAAGTTCCAGGGCCCATTTTTTAATTGGGCCGTTGGTTTCCTTGGTGTTTAATTTTCTAAGTTCTTTGTGCACTCTGATGAATAGGGCTCTCTCAGATATGTGGTTAGTGAAGATTTTCTCCCTTTCTCTGAGTTGCCTTTGAGCTCGTGTTACAATCGCTTTATCTGAACAGAAGCTCTTTAATTTCACCAGATTCCAACTGTTGAGAGTTGGTAATAGTGACTGTGCCATTGGATGTCTGTTTAGGAAGTGTTGGCCTAGCCCAATCAGCTCGAGGGAGTTCCCTATCCTTTCAACTATGGTTTTTAAAGTCTCTGGCCTTAAATCAAGGTCCTTGATCCATTTGGAATTAAGTCTTGTACATGGTGACAAGTATGGGTCCAACTTTAATCTTCTGCATGTGGAGATCCAGTTTTGCCAGTACCATTTGTTGAAGATGCTGTTCTTTTTCCATTGGATTCTTTGGCCCCTTTGTCAAAGACCAAATGGCTGTAATTTTGTGGGCTTATATCTGGGGCTTCAACCCTTATCCATTGATCTATGTGTCTATTTTGGAGCCAGTACCAGGCTGTTTTTATAACTATGGATTTGTAGTATAGACTAAGGTTGGTATGGTAACCTCCAGCAGGGTTTTTGTTACTCAGGATTGTCTTTGCTATCCTGGGTCTTTTGTGCCTCCATGTGAATTTTGAGATTATTTGGTCAACTTCTTTGAAGAATTGCTTTTGGGATTTTAATTGGTATAGCATTGAATTTGTATATTGCCTTTGGTAGGATGGTCATTTTTACGATGTTGATTCTGCCAATCCAGGAACATGGGAGGTCTTTTCACCTTCTGGTGTCTTCTGCTATTTTTTTCTTTAGGGTTTTAAAGTTTTCATTGTAAAAGTCTTTTACCTCCTTGGTTAGGTTTATACCAAGGTACTTCATTTTTTTAGGGACTATAGTAAATGGGATTGTTTCTCTCAAGGCTTTTTCACTTTTTTCATTCTGGGCATATAGGAAGGCCTCTGATTTTTTCACATTTGTTTTGTATCCTGCCACCCTGCTGAACTTCTGTATTAGTTCCAGGAGCTTCCTGGTGGAGTATTTGGGATCACTCAGGTATAAGATCATGTCATCTGCAAATAGGGTTAGCTTGACTTCTTCCTTGCTGATTTGAATCCCTCTTATGTCCCTTTCTTGTCTTATGGCTTCAGCTAAGACTTCAAGTACAATATTGAATAAAAGTGGTGAGAGTGGACAGCCTTTTCTAGTTCCTGATTGAAGTGGGAATGCTTCCAATTGTTCGCCATTGAGCATAATCCTTGCTGTGGGCTTGTTGTATACATCTTTTATTATGTCGATAAAGGTTCTTTCCATTCCTACTATCTCTAGTGTTTTGATCATAAAAGGCTGTTGGATCTTATCAAAGGCTTTTTCTGCATGTATCGAGAGTATCATGTGGTCTTGGACTTTGTTCTGGTTTACATGTTGAATTACATTTACTGATTTGTGTATGTTGAACTAACCTTGTGTGCCGGGGAGGAAGCCTACTTGGTCCCCGTGAATGATCTTTTTGATATATTTTTGAATCTGATTTGCTAAGACTTTGTTGAGAATCTTTGCGTCTGCATTCAACAGAGAGATTGGCCTATAGTTTTCTTTTTTAAGTGAATCTTTATTAGGTTTTGGGATTAAGATGATATTAACCTCATAGAAGGAATTTGGTAGTGTTACTTCCTTTGCTATTTGATGGAACAGTTTAAGGAGTATTGGTGTCATTAACTCCTTAAATGTCTGGTAGAATTCTGTGCTGAATCCATCTTGTCCAGGGCATTTTTTGGTGGGAAGATTCGAGATTACTTCTTCAATGTCCTTATATGTTATAGGACTATTTAAACAATTCACAACTTCTTGATTCAATTTAGGTAAGTTGTGTTTACTTAGAAATTCATCCATCTCTTCTGTGTTGTCAAACTTCACAGAGTATAAGTTTTTGAAATATGATGTTATAATTCTCTGGATTTCTTAGGTATCAGTAGTGATAACTCCATGTTAATTTCTAATTTTGTTAATTTGGGTTTTCACTCTCTTGCTTTTGGTTAATTTAGCTAGGGGTTTATCAATCTTATTGATTTTTTCAAAGAACCAGCTTTTTGACTGGTTGGTTTTTTCTATTGTTTTCTTATTCTCGATTTCAGATATTTCTCCCCTTATTTTGCTAATCTCCTCTCTTCTACTACTTTTGGGATCAGATTGCTCAAGTTTCTCTAAAGCCTTAAGTTGCATCGTTAAGTTATTTATTTCTGATGTTTCCATTTTTTTTGATGTAGGCATTAAGAGCTATGAACTTACCTCTTAGGACAGCTTTCATTGTGTCCCAGAGATTTTGTAAGTTGTATTTTCATTATCATTTGCTTTCAGGAAATCTTGAATTTCCTTTTGAATTTCTTTCTGAATCCAGTTCTCATTCAGCATCATATTGTTAAGTTTCCAGGAGTTAGTGTATTTTCTCTTGTTTGATGTGTTGTGGATGTCCAGCTTTATGCCATGGTGGTCTGATAGGGCACAGGTTAGAATTTGAACTTTTTGTATATGTGTAGATTTATTTTGTGGCCCAATATGTGATCTATTTTGGAGAAAGTTCCATGTGCTGCTGAAAAAAATGTGTATTCTTTGGTGTGTGGGTAAAAAGTTCCATGAAGATCTGTAAGGTCCATTTCTTTCAGGGTTTGGTTAAGTTCCAAAGTGTCTCTGTTAAGCTTTTGACCTGTTGATCTATCCCATGTTGAGAGGGCGGTGTTGAAGTCCTCTCAAGACTTATCGTTTGGGGGTTGATTTCTTGCTTTAGGCACTGTAGGGTTTTCTTAATGAATGTGGAGGGGCCCGTATTGGTGAATTGTACCTGTGACTAAAATGTAGTATCCATCTGTGTCTCTTATGATTTTCTTTGGTTTGAAGTCCGCTTTGTCTGAAAGCATAATTGCTACCCCTGCCTGTTTCCTGGTTCCATTAGCTTGCAAGATTTTGGACCAGCCTTTCATTCTTAGGATGTGCCCATATTTTGTGGTGAGATGAGTTTCCTGAAGGCAGCAGATTGTTGGATTGTGGTTTTTAATCCAAGTTTGTAATCTGTGTCTCTTAATCGGTGAGTTAATACCATTGACATTTAATGTTATAATGGAGAAATTATTTTTAATTCTGGACATTTTTATGTTTAGTAGATTTTGTAAGCATGTTGTTTGATATTTATATTTTGGTGGTATTATACTTCCGTTCTCTCCTCCTGGATACGCTTGTTCTTTTCTTCAAGCTTGAGTATCATCTCTAGCATTTTTTGAAGGCCTGGTTTGGTAGACATGTATCCCTTCAAGTTGTCTTTGTGTTGGAAAGCTTTTCTTTCTCCCTCAATCATGACAGATAGTTTTGCTGCTTATATCAGTCTGGGTTGGCATTTTTGCTCATTTAATACTTGAAGTATGTCTCCCCAAGCTCTTCTTGCTTTTACTGTTTCCATTGAGTAGTCAATTATTATTTTAATAGGTTTACCTTTAAAAGTGACTTGCTTTTTTTCTCTTGAAGGTCTCAACACCTTTTCTTTGTCTTGAATGTGGAGTGTTTTGACTATTATTTGCCGTGGCGATTTTCTATTTTGGTCATATCTGTTTGGAGTGCGAAATGCCTCTTGTATTTGGATTGGCCTCTCATTCTTTAGTTGTGGGAAGTTTTCATTTATGATGAATTGAAATATTTCCTCCGGTGTATTATTTTGGGATTCTTTTTTTTTTTAATTTTTTTTATTATTATTATTTATTCAACTGTGTGTATGTGCGAGCGCACGTGTGTGTCTGTGTGTGTGTGTGTGTGTATGTGTGTGTAGAACCACGGACGAATTCACGAACCACCATGGATGCCTCCACCTCCTTCTGCCCCGGGATTCACAGGCTCCGCCCTACCAGAACCAGAAGCGCAGGCCGCCCCCGCTTCCGCCTGGCGTCTATACGTGGGATCTGGGATCCGAACTCGGGACCTTCCGCCTGCAAGGCGGAGGCTTAACCCCTGAGCCACCTCTCCAGCCCTATTTTGGGATTCTTGTTCTGGTATTCCATGAATGCGCATGTTAGGCTTCTTCAGGGTGTCCCATATCCTCTGAATGTTCCTCTCCAGCATCTTTTTGGCTTTAACAATCTTTTCCATTGAGCTGGTTAATTGTCCCACTTTGTCTTCAAGATCTGAAATTCTATTTTCTGCCTCATTTGTTCTGCTGATAAGACTCTCTGTTGAGTTTTGGGTTGAAGATAATTTGTCTTTTAGTTCAATTTTAAACTCTGCCTGAGACAGTTTTAACTGTTCTATATCTAGTTTTGTTTCTTGAACTGTTTTTCTCACTCATCCAAGTGCCTGTTTTGTTCCTCTTCAAAGTGGTTGATATGGTTGTTTAACTCTTCTCGGATTTCCTCTTTCATAGTATTAATCATGGTAATGATCATACTCTGAAAGTCGTTATATTGGGTCTGGCTTTCATGGCTATTTTCTGTGGATTTGTTCTGGTCGCAATCCATCATTATGGGATTGATTCTTTTGGTTGGAGATTGGTCTTCTTGGGTTTTGTTTCTCGTGGATCTGCACTTGGACTTGTCCATTGTTGTTTTGTTTTTTAGGACCTTTCAGTATCTGTGTGTTTTTCACTGAATCGATGTAGTTAGTATTGTTACACTTGCCAGTTATTACTAGTGCTTGCCTTGGATTGGGTATGTTTGTGTATTGTTATATCCTAGATGAGGCTACTAGGCTGTTAGTATGTCAGTTAAGTCAGGTTATGTTACCAGGGGGTGAATATTAGTTTGGTAGTGCACTTTTATGATTTAGTATCTTGGTGAAATGTTGGGGTGAGTGGAGTACTCCCTGAAGTTGTATGTTTTGGGGTGGCTGTATGAGAAAGTTGATCTACAGCATTGATACTTTAAAGGATCAGTAAGGTGAAAAGAAAAAGTTTACTTATCTTTGGACTGGATGAGAAGAATCTTGCCCACGTGATATAATGATTGTAGTGGAGTCCAGATATATGGCCTGTGTTCCCTTTGTTCCTTAGAATTTTGCTTGAGTTTCCTTTGGTCTCTATTGAATTCTGAGTAGCAGTGTGTCTTCCGTGGACCACGTGAGTAGGTTCTCGGTGGGCCAGAGAGGCAGAGGGTCTGATGTTGATGGGAGAATTCTTCACCTGCGACCTGGGGGGGGGGGCGAAAGCGTGTGGGGCGGGAGGGTGCGAGGGGCTAGGGTCCAAGGCAGAGCCCCGGGGGCAAAGCCGGTGGCCGCAGGATGCGGTGCTGCTGGCCGGGCGGCTCCGGGGTTGGGGGCGGGGCTGGGCTGGGCTCTCTTGCTTTGTGGCTCACCTGGAAAGGTCGGAGCGGAGGGGGGCATGGCCCCGGGGGCAAAGCCGGCGGCGTTGCGGTGCTGCTGCCCGGGCGGCTCAGGTGTGGGGGGCGGGGGCCACTGTGTACTCGTTATGACTACAATGATCTATGATACTGTGAGCCAATTATGACCACCATGAGCTCTGACTACTGTGATCTCTCTTTGAACACTGTGAGCTCTCTATGTACATTATGATGTATGACCATTGTAAGTTCTCTATGACTGCTATGAGTTCTCTATGACCAATTTCAGATCTCTATGGCCACTATGATCACTATACCTCCACTCTGACCTCTTTGTGATCACTTTGAGCCCTCTATGAGCACTGGGTTCTCTCTATGATCATTGTGGGCTCAATATGACCACTATGAACTATGACCATTATGAATTCTCTTTGTCACCGTGAGCTCTGTATTAAAATAAGAGCTATGACCATTGTCCTCTCTCCATGATCATTGTTCACTTTCTATGACTAATGTAAGCTCAGTATGACCAATGTGAGCTCTCTATGACCACTCTGACTTTTTTATGACCACCATGCGCTGGGACCACTATGAACTTTCAGTGATCAATATGAGCTATGGCCACTGTAAGCTCTCTATAACCACCTTGGGAACTCTAAAACCACTATCATCTATGTTCAATGTCAGCTGTCTCTCATCAATGTGAACTTTGACCACTATGAGTTCTTGATGAGGATTATAAGTTATCTATGACCATTGTTTGCTTTGAGCACTATGAGCTCTTTATGACCACTGTGAGCACTCTATGACCAATGTGAGTGATAACCACTATGCACTCTCTATAAACACTGTAAACTCTCTATGACCATTATGAGCTATGACCACTGCGAACTCTCTATGTTGATGTTGAACTCTTTTTGACCACTCTGACTTTTCTATGACCACTATGAGCCATGAACACTGTGAGCCCTTTTTGACCACCAAGAGCTATGACCACTGTGAGCTCTCTTTGACCACTGTGAGCTCTCTATGAGCATTATGATCTGTGACCACTGTGAATGGTCCACTATAAACTCTCTGTGACCACTTTCAGCTCTCTATGGCCACTATGAGCTCTCTACCTCAACTATGACCTCTTCATGAAAACTTTGAGCTCTCTATGAGAACTATGAGAACTATTAGCTATGTCCATTGTGAGCTCTCTATCACCACTATGTGCTATGACGAATGTCAGGTCTTTTTCACCAGTGTGACTTTGACTACTGTGAGCTCTTGATGATGATTACCAGTTCTCTATGGCACTGTTTTTAATGAGCATTGTGAGCTCTCTATGACCACAATGAACTATATCCACTGTGAGTTCTTCATGATCACTATGATCTAGGACCACTGTGAGTTCTCTATGATGATACTGAGCTCTTTTGGGCATGGTGAGTTCTGTATGACCACTATGAACTATGAATACTGTGAGCCCTTTATGACCACTATGAGATATGACCCCCGTATGCTCTCTATGAGCACTGTGAGCTGTGTATGACTATATGAACAATTACCAATGTGAACTCTCTATGAGAACTATGAACTATGACCATGTGAGCACTCTGAGACTACTGTGAATCATGACTACTGTGAGCTCTCTGTGGCCATTATGAGCTCTCTATTACCATTAGGAGCTATAATCACTGTGAGCTTCCTATAAATCATGCACTTTGAGCACTGTGAGGTCTTAATGTACATTATGAGCTTTCTATGACCACTTTAAGCCATTATCACTGTGAGGTCTCTATCACCATTATAATATATGACCATTTTGAGTCTCTATGACCAGCATGAGCAATGAACACTGTGAACACTTTATGAGTGCTTTGAGCTTTTCGTGACAATATGAGCTCTCTACGACCACTGTAGCTCTCTAAGAGCTGTAGGACCTATGAGCGTTGTGAGCTCTTTATTACCATTATGAACTATGACCACTCTGAGCGCTCTATGACCACTAGGAACTATGAACACTGTGAGCTCTCTATTCTCATAATTAGCTGTGAGCTCTTTATGTCCACTATGATCTATGATCATTGTTCACTGTATATGACCTCTGTGAGTTCTCTAAAGCCATTTGGAAATTTGGCAAATATGAGTTCCCGGTGATGATTGTCAAGTATGATCACTGTGAATTCTCATTGTCCTTTATGAGCTCTCTATGAACACTGTGAACTGTGAGCACGGTGATCTCCCTATGACTATTATGAACAAGGACCACTGTGAGCTATGTATCACCACTAAGAGCTTTGTATTTCCACTCTGAGCTATGACAATAATCAGCTATCTATTACAACAGTGAGCTCTCTATGACCACTGTAAGATCTCTATGAACACTTTGATCTCTCTATGACGACTGTGAGACCTTGATGAGGATTTATGAGTTCTCCAGGATCACTATAAGCTATGACCACGCTGGGCTATCTATGACAACTATGATCTACAAACACTGTGAGCTATCTATAACAACTATGAGCTCTCGAGGACCACCATAAACCATGACAACTGTGAGCTCACTATGACAACTATGAGGTATGATCACTATGATCTCTCCATTTCCACTATGAGCTCTCTATGACCCCTGTGAGCTCTCTATGATGACTGTGGTCTCTCTCTGGCCATTATGAGCTCTCCATTACCATTATGAACTATAACAACTAAGGTCTCTCAGTGAATCAGTAATCTAAGGTGACTACAACCTCTCTTTGACAACTGTGCACACTCTATGACCACTGTGACCTGTCTATGATTACTTAGAGCTCTCTATGAACACTGTGAGCTCTCTATGACCACTATGAGCACTTTGAACCTAGACAACTATGATCTTTCCATGACAATTGCAAATTATAACCTCTGTGAGGTGTCTATGACCACTATGAGTTCTCTGGGACCACTATAAGCTATGACCACTCTGAGCTCACTATGTCAACTATGAGGTATGACCACTCTGAGCTCCATATGAGTACTATGAGCTGTTACCATTATGAGCTCTTAATGACCAATATGAGATTTGACCAATATATGTCCCTTATGAGCTCTAAGAACACTGTGAGCTATGATCTTTGTGAGCTCTCTGTGTCCCCTATGAACTATGACCACTCTGTACTCTCTATGACTCTGTGAGCTTGCTATGAGCACTAAAGTATGACCACTGTGTGCTGGTTATGACAACTATGAGCTATGACAACTGTGAGTTCTTCATGTCCATTATGAACTCTCTATAACTATTGTGAGGTATGACCACTGTGAGTTCTCTAGGACCATTTTGAGTTATGACCACTGAACTCTCTAGGACGACTATGATGTATGACCACTTAGAGCACTCTGACCACTTTGATCTCTCTATGAGAACTGTTAGCTCTCTATGACCACTATGAGCAATGACCACTGTCAGCTCTCTATGACCACTATGAGCAATGACAATGGTGAAATCTTTATAACCAATGTGAGCTATGACTACTATGAATGCTCTATGGCCATTTTGAGTAACTTATGAGCACTGTGAGCACTTTATGACCAATTTGAGCTATGACCATTGTGAGCACTTAATATTCATTATGAGCTCTCTATGACAATTGTGAGCTATGATCACTGTGAGCTCTATATGACCATTGTGAGCTCTATATGGCCACTTTGAGCTATGAGCACTGTGACCTCTCTATGATCAATTTGAGCTGTCTGTGACCACTCTGTGTTCACTACGACCACTGTAGTTCTCTATGGAGACCTATGGTGACTCTGAGTTCTCCATGACCACTTTGAGCTATGAACACTCTGAGCTCTTTTTGACCACAGTTAACTATGACCACTGTCAATTTGCCATGACAGTTATGAGGTTTGTATGATCACTTTGAGCAATGATACTTGAGAGATCTTTATGATTGATGTGAGCTATTTATGACAATGTTAGCTGTCTATGAGTGCTGTGAGTTCTCCATGACCACTGTGAGATCTCTATGATGACGCTGAGCTCTCTATGACCACTGTGATCCGTGACCACTTTGAAATCTCTATCACCACTATGATCATCTGACCACTGTGAGCTCTCTATGAGCACTATGAACTATGACAACTGTCAGCTGTCTGTGGCAACTATGATCTTTCTATGTCTACTATGAGCTATGACCACTCTGACCCCCAATATCCTTTGTAAACAATGACAACTATGAGTTCTATGTGACTACTATGAATTCTCTTTGTCCACTGTGACCAATTTGAGCTCTCTATTATCCCGGTGACCTCTATATTGCTACTATGGGCCATGACCACTGTGAGATCCCCATGGCCACTATGACCTATGACCACTGGGAGCTCTCTAACAGCACTATGAGGTATGACCATATGAGTGATCTGTGACCACTGTGAATTATGATTACTATGAGCTCTCTATAGCCATTATGAGCTCACTATGACCACTAGAAGATATAATCAAGTTGAACTCCATGTGACCAATATGAAATTTGACCACTATGAGCTGTCTATGACAACTGTGAGCCATGACAACTGTGAACTGTATATCACGACTATACTGTGAGCACTCCATTGTCTATTATATCCTCTTTATGATCACTTTAGTTATGACCACTGTGAGTTGTCTACCATCACTATGAGCTATGACCACTGTGAGCTCATTATGATCATTATGAGCTATGATCACTGTAAGCTTTCAATAACCACTGTGAGTACTCTGTGACCACTATGAGTCATAACCACTGTGAGTTGTCTATCACCACTATGAGGTCTCTATGACCACTGATAGCTGTGACCACTGTGAGTAGTCATTATCTACTATGTGCTCCTTATGACCATTGTGAGATATGAGCACTGAAATCTCTCTATGCACACTAAGCTATGACTACTGTGAGTTCTCCATGACCACTGTAAGCTATCTATGACCACTGTCAGCTCTGACCACTGTGACATCATTATGTCCACTGTGAGCTATGACCACTATGAGCTCTCTATGTCCGTTATCAACTCTGTATGGCTTCTGTGAGCTATGACCACTGTGAGATCTCTCCGATCACTGTCAGCTCTCTAGGTCTTCTATGAGCAATGAAAACTGTGAGCCCTCTATTACCACTATGAACTCTCTACAACCACTGTGACCTCTCTTTGAGCACTACTACCTATGGCCATAATGAGCTATGAACACTGTGAGAACTCTATGTTCATTAGGATCTCTCTGTGATCACAGAGAACTATGACCACCTTCAGTTTTCTATGACCACCATGAGTTATGACAACTGTGAGATCTCTATGAACACAATGATCTCTCTATGACCTGTATGAAGTATGACCACTGTGACCTCTGTCACAGTTATAACTGACCACTGTGAGCTCTATATGATACTGTGACCTCTCCATGGCGACTTTGAGCTCTCTATGAATACTGTGAGATCTCCATGACCACCGTGAGCTTTCGCTGACCACTGTGAGCTCTCTTTGACCAATATGAACTATGAACAATGAACACTGTGAACTCTCTTTGACCACTGTAAGCAGTGTGACTGTGAGCTCTCTCTGACAAGCTTCAAGTATGATAACTATCAGCTTTCTATGACCACTATGAGCTCTGACCACTGTGACCTCTCTATGAACACTAGGAGTTATGACAAGTGTAATTCTCATTGCCCATTATGAGCTCTCTTGACAACTTTGAGCTGTGACCACTGTGAGCTCTCTATGGTCACTACTAGCTATAAACACTATGAGGTCTCTATGTCCATTATGAACTCTCTAGGACCGCTGTGAGGTATGGGCACTGTGAGCTCTTTATGAAATCTATGAGATATGAATATAGTAACCTCTCTATGAACACTTTGAGTTCTACATGACTACACTGACTTCTCTATGACCACTTTAGCTCTTTATGAGCAATATGACCTATGACCATTTTGAGTTTTCTATTACCTTTAAGAGCTATGACCACGTGACTTCTTTATGACTACTATGAGCTATGATAATTGTAGGCTCTCTATAACTACTATGAGCTATAACCACTGTGATTTCTCTATAACCACTGTTAGCTATAACCACTGTGAACTCTCTATGACCTCTGTGAGCTGTGACAACTATGAGCTCTCTATGACACTTGTGGGTTCTCTAGGACCCCATGACCTCTCTACAACCACTTTCAGCTCCCTATGACCACTATGAGCTCTCTATGAACACTGTGAGTTCTCTAAGAGGATTAAGACCTATGACCACTCTGAGCTCTGTATGACCACTGTAGCTCTCTGTGAGCAATAGGACCTACAATCATTGTGAGATTTCTATTACCTCTATGACCTATTACCACTGTGAGTTCTTCATGACCATTATGAACTCTTAATGACTACTATTAGCTATGAGTACTGTGAGCTCTCTTTGACTACTATTAGCTGTAACCCCTGTAAGCTCTCTATGACCTCTATGATCTAAGACTACTGCGAGCTCTCTATAACTACTATGAGCTAGGACCACTATGAACTCTCTGTGATCACTGTTAGCTCTATATGACCACTATGAGCTATGAACACTGTAAGCTGTCTGTGAGTACTTTGAGCTCTCCGTTACCACTGTGAGCTCTCTATGATCACAGGAGGAATGACCAATGTGACCTTTACGAGCCCTGTGAGCTGTCTATGCCCACTATGAGCTCTCTATGACTGCCACAGTCCATTCTGCAGCCTCCAAACCCAGGGCTCCCCTCAACCAAGTGTGTCAAGGAGTTGGCAGATGACAGACAGACACACATAACTCTAGGCTGGGTGAATCTGAATCTATTTTATTTTAATTATTTAATTTTTTTTTCTTATTTATTATTTATTCAATTGTGTATGTATGTGTGTGTGTGTGTGTGTGTGTGTGTGTAGAACCATGGATGAATTCGGGAACCACCATGGACGCCTCCACCTCTCCTTGTTTACTCTGCCCCGGGATTCACAGGCTCCGCCCTGCCAGGACCAGAAACGCAGGCCGCCCCCACCTCCGTCCGGCGTCTATACGTGGGATCTGGGATCCAAACTCAGGACCTTCTGCCTGCAAGGCAGAGGGTTAACCCCTGAGCCACTTCTCCAGCCCCTATTTTATTTGAATTTTGTAGCAGCTTTTATATTAGAAAATTTTTGGGCAAAGAATGCAGACAGACATATATCCTTCTAATCAGCAGGAATCACGGTTAGAATAAACATTCTTTAACAACCTAACCCATTGTTTGAGGATGAGACAAAAACAAATCCTTATCACTTATCAACAGGATTTTTCCCAGCTCCTCAATCTCTCTAAATTTATCTATTTTACAATGTTCCACCAAACAATCACAGAGTCTAAGTTTGTATTTTTGTATTTAACAAAGACTTTACATGAGATATAGTTAAAATATACTGAGGTTGAACTTCTTTTTAATTTCTGTTATATCTATTATACATTCTTGTAAATGGTAAAGGTGAATTCGTTGGAGAGGGCAATGTTATTATTTTTTTCTTTTTGAGCATATCAGATTCTGGCTATTATCATATAAGCTGGTCTATATTAGGTTATAATGGTAAGAACTATATTAGGATTTATTTTATTTCTATTTTTTATTAAATAATGTGCTGTATAAGAAATAGTTGTGTATTAATTTTGAGAATTATTTTATTATTATTTTCTATTAACTTATGTGCTGTATAAAAATAGCTGTGTATTGATTTTAGTGAACAGATGGCATCGTTTCATATTGATAGAATTTCTGAATTACTTTAACAAGAGTCATATTTTTAAGAGAATTCTATCCACCTGTTTTAGGACTTTTGAGGTTGTTCTCTAATTTCTTTAAAATCAGTATATACATTCTTGCTAACAATCTATTTACTGTGTATGATTGAACGTGAAATTTCTAGCTAGAATTTAATTTAAAGTTAAAAGTAGGATTGGCTTTTATTTGGGAAACAAAAGACTTAAGGCAAATTTATTTGACATCTCTAGTTCCGGGAGCAAGAACCTAGGGGGAGATGCTAACCTAGGTAGTTTTGGGAAAAACAAAAAAGAGACCTGGGAATAGATAGAAAGGCACCCAATCACAAAAAAGGGAAGAATTCATTTGTCAGAGATAGGAGGCATGCACAATCACAAATACATAGGAATTTGTCAAAGATAAGAGGCAAGACTCAGGGGAGTGGTTCCTAGCAACCACTCAGGCCTCTAGCAATTGCCCATTCCAAAGAGCAGGCTGCAAGCCTGATAATTCCCATATGTTTTATATTTTTATTATTTATTCCAAAATAACCCATGTCCTGTTTCCAGAAGGTGCTTCCTTGAGGCTTGCTTCTTCAGGTTGTGATTTTTATCTTACCAGCCTGGTTGGCACACGATGTTACATATGACTACAATGAGCTGTGGGCACTGTGAGCTAAAAATGTCCATTATGAGCCCTCTATGACCACTGTGAGCTTTCTATGACCAATCTCTAACACTGTAAGATCTCTATGACCACTGTGAACTCATCATGACCATTATGAGATATGAAAATTATAATCTATTTATGACCACCATTGGAGCAATTGATCTGTGACCACTTTGAGTTCTCTGTGACCAATGTGATGACCACCCTTAGCTTTTTTGGACCATTATCTGCTGTAACCATTGTGAGCCCTTTATGACCACTGTAAGCTCTTTCTGACCATCATGAGAACTGACAACTGTTAGGTCTCTATAAGTAATGTGAACTCTTTTTTCCCACTGTGAGCTATCTATGACCACTGTGAGTTCTCCATGACCACTGTGAGCTCTCTATGGCAACTAAGAGTTATGACCACTGTGAGCACTCTATGACCACTGTGGCCTCTTTAGGACCACTATGAGCTATCAACACTATTAGCTATTATTGTCCATTATGAGCTTACTATGTCCACTGTGAGCTATGACAACTGTGAGCTCTCTATAACCTCTGTGAACTATGACAGCTATGAGTAGTCTAGGACATTGTGAGTTCTATATGACCACTGTTAGCTATTATCACTGTGAGCTCTCTATGACCACTGTGAACAATAACCACTCTGAGCTGTCTATGACCATTATCAGCTATGACCACTGTGAACTCTTTATGACTAATGTGAGTTCTCTATGTCTACTGTGAGCTCTCTATAAGCACTATGAGCTATGATCACAGTGAGTGCTCTAAGACCATTGTGATCTATGAACACTGTGAGCTCTATATGATGCCTATGACTGATGCCTATGACCTATGACCACAGTGAGCTTCCTATGATCTATGTGAGCAATGATAAATATGAGCTCCCTATGACCATTATGAGCTCTGAGCACTGTGACCTCTATATGACCATATGAGATATGACCACAGTGGTCAAAGCTCATAATGCTCTTAGAGATCTCATAGTAATCATAGCACACAGTGTTCATAGAGAGCTCATGACGGATATTGAGCTCACAGTGGTCATAGCTCATAGGGGCCATAGAGAGCTCACAGTTCATAGGTCACAGCAGTCACAGATAGATCACATTAGTCATAGCTCATAGTGGTCAAGGAGAGCTCATAGTGGTAATAATGTGCTCAAAATGGTCATAGCTCATAGTGGTGATATGAAGTTAATGGGGGTCATAGATCATATTGGTCATAGAGAGTTCACAGTTGTCATAGAGAGCTCACAGTTGACATAGCTCACTGTGGTCAAGGAGAGGTCATTGTGGTCATAGACCGTAATGGTCACAAAGAGCTCACAATGTTCATGGGTCATACTTGACTTAGAGATTTCACAGTGTTCATAGAAGACTCAGAGTTGTGATATCTCACAGTGGTCACAGAGAGATCACAGTGTTCATGCTCATAGCAGTCATAGCGAGCTCAGAATTGTTATAGAGAGCTCACATTGGTCATAGAAATTTCACAGTGGTCATAGAGATTTCAAAGTCATCATAGATCATTGTTGTCCTAGAACACTTACAATGGATATAGAAGAATTAGAGTGGTCATAGCTCACACTGGGGACAGAGAGCTCACAGTGGTCATAACTGTAACAGTCATAGAGAGTTCAGAGTTGTCATAGAGAGCTCAAATTGGTCACAGACAGTTCACAGTGGTCATAGATAGCTCATAATGGACATTGAGATCCCACAGTGGTCTTAGCTCATAGTTGTCACAAAGAGCTCATAGTGGCATAGACAGCTCTCAATGATCAAATGTCATACTGCTCTAAAAGAGTTCACAATGTGTTGCTGAATCTTCTGCTGGGCCAGCCAGTGAAGAGGGGAAATGGTGGGGCCTCGTGGGCATGAGGCGAATGGGCGAGCCGATGACGAGGTCACCACCCAGATCCCAGGAGTCAATGAGAAACAGCATGCAGATGAAGAGTAGGCTGCAGACTCAACCTTAATCAGGAAGTGTTTGGGGTTATATAGGATCAGGGCCCAATAAGTTGTGGCCACCTCTCCACTCAGGGGGAGGGGGAAGGCAGTCACCAATTATTTAGTTGTATACTGGGTGTCCAGGTTAGATGGCCGCTTCTCATTGGCTGTTCATCCCTCTGCCAATTGGTTTCCATTCCTCTTCAGACTTGCCTGCAACTAGACCTCCTGGATTCAGGAGCCCAAGCTAGGGCCTCCATGAATCAGTAGTGCCACAGCAGTGGTCATGAAAAGTCACAGTTTTCATAGAGAGCTCATAGTGTTCATAGTTCATTGTGTTGATACAGAACTCATTGTGGTTATAGATCATTGGGTCACAGAGAACTCGATGTGCTCATAACTCACAGTGGTCAGAGAACTCATAGTGCTCGTTCCTCATAGTGGTAATAGAGAGCTCACTTTGCTCAAAGCTCACAGTGGTCATAGAGAGCTTGTAGTACTCACAGCCTATAGTGGTACTAGACAGCTCAGTATGGTCATAGCTCATATATGACATTCAGAGCTCACAATGGTCATAGAGAGCTCACAGTGCTCATAGAGAGTTTAAAATGCTCACAGAATTCTCAAATTGGTCACAGAGAAGTCACAGTGGTCATAGAGAGCTCACAGTCATCAAAGAGTGTTCAGAGTGGTCATAGCTGACAGAGGCCATAGCGAGTTCATAATGGTCATAGTGGTCATAGAGATCTCAAAGTAGCTATAAATTAGAATTTTCATACAGGGCCCATAATGGTCAAAGAGAGCTTATAGGGTCATAGAGAGTTTTCACAGTAGTCATAGAGAGTTCACAGTGGTCATAGCTCACAGTGGTCATAGACACCTCACAGTGGCCACTTCTCATAGTCATCCTAGAGAGATCACAGTGGTCACAGAGTGATCACAGAGGTCACAGCACCCATAATTCCCAGTGGTTACAGACAGCTCAAATTGGTCAGAGCTCACAGTGCTCATAAAGAACTCCTAATCATCACAAAGAACTCACCGTGGTCATACTGCATAGTGGTGATAGAGGAATCACAGTAGTCATAGATCATAATGGAAATAGGGAGCTTATAGTGTTCATAGCTCATAGTGGTCATAGAGAGCTCAGAATTTTCTTTTTATTTGTTTATTTCCACTCATACAAACTTAACAGGTACACCGGTCCCCTCCCTCCCTCCATCTCCCCCCTTGCTTCCTCCTACCCTCCCCCTCCCTCCCTATTCCCCAATGCCTGCCCCCAATGGCTCCCCCCAATCTCTGGAGCATCCTTTAAAGTGCATGCCAAACTCTCTTCTGGATCATCCTCTCCGATCAGGTGCAAGGATCCAGGGGCATTTCCCAGAACCCTTTCCTGTGTTCCCCTTAAGCTTAGGAACACTACAATTCACAGTGGTATACCTGTTAAGTTGTCCCTAACCTCCAAGAATTCTAGTGCCTTTAGTCCATGCTAGACTTTGTGGGATCAATAATGTGTTGGACATAGCACAGGTCATGCAAAGTCCTATTATGATTGGATAGCTCAGAGTTTTCATTGATCATAGTGCTCATTGATCAGTGTGCTCACAGTGGCCATAGAATGCTCACAGTGGCCATAGAGAGCTTAAAGTGGTCCTAGAAATGTGACAGTCGTTATAAAGGGCTCATTGTGGCCATGCAGAGCTCACAATATTTATAGCTTACAGTGGTCATTGAGAGCTCACATTGGTCATAGCTCATAATGGCCACAGAGAGTGCACAGTTTTCATACCTCATATTTGTCAGAAAAAGCTCATAATGGTCATAAAGAACTCACAGTGTTCATGTGGAACTTGCAGTCATCATAGAGAGCTCAAAGTGGCCATAGAGATATCAAAGAGGTCATGGAGTGCTCAAAGTTGCAATAGATAGTTCACAATATTCATAGGTCATAGTGTTCATAGCAAATCAACAGTTGTATAGAGAGCTCAGAGTGTCCATAGAGGGTTCACAGTGTTCATAGCTCATAGTCATCATGCAGAGCTCACAATGTTCATAAGTTGCATTGATCATAGAGAGCTACAGTGGTCATAGATAACTCACAGAGGTCATAAAGAGTTCATAATAATCATAACTCATACTAGTCAGTATAACTCACAGTGGACACACACAGCTCACATTAGTCATAGAGAGCTCACAGCAATCATAGTTTATAGTAGTCATAGAGAACTAACAGCATTCATGGCTCACAGTGGTCATAAAAAGTTCACAGTGCTCACAGCTCATAGTGCACATAGAGAGCTCAAAGTTGTCATAAGTCAGTGTTTATAGAGAGCTTAGAGTAGTCATAAAGAGATTACAGTGTGTATAACTCACAGTGGTAATATAGAGCTCATAATGGACATATAGTGCTCACTCTGGTCATAGTTCATAGTGGTCTTAAAGTGCTCACAGTAAACATAGCTCATAGTAGTCAAAGAAAGGTCACAAGGACCATAGGTCATAATGGTCACAGAGAGCTAACAGTGGTCAGAGAGGGCTCACAGTGGTCTTAGAGACCACAGAGTCATCATAGAGATGTCACAGCTCATAGAGCTCCCAGTAGTCATAATTTGCTCACAGTGATCATTGCTCATACTGATCATAGAGAGCTCCTGATGGCTATACACACCTCAATGAGGTCACAGAGAACTCAATGTTGTCATCGAGAGCTTAAAGTGGTAATACTCCTCAGATCATAGTGCTCATAGAGAGATCACTGTGGTCAAAGAAAGCTCACAGTGGTCATACCTTATAGTATTCATAGAGAGCTAACAGTAGTAATATTTCATAGTGGTCTTGGAGAGCTCAAAATGGTCAAAGAAGGCTCACAATGGTCAAAGAGAGCTCACATGACCATAGATCAAAATCATCATAGAGAGCTCACAGCAGTCAAAAAGGGAACACAGTAGTCAAAGTGAGATCATAGGGATCATAGAGATTTCAAAGTGGTCATAGAGAGCTCATAGTGTTCATAGAAATCTCACAGTGCTTATACCTCACGGTTGTCATAGAGATCTCAGAGTGGTCATAAAGTGCTTGCAGTGGTCAAAGTGAGCTCACAGAAGTCATAGAAAGGTCACAGTGACATAATTCACAGTGGTCAAAGAGAGCTCATAATGGTCATAGAGAGATTACAGTGGTTATAGCTCACAATGGTCATGTAGAGCTCATAATGGTCATAGAGAGTTCACAGTGCTCATAGAGATGTCATAGTACTCATGGGGAGATCGCGGTGGTTATAGAAAATTTATAATAGTCTCAGAGATCTCTTAGTGGTCATAGAAAGTAGAAAGTCCTCACAGAGAACTCATAGTGCTCATAGAGATGTCACAGTGTTCATAGATCATAGTGCTCCTAGAAAGCTCAAAGTGGTCAAAGAGAGTTACAGTAATTGTAGATCATAATGGTTATAGAGACTTAACAATAATCATAGCTCATAGTGGTCATGGAAGACTCACAGTAGTCATAGAGTGCTAATAATAGTCATAGAGAACTCAGAGATATCATAGCTCACAATCTTCATAGGGAGATCATAATGGACAAAAAGAGCTCACAATGGTCATAGCTCAGAATGGACATAAAGAATGTACGGACATTTTAGCTCATAGTGGTCATGCACACCTCACCTTTGTCAAAGGTCATATTGCTCACAGAGAGTTCAGAGTGGTCACAGACTGATGACAGTGCTCATAGATCACTCACAGTGGTCATAGAGAGCTTATGTGGTCATAGCTCACTGATGTCTTAGAGAGCAAATTGGTCATAGAGAGCTGAAAGTGATCAGAGAGATCTCATAGTGGTCGCAGAGCTAACAGTGTGCAAAGAGAGCTCATAGTGGTTATAGAGGGCTCATAGTGGTATATAGAGAGCTGAAAGTAATCAGAGAGCTCAAAGTAGTCACAAAGATCTTAAAGTTATCATACAGAGCTCATAGTGGTCATAGAGAACTCACAGTAGTCATAGCTCATAGTGTTCATAATGTACTCATAGTGGTCATAGCTCAGTGTTAATAGAGAGCTCATAGTGGTCAGAGAAATTACAATGATCATAGAGAGCTCACAGTGGTCACACAGAACTCATAGTGGTCATATCTCACAGTGGTCACAGAGACAGAGTGCTTAAAGCACACAGTGGTCATAGAGAACTCATAATCTTTATAAAGAGCACACAGTGGTCATAACTCATACTGGTGAGAGAGAGCTCATAGTGGTCACAGATCATAGTGGTTATAGAGAGACCACAGTGGTCATAGACTGCTCACAGTGGTCATAGATCATAGTGGTCATAGAGAGTTCACAGTGGTCATAGCTCATAAAGATCATAGAGAGTTGCATTGGTCATAAAGAACTTACAGATGTCATAGAGAGCTCACAGTGGTAAGGCAGAGGTCACAGTGATGATAGAAAAATCACAGTGGTCATAGAATATCTTGATAGAGAGATTATAGTAGTCGTAGAGAGCTCACAGTGGTCATAATTCACAGTTGATATAGAGTGGTCACAGTGGACATAGCGTACAGTGATCATAGCTCAGAGTGGCAAAAAAGAGCTCACAGTTGTCATAACTCATAATGGTCATAGACAGCCCACATTCATCATATGTCACAGTGTTCATACAGAGCTCACAGTCAGCATAGATAACTCATAGTGATCATAGACAGCTCAATTGTCTCTAAGACAATTGTCTTACAGAGCTCATAGTGGTCCTAGAGAGCTTGGAGTGGTCATATAGAGCTCCTACTGCCCATAGGCAAATCACAGTGGTGAAAGAAACAATTGTCTTAGAGAGCTCATAGTGGTCCTAGAGAGCTTGGAGTGGTCATATAGAACTCCTACTGCCCATAGGCAAATCACAGTAGTGAAAGAAATATCATAGTGGTCATAATTTATAATGATCATGGAGAGCTCACAGTGGTTATAGAGAGCTCACATTGGGCATAGATAGCTCACAGTTGTCATATAGAGCTCATAGTAGTCATAGAGACCTTACAGTAGTTAATGTGGGCTCATAGTGGATATAAAGAACTCAATGGTCATAAAAATTTAATAGTAGTAATAGCACACACTGGTCATAGAGAACTCATAATCACCATAGCTCATAGTGGTCATAGAGAACTTACAGTTGTTATAGCTCAGAGTGCTCATAGAAAGGTCACACTAGTCAGAGTTCATAGTGGTCATAGAGAGCTCATGATGTACATAGACAGCCCAAGTGATTTTATCTCAGAGTGCTAATAAGGAGCTCACAGTCATCATAGGGATCTCACAGTGATCATAGAGAGCTCATAGTGGTTGTAGCAGTTACTCTTAACTATTGTTGTGAGAAAGCACCCAAAGTCAAGCAACTTAAGGGAAAAAGGGAGGTTTATTCAGCTTACAGTTCCAGAGGGAAGGTATGGGTCTCTCAAAGCAGAGGTGGGATGACTGGCTGGCCAAAGCTGGAGGAGGCTAAGTCACTGCAGACATCTTGGAGCCAACAGTTGCAGACTGCTTGTAGCAAAGGCAGACTTCTCCTGGAGGTAGAGTGGAACTAATCCATCTCAAGTCCCACCCATTGTGACTGCCTTCCTCCAGCAAGGCTCCACCTCTCAAGATGCCATGACCTTGCTAAACACATGAGACTGTGGGGGACACATTTCAAACCATGACAGTGGTCATAGGTTATAGTGGTCATATAGAGCTCCTACCACTCATGGAGAACACACTGTAGTCAAAGAGTCCTCACAGTGCTGATAGTTCATAGTTGTCATAGAGAGTTCAGAGTAGTCATAGTGTACAGTGGTCATAGAGAGCTCATAATGGTCATAGAGACTTCTCTGTAGTCAAAGAACAAACCAACCATAGAGAGCTCACAATGGTCATAGCTCAAAGTACTCATGAAAAGCTCACAATAGTCAGAGTTCATAGTGGTGCTAGACATCTCACTGTGGTCATAAACCATAGTACTCATAGAGAGCTCACAGTGGTCATAGAAAGATCACAGTGGTTATAGAGAACACAAAGTGGTAAGAGATCACAGTGGTCATAGAGAGATTTCAGTGTTCATAAAGGGCTCATAGTGTTCATAGCTGTATGTTGAAATAGAGAGCTTACAGTATTCATAGCTCATAGTGGTCATAGCGAGCTCAAAATGTTCATAGATAGCTCACAGTGGATATAGCCCATAGTGGTCATAGAGAGCTCAGAATGGTCATAGACAGCTTACAGTGCTCATAGATAACTCACAGTGGTCATAGCTCACAGTGATTATAGAAAGCTCACAATGGTCATAGGTTGTATTGCTCAAAAAGCGCTCCAGTTGTCATAGAGTTCAAATTGGTCATAGAGAAATCACTGGTCATTTAGAACTCACAGTGGTCATAGTAAATTCACAGTGTTCATAGCTCAATGTAGACTTAGAGGGCTCATAGTATCATAAAGAGCTCACAGTGGTGATAGAAAGATCACAGAGGTCACAGAGAGCTCAGGGTGATCATATAAAGGGCATAGTGGTCATAGAGAGCTCGGAATGGTGATAAAGAAAACATAATAGGCATAGAGAATTAACAGGGGTCCTAAGTCATAGTGCTCATGGAGAGCTCACAGTGGGCAAAGAAAGATCACAGTGGTGTTAGATCACAGTGGTCAGAGAGATCTTACAGATGTCATACAGTGCTAACAGTGGTCACAGAGAGTTCACAGTGGTCATAGAGAGATCACATGGTGGTAGCTCATGGTGGTATTAGAGAGCTTATAATAGACATAGAGAGCTTAGAGCAGTCAGAGCTCACAGTGATCACAAAGAGGTCACAGTTGTCATAGCTTTTAGTGGTCAAAGAGAACACATAGTAGTGAAAGCTCATACTAGTCATGGAGAGCTCATATGGTCACAGCTCATAGTGTTCATAGAGAACTCACAGTACTCATAGCTCAGAGTAGTCATAGAGAGCTTAGAGTGTTCATAGAGAGGTCACAGTGGTCATAGAGAGCTCATGTGGTCATGGCTCATATTTGTCATGTAGATCTCATAGGGGTCATGGAGAGTTTATAGTGGCCACATGAGAGCTGATAGTAGTCCCAGACAGCTCACAGTATTCATAGTTTATATTTGTCATAAAGAGCTCATAATTTGCATAGAGAGCTCATAGTGTTCATAAAGAGTTCACAGCGGTCACAGCTCAAACTGATCATAGAGCGCTCACAGTGCTTATAGCTTATTATGGACATAGAGAGCTCATGGTGCTCATAGAGAGGTCATAGTGGACACGAAGAACTAATAGTGGTCATAGAGAGCTTAAAGTGGTCATAGACATATCACAGTTGTCAAAGAGACCTTAGAGTTGTCATAACTCACAGAAGTCATAGAGAGCCCATAATGTTCATATCTTATAGTGATAATAGAGAGCTCATTGTGGCCATAGAAAGCTCTCTTTTATTATAGCTAATAGAGGTCATAGAGAGTTCATAGTGGTCATAGTTCATAGTGGCCACAAAGAGGCCACAGTGGTCATAGTCATAGTGGTCATAGAGAGCTCATAGTGGTAACAGAGAGCTCACAGGTGTTACAGCTCATAGTGGTCATAGAGAGCTCATAGACGTTATAGCTCCCAGTGGTCATACGGAGCTCACAGAGGTCATAGAGAGCTAACAATTTTCATGGATGATAGTCATATGAGTTCATAATATTCATAGGTAATAATTGTCATACATAGCTTATAGTGATCATAGAGAACTCACATTCGTAGTAGCGTATAGTTGTCACACAGTGTTAATAGAGACCTCATGGTGGTCATAGAGTGCTTACAATGGTCGTAGAGAGCTCACAATGATCATAGGTCCAAATAGTCATAGAGAGCTCATAATGGGCAATGAGAGCTAACAGTGATCATACTTCATAGTTGTCATAGAAATCACACAGAATGGGTGCTAATAGTGGTTACACTTCATAGTGGTCGTAGACAATGCACAGTGCTCATAGATTATAATGGTCATTGAGAGCTCCAAGTGGTCATATATCATATATGTCAAAGGGAACTCAAAGTCATCAGAGAGAGCTGAGAGTCATCATAGCTCATAGTGGTAATAAAGAGCTTCTGGTGGTCATAGATTATAGTGCTCATAGAGATTTCACAGTTGTAATAGAGAGTTCACAATGGTCATGGGTCTTTGTCATGGTTTGAAATGTGTCCTCCATAGTCTCATGTGTTTGGCAAGGTCATGGTACCTTGAGAGGTGGAGCCTTGCTAGAGGAAGGCAGTCACAAGGGATGGGACTTGAGGTGGATTAGTCCCACTATATCTCCAGGAAAAGCCTGCCTTTTCTGCAAGCAGTCTGCAGCTCTCAGTGTCTAAGACGTCTGCAGTAACAGCCTCCTCCATCTTTGGCCAGCCAGTCATGCTGTCTCTGCTATGAGAGACTGTATCTTCCCTCTGGAACTGTAAGTTGAATAAACCTCCCTTTCTCCATTAAGTTGATTGACTTTGAGTGTTCTTTCATGGCAATAGTTAAGGGTAACTGTTACTCTCTTATAGTTCATTACTACAATGATCACAGAGAGCTCAAAATAATCATAAAGAGCTCAAAGTAATCACAGAGAGGTCACATTGGTCATAGCTAATAGTGGTCAGAAAAAGTTCACAATGATCACAGTGGCCACAGATCATAGTGTACATAGAGAACTCAGAGTGGTCATAGAGATATCAAATGAATGGTCATTGCTCTCAGGAGTCATGTAGACTTCCTAATCTTCATGGAATAATAACAGTGGTCATAGATCATTGTGATATTAGAGAGCTCAAAGTTGTCCTGACTATAGTGGTCATAGAGAGCTCATAGTGGTCATAAAGAGCTCACAGTGTTAATTGGCCATAGTGGTCATAGAGAGCTCACAGTGGTTATAAGTCCTATTGCTCCCTAGGAGCAATAGTTTTCACAGAGCACGCAGTGGTCACAGAAGCTCAAAGTGATCATAGAGAGGGAAGAGTGGTCATAGTGCAAAGTGAAAATAAAGAGACCACAGTTACCATAGCTCCCAGTAGTCATAGAAATCTCACATAATGTATGTAAATTGTTCACAATGGTCATATCTCAAAGTGGTCATAAAGTGCTCACAGTGGTTATTAAGTGCTCACAGTTGTCATAACTGATAGTGGTCAAAGAAATCTCTCAGTGGCCATAGAGAGCTTACAGTGTCTATAGCCCCTAATGGGCATAGATAGTTCACAGTGGTAATAGTTCATAGTGGTCATACAGAAGTCAAAGTGATCACAGAGAGGTACAGTGATCATAGACAGCTCACAATTATCATAGAGAGCTCATAGGTATTGTAGCTCATAATAGTCATAGAGATCTCAGAGAAAGCATAGAGCTCTCACAGTAGTCATAGCTTACAGTGGTTTTAGAACTTTCACAGTTGAATTATCTCAAAGTCGTCCAAGAGAGATAAAACAGCTTACAGCTCAGAGTGGTGACAAAGAGCTCACATTGGTCACTAAGAAGTCACCAATATCAACACTCATAGTGTTGATAGAGAGCTCACAGTGGATATAGATCACAATTGACATAGAGAGAATCACAGTGTTGATAGCTCATAATGGGCATAAAGAGATCACAGTGGTCATGGTTCATAGTGGTCATAAAGAGTTCACAGTGATCATAGCTCATAGGTATCATAGAGAGGTCCCAATAGTCATAGTTCATATAGCTCATAGATAGCTACAGTGGTAATAGAGAGCTTACAGTGGTCATAAAGTGCTTAAAGTGGACATAGAGTGGTCACAGTGGTCATAGCTCATAGTGATCATAGAGAGGTAATAGTGATCACAGAGAGATGAGAGTGGGAATAGATCACAGTGGTCATAGAGACCACAGTGTAGTAAAAACTCACAGTGGTCATAGAGATTTCACAGTGGTCATAGCTCGTGATAGTCATAAGTGCTCACAGTTGTCACAGCTCAGAGTAGTCAAACAGACCTCATAGTGTTCACAAAGAGCTATAGTGGCCATAAGTCATAGTGGTCATAGAGCTTACAGTGTTCATACTTCTTAGTGTTCCTAGAAATTTTACACTGGTTATAACTCAAGTAGCCATAGAGAGCTTACAGTGGTCATAGCTCATAGTATTCATAGAGAGCTCACAAGGTTCATAGTTCATAGTGATCATAGAGAGCACACAGTGGTCACAGAGAGCTCATCATGGTCATAGAAGATACACAATGGTTATACTTCATAGTGGTCATCATGAGCTCACAGTCGTGATAGATCATAGTGGCCAAAGAGAGCTCACAGTGTTCATAGTTCATACTAGCCATAGAGACCTCATAATGGCCATAAAGAGCTCACAGTGTTCATAGCTTATAGTGGTCATAGAGAGCTCACAGTGGTCTTTTCTAATAGTGGTCATAGAGAGATCACAGTGGTCATAAAGAACTCAGAGTGGTCATATAGAGGTCACAGTGTTCATAGCTCATAGTAGTCATAGAGTGCTCACAGTAGTCATAGCTCACAGTGCTCAAAGCTCACAGTGGTCATTGATTGCTCATAGTGCTCATAATTCATAGTGTTCATAGAGAGCTCACAGTTGTCACAGACCATAGTGCTCATCGAGAGCTTACAGTGGTCATATCTCACAGTGTTCATAGACAGCTCACAGTGCTAATAGCTCAGTGAATATAGAGAGCTCAAAATGGTCATAAATTGCTGAAAGTGGTCATGGAGAAATCACCATGGTCATAGAGAGCTCACATTGGCCACAGAGAGATCACAGTGGTCATAGCTCATAATGGTCAAAGAGACCTCATAGTGGTCATTGTTCACAGTGGTTATAGAGAGCTCACAGTGCTCATAGGTCATAGTGGTCATAGAGAACTCATAGAGGTCATAGATCACAGATATCAAAGGGAATTCATAGTCATCACAGAAAGCTCACAGTGGTCATAGCTCATAGTGGTGAAGGAGAGCTCATGGTGGTCATAGATCATAGTGCTCATAGAGAGTTCACAGTTTTCATAGAGAGCTCAGAGTGGTCATGTAGAGCTCACAATGGTCATAAATATAGCTCATAGAGAGCTACAATGATCATAGTGAGCTCAAAGTAATCATAGAGAGGTCACATTGGTCATAGCTAACAGTGGAGAGAAAGAGTTCACAAGGGTCATAGAGATCTCACAATTGTCATAGCTTATAGTGATGATAGAAAGCTCACTGTGGACACAGATCATAGTGGTCATAGAGAACTCAGTGGTCATAGAAAAGCTCATAATGGTCATAAAAAGCTCACAGTGGTCATAGCTCAGAATGGCCATAAAGAGCTCATATTGATCATAGATGACAGATGTCAAAGAGAACTGATAGTCATTATAGAGACCTCACAGTGTTCACAGATAATTGTGGTGATAGAGAACACACAATGGTAAAAGATTTTAGTGGCCATAGAGAGCTCACAGAGGTCATACAGAACTCACATGGTCACAGCTCATAAGTGTCATAGAGAACTCACCGTAGTCATAGCTAATATTAGTGATAGAGAACTTTTGGTGTTCATAGGTCATGGTGCTCATAGTGAGGTCACAGGGGTCATACAGGGTTCAAAGTCGTCAGAGCCAGATTACAGTGGGCATAGAGAGTTCACATTTCTTATAGAGTTGTCATAGCTTACAGTGGTCTTAGAGAGCTCATTGTATTCATAGCTCTAAGTGGTCATAAATAGTTCACATGGGTAACACCTAGTAGTGGTGACAGAGGCTCACAATATTCATAAAATGTTCCCATTAGTCATGGAGAGCTCACAGTGGTCATAGGGAGCTGACAGTGCTCATACCTAATAGTGGTCATAGTGAGCTCCCAGCCATCAACAAGAGCTCCAAGTGGTCTTGGAGAACTCACAATCATCAAAGTGAGCTCAACGTGGTCATAGAGAGATCACAGTGACCATAGAGGGCTCACTGTTGTCATAGAGAGTACACAGTTGCCCTAGCTCACAGAGGTCATAGAGAGGCCATACTGCCAATAGCTCATGGTGATTATAGAAAGTGTGGCCTTAGAGAGTTTGCAGTGTTCATAACTCATAGTATTCACAGAGAGTTGATGGTAGTTACAGCTTATAGTGGTCATAGAGTATTCACAGTGTTTAGAGCTCATAGTGGTCATAGAGAGTTCATAGTGGTCACAGTTCATAGTGGTCCTAGAATTCTCACAGTAGTCCTAGCTCATAGTGGTGATAGAGAGCTCATAATGCAAAATAAGAACACACTGTGGGCTTAGCTCATAGTGGTCATAGAGAATGCACAGGGGTCATAGCTCCTAGTGGTCAGAAAGAATACACAGTGGTATTGCTAATAGTGTTTATAGAGGGAGTTCTTAGTGGTCAAAACTCGTAGTGGTCATAGACAGCTCACAGTGATGATTGTTCACAGTGGTCATAGAGAATTCACAGTGGTCATAGCCCATAGTTTTCCTAGAGACCTCAAAGTGGACAAAGGGAGCTCTCTTTAGTCATTGAGAGCTCACAGTGATCATAGCTAAAAGTGGTAATAGAGAGCTCAAAGTGGTCATTGCTCACAATGATCATGGAGAACTCATTGTGGTCATAGAGAGCTCAACGTGGTCATAGAGACCTCACACTGGTGATGGAGAACTCACAGTGGTCAGAGAGAGCTTAAAGTCATCACAGAGATGTCATTGTGATCATAAAGAGCTCACTGTTGTTATGTCACAGTTTTCATAGCTCTCAGTGGTCATAGAGACCTCATGGTAGTCAGAGTTCACAGTGGTCATAACTCATAGTTATCATAGAGAGCTCATAATGGCCATAGAGAACACATAGTTGTCATAGCTTACAGAAGGCATAAAAAGTTAACAATGGTCATAGCTCACAGTCATCACAGAGAGTTCATAATGCACAATAAGAATTGATAGTGCTCATCGCTCACAGTCATCATAAAGAGCTCATAGTGGTCATAGCTCACAATGGTCCTGTAGAGCTCACAGTGGTCATAAAGCATGTAAAATGGTCATACAGAGATCATATGTGTCATAGCTCATATTAGTCATAAAGAGCTCCTAGTGGTCATAGAGAGCTTACAGTTGTCATAGGGAGCACACAGTAATCATACAGAGCTCAGACTGGACATATAGTGTTAACAGTGGTCATATCTCACAGTCATCATAAAGACCTCACAGTGGTCATAGAGAGTTCACAATGTTTATAGCTCATAGTGGGCATAGAGAGTTCACAGTGATAGTAGTTTATATTGGTCATAGAGTGGTCACAATGGTCATAGCTCACCGTGGTAATAGAGAGCTCACAGTGGTCATAAGTATTATAGCTCACAGAGAACTGCATTGATCATGGAGAGTTCAAAATGGTCATAGAGAGGTCACAGTAATCATAGTGATCTTAATGAGTTTACTGTGTTCATATCTCATAGTGGACACAGAGAGCTCATAGTTGGCATATAAAGTTCACAGTGGTCATAGATTACTCACAGTGGATACAGTTCACAGTGGTCACAGAGAGGTCAGTGTCAATAGCTCAAAGTGGTAATAGAATGCTCACAATAGTCAAAGTATTCCATAGTGTTCATAATGGCAGTAAAGAGTTCACAGGGTCATAGACCACAGTGAACATAAAGAACACATTCTTGTCATAACTGGTAGTGGTTATATAGAGCTCACAGTGTTCATATCTCATAATAGTCATGCAGAGCTCATAGTGATCATAAAGAGCTCACAGTACTCATAGCTCAGCATGTTCATAGAGATTTCATACTGGTCATAAAGGAGTCACAGTGGTCATAGCTCAAAGTGGTTATAGAGAACTCATTATAGTGTTTATTGATTACAATAATGATAGAGGAATCAAAATGGTCATAGACAATAGTGGACATTAAGAGACCATAGTGGTCATGGCTCATTGTGGCCATAGATAGCTCACTGTGGTCATAGCTCAAAGTGGTCCTAGAAATCTGACAGTGGTTACTATAACTCATAGTTGCTATGAAGATCTCACAGTGGTCATAGTTCATAGTTCTCATAATCAGCCCATAATGGACATTGAGAGCTCACAGTGGCCATAGAATATAGTGGTCATAAAGACCTAACAGTGGTTACAGGTCATAGTGGTCACAGTGAGCTTATAGTGGTCATAAAAGGCTCAGAGTAGTCATACAGGCCCAAAGATGTCACAGAGAGATCACAGTTGTCATAAAGAGCTCACAGTTGTTATAGTTCACAGAAGTCATAGAGAGTTCATAGTGGCCATAGCTCATAGGAGTCCTAGAGAGCTCATAGTGGCCATAGAGAGATCATAGTTGTCATAGCTCACAGTGGTCATAAGGAGCTCACAGTGGTTATAGCTTTCAGTGGTGATAGAGAGCTGACAGTGATCAGAGCACACAGTGGTTTTAGAGAACTCACAGTTCTCCTAGTGGTCATAGAGATCTCACAGTGGTCATAGATCATAAGCATCATAGAGAGCGCACAGTGGTCATAGAATGCACACAATTCTCATAGATCAAAGTGCTCATAGAGAGGTCACAGTGGTCACAGAAATATCACTGTGAGCTTTGAGAGCTCCCTGTGATTATTCAGAGTTCATCGTTATAATAGAGAGCTCGTAGTGGTCACAGCTCACAGTTATAGAGAGCTCATAGTGGTGATTGTTCATAGTGGTCATAGAGTTTTCATAGAGCAAATAGCTCATAGTGGGCCTAGAGAGCTCACAGTTTTCATAACGCACAGTGGTCATACAGAACTCACATTGGTCATAGAGAGCTCATAGCAGTCATAGCTCATAGTGGACATAGAGTGCCTACAATGATCATAGCTGATAGTGGTCATAAAGAGCTCACAGTGGTCATAGAGAGCTCATAGCAGTCATAGCTCATAGTGGACATAGAGTGCCTACAATGATCATAGCTGATAGTGGTCATAAAGAGCTCACAGTGGTCATAGAGAGCTCACAGTATTGATAGCTCACAGTGGGCATACAGATTTCACAGTTGTCCTAGTTAATTGTGGTCATAGAGAAGCCACAGTGGTCATAGCTGACAGTGAACATAGAACGATCACAGTGGACATATGTTCTATATCTCATAGAGAGCTACATATGTTATAGAGAGCTCACAGTTGTCATAAAGAGCTCAAAGTGGTCACAGAGAGGGTACAATGGTCGCAGCTAATAGTGGTCATAAAGTGCTCACAGTGGTCTAAAAAGGTTCACCATCATTATAGCTCATAATGGTCACAAAGAGAGTTCACGGTGGTCTTATCATAGTGGTGATGAAGAGCTCACATTGTTCATTACTCCTAGTAGTCATAGAGAGCTAATAGTGGCTATAGAGAGATCACAGACATCCTAGCTAACAGTAGTCATAGATAGCTCACAGTGTTCATAGCTCATATTGGTTATAGAGAGCGCAAAGTGGTCATAAAGTTCACATTGCTCATGGAATACTCATAGTGGTCATCTAGAGCTCTATGTGGTAATTGAGTGCTCACACTGGCCATAGGCAGCTCCCAGTAGTCACAGAGTACTCACAGTGGTTACAGAAAGCTCAAAATGTTTGTAGCTCATAGTGGTTATATTGCGCTCACAGTAGTCAGAGAATTCACTGTTATCACAGATATCTAACAGTGACAACACAGAGACCACAGTGGTCTTAGAGGTTCACTGTCATCTTAGAGAGCTCAAAGTTCTAATAGATAGGCCAGTGTTCATAGAGTGCTCAGAGTTTTCATAGACATATGATAGTGATCACAACTCCTAGTAATCACAGAGAGCTGATAGTGATCATAGGTCACAATGGTCATAGAGAGCTTGTAGTGGTGATAGAAAAATCACAGAGTTCACAGAGAGTTCAGAGTGGTAATAGGGAGCTCACAGTGGTCACAAAGAGCTCACCGTGTTCATAGCACATAGTGATCATAGAGAGCACAGTTTTCATAGAGAGCTCACAGTGGTCATAGAGGGCTTATAATGGTCCAAGAAAGCTCATAGTAATGACAGAATTCTCACAGTGGTCACAGAGAACTCAGAATGTTCATAGATATCTCATAGTGTTCATAGAGAACTCACAATGCTAGTAGGTTGTAGTGCTCATAGAGAGCTCATCATGGCCATAGAGTATTCACAGTGGTCAATGAGAGCTCATATTCGTCACAGACATCTCAGAGTGTTGATAGAGACTTCATAGTGGTAATAGTGAGCTCACAGTGCTCATAGATCATAGCATTCATGGAGTGTTCACAATGGTGAAATAGACCTCATAGTGGTCATAGATCATAATGGTTATAAAAAGCTCATGCAGAGTGCTCATACAGAGCTGAGAGTGGTCTTCAAGAGCTCAAAGTGGTCACAGAGAGGTGACAGAATCAAAGAGAGCTCACAGTGGTTATTCAGAACTCACAGTGGTCATAGCTCCTAGTGATCATAGAGAGCTCACAATAATCATAGCTCACAGTGGTCATAGAATATTCACAGTGGTCATAGCTCACAGTGGTCATAGAGAGCTCATAGTGGACATAGAGAGCTCACAGTAGTCATAGAGACCTCACAGTTGTCATAGAGATCTTACAGTTCTCATAGTTCAGCATAGTCATAGAAATCTCACAGCGGTCATATGTCATACTTATAGAGAACTCATAACAGTTATACAGAGCTCACAGTGATCAGACCTCATAGTAATGATAGAGAGAACACATATGGTCACATATCACAGTGGATATAGAGAATTCACAGTTGTCATAGCTCACAGAGTTCATAGAATATAATGAAGTGAGAGGTCACAGTAGCTATAGTTCATAGTGGTTTAAAGACAATACAATGGTCATAACTCATAGTGGTCATAAACAACTAACCATGGTCAGAGTTTACATGGGTTATAGAGAACTTGCAGTGGTTATAGAAAGCACACAGTCGTTATAGGTCATACTGCTCCTAGAGAACTCACAGTGGTTACAGAGCTAACAGTGTTCATAGAGAGCTCAGAATCGTTATACAGAAGTTTGTTATAGAGAAATCAAAATATTTATTGAAAGTTCAGTGGTCATAGAGAACTCATAGTGGCAACAGAAAGTTCACAGTGGTCATACAGATCTCATAGTGGTCAGAAAAAGCTGACAGTGGTCATAGCTCACAGTGATCTTTAAGAGCTGACAATAGTTATAACTTATAGTGGTCATAGAGAGTTCATGGTGGCAAAAAAGGGCTCACAGTGGTCATACCTCAGAATGGTCATAGAGAGCTTAAAGTCATCATAGCTCAGAGTGGACAAATAGAGCTCATAGTGCTCAGTGCTAGTTGTGGTCTTAGAATGCTCATAGTGGTCACTAAGAGTTACACTGGCCATCACTTAAAATGGTAATAGACAGTTCACAATGGTGATATACACAGTGATCACAGAGAACTCAGAGTGGTTATAGCTCATAGTGGTTATAGAGAGTTCATAGTGGTCATAGAGAGTTCACAGTACTCATAGGTCATAGTGTTCATAATGTGCTTACAGTGATCATAGCACACAGTGATTATAGAAAGCTCATAATGTATGTAGAGAGTTCCCAATGGTCACAGCTCATAGTTATCATAGAGTGATCAAAATAGTCATAGCTCATAGTAGTCATTGAGATCTCATAGTGGTGATAGAGAGGTCACTGTGGTCATAGTGGTCATAGAGTTCATAGTATTCATAGAGACCTCTCAGTGGTCATAGGGAGCTTATAGAAGACTT
Source organism: Typhlomys cinereus (assembly GCA_023101885.1). Classification (NCBI taxonomy): domain Eukaryota; kingdom Metazoa; phylum Chordata; class Mammalia; order Rodentia; family Platacanthomyidae; genus Typhlomys; species Typhlomys cinereus. The sequence continues at coordinate 3,050,822 of JALPQD010000250.1, read as the reverse complement.
AGAGAGCTCACAATTTACATAGCTCATAGTTGTGATAGAAGGCTAATAGTTGTCATATTTCATAGTGGTCGTAGAGAACACAACGTGGTCATATATCAAAATGGTCATAGAGAGCCCACAGCAGTCATTAAGAACTCACTGTTAAAATAGAGAGAGACTGCATAATGCTTACAGCTCACAGAGGTCATTGAAACATTATCGTGGTCATAGAGGGCTCTCAGTCATTGTTGTTCACAGTGATCAAAGACATCTCACAGGTGTCATAGCTAACAGTGATCATAGTGCATTCATAATGAACTTGGAAAGCTCAGAATGGTCATAGCTCAAAGTTGACATAAAGAACTCACAGGAGTCATACCTAATAGTAGTCATAGAGAGGTCAGAGTTGTCATAGAGAACTCCCAGTGGTGATAGAAAGCTCACAATGGTCATAGATCAGAGTGGTCATAGAGAGCTCACAGAAGCTTATAGGGGTGATAGAGAGCTTACAATTGTCACAGAGAGCTCAAAGTGGTCATATAGATATCACATTGTCATAGCTCATGATGGTAATAGAGAGGTCGGTCACAGTGGTTATAGATCAAAGTGATCATAGAGAGCTCACATTGGTCATATCTTATATTGGTCCTAGAGAGCGCATAGTGGTCACTGAGAGCTCGCACTGAGAGTGGTCATAGTGGGCTCATTGTGGTCATATAGAGCTCACAGTTATAAAGAGTTCATAGTGTTCATAGAGAAATCAGAGTGGTCATAGATCACAGTGTTCATAGGGAGATCACATTAGTCATATCTCTTAGTTGTCATATAGAGCTCATAATTATCAGAGAGATCACTGTGATCATAAAGAGCTCAGTGTGGTTATAGATCATAGTGCTCACATGAGACATAGCTCATAGTAATCATAAAGATGCAACTGTGGTGAAAGCTCATAGTGGTCATAAAGAGCTCACAGTCATCATAGGTCATAGTGCTTATAGAGAACTCACATTGGTCTTAGCCCTTAGTTGTATACAGACCCCACAATGGTTGTAGAGAGCTTACAGTGGTCATAAATATTTCATAGTGTCATAGAGAGCTCAGAGTGGTCATAGATGGCTCACATTGGTCATAGAGAGCTTGTAGTGGTCACAGAAAGTTCACAATGGTCGCAGCTCAATGGTCATAGAGTACTCACAGTGGTCATAGCTCATAGAGGCCACAGAGAACTAACAGTTGTCATCATTTACAGTGGTCACAGAGAGCTCACAGTGGCCATAACACATAGTGGGCTCATAGTGGACATAGCCCACATAGGTCATAAAGAACTTATTATTGTCATAGTTCATACTGGTCAAACAGACCTCATAGTAGTCATAGAGAGGTCAGAATGGTCATATTGAGCTGACAGTGGGCATAGAGTGCTCATAATGGTCATACATAACTCACATTGGTCATACAGAATTCAGAGTTGTCGGAAATGGCACATCAAGTCATAGAAAGCTCATAATGCCCATAGTGCATTGTGGTAATAAAAATCTCATAATTCCCGTAGTGCATTGTGGTAATAAAAATCTCATAATACCCATAATGCATTGTGGTAATAGCTCATAATGGTCACAGAGAGCTCACAATGGTCAAAAACATAGATATCATTCAGAACTCATAGTGGTCATAGACAACTCACAGTGATCATGAAAGCTCACAGTGGTCATAAATAGATCACAGTGGTTATAGCTCATTGTTGTCATAGCGCATAATGGACCTAGAAATCTCATAGTGAGCATAGATCATAGTGGTCATAAAGAGCTCACAATGGTCATACCTCATAGTAGTCATAGAGAGTTCACAGTCTTCATTCTGAGCTCAAAGATGTCACAAAGAGGTGACATCATAGAGAGCTCATAGTTATAGAGCACTCATAGTTGTCATAGTTCACAGAAGTCATAGTTAGCTAATAAAGGTCACAGCTCAAGATAGACAGAGAGAGCTCCTAGTGACCATAGAGAAATCACAGTGGTCATAGCTCATCGTTCTCATAGAGAACACAGTATTCATATCTTACAGAGATTATAGAGATCTCACAGTGGTCATAACTGATAGTGGTACTAGTGAGCTCACAGTGGTCATAGACCAAAGTGATCATAGAGAGCTCACAATGGTCAGAGATCACAGTGGTCATAGAAACCTCACACTGCTCCTAGCTCATAGTGGTCATAGAGAGCTCACAGTGTTTATGGAGAATTTACCATGGTGATAGAGATCTCAAAGTTGTCATAGATAGGTCATCATGGGCATAGAGAGATCACTGTTAGAGAACTCAAAGTTTTCATAGCTCACAGAGATCATACAGAGCTCACAGTGGTCATAGTTCATAGTGGTCATAAACAGCTCATAGCTCACAGTAATCATGGAGAGTTCATAATGGTCACAGAGAACTCACAGTGGTCCTAGCTTAAGTTTTCATAGAGAGCTCACACTGATCATAGCTAAAAGTGGTCAGATAGAGTTCACAGTGGTTATAGCTGATATTTAACCTTGAGAGCTCACAGTGATCAGAGATCATAATGGTCATAGAGAACTCACAGTGGTTATGGAAAACACAGTAGTCATAAAGAGCTCAAATTGGTCAAAGAGAGTTTACAATGTTCATAGCTCACAATAGTCATAGCTCACAATAGTCTTAAAAAGCTCACAGTGCTCATAGAGAGCACATAGTGGTCATAGCTTCTCATAGTGATAGAGAGCTCACAGTGATCATAGATCACATTGGTCATAAAGAGCTGTAATAGACCTGAGAACCTCCAGAATTCATAGCTCTTAGTGGACTTAAGAACTCAGAGTAATCATCGGTCCTAGTTCACATAGGGAATTCACAGTGATCATAGAATGCTCACAGTTGTCATAGCACACAGTGGTTATAGAGAACTCATAATGGACAAGGAGACATAACAGTGGTCATCTAGAACTTACAGTGTTCATAAAACATATTGGTGATAGATACCTCAGAGTCATCATGGTTCATAGTGGCATAGAAAGCTCACAGTGTTCATATATTGTATTTTTCATAGAGAGCTAGAATAGTCATAGAGAGCACAAAGTGGTCACAGAGACCTTATAGTGATCATAGAGAGCTCACTGTGGTCATAGCTCGTAGTGTTCATAGAGATTTCACTGTGGTCAAAGAGTCATCATACAGACTTTAGAATGGTTATAGAGAACTCATAGGTGTCCTATAGAGGTCACAGTGGTCATATAGAGCTGATAGTGGTCATATAGAGCTCAGAGTTGTCATAGACCATAGTACTCATAGTGAGCAACAGTGGTCATAGAGAACTTATGGTGGACATAAAGAGCTCAAAGTGGTCATATAGAGCTCACAATTGTGATAGAGAGCTCACAGTGGCCATAGCTCACAGTGGTCATACAGAGCTCATAATGGACAATGACATATAACAGTGGTCATTGCTCACAATTGTCATCGAGAGATAACAGTTGTCACAGCTCATAATAGTGATAGATACATAACAGTGGTCATAACTCATAGTGGTCATAGCTCATAGTGGTCATACCAAGCTAAGAGTGTTCATAGGTTGTATTTTTCGTAGAGAGCTACAGTGGTTATAGTGAGATCACGATGCGAACTGAAAACTCAAAGTGATCATAGAGATGTCACAGTGGTCATAGCTTTTAGTGGTCATAGAGACCTCACAGTGCTAATAGGTCATATTTTTAATAGAGAACTACAGTAGTTACAGACAGCTCATAGTGGTCATATGGACCTCACAGTGATCATAGATCATAGTGGTCTTATAGAGCATACAATGGTCAAAAAGTGCTCAGTTGTCATAACTCATAGTGATCATAGATAATTCACAGTGGTCATAGCTGATAGGGGTCATGGAGAGGTCATAGTACTCATAGAGATCTCATAGTGGTCATAGATATTTCACGGTTGTCATGGTCCATAATGGTCATAGAGTGGTCCTAGTGGTAATAGATCACAGTGGTCATGGAGAGCTCATAAAGGACATAGAAAGCTCACAGTGGTCATAGTTCATAATGGTCATAGAGAGCTCATAGTAGTCAAAGCTCATAGTGATCACAGAGGTATCACAGTGGTCATAGGTCATAGTGCACATAGAGAGCTCACAGTGGTCACAGACAGCTCACAGTGCTCACAGAGACCTTACACTGTTAAGAGAGAGATCAAAGTGGTCGTAGTGAGGTCACAGTGGTCATAAACAGTAAACAGTTGTAATAGAGAACTCTCAAATATCACTATAAGACTCTATGACCACTGTAAGGTCTCTATGAAAATTGGCTCAGTATGACAGCTATGAGCCATAATCAAAGTGAGCTCTCCATGACAAGTAGGAGCTATGATCATTATGAGTTCTCTAAGACCACTGTAACCTATGACCACTATGGGCACTCTTTGTCCCTTACAACCTGTGACCACTATGAGCTATGACCACTCTGAGATTTTTATGTCCATTAATAGCTATTATCCCTCTGAGCTTCCCATGATCATTGTGAGCTCTCTATGAGCCCTGTGAGCTATGGCTACTGTGAGCCTTCTATAACCACTATTTGCTATGACCACTGTTAGCACACTTTGTCCATTATGAGCTCTCTATGACCATTGTAAGATATGACCACTGTGAGTTCTCTATGACAACTATGAGCTTTGACCACTAAGAGCTCTCTGACCTTTCTATGAGCACAACAACACTATGATAGTTATATGACCTCAGTAAGATATGGTGTCTATGTGCCCTCTATGGCAAGTGTGAGTTCTCTATGACCACTGTGATCTTCTATGACCATTATGAATTCTCTATGACCACTATGAACTATGACCAGTGTGAGGTCTCTATTTCAATTGTGAGCTCTGTGACCACTGTGAGCTCCTTATGGCCAGTTTGAGCTCTCTATGACCACTGTGAGCTCTCTATGACAATTGTGAAATCTTTGATGACTGTGACCTCTCTGTAATCACTGTGAGCATTCTATGACCAGTAAGAGCTATGAACACTTTGAGCTCACTGAAACATTATCAGCTCTCTATGACCAGTGTGAGCTACAACCACTGTGACATCTCTATGAATACTATAAGCTATGTCCACTATGAGCTCTGTATTAATATAATGAGCTCTCTATGACCACAATGACTTATGACCACTGCGAGCTTTCTTTGATCACTGTGAGCTAGGTCTATTGGGAGAAATCCATGAAAATTGTGAGTTATGACCATCTGGTTTCAAACCCACTATCTATAGGCAGGGGAATCATATGCATCATGCTAATATGTTGTATCTGTTGGCTCAAAATCAACGAGTAATTAAGGAAGGCCTGAGACCAAGGCCCCTTGATGCACTAAGAACACTGTTCACGAGCCTTAGACATGTTGGAGAACCAATAAGGTGTTAAGCACAAGGAGTCATATCAAGAGCAACATGAAGCAAGAGAAAGCCTTTTGGACATTGAAGGCCAGGTCAGATACTTGTTGAAAATATATAGCCAAGCCTGTGGTAGATGGTGATATGAGACTGACATATTGTCCATAATCTGTGAGCATATCCAATGTGATGATAAGACCATACTGAAGGTTGAGGCAGGCTTATTCTTCTGTCAGATTATCATATGCAGAGTGCCAATTCAGAAACACAACAGGCTCCAAGTCTGCCTTAAGGAGATGGTACCAATAATATTGGGTTTGGAGTTACATGGCTCATTAGCACAGAACCTGTTCAAAATAAGGGGAAATCAGGGCCTGATTCATTGGAAGCATTACAAATCAGAGAAAGATCAGCAAAGACATCTGAAACTTCAGCGGAACCCTGGGTCTGGTTAGGACAGGTCTATATCAAGGCATTCTGTCACTGTAAAGCCATTAAAGTGTATAAAATGGAAGAAAGAATTAAATGACGTGTATCTGAGGAAGTTTTAAATATAGTTGGAGGACAGTATTACAAAGATCTTCCTGGAGGGCATTTCTTATCTAAGATGAATAGAGGCCATGACTGAGAAAATATTATGTTGATTGTTTTATATTGAAATTTAAGATTTTGTAGTTTCTCAGGCCCATTACCAAAATTTTTGTGTTTAAAGTATATGGCCCTTATAATATAAATATAATAGTTAGACTCTATAAGATCTTAAGCAGTTATGCCCTTTAGGAATTAGGATTTAATGAGTAACCAAATCTTTGTTTAATTAAGATTGAGACAATTGAAGCTTAATTCTTAATTTCTAATTTCTGAGGCTCAATGTCTTTTCTTCTATAGCATGGAAGAAGAATATCGCATACCATTTCCTTTAACTATCATCTCTAATTTTCAATCTTCTCATAAACCTAACATTCTACAAACCTTCACAACATATTTTAACATTCTTTTAAATAAACAACTCAAACTTCCTGTACATAAATCTTCTTACAAACCTTCTGTACATACTTTAACTTTCTAAGTAACATATTTGTTTCCTTCACATCTTTTTTTAGTTGAGGTTTCCCTATTGTTTTCACATTAATTATCCCTCAAGAAATGTCCTTTAAAGGCAGCAATAACAGTAGACCTCATGTTTAAAGGAAATTGAGTCGAATCTGATTTGGCAATTGTGTAGACAATATACATTTATAAATGTGTACTTTGAAGTATAAGATATTGTAAGTCTCAATTATATTATCTACTTTAGCAATAAGCAATCACAAAATTTGAATCTTTAAAATACATGACCTTATAAATATAAATTAAACTTTTGATTTAAAATAAACAGTCTTAAATCTCATTTTGAAGCAAATATTATAAATAAATTATAAAAATTTCTGATAATTAATTTAAAGTCTTTTATAGCCAATATATAGATTAATTATAACACAATTTAGTAAAATATTTTTAAATATTTTAGAGACCAGGACATTATTAAATATGGAATAAACAAGCAGAACATGGTCATAGGAGAATACCTGGATGCCTGTTTAGATAAGCAATCTTTAAAAAAATAAAATCTCTGTAATTACCAATAGTGAGTAGAGCCTCTCCCAAATCAATGAGTTATATTGTTGTTTTATAGAGCCCTTACTAGTCCATTAATGTTTTTAACTTTCTAGTTGTGCCTTAAGAAAGTCCCCACTTTCTGTAAATTATCTTCGAAAATTTGTGTTTAAAGAATTTTTGAACTGGGGCTGGAGAGGTGACTCAGGGGTTAAGCCTCTGCCTTGCAGGTACAATGTCATGAGCTCAGATCCTAGACCCCACATATAGATGCCGGGTGGAAATGGGGGTGGCCTGTGTTTCTGGTGCTGGTAGGACGGAGCCTGTGAAACCTGGGGCATAGTAAACAAGAAGGAGGTAGAGGCAGTCCATGGTGGTTCCTGAATTCATCCATGGTTTTACACACACACACATACATACACACATGCAACACATACGCATACACGCACAGTTGAATAAATAATAATAAATAATAAAAAATAATTTTGGGGGGCTGGTGAGATGGCTCAGGGGTTAAGCCTCTGCCTTGCAGATGGAAGGTCCTGAGTTCCAATCCTAGACCCCACATATATACACCAGGTAGAAGTGGGGGCGACCTGTGTTTCTGGTCCTGGTAGAGCAAAGCCTGTGAATCCCTCGGCAGAGTAAAAAAGGAGGAGGTGGAGGTAGTACATGGTGGTTCCCAAATTTGTCTGTGGTTCTACATACATAAACATGCACACATGAACAATTGAATAAATAATAAATGATTTTAAAAAAGAAAAAAATAGTTTTTGAACTACCTCAGACAATTATTAACTAACTTATGAGAATCAAGCCGCTAGAAATAACTCGTGGAATCCATTAGAATCAGGCATGGAACTAAAAATGGACTCATAGCACTAGATGGACATGAAGAGCTAGGGCGCAAAAAATGGCTGCCAGGGCCAGGTATATTTGTACACCTAGGCAGGCCCAGGGAAATTTTTTTTTTCTGGTTGGTTAACTCCCATTGGGCCAAACCCAGTTGCTCTTAGGCCCAGGTGGGGCTAGAGAACAAATTGTTTGTTGGATATGGAGAGCTCATCTCCATAATCCCTTCATGGGGCATTTGGCTATCTTATCTCTGGGAGTATTGGTTAGTCAGTTCCTCAACAAAAGTGTTTCTTCAGGGTGATTACAGCTCTGGGGAATGACCTTCAGGAATGTTAAAGACCTTAAAAGACCTTAGAGACTATCCCAGCAAGGACTAGCCTAGGCCTGCCTATTGTACCCCTTAACCTTCTGAGGACCCAGACTACTTCTCAAGATATGAAGGGCAACGGCCACTCTGGCTACTTCCTGTTGAGTTGGGGGCAAAAGAAGTGTGAGCAGTCAAAGATCCTCATCTATGAAGTGCTGAGATGATCTAGAGGTCTTTGATGAATGACTTTACTACTTTTAGGTCCATCTAAAAGAGACAAAAACATAAATTCAGCCTAAAAGATCTACCTATTATCTTGCCTGAAATAGGCACTACCTTTGGTATAAAAGCCAGGAACTGTAAGTAAGTAATTCACATATTGGAGACCTTTCTCCCCTGGTAGCTATAAATCTCACATTCTAAAGCCTGTCCAAAAATATGTAAACTGTCTGGATCCTGGGGTAGAACAATCTAAATTAGTTTGCTTCTTCCTTCTGGATTCTTAAAGCAAACTGGCACAGGTCTTTTTGGTATCAAATCAATGTAAAAAACATGCAAGGGACATTTTTCCTTACATGGAAAGTTCTACATACCTCTGGCCATTATCTTAGGGCCACTCCTCATATCTAAATGAAGAGCCAGCTTGGATTTGTCAGTGGAGCTAGTCTATTTAACAGCAGACATTTTGTTTTCTGCTTCATGGTTTTAGCCTTTTAAGATTGTCATTGCCATTTTCCTTTGCCAAACACTAAGCTTAACTTCAGGCAAGCTTTTAGGATAAGAGCAAAACTTTACTAAAACTTTCCACTGATATATGCCTCTGGCTTTAACTACAGTATAAACTGTCTTTCTTGGGTCTCTAAACCACAGTTTTCTGCTACATGTTATCTGATTCCATCATTTTCCAAAACCTATGATTCTTTTTTTGTTTTCTTTCCCTGTCTGCAAGGGAATTTCAAGGTTGTCAGCTTGGGCATGCCTGCTAGTATTCAATCTATCCCCTTAGGCAGATGTCAAGTTTATGATTTCCTTTTTTTCTTTTTCTTTCCTTCCTTTCTGTTAGAAAAATAAATTTATTTGGAGCCTCAAAGGAACTCCTTAAGTAAATTAGGCCAAAATCTTGAAAGGAAAAAGGAAACGTGAATCTGAGTTGACCCATATGAACTTAGAGCTCCTAAAACAGACTATGCTAGGTCCAGATTACATTAATCCTGTTTTGTTTCAATGGAATGGGGTCTGGCTAAGGTGGAGACTTATAATTCCTGTTCCACCTTAGTAGGAATACACATGGAAGTGTGGAATTAGAAAGCAGATTTGTCCCAAAGCAAGGGAGCTCATACATACCAGGAGAAGGAAGAAATTCCAATGAACCTTTTAGAGAAGAGTTATATTTTCCTGATGGGATAAAATTCTATAAAAGAAGTCAGAGGAATGAGCAAGTTCGACCAAACTATATCATAGTGGCTTTGTTATTTTGGGAATATATAGAAAAACCTTTAGGAACACAATGACATTTTCATTTATAGTCCTTTTAAACATCATAATCAAGCGAGATAATCTTTCATGAAAGAGAAACTTATAATGTACCAGAAAAAAAATTGTGATCGATATGAAACATAAGTAGTTAAGGTCTTAGATATCATTAATATTATTTATTTTAAAGTATGCATACATGTATTTAAAAATGGCATGCCAAAATTTTTATATTAGCGCACAACAGAGACGGAAAGAAAATTGAAGTGGCCACAGATTTTTTTATGTTGAAACACATGACACACAACATGTAAACACAGGACATATAAACACAAACACATGAAAAACATGCAATATACTGGCAACTGGCAATTGTACAAGTTACTGACAACTGTCTTAAAATTACTCTTGAAAGCTTTATCCAAGGTGGGTTAACATTTAGGAAAACCTTATCATTTAAAGCAAGATCTCGTATTAGTTAAATCTAGCAGCTTAGCTTAATTATGAAAAATATTAAAAGCAGATTAAACTTTAAAATTTAGTACCAAAACCAAATTGCTATTTAAGAAACTTTATATTTAATAGATGAATATATTTTTCTAATTTTCTTTTTTTCTTCTAGCAAGGAAAAGCACCCTCATGTCCCGCGCAACCGTCTCGCCAGCAAGAACAACGCGGCGCACGCACAGGATCCTTCTGCAGTAAAGCTTTAATGGGTCTTGAGAGGGAGAGCATAAGCTTTCAGAGTAGAAGCGGAGACCCCAAACAGGAAAAACCCAACCCTTATATAGGTTAACGGTCTTCGCCTAGGACGTGTCGCCTTCTGACTGGCTGTTGCTCGTACAACGTCAAAGGGAGAGGCGGGAAACCAAGGATGGTCAGTTACCCAGCGCCTGCGCAGTAGCTTGTTCTGCCGGAGTCGGCGCCATCTTGTAACGGAGGATGCATGTAGGGCGGCGCCCTACATCTCCCCCTTTTTTTATATATAATGATATAGCCAAGCAACTATAACCAAGCGAGTAGGTCACCCATGTGATGAGGGATAGAGGCAGAGGTTGTGCCTCCTGTTACAAACATTAAGACTGTGTCCGAGCGCTGCTACTAGGTCTTAATATGACCCGGAGTGCTCTCGACCTGTCCTCTGCCATTTTTCCAGGAGAGGGAAACTAGGGCAGGCAACCCTCATGCTGGACAACATGCCTCCCAGAGGAGCATGTAATCCTCTGTGCGATGCTTTGCTCCACATCCCTCATGGGCTGCTCTGGCCAGACATTCTACCTCGTGCAATGGGTCCATGCCCTGGGTGTGCAAGAACTGTCTGACTGGTGGCCTACTGTTTGAGCATAGTTAGCCAAATATCAGTGGAGGTCCTGTGTTCTAGGGCCATAAGCGCTTGGGCAATAACCACCTTGTCTCTCTTTGTTCGTGCCTTGAGCCTACATACCAGCCAAAGAAGTAATACTAGTCCACAACAAAGAGCAGTTCCAAACAATCCCACCCCCACCCATTCTTTAAAGTAAGAGAAGGCTGAGGAGATCCATGTAGACAGTCCTTCAGTTAAGGACAGATCAAGGCGTGTGGAATTGACTTGAATGATGGCGACTCTTAGTTCTCGGAGGATCTGTTCAAAGTTGGCGGTCCAATTCTGTAATATAAACTGAGAGAGGCTTTTTGACAAGTTAGCAGCCTGGGTAAAGTTCGTATATTGAACAGATGTAACGCATAGGCCTGGAAGCTTTTGTTCGCATCCTAGCTGGGCCAGCTGCCATAGAATATCTATTTGTTCTTGGGCCAGATCTATGCGCTGATTAATCAGCATAAGCCCTCCCTGTACTTGGGTGTTAGCCGAGACTTGTTTGTCCGTGGCTGTAGACACCGAGGATGATAGTTCATTAACAACCTTAGCCGTTTGGACCTGGCCGGACAACGCCAAGGCCGAGGCCGTGAGTGAAGCGGTAACGGCCATGGTGGCAACAATGCTGACAATAGCAGTGGTGATCCCAAAAATCTCTTTTGTGTCTAAACAGGGTCATGGATCCTGGGGCATCAACGGGTATAGGGACAAAGCGGGGCATGCGGGTTACTAATGTTAGAGGATGTGTGGTGGCATTCCAGCATATGGTATAAAAGCAAGATCCTATTGAGCAATTTAATTCTTTATCGTCGGTATCATTGCTAACTATCCACACAAACGGTAGCCAAACACAAACTGGAGAAGACTTAAAGCTCGTCCTTGGGTCCTTCTTTGGCTTATAGTGGACTTTGTCAGTGTCAGATTGATTATACCACAGGAGGCCCTTTTCAAGACTCCCCCCAAGGAGCGTTGCCATGGGTGTAAGATCAGTACAACTACCATTGAGACCACAAAGTAGCCACAGATCGAAAGGATTAATATCATAACTCCATGGGTCCATAGTAGTGTGGTTGCCTCCCGTTCCCACCAGTGGAGAGAATGAAAAGAGCCCTGAATTGAGCGGGGATGCCTTGCGCGCCTGACATCCAGTCCAAGGAACAGAAGTGATAGGGGTATTGAGGTCCCTTTACAAAAAGGTGCTAGCTTGGATTGTTTAGGGGGATTGGAATGCGCAGCATTCGATGAATTGATAAGAGGCCACCAGCCGTACAATATTGTGGCGTTGGCCTCAAATTTCCCAAGCCTGGAGGATATAGACTTGGTTTTGTCTTTCCCAACCAAGCATAGGATTGATTAAATAACAAAATACAGGGGTGTTCTATTAGAAGTAAAAAGGCGAGGGAACACTCGGGCGTTATACATCACTGGCATTGGGAGTGGGAACGTTGACATAATTCCCCAGCGTGGTTCCCCCTGGGCAGGTAGGATCTGGAGCATCGTCAGCAGCATCGGAAGAATCAGCTGCTGTGTCTCTTTGCTCCAGGACCGTTCTGGTAAGTCTTTCAGGGATCCAGAAAGGATTCTCTTCATTCTGTGGAAAGATACAAACGGCTCCCCTGGATCTTATCAGAATAGGATCCGGGCCTTTCCATTCATTAGTTAACACATCTTTCCATTTTGCCAGTTCTTTGGGTCGATGCAGGTCTGAGCAATGTCGCCCAGCTGCAGTCTGATCATGTTCATCCAAATTTAAAAAATTTATAGTGAAGAGTGCTGTCGCTATAGCAGCGCGTGGCACTGGGGGCAAGTCCTTTATTATTCCCCCTTTTTGTTTAATTAAATAGGATTTGAGTGTGCGATGGGCACGTTCAATAATGCCCTGCCCTTGGGGGTTGTACGGCAGACCCATAATATGGGTGACTTGCATTTGTGTGCAAAATTGTTTGAATTTTTGAGAAGTATAAGCAGGTCCATTGAGCAATTTAATTCTTTATCGTCGGTATCATTGCTAACTATCCACACAAACGGTAGCCAAACACAAACTGGAGAAGACTTAAAGCTTTTAAACATTTAGGCTTTCCCCAGGCACTCCATGCCTCAAGACAGTGTTGAATGACGTGGGAGGTTTTTTCTCCAGTTAGTGGTGTGGCATGGATAATGCCAGAACAAGTATCTATTGAGACATGTACACATTGGAGCTTCCCAAAGGAAGAAACATGAGTGATGTCCATCTGCCAGACTTGTAACGGTAGGATTCCCCTAGGATTTATTCCTGTATGTCGAACAGGGAGAAACTGACAGCAATCATGACATTAAGTGACAATGTCACGGGCTTCTTTTCTAGTAAGAGAGAAGCGCTTGCGTAATGTTTCAGACGTCACATGGAAATTGTTATGAAAGGCTTTAGCAGCTTGTAACGGAGAAGCAAGAATGACCGCCGCCAGTCTTGTGGCTCTGTCTGCCAAATCATTACCTAGGCTCATAGGACCAGGAAGGCCCAAATGAGCCCTAATGTGGGTAATGTACATGGGCGCCCTTCTGGCAAGCAAGCAGTCTTGTAATTGTTTAAACAGGGATGCTACTCTACTGGAGGATCTGATGATTCCGGCCGTCTCTAATAAATTAACAGCATTAACCACATAAGAGGAGTCGGAAACAATATTAAGGGGGCCTGGAAAATTTTTAAAGACATCTAAGACTACTAGGCATTCCACTACTTGTGGGGAAGTTTCGGTGTATTGTCGTGAGAACACTTGGGATCCTACAGCATAAGCTCCTAGGCCAGTCTTGGAGCCATCCGTGTAGACTATTGGCCCCTCTTTTAATGGAGTGGGAGAAGTCACCCGAGGGAACACGATAGGTTGAGATGCAGCAAACTGTAATATAGGGTGTTTAGGGTAATGATTATCAACTTTTCCTAAAAAGGTGGTGACAAGTATGGCCCAATCATCGGAGGTAGCAGCCAGTGTCTGTACCTGGAAAGAGTTATAGGGAACTACTAAAGTCGCGGGGTGTCTGCCAAAATGGCTGACAGCGGCCTTTAGGCCCCTAAGGGCAAGTTGAGCTATCGCTGCAGGGTACCAATCAATAATCTTTTGGGGAGACGCATGTGGATGAATCCATAACAACGGTCCCCCTTGCCATAATACTGCAGTAGGCAATCTTTTTGTTTTGAACACACAAAGGGAAAATGGATGAAGCAAATCAATGCGACACAATTGTGCCTCTTCAATGGCTGCTTCTACTGAGCGGAGGGCCACCTCTGCCTCAGGTGTCAATGATCTGGGAGAGGTGATATGGGTGTCCCCTTCTAAGATATCAAATAAAGGCTTTAAATCAGCAGAAGGAATCTTTAAAAATGGCCGTAGCCAATTTATGTCTCCCAATAATTTTTGGAAATCATTCAAGGTGTGCAAATCTTTTCGATAAATTGTTAATTTTTGTGGGAGAATCTTATCTGGGAGAACCACAGAGCCTAAAAAATATCCAGTATCTGCAATTTGGACTTTTTCTGTAGCGATTTAGAGACCCCAGAGTCGTAATGCTTTTAGTAGTAAAGGATAGGCCTCTTGAAGAATCTTTAAATCTTTATGACACGAGCACATCATCCATATAGTGGATTATAATTAAACTTGGATATTGTTCTCTGATGGGTCTGAGGGCCTCTTGTACATATAACTGACATATAGTGGGACTATTTGCCATGCCTTGAGGTAACACCTTCCATTGGAACCGTTTATCAGGTTCCACGTGATTGATGGAGGGGACAGTGAACGCAAAGCGTGGCATGTCAGGAGGATGTAGGGGAATAGAGAAAAAACAATCTCTAATGTCTATTATGATCATGTTCCAATTTTTGGGCAGAGCGGAGAGCACCGGAAGGCCTCGCTGTACTGCACCGAAGGGATGCATTTGTTCGTTAATGGCTCTTAAATCGTGAAGCAGACACCATTTCCCCGATTTCTTTTTAATAACAAAAATGGGAGTGTTCCATGGGGAGGTTGACGGCTCTATGTGTCCCAAAGCCAACTGTTCTGCAATGAGATAGGTCACAGCTTCTAGTTTTTCAGAGGTGAGTGGCCACTGGGGAACCCATACTGGATCCTCTGTTTTCCATGGGATGGGTCGTGCTGCCTGGGAAAAACCCAGGCCCTGTCTTTTTAGGTTTGGATTGGGGGAAATGGGCTGTATCCATCCCTGTTCTAATCGTCCCAATCCTTTTCCAGATTTATATCCCATGTTTTCCATGATATTGATAGCCTGTGGTGAGTACTCATTAGATAGAACAAGCCCCATATCTTGTAAAACATCTCGTCCCCATAAGTTAACGGGGAGAGGGAGTACGTATGGGACAAACTGTCCTTGATGGCCCTCCATTGATTTCCAGGTGAGTGTAGAAGAGCTAATAGTAGGATGAGAACTGTAGCCTAACCCTTGTAGGGAATGTGATGATTCTTTAACAGGCCAGGATTTCGGCCACCAATGTGAGGAAATTATACTCTTGTCTGCCCCTGTATCTAAGATGCCCTCAAACTTTTTGTCATTAACCCATAGAGTCAATTTTGGTCGATCATGGAGTTGAACAACCAGGTAGGCTGAATCTTGCCCCGAAGAGCCCATCTGTTTATTTCCTGCCTCTTGATATGGGTTGCCTGGAAGGAATATCATCTGGGCTATTCTATCTCCTTGGCGGATAGAGAAGACTCCATTCGGACTGGAGCATAAAACCTGAACCTCTAAAGAATGTTGGTTGTCAATAATGCCTGGGTGAACAATTAGACCTTGTAATGTGAGTGATCCTCTACCGAGAAGGAGGCCTATACTCCCATTTGGCAATGGTTCGGGGACTTGGACAGGAATGGGCTGCACGCCCATCTGAGGCATTAATAGGAAGTCGGAGGCGGCACAGAGGGCCATTCCTGCTCTGTCTTTAAGGGGGCCTCGTCCATCATGAGTCTGTTCCCATATTTTGGAGGGCCCTGGGACCGGGGGCCCACTGTCCCGTTTTTTGAAACCCCATTGGTTGCCGCCTCTATGAGAGGGAGAAGCCTGCCTTTTATATCTCTCACAGAGCGGCATTGGATGGCGTTGTGATATCCTTTGCCACACCGAGAACAAAGGCTCGGTGGCTCTCTTTCTTTTTCTGTCATTTTGCAGTCTTTTCTTAAATGTCCTGTCTTACCACACCTAAAACAAGTCCTTTTGTCAGGCCCCTTTAGGGGGCGCTTTTGAGATTGCAGGATGGCAGCTGCTAATCCAGCATTCGTAAGGGGTCCTCCGAGCTCCCTACAAACCCTAAGCCAATCTTGTAATCCTTTGTTTTTTCTTGGGGCAATGGCTGTGCGGCATTCTTGAGTAGCTTGCTCAAAAATAAGTTGTTCAATAAGGGGTGCGGCCTGTTCAGGGTCGCCAAAGATTCGCCCTGCTGTTTCTGTCATTCTTGCTACAAAATCTGAGAAAGGCTCTTGTGTTCCCTGAATAATCTTCGTAAGTTGATTATCAGCCCTTCCTTTCCTAGATAATGCCTTCCAGGCCCTAATAGCCATATGGGCGATCTGTTGGTAGGCACCCCAATGGTATTCTGTTTGATTGGCCGCGAAGCGACCTTGGCCTGTTAAAAGGTCGAAGGTCCATTCTTGCTGTTCAGGAGTTAAGGCCATCGCATTAGATCTGGCCTGTTCTTGAGCTGCCTCATGCCAAAGGGCTTTCCACTCTATATATTGACCCATACTGACAAGCGCTGCTTTCGCAACCATCTGCCAGTCAGTTGGCGTCATGGCTGTCATGGCCAATCTGTCTAGTTGTGCAAGAGTAAAGTTGGGTGTGACACCATACTTTCTAACTGACTCTGCCAGTTCTTTTATCTGGCTATATTCCACGGGCGCGTGGACTCGTCCCCCTTCGGCACCCTCAAAGACAGGGTACGCAAGGCATAGTTTCCTTTTGACCTTATCTGGAAAGAAAGAGTATGATTTTGGTCGCTGTTCATAAAGAGGGGGCGGTCGCGGCTCATAAAGAGGGGGCGCCGAAGGAACAACCTATGAGGCAGCTGGTTGATGTTGTCGTCTCTGTGGCCTCTTATTGTTTTGTCTATAATCATCAGGATGGTATCTCTCTTCTTCATACCTAGCAGCTTTCTCTTCGGTACTCAGTACCTCATCTCCTGACTCCTCGGAGTCAGTGGAGCTATCTAGATTTAAAGCTTTAAGCTCACTTATAGGGTATAAACTAGCCCCTCCCTTTGATGTAGTAGCGGGGGGGGGGAGGGCCCTGTAGTCTGGCAAAAACACCCCCTTGTCTTTAGACTCACCGGGGGGGGGGCCTTTTTCTTTCTTTGGGATGGGGTTTTTCTTGCGCGCACCCAACCTCTCACTACGTTCGGTTTCTGACATGCTGTCCTGGACTTCTTCAAGGGTATTTCTGCCTTCTGCTATGGCGTTCTTACAGGCCTCGTCCTCTAAACAATTTTTGACAAGCTTCCAAAAGGCTCTTGTCCCCTGTCTCAAGTCTCCATTCGCCAATCTGCAGTCAAGATCTTTGCCTAATTTGTTCCATGAGGCAAGGGTCAAGGACCCAGAGCAAGCGTACCAGGGGGCCACTCGGTCAACCTCCTTAACAAAGTTTTTCAATGTTCGGTTTGCAATCCTGATGTCTCACTGTTTTAACACCGTCTCTAATGCTGTAAGGAGCCCATGATGATTCAACACCCGCGGCTTATTTACGTCCGCCTTACCAGTGTGAACAAAATGAAAGTATAACCTTTTGCGTGTAGCTCCTTTATCTACAAAAGGCTAACACAAGCACCGAGGCGCTGCCGCCTATGTGCGTCAGTCCTAATGTACCTAGCAATGAAAACGGTGGAAACAGAACATACTAGCAAGAAAGATCAAGAGGGCTCCCAATACAATTACCAAACCTTCAATACTGCCCGCCCACAGTAGGGATAAGTTTAAACCAAAGTCCAGGAAAAACATACTTCTCCGAACGTACCTGCCTGCAGTTCTGAATCCTCCTTGTAATCAAGGGGTCTCCGGTGGTGCTGACAATGACAAGGTCTCAAATTCCCGGGTTTCGGCACCAAATGTCCCGCGCAACCGTCTCGCCAGCAAGAACAACGCGGCACACGCACAGGATCCTTCTGCAGTAAAGCTTTAATGGGTCTTGAGAGGGAGAGCATAAGCTTTCAGAGTAGAAGCGGAGACCCCAAACAGGAAAAACCCAACCCTTATATAGGTTAACGGTCTTCGCCTAGGACGTGTCGCCTTCTGACTGGCTGTTGCTCGTACAACGTCAAAGGGAGAGGCAGGAAACCAAGGATGGTCAGTTACCCGGTGCCTGCGCAGTAGCTTGTTCTGCTGGAGTCGGCGCCATCTTGTAACGGAGGATGCATGTAGGGCGGCGCCCTACACCCTCATTCATAGGTTGGGATCCACATATTTTCTGGGGGGATCCAAGGTGCTAAAACTGCAGCCTCATCCCAAATTTTCTCTAGGCCAGCAGTCTTAACCTTGAGGCCTCTAGTCTTTAGGAGAGATTTTAAGACACATATCTGGGGCTCCTTAAAATGTGAGGGAAGATAGCTCATTTTTCTAAAGAATAGATAAGACTAAAAGAGAAACAGAAGAGACAAGGAATGTATGGGACCCAAATATCTTGTGCTTAGTGGGGAACTTCCATTGTTCTTAGGCTATGGCTCTAAGCTGTGGAGGAAGAACGGGCTGCCCTACATTAGAGCACCAGATATAGAAGTCTCAGGGTCCCATAGAGACCCATGTAGACCTTTGGAGACAGTGATAAGCAGGTGTGAATTCAATATCATGAACTCCCAGAGTAGAGCAAGTTGTAAACAGACTCTCAGGCTTGCAGACACATTTATTGCAAATATTGGGATACTTATTTACCCTACCCAACATTCTATAAGTTCCAGTGGGACCTTTTGCTGCTTTGTCCTATCCATGTTGGTCCTCTCAATCAGGCGTTTTGATGTCAGCACCAGGCACCACAGCAGATTCTAGCTTGGGGAAGTTGTATTCATGCATGTGGCCCATACGGACAATACAGGCCTGCCTAGTCCATTCCTCCTACACTTGGTGACCACTGTGAGCTATCCATGACCATCATAATCTTTGTATGACCATTATAAGCTTGCAATGATCACTATGAATATGACCACTATGAGCTATTTGTGACCACAGTGATTTATGACCACTATAACATTCTTTTGAGCTCTATGACAACTGTAATATCTCTAGGACTATTGTGAGCTCTCTAGGACCACTTTGAGTGCTCTATGACAACTGTGAGCTCTCTATGAACATTGTGAGCTCTCTGTGAACACTATGAGCTCTCTATAACACTTATGTGCTCTCTATGACAAGTATTAGCCTTGACCACTGTGAACTCTCTATACTACTGTGAGCTATATATGGCCATTATGCATTCCCTATGAGCATTATGAGCTATAACTACTATGAGCTCTCTATGACCATTATTAGCTATGACCATTCTGAGGACACTATATACATTATTACCTCTCTATGACCATTTAGTTATGACCACTGTGAACTCTCTATTGCTATTATGAACTCTCTATGACCACTATTAGCTATTACCACTGTGAGCTATGACTGTTGTGAACTGTTCATAACCACTGTGAGTTGTTTGTGACCACTATCAGCTAGAGCTCTAGATGACCACTGTGAGCTCTCTGTGATCACCGTGAGCTCTCTATGATGACCATGAGCTCTCTATGACTACTGTGAGCTCTTTATGAGCATTGGGAACTATGATTACTGTGAGCTCACTAGGCCCACTGGGAGATCCCTATGAACACTATGAATTCTCTATGACCACTTTGAAACTCTGATTGTGACCTTTCCATGACCACTTTGAGCTTTCTATGATTATTCTGAACTATGATCACTCTGAGCCCTCTAAGACCAGTGTGAGTTATAAGCACTGTGAGCTCTCTATGACTACTATGAATGTCATAGTTAAGCACAGGTGTCAACTTGAATGTTTGAGCTCTGGGCACCTTTGTAAAGAATTAGTGGTTGAGTTTGGCCCAGAGCAAGCCTGCAAGGAGATTTCATAGCTGATGTGGTAGGCCCAGCCTATGATGGATGGGATTAGGCCCTGGAATAAATCATAGAGAGCTGTTTGAGAGTGTTGACATCCTTCTGTATATTTTGCCAGACATGTTGGTCTGGCAAGTAAGGACTGTCTCTCTCTCTCAGCTATTATGTAGAGATGATGCGGCCAGTTCCCTTGGCCCTGGTGTTGGTGCATGCTGTTCCGTGAAGTTGGAATAAAAACTGTAACCAGGAATCATAAGAGAGGAAGAACCCTTGTTCCTTTAAGATGTTTGATGGTCATTTATTAACAACTATGTAGGCAAACTGCAACAGAATTTGGTAATAAGGAAGTAGGGGTGTTGCTGTAAAATCTATGTGGACTTTGTGGCTTTTGAAGAGTTTTGCTGGACAAAGTTGGAGGTGCTTGAACATTTTCACTTTGTGGATTACAAAAACTGTTCTTCAGAGTTTGGTTGATCATTTGGAACACAGTGATGCTGAGAGAGTAATGGAATGTTTGGGCCCAGTTCTGAACAAGGAGAACAAGTACTTTGTTGAAGTTGAATTTGAACACAATGGACTGGCTTGCTTGATAGTAGAGAGTGTGTTTGTGGCCATGAAGCTCTGAATGTGCAAAAGGCAGGCAGCAGAATATCTGCTGCTCTTGAAGAAATGAGTATCAGTGAAGGAATACCTAGTGACTTGCACTGGGATGATGGAAGATGTGAAAACCAACATATAGTGAATTTGTGCTTTGAAAACTCGGATTCTTTCAAAGGCTGAAAGCCCAAGTTAAAGATGTTTCTTGCCCTTTGCAAGTTTGGCTGCCTAAAAGAGGCTTTTCCAACATCAGCACACAAAACTTGGTACAGCTGTGGCTCCAGTGAATCAAGTATGGCAGCGGGGTTTTCGTGTATGACTACAGGGTTCATGAAGAGCAGCAAAAGCTTGGCACCAAGTGGCAGGCGTAGAGTCCTGAAAGATACAGTTGAGCTTATAGCTGCAGAGGTGAACCCAGAGCACTTTTGTAGATGCCAGAATCATGGGATGTGTGCTGAGGAGAGCTGCGAGTGGAAATTCAGCCTGGTTCAGAGGAACTCTGCTTTGACAGCCTTGAGCTGCAAACAGGAACTGGGAATGCCTAGAATCTTGAGGCTCCTTGATATGTGATGAGCAACAGAAGATGGATCTTAAATGTTTTATTATGTCAAAATACATCTGTTTTAATGTTTTATCTATTTTAAAGTATTTAATTTATTTTGACTTGATATGCTCTTAAGGTTAAAACCTTTGAATTTTTAAAATGTTGGAACTGAAGTGTAATGAGAGAACATTTTAAATTTGTCCATGAAATGTATTTATGTTTTTAAAATAACTTTTAACATCTGTGGGGCAAGGATTGAAGGTCATTGTTTAAAAGTGCTATGTTTTGTGTCAAGTTGACAAGAGGTGGAGTATCATAGTTAGGCACAGTTAGGCTCTTTGAACACTATGAGCTTTATAGGACTACAGTGAGCTCTCAATTACCAAAGTAAACTCTCTATGACCACTGTCATATTTCTATGAAAAAGATGAGCTCTGCATCACAACAGTGATCTCTATAGGAACACTGTCAGCTTTCTATGAAAACTGTAAGTTCTCTATGAACATTTTGAGCTATGACCACTGTAAGCTCTCTGTGGTCTATGAACACTATGAGCTGTGACTTCTATGAATTCTCTATGACTACTGTGAGCTATGACCACTATGAGCTGTCTGTTACTACTGTGAGCTCTCTGTGACCACTGTGTGCTCTCTATCACCACTGTGAGCTATGACCACTACCTCTGTATGAACAATGTGAGCTCTCTATGAACATTGTGATCTCTCTATGATCACTGTGAACTTTCTATGATGACTGTCACCTATATATGACCTATGTCTGCTCTCTATGACAACACTGAGCTCTCTATGATCTGTATGACAACTTGAGCACTCTATTACTCTTGAGCACTCTCTTACAACTGTGAACTCTCTATGAGCACAGTGAAATCTCTATGACCATTTTCACCTCTCTATGACCACTGTGAGCTATGACACTGTGAGCTCTTTATGACCACTTTGAGCTCTCTCTGACCACTGTGAACTCCCTATGATAACTGTGAGCCCTCTCTGACCACAGTGAAAAATCTATGACCACTGTGAGCTCTCTATAACCACAGAGGGCTCTCTAGCATCATTGTCAGCACTCTCAATGAACTCTGTCAGCTGTGTTTGACGATCCTGAGCTCTCTATGACCATGATGAGATGAGATGACTGTCAACTCTCTATGATGATTCTGAGCTCTCTATGACTACTGCAATATATGAACACTGTCAGCAATATATCACCATTATTAACTATGAGGACTGTGAACTCTCTGTGAAGATTATGATTTCTCTATGACCACAGTGAGCTATGTCCGCTGTGAGCTCTGTATTAACAATATGAACTATGACCACTGCGAGCTCTCTATGACCATTGTGAGCTTCCTATGGCCACTATGAGTACTCTATGACCACTATGATCTCTCTATGACTTCTGTGAGCTATGACTAATATGAGTTCTCTAAAGCAACTGTGAGGTCTCTCTGACCACTGAGATCTCTCTCTGCCCAATTTGAGCTCTCTATTACCACTGTGAGCTCTCTATGACCACTGTCAGCTCTTTGTGTCCACTGTTAGCTAGGACCACTGTAAGCTATGACAATTATGAGCTATCTATGACCACAGCAAGCTTTCTAGGAGCACTTTATGTTCCTAATGATGAGTGTGAGTTCTCTATGACAACTATGAGATCTCTATGACCTCTATGAGTTATGAGCACTGAGAGCTCTCTATGAGACCATTCTGATTTCTCCAAAACCACTGATTTCTCCATGACCACTATGACGTCTTCATGAGCAATATGAGCTATGACCATTGTGAGCTTTCTATGACACTATACAGTTATGACCACTGTGTGCTCTATTTTATCACTGTAAGCTCTCTGTGATCACTGTGAGCTGTCTATGAGCACTGTGATATATGACGACTGTGAGCTCTCTTGTCCACTATACAATGATCAATGTGAGTTCTATATGAACACTATGAACTCTCTATGGCCACTATGATCTATGACCACTGTGACCTCTTTATGACCATCTTGAGCTCCCTATGGCAACTTTGAGCACTGTGTGACCATAGTATGCAATCGGTGACTATTGTGAGCTTTCTATGAAGACAGTGACCTGTTTATCATCTCTGTCAGCTCTCTATGACCACTGTTAGCACTCCATAACAACTCTGATTATGACCACTGTCATCTCTCCATGATGACTCTGAACTTTTCATGATGACTACAAGCTAAGAATATTGTGAGAGCTTTATGACAATTATGGGCTGTCTGTGATCACTGTGAGCCCTCTTTGACAACTGTTAGCTCTCTATGATGACAGTGAGGAACCTATGACCACTGTGAGTTCTCTATGACTACAGTGAGCTCTCCATGACCACTCTAACCATGGTAAGATCAATATGACCACTGTACATTCTCTGTGTCCACTATTAGCTATTATCACTGTGAGCTGTGACAATTATGAGTTCTCTATGACCACTGTGAGATTCTTATGAAGAATATGGGCTCTCTATGAATAGTAAGAGTTCTCTATGTCCTCTATGACCACTCGATGAGCAATATGAGCTATGACCATTGTGAGCTCTCTTTCACCACTATGAGCTTTCTATGACTACTATGAACTGTGACCACTATGAGCTATATCCACTTCGAGCTCTCTATGACCATTCTGAGCTCTCTATGACTACTATGATCTATGACCACAGTGAGGTCTCTATGATAACTATGTTTTCTATGATCACTGTGTGATCTCTATGATCACTAAGAGCTATGAGGACAGTAAGGACTCTATTACTATAGAAAGCTATGACCATTATGACATTTCTATGAATTCTGTAAGCTCTGTATGACCACTGTGTGCTCTATATGACCCCTCTGACCACTCTATGATGCCTGTGAGCTTTCTATGACCACTGTTAACATTCTATGACTATTGTGAGCTCTAAATGAAAACTATATGCTACGACCATTGTGAGCATATTATCAACAATATTAGCTCTCTATGACCACTGTGAACTATGACCACTTTGAGCACTCTATGACCAATATGCTCTATGACCACTTTGAGTTCTCTATGAGCACTTT
The DNA here is from genome assembly GCA_023101885.1 of Typhlomys cinereus. Lineage (NCBI taxonomy): Eukaryota > Metazoa > Chordata > Mammalia > Rodentia > Platacanthomyidae > Typhlomys > Typhlomys cinereus. Next base: position 3,026,566 of record JALPQD010000250.1, on the reverse strand, counting down.
GAACTTTCTATGATCACTGTGAACTATGACCTCTGTGGGCACTCGATGACCACTGTGATCTATGACCACTGTGAACTTTCTATGCCTAGAGAGAGTGCTTGGTGATCAATGTGAGCTATGATCTCTGTGTGCCTTCTATGACCACTATGAGTTACAATCACTGTGAACTCTCTATGGCCACAAGAGATTTCTATTATCACTAAGAGCTATGACCACTATGACCTCTCTGTGACCATATCTGAGCTATGATCTCTGTGCCCTGCTTATTACCACTTTTATCGATGACAACTGTTATATCTCTATGACTACTGTGAGTCTATATGACTACTTTGAACTCTTTATGAACACTATGGCCTCTTTATGACAACAATGAGCTCTGACCATTTTGAAATCTCTATGAACACTATGCACTATGACCACTATAATTTCTCTATGAACACTATAAGCTATGACCACTATGAGCTCTCTATGACCATTATGAGCTACGACCACTGTGAGTTTCTGTGAATACTGTGTGGCATGATTACTGTGAGCTCTCTATGATGAATGTGAGCCCTCTATTATCACTGTGAGATCTATACACCCACTGTGAGCTCTCTATGACCACTATGAACTATGACGACTATGAACTTTCTATGACCACACAAGATCTCTCTATCACCACTATGAGATATTACTCTATGAGCTCTCTTTGACCTGTATAAGCCATGACCACTGTGAGGTCTCTATGGCCATTATTAACTTTCTATGACCACTATGAGCACTCTATTAATACTGTGAGCTATAACAATGATGAGCTCTCTAGGACCACTGTGAGCTATGGCCACTATGAGCTCTCTGACCACTTTGTGATATGTATGAACATTGTGAGCTCTTTATGACCCCTGTGAGTTCTCTATAACCATTGTGAGCTCTTGATGGCTAATATGAGCTATGATCTCAGTGTCCTTTCTCTGACCACTAAGAGCTATGACCACTGTGGTCTCAGTATGGCCACAAGATATTTCTATCACCACTATCAGCTCTTACTGCTATTAGTTCTTTGTGACCACTGTAATCTATGACCACTATGACCTCTCTATTACAACTGTGAACTCTCTATGTCCACTGTGAACTCTCAGTGAAAACTGTGAATTCTTTATAACCACAATTACCTCCTATTATAACAATGAGCTCCCTATTATCACTGTGAACTCTCAATGAAAACTGTGAGTTCTTTATTTTCACTATGAGCTCACCGGGACCACTATGCGCTCTCTATGTCCATTGTGAATTCTCTATGACAACTGAAATCTCTCTATGACAACAGTGATCTCTTTAGGACCACTCTGAGCTCTTCAGGATCACTGTGAGTTCTCCATTACTACTGTGACCTCTTTATGACCAGTATGGTCTATGATCACTATGAGCTACCCAGGACAACTCTCACTTCTCTGTGACCACTTTGAGTTATGACCATTTTTATCTCTCTATTCCACTTTGAGCTCTCTATAACCATTGTGAGCTATGACCTCTGTGAGCACTGTATGACTGCTGTGAGATATGACCACTGTGAGCTCTCTTTGACCACTGTGAGCGCTCTGTGTCCACTATGACCTATGACTACTGTGAACTCTCTAAAACCACTATGAGCTATGACCACTGTGAGTTTTCTATAACTGCTATGAGATCTCATGACCACTATGAGCTATGACCACTATAGTACTCCATGAACACAGTGAACTTTGACAACCATGGGGGCTGAATGACCACTTTGAACTATGTCCACTGTGAGTTCATTATGACCATTGTGACCTATGACAACTGTGAGCACCCTATGACCAATTGGAACTATAGCCACTATGAACTATGTATGACCTCTATGATCTATGACTACTGTGAGCTCTGTATGGCCATTATGAGTTCCCTATGACCATTATGAGCTATGACCACTGTGAGCACTCTATGTCCACTGTAAGCTATGAACACTAGAAGCTTTCTATGACCACTGTGAGCTCTTTTTCACCCATGTGACCTCTCTATCACCACTGTGAGTTCTTTATGATCACTGTGACCTCTCTTAAAACACTAAGAGCCATGACCATTGTCAGCTTTCTATTACCACTATTAGCTATGACCACTTTCAGCTCTCTATGACCACTGTGAGCTCTCTGTGGCCAGCATAAGCCATGACCACTGTAAGCTCTCTATGAGCACAATGGGGTCTCCATGATCACTGTGAGCTCTCTATGGCTTACTATTAGCTAAGAGTACTAAGAAACTCTATGACCACTCTGATTGCTCTATGTCCACTATGACCTATGACCACTGTTAATTCTCTACAACCACTATGAGCTATGATCACTGTGAGCTTTCTTTGACCACTGTGATCTATGAACACTGTGAGCTCTCTATATCCACAACAGATTTCTATGACCACTACAGACTATGACCACTATAAGTTCTCAGTGACTACTGTGAGCTATGACCAGCATGGCTTCTCTATCATGAATGTGAGCTCTCTGTGATCACTATGAACTTTTTATAACCATGGTGAGCTTACCTTGAGAACTATGGCCACTATGAACTTTGACCACTCTGATTCTCTATTTCTAGTGTGAGCTCTCCATCACCACTGTGAGCTCCCTATGGGCTCTCTATGACACTATGAGCTCTCTAAGACCACTATGAGTTCTCGTTACCACTGTCTTTTCTCTATGACCACCATAAGCTGTGAATATTATGAGCTCTCTATGACTACTGTGAGCTCTCTATGAACACTCTCAGCTCTCTGTGGCCACTATGAGCTCTCTATGACTACTATAACTGTGATTCCTGTGAGCTCTTTATTATCACAATGTGCTATGATCTTGAGATTTCTATGACCTCTGTGAGCTCTCTAAGAGCTCTCTGTGAACTATTGAGCTCTCTATGACAACACTTGCCTCTCTAAGACCACTGTCAAGGTTCTATGACCAGTGTCAGCTTTAGATGACCATTCTATGCGATCTGTGACCACTATGAGGTATGACCATTGTGAGTTCTCTGTGACCACTATGAGCTCTCTATGACTGTTGAGAGCGACGATCAGTGCAAGTTCTCTATAACCACTGTGAGGTATCTATGACCACTATGTCCTGTGACAATTGTCAATTATCTATGACCTCTATGAGATATGACCATGCTCACTCTTTGATCATTGTGAGCTCCCTATGAGCACATTGATCTATGAAAACAATGAGCTTTCTATGACTACTATGAGCTCTCTGTAACCACTCTGTGATCTCTATGATCATTATAAGCTTTCTATGACCACTATGAACTATTACCTCTATCAGCTCTCTATGACCTCTGTGAGTTCTCTATGACCACTGTGAGCAATGACCATTATGAGCTTTCTATGATGTCTGTGAACTCTCTATGATGACTGTGAGCTCTCTGTGATGACTGTGAGCTCTCTATGATGACTGTGAGCTCTCTATGTGACAACTATGAACACTGCAAACTGTGACCACTGTGAGCTATGAGTACTATGACATCTGTAAGACAATTGTGAATTCTCTATGAACACTGTGAGCAATATATGAAAACTATGACCTTCTTATTACAATTGTGGGTTCTCTATGAACAGTGGGCTCTCTATGATTGTTATGGACTCTCTATAACCACTAGGTATTCTCCATGACCACTGTGATTTCTCTTTGACCACTGTTAGCAATCTATGATGACTGTGAGCTCTTGCTAACCACTGTGAGCTTTGTGACCACTTTGTGCTATGACCACCTTAAGCTCGTTATGACCACTATAAGCTATGACATATTTTGCTCTCTTTTACTATTGTGAGCTCTCTATGGCCACTATGAACTATGACCACTCTGACCTCTCTATGTCCACTATGAGCTTGCTAAGACTTCAGTTAACTGTGACCACTATGTGCTTTCTATGATAACTGTGAGTTCTCTATGAGCACTATGAGACTAATATAATACTGTGAGCTGTGACTACTGTGAGCTATAAGCACTATGAATGCTCTATGACAATTTTGATTGCACTATTGCCACTGTGAGGTCTGTATGAAAACTGTGACCTCTCTTTTACAACTGTGAACTCTTTGTAATCAGTGGGAGTTGTATATGATCATAGTGATCTCTCTATAACCACAATGAGCTCTCTAGGACCATTGTGAGTTAAGGCCTCTGTAGGCTCTCTATGACAACTGTGAGCTTTCCATGACCACCATAAGCCAAGAATACTTTGAGCTCTCTATGACCAGTATTATCTATGACCACAATGAGCTCACTGTCAACACTATTAGCTATAACCATAGTGATCTCTCTATGTCAATTATGAGTTCTCTATGACCACTGTGAGTTCTCTATAACCTATATGAGCTGTGACCATTGTGAGATCTCTGTGACCATTATGAGCTCTCTATGACTACTATTAGCTATGACTACAGTGAGTTCTCCATAAAAGCAAGAAGATCTCAAAGGCCACTGTCACCTCAATTACAACTATCAGCTCTCTATTGCCACTGTCATCTCTTTATGAGCACTATGATCTATTACCACTGTGAATTCTATATTACCAGAGAGAACTATGATCACTATAAGCTTTCAATGTCCTCTGTGTCCTCTGTGAGCTCTCTCTGCCCACTGTGATCCCTTGATAACAACTGTGTCCTATGAATACACAGAGCTCTCTATGACCACTGTCAGGTGTGTATGATCACTGTGAGTTTGCCAGTACCACTATGAAATAATGAACACTGTGAGCTTTCTATGACCACTGTGAGCCCTCTATTACCACTCTGAGCACTCTAACCCTTATGACATTTCTATGACCACTATAAACTATAACCACTATTAACTCCCAATGACCACTGGGAGCTCTCTATGACTACTGTTACCTATTACCACTGTGAGATTTGACCATTTTGAGGTTTATGTGGCCACTGTAAGCTCTCTATTACAATTGTGATCTCTCTATGAGCACTATGACCTCCGTATGAGCACTGTGAGCTTTCACCATTAGTAGCTCTCTATGATCACTATAAGTTATCACCACTCTGAGCTCTCTTTGCCCACTGTGAGCTCTCTATGTGCACTATGATCTCTCTATGTGCACTATGATCTATGACAACAGGGAGGTATGGTGACTACAAACTCTCTATAACCACTGTGAGCTCTCTATAAACAGTATGACATATGACCACTGTGAGCTTTCTCAAAGAGCACTTTGAACTCTTTATAACAATTATTAGTTCTCCATGACCATTGTGAGGTATGACCACTGTGAGCTCTCTATGAGCACTATGAGCTATGACCACTGTGAGATCTCTATGACCACTGTGAACTATCTATGAGCACAGTGACATATGACCACTGTAGGCTCTATATGACGAATGTGAATATGATCACTGTGAGCTCTCTGTGGCCACTATGGGCTCTCTATGACCATTATGAATTATGACACTGTGAGCTGTCTATTACCATTCTGAGCTCTTTATGACCACTATTACTTCTCTTGGCTACTCTGACGTATAACTACTATGGACTCCCTATAAACATTATGAGCTCCCTCTGAATAATGTGAGCTATGATCATTGTGAGTTATGACTACTATGAGCTCTCTGTGGCCACTGAGAGCTATGCCACTGTGAGCTCTCATTGTCCATTATGAGCTCTCTATGACCACTGTTAGGTCTATATGACAATTGTGAGCTCTCTATGAACACTATGAACTATGACTATCATAAGTTCTTTATGAGCACTATGAGTGCTCAATGACCATGAGGGTCTATGACCACTGTCAGCTCTCTATGATCACTGTAAGCTCTCTATAAGCACTGTGGGCTCTCTATGATAGTTATGTGTTCTCTCTGACCACTGTGAACTCTCTATGACCAGTATGAGCTCCCTGTCACCACTATAAGCTATGATTACCATGAGCTCTTTGTGACTACAGTGAGGTCTCAATGACCACTCTCAACTCTATGACCACTCTGACCTCTTTATTAAAACTGAGAGCTATCTTTGACAATTGTCAGCTCTATTTTATGAGCACATCAACTCTTTTTGACCACTCTTACCTCTTTATTAAAATCGAGAGCTATCTTTGACAACTGTCAGCTCTATATGAGCACATCAGCTCTTTTTGCTACTGTATGCTCTCTATGAATACTGTGAGCTCTCTATGACCATTGTGAATGCTCTATTACCAGTTTGGACTATGACCATTGTGAACACTCTATCACCATTGTCAGCATTCTGTGACCACTATGAGCTTTCTGTGACCACTGTGAGCTCTCCCTGACCACTATGAGCTATGTCCACCTTGAACTTTCAATGTCCAGTATGAGTTGTCTATGACCAATGTGAGCTGTTACCACTGTGAGCTTTCTATGATAATTGTGAACTCTCTGTGACCTCTATGACCTATTGCTATGATGACCATTATGAGCTTTTTATAACCACTAGGTGCTATGACTACTGTGGGATCTTTATGACCACTATGATCAATGACTATTGTAAGTTCTCTATCAACACTATGAGCTATAAAGATTGTGAGCTCTCCATGATGATTATGGGTTCTGTATTACCATTGTGAGCTCTCTATGACCATTATAAGCTATGATCACCATGAGCTCTCTGTGACCAATATGAGCTCTCTATGACCACTTTGAGCTATGACAACCATGAGCTCTATTACCACAATGAGGTCTCAATGACAACTGTCAACTCTATAACCACTGTGAGCTCTCTACTACCACTGTGAGCTCTCTATGACTACGATGGTCTATGACCATAGTGCGCTCAGCATTACGATAGGATGTTGTACCACTGGGAGATTTGTATGATCTCTGTGAGCGCTCTACACCCACTGTGAGTTCTCAATGACAACTGTGAGCTCTCTATGACCATTATAAGCTATGACCACTGTGAGCTCTTTGTGACAATTATGAGCTGTAACTACTATGAGCTCTCTGTGATCTTTCGGAGCTCTCAATAACTTCTATGAGCTATGATGACCCAGTCTTTTCAATGTCCATTATTAGCTCTCTATGACCAAAGTGATGCTGTGATGTCTGTGGTGATGCTTTGATGTCACAGTAAGGCTAAGATGTCAGTGGTGAGGCTGTGAAGTCACAGTGAGGCTATGATATCATTATGGAAATTGTGAGTTCACTGACTCTTTAATGTCTGTGGTAAGGCCAATGTCACAGGTGAGGTTTAGTTTCAATGGTGAAGGTTTGATTTCACAGTGAGGCTATTATGTCACACTAAGGCTGTGATGTCAGAGGTGAGTCTGTGGTGTCACCATGAGACTGATGTCACCTTGAAGCTAAGATGTCAGTGGTGAAGGAATGATGTCACAATGAGGCTGAGATGTCAGTGGCAAGACTGATATCATAGTGAAATTATAAACTTACTGGTGAGGATGTTCCATCACAGTGAGGCTATGATGTCAGAGGTGTGTCTGTGATGTCACAGTGAGGCTTTGCTGTCAATGTGGAAGCAAGGCTGTGCCATCACAGTGAGGCTATGATATCAGAGGTGAGCCTGTTGTGTCATGGCAAAGCCATGTATCCCAGTGAGTTTGTGACATGATGTAACAGTGAGGATGTGACATAAAAGGTGAGGCAGAAGCGCAAGAGTGGACCTGTGATTTCAATGGTGAGGCTGTGATATTACACTGAGGCTGTGGTGTCAGAAATGAGACTCTAATGTCATAGTGAGGCTTTTATGTCCCTGGTAATGCTGTGATGTCACAGTGGGTTTTAATATCACTGTGGAGGCTGTGATATCATAGAGTGGCTGAGAAGTCACAGTGAGTCTTTGATTTCATAGTTGTGGCTGTGATGGCACAGTGGAGGCCGTGATATCACAGTGAGTTTAAGACTTCACTTGAGAGGCTATGCCATCACAGTGAGGCTGTGATGATACAGTTTGCCTGTGCCCTCATAGTGAAGCTGTGCTGTCAGCGATGAGGCAGTGATGACAATGAGGCTGTGATGAAACAGTGGAGCTACAATGTCAGAAGTGTGGCTGTGATATCATTATGAGCCTGTGATGTCAGTGGTGAAGGTGTGATGTTGCAATAAAGCTAAAATATCAAGGGTTAAGATATATTGTCACTATGAGGCTGAGATGTCATTGGTGAGAATGATATAATAGTAAGGCTGTGTTCTCACTGGTAAGGCCATATCAGTAGTGAGCCTATTATGTAACAGTGAGACTGTGATGTCACAGTGAGATTGTGATGACACGGTGAGGCTTTGATGTTAGCAGTTATTCTAAGATATGACAATGAGCCTGTGATGTCAGTGATGATGCTGTGATTTCACAGTGAGGCTAAGTTCTGATTAGTAAGGCTGTATCTATACACAGTGCATCTGGGTTGTGATGTCAGAGGTGAAGCTGTGATGTGAGAATGAGGCTGTGTTGCTACTGGTGATGCTGTGATGCCACAGTGAGGCTGTGATGTCAATGTGGCATCTGTGATGGTACAGTGTGGCTGTGATGTCACAGTGATTCTGTGCCAACACAGTTAGGCCGTGATGTCAGAGGTCTGGCTGTGTTGTCACAATGATCTTGTGATGTCACAGAGACGCTGTGATGACACAGGGAGGCTCTGATGTCGGTGATTCTTCAATATTACAGTGAAGTTGTGATGTCATTGGTGATGCTGTGATTTCACAGTGAGGTCATGATGTCAGTGGTGGTCCTGTGCTGTCTCCTGTGATGCTGTTGTGTCAGTGGCAAGGCAGAAGTCACAGGGAGTTTGTGTTGTCACAGAGAGAGTGTGTTGTCACAATTAGGCTATAACAGCACAGTGAGGAAGTGACATCAGAGATGAAGCTGAAATGTAATGGTGAGTGTTGCAGTCCAAGTGCTGCAACCTCGAATCCAGGACTCCCCTCAACAAGGTTGGCAAGGTGTCAGCAAATGGAGACAGATATACAGCTTTCTGGGCTGAGTGAATCTGAGCCCTTTATTAAGATTTTTAGCAGTGTTTATATATTTTAGAAAATCGAGAGTAAAGGCCAGGGGATGTGTTACTACATCCATTGGGAAAACATCAAAGAAAACCAGTTCCAAATTTAGAATTATCTAAAACATATCATTTCAGGTAACAAAGGAAGAACAGAGGTGACATATTTTCTGTGTTGGGACAGACATGATGTCTCCAGGTAGAATTAAAGCAGGCATGACACTCAGTTGCTAAAAGCAAAGGGACAATGAATGTTTTAAAGCAGATTTTCTCTGGTTTATGTATAAACATTAAATGTGTGGGGAAGTGACTGTAAACTAGCTAGTACTGAAAACAACAACTGCAAGAAGATCTAAGAATATACAGCATATAGACTCAAATTCCAAAGGGAGAAATCCTCCTGCCAAAGGTAAACCTTAATTTATATAGGGAGAGCCCCAAGCAACTGTCCATTTAGATGTTAATGTGTCACTCCTCAGTCAGCAGGCTTTAGGCCTGAACCAGACAGTAACACTGAGGCAGGTGGTAACACTAAGGCCTGACTATCCCCACATTTTCCTTATTTCACTTATTTATTTCAAATAATGCCATGTATTTTTTCCAGAAAATGTTTCCTTGAAACAATATTCTGACATGCTGGGACCTTGTCCATCAGGATGGGCGGATAAAAACAGGGCAGGTGAGGCTATGATGTCAGTGATGAGTCGATGAGGTCACAGTGAGACTGACAAGTCAGATCTGATGTTCTGATGTTACAGTGAGGTTGTGATATCAGTGGTGATGCAGTGATGTCACAGTGAGGCTATGATGTTAGTGTGGAGGCTGTGATGTCAGAGGTATGCCTGTGATGTCACAGTGAGGCTGTGATGATACAGTGAAATTCTGATGTCAGTGGTGATTCTTTGAGATGACAATGATGCTGTGATGTCATTGGTGATGCTGTGGTGTCACAGTGAGATTAGGATGTCAGAGGGTTATGCTGTGCCATCAGAGTGAGGCTGTGATGTGGTGTTAAAGGTGAGGCTGTGATGTTACAGTGAGGTTATGTTGTCAGTGGTGATGCCAGGATGTCACAGTGAGGCTATGATGTGAATGTGGAGGCTGTGATATAAGATTGTGGCTGTGATATCACTGTGAGATTGCATTGTCTGAGGTGTGGCTGTGATGTCACAGTGTGGTTGTGATGTCACAGTGAGGCTGTGATGACACAGTGAGCCTCTGATGATACAGTGAACCTATGATATGAGAGGTGAGGTAGTGATGTAATCATAAGCATGTGATCTCAGTGGTGAAGGTATGATGTTACAATGAGTCTGAAATGTCAATGGCAAGAATGATGTCATAGTGACATTATCAATTCACAGGTGATGCTATGATGTCAGTGGTGCATCTATCATGGGGCAGTGACACTGTGATGTCAGTGGTGAAGCTTTGATGTCACAGTGGGTTTAAGATGTCAGTGGTGAAGCTGTGATGTATCCTCACAGTGAGGTGGTGATGTTCTGTCAGAAGTAAGGTTGAGATGTGGCAGTGAGGCCGTGTTGTCACTGGTGAGGCCATGACATCACAGTGAGTCGATGATGTCACTGTGAAGGCTGTGATGGCACAGTGTGGCTTTGACACCACTTTGAAAGTATGCCATCACAGTGATGCTGTGCTGTCAATGTGAGGCTTTAATGACACAGTGTGGCTGTGATGTCACTCTGAAACTGTGCCCTCACAGTGAGGCTATGATTCAGAGGTGTGGTTGTGATGTCAAAAGTGAGGCTATGATGTCACAGTGAGTGCATCTATCAGTGAGCTGTGATGACACAGTGAAGCTGTGATGACACAGTGAGGCTGATATCTGTGGTGAATGTACAATGTCACAATGAGGCAAAAATTTCAGTGGTGAAATTACGTTCTCACAGTGAGACTAAGTTGTCAGTGGCAAGATTGATGTCATAGTGAGGTTATGATCTCACTGGTGAGACTATGGTGCCCATGATGAACTCATGTGACAGTGATGCTGTGATGTCTGTGCTTAAGCTTTGATGTTACAGTGACCTAGGATATCAGTGGTGAGGTTGTGAAGTCACAGTGAGGTTGTCATGTCAGAGGTGAAATAGTTAAGCCACAGTGAGACTCTGTCAGTGATTATTCAATGCGATGACAGTGAGGATGTGATGTCAGTGGTGATGCTTTCATTTCACTGTCTCATTGCAGTATTACCTTTGACATCACATGACAGCCTCATTTTAATGGCACAGCCTAACCCCTCGCATCCTAATCTCATTGTGAAATCACAGCATCAATACTGATATCACAGCCTCACTGTTATCTGGTAGAATCACAATGGATATCAGAGCCTCATGGGGTCATTACAGCTTCACTGTGACTTCACAGCCACGCTGTGTCATCACAGCCTCTGCAGTGACATCATATCCTCACTGTGACATCTTAGCATCACCACTGACATCACAGCCTCACTGACAACAAAGTCTCATGGTGACAGTACAGGCTCACCTCTGATACCATATCTTCACTGTGACATCACAGCCTCAGTGTGACACAACAGCCTCATGACATCAGAACTTCACCATTGAAACCATGACCACAGGTGACATCAGCTTTTCGACTGATATTACACCTCAATGTGACCTCACAATTTCTGCAGTGACATCACAGTCTCACTGTGACATCAAAGCTTCACCACAGACATTACAGCCTCAGTCTCACACAATAGGCTCATCACTGACATCATAGCCTGACCACTGAGATCATAACCTCACTATAACATCATTCTCACCACTGACAACAAAGCCTTATTGTGACACCATATCTTCACTACTGACATCTCAGTCATATTGTGACTTCATATCTTTACTACTGACATCACAGCCTCATGGTAATGTCACAACCTCACCTCTGACTTCACAGCCTCACAGAGTTATCACAGCCACACTATTTCATCACAGCATTACTGTGACATCACAGCCACACTGTGACATCACAGTCTCTACATTGATATCATAGCATCACTGTGTTGTCACAGCCTCTCCACTGTTATCACAGGCTCACTATTATGTTTCGGCCTCACCTGTGATGTTACAAGCTAACCGTGACATAACACCATCATTGTGACATCAGAGATGCTCAGACATCACAAACTCACTGTGACTTCAGCCTTGCCACTGATATTACCGCCTCACTGTGAACTCACGGCTTCCACAATAACAGACTCACTGTGACATCACAACCTCACTGTCACTTCAAAACCTCACTACTGTCATCCTAGCCTCATTGTGACATCAAAGCCTCACTGCAGACATCAGAGTGTCACTCTCACACAATAGGCTCACCACTGACATCATAGCCTCACTAGTGAGATCATAACTGCACTATGGCATCATTCTAATCACTAACATCACAGCCTTATTGTCACATGTACCTTCACCACTGACATCTCAGGCATATTGTGACTTCATACCTTCACCACTGACATCACAGCCTCATGGTGATATCACAACCTCACCTCTGTCTTCATAGACTCACAGTGTCATCACAGCTTCACTATGTCACCACAGACTCACTGTGACATCACAGCCACACTGAGACATCAAAGCCTCCACATTGCAATCACAGTCTCACTGTGTCATCACAGCTTCACCATTGATATGACAGGCTCACTATTATGTTTCAGTCTCACCTCTGATGTCATACCAAAATAGTGACATAACACCATCACTGTAACCTCACAGATGCTTTGATGTCACAAACTGACTGTGACTTCAGCCTTGCCACTGACACAAAATCCTCACTGGTAACATCATAGCCTCACCTCTGAAATCACAGCCTCGTGGTGACATCATAGTCTTATGTTGACATCACAGGCTCACATCTAACATCATAGCCTTCATTGTGACATCGCCGCCTCAATGCGACACAACATCCTCATAGTGACACCACAACCTCACTACAGACATCCTAGCCTCCATGTGACATCAAAGCTTCACCACAGACATCCAAGCATCACTGTCACATAATAAGCTCACCACTGACAACATAGCCTCAACAGTGCAATCATAAACTCACTATGACCCTATTCTCCCAACTAACATCTTAGCCTCATTTTGAAAGCAAACCTTCAACACAGACATATCAGCCTCATTGTGACTTCATACCTCCACCACTGTTATCACAGCCTCATGATGACATCACAGCCTTACCTGTGACATCATAGCCTCACTGTCATCACAGCCTCACAATGTCACAACAGCCTCACTGGGACATCATAATCTCATAGTCAAATCGCAGCCTTACCTCTGACATCACGTCACAGCCTCACTCTGTTGGCACAGCCTCATCACTGACAATCTAAACACACTGTGAAATCACAACATCACCAAGGACTTCACAGCCTCACTATCATCTCATTGCCTCACTGTGTCAGTACAGCGTCAATGTGACATTACAGCCACACTGTGACATTGTAGCCACAGCCGACATCATGGTGTCACTGTGAGGGCACAGCCTCACTATAACATACAGGTACACTCTGACATTATAGCCTCCACAGTGGATATCATAGCATCAACAGTGACATCACAGCCTCACTGTGAAATCACAGCCTCACCTCTGACATCACATCACAGCCTCCCCATTATGGCACAGCCTCACAATTGATATCCTAACCTCACTGGGAAATCACAGCATCACTACTGACCTCACAGCCACACTGTCATCTCATAGAATTCCCACTGACATCAGATCCTCACTGTGTCATCACTGTCTCATGTGTCATAAAAGTCTCACTGTGATGTTACAGACACCTCTGAAATCACAGCCTCACTGTGAAATCACAGTCTCATGGTGACATCACAAGTTCAAATTTGACAACATAGCTTCACTGTGACATCACAACCTCACTGTCACTTACCAATCTCACTACTGTCATCCTAGCCTCACTGTGATATCAAACCTTCACCACAGACATCACCGCATCACTCTCAAATAAGAGGCTCACCATGGGCACCATATTCTCACCAGTGAGATCATAACTTCATTGTGACATCATTCTTGTCACTGACATCTCAGCCTCATTGTGACATCATCCCTTCACCACTAACATCACAGCTTCATGGTGACATCACAGATTCAACTCTGCAATCACAGTTTCACAGTGACTTGAAAGGCTCATTATGACATCATGCCTCACTGTAACATCAGAGCCCTACTGTGACATCTCAGCCTCCACATTGAAATCACAAACTCACTGTGACATCATTGCATCACCAGTGACAACACAGCCGTGTTGTCACATCACAGCCTCACCTCTAACATCACATCACAGGATCACTATGACTGCACAGCTTCTCTACTGATATCCTGTATTCACTGTGAAATCAATATCACTGTGGCATCGCAGCCTCAACTCTCACATCACAGCCTCAACTCTCACATCACAGCCTCACTGTGACTTCACAGCTTCACCACTGTCATCACAGACTCACTGTTATGTTTCACCCTCACCTCTGATGACATACCCTCACTGTGACATAACAGCCTCACTGCGACAAAACAGATTCAGTGACATCAAAAACTCTCTCTGATTTCAGCCTTGCCACTGACACAATAGCCTCACCAGTGACATCACAGACTCATCTGTGATATCACAGCCTCAGTGTGACATCAGTCTCATGGTGACATCACAGGCTCACCTCTGACATCATGGTCTCACTGTGACATCCTAACTTCTCTGTGAAATCACTGTGACATCACAGCCTCACTGTGACCCCACAGCCACACTACTTAATTCAGAGACTCACTGTGATGGCACAGGCTCACTGTGACATCAAAGCTCACTGTAACATCACAGCATCACCAGTGACATCACAGTCTCACTGTCACATCACAGGCTCACCTCTGACATCACAGCCTCTCTGTGACATTCTAGCCACAATGTGACTTCACAGCCTCCACATTGACATCACAACATCAATGTGACAGCACAGCATCAACTCTCACATCACAGCCTCACTGCGACTTCACAGCTTCATCTGGAACATCATAGGCTCTTTGTTAGGTTTCAATTTCACCTCTGATGTCATACCTTCACTGTAATATAACAGCATCACTATGACATCACAGACTCCGTGTGACATCATATATTCATGCCACTGACACAACAGTCTCACTGGTCTCATTACAGCATCACCTCTGACATCATAGGCTCACTGTATCATCAGAGCCTCACTGTCACATCAAAGCTTAACCACAGACATCACAGCATGACTGTCACATCATAGCTTCATTGTGAGGACACAACCCCACTGGAACATCACAGCCATGCTGTGTCATCACAGACTCAACAGTGACATCATAGCTTCACTGTGACATCACAGCATCACCAGTGAGAACACAGCCACATTGTGACATTGCAGCCTCACAGCAGACATCATAGGCTCACTGTTTCATGTCAGCCTAACCTCTGATGTCACACCCTCACTGTGACAAAACAGCTTCACTGTGACATCACAGCCTCCTTTTGACATCACAATTAACTGTGACTTCAGCATTGCCACTGATATAACAGTCTTAACTATGACATAAAAGCCTAACAGATGACATTACTATGACATAACAGCCTAACAGATGACATCAAAGTCTCATGTTGACAGCACACGTTCATCTCTGATTTCATAACTTAGTAAGCCATCGTAGCTTCAGTGTGACACAAGAACCTCACCGTGACATCAGAGCTTCACCATTGAAACCAAGCCTCACCTGTGACATCAGACTTGCCACTGATATTACAGCCTCACTGTGACCTCACAGCTCCACAATGACATCACAGGCACACACAGACATCACAGGCACACACAGACATCACAGCATCACTGTCACAGTAAAGTGTGACAACAGAGGTGAGGCTGAAAACTAACAGTGAGCCTCTGATGACAGAGTTGGGGCTGTGAAGTCACAGTGAGGCTGTAATGTCAAAGTTGAGGCTGAAATGTCACAGAGAGGCTATGATATCAGAGGTAAACCTGTGATGTCAACATGAAACTGTGATGTCACAGTGTGGTTGTGATATCACTGTGAGTCTGTGATGACACAGTGAAGCTATCTCAGAAGTAAATCTGTGATATCACCATGAGGTTTGATGTCAATGGTGAAGCTTTGATGTCACAATCTGTGATGTCACCATGAGGTTTAATGTCAATGGTGAAGCTTTGATGTCACAATGAGGATGAGATGTCTGTCAGTGGTGAAGGTATGATGTCACAATGAGGCTGAGATGTCAGTGGTGAGGTGAGGCTGGGATGTCACTGCTGAGGCTGTTATGTCAGGGGAAGGCTGAAGTCACAGTGAGTTTGTGATGTCATAGTGAGGGTGTTATGTCACAGTCAGATTGTGACATCAGAGGTGAGGCTGAGGCATTCCAGTGAGCCTGTGATGTCAATGGTGAGGCTATAATGTCACAGTGAGTTTATGGTGTCAGAGTTGAGGTTGTGATGTGAGAGTGAGGCTCTGTTTCTCACTAATGATGCTGTGATATCACAGTGAGGCCATTATGATAATGTAGAGTATGTGATGTCACACTATGTCTGTGATGTCACATGGGGTAGTGATGTCAGAGGTGTGGTGGTGATGTCAGAGGTGTGGTTGTGATGTCACAGTGAGGCTGTGATGTCAAGGGGTGACTGTGATGTCACAGTGAGATGATGATATCACTATGAGCTGTGATGATGCAGTGATGCTGTGAGTACACAGTAAGGTTATGATGTCAGAGGTGGAAAGGTGAGGCTGCCATGTGACAGTGCGACTGTGTTGTCACTTTTGATGCTGTGATATCACAATGAGGCTGTGAAGTCAATGTGGAGGCTATGATGTCACAGTGATGCTGTGATTTTACAGTGAGTCTATGGTGTCAGAGGTGAGCCTGTGCTGTCACCATGAGACTAGGACATAACAGAGAAACTGTGATGTCAGAAGTGAAGCTGTTTTGTCAGTGGCAAGACTGAAGTCACAGTGAATTTGTGATATCACAAAAGAGGCTGTGATATCACCTGTGATGCTGTGATGTCACAGTGAGGCTATGATTTCACTGTGGAGACTGTGATGGCACAGTGAGTCTGTGATGTCAAAGGTGATTCTATAAAATGACAGTGAGGATGTGACATCAGTGGTGATGTTGTGATATCACTGTGAAGTTATGATGTCAGTGGTGAAGCTGTGCCATCACAATCAGGCTTTGATGTGATATCAGACATCAAGCTGTGATGCAACGTTGAGGCAGTGTTGTTACTGGAGATGCTGTGATGTGACAGTGAGACTGTGATGTCAATGCTGATGCTGTGATAGCATATTGTGGCTGTGATGTCACAGAAAGTCTGTGGTGTCATAGTGAGGCTGTGATGTCAAATTGAGGCCGTGATGGCACATTGAAGCTGTAATTACAGAGTGGGGCTATGATGGCATAGTGAGGCTGTGAATACATAGTAAGGCTATGATGAAACAGTGGGACTATGATGTCTGATGTGAGGGTGTGATGTCAACATGAGGCTATGATGTCATTGGTAAAGTTATGATGTCACAATGAAGCTGAGATGTCAGTGGTGATGGTATGATGTCACAATGATGCTAAAATGTCAATGGTGAGAATGATATCATAGTGAGGTTATGATCTCACTGGTGAGGTAATGATGGCAATGGTGAACATATTATGAAACAGTGAAGCATTGATGTCTGTGGCAAAGTTTTGATGCCCAGTGAGGCTAGGTAGTTAGGCGATGTCATCACTGTGAGGCTGTAAAGTGAGAAGTGATGCTGTGATGTCATAGTGGAAGCTGTGATGTGAGAAGTGAGGCCATGATGTAACCGTTGAGGCTGTTCTGTTAGTGGCAAGCCTGAAATCACAGTGAGTTTGTGACTACACAGAGATTTTGATGTCACAAGGAGGCTGTTATGTCACAGTGAGGGTGTGAAATCTGAAATGAGGCTGAAACATAAACAGCCTGTGATGTTAGTGGTCAGGCTTTGGCATGACAGTGAGGCTGTGATGAGAGAATTGAAGCTGAGATTACACAGTAAGGTGAGGAAGTCCACATGAAAGCTATGAGTTCACAGTTAGGTTATGATATCAGTGGCAAGGCTAAGAATTGACAATAAGGCTGTTTTGTCAGAGTTGAGGCTACGATGTCACAGTGAGGGTGTGATGTCACTAGTGATGCTATGATGTCACAGTGACACTATACTATGACTGTGGAGGCAATGATGTCACAGTGTGGCTGTGATGTCATAGGCTGTGATGTTAAAGTTAGATGACTCAATGAGCATGTGATGATAAAGTGAAGCTATAATGTTAGAGATGAGGCTGTGCTGTAACCAAGAGGTCAGTCGTGAAGATATGATGTCATGAGTTGAGATGTCTGTGATGAAGGTATGACATTACAATGGGGCTGAGATTTCAGTGGCTAGAATGATGTCATAGTGAGTTTATGAACTCACTGGTGAGACTATGATGTTTATGGTGAGCCTATTAAGTGACAGACACACTGTGATGCCTGTCGTGATGCTTTGATGTCTCAATAAGTTTAGGATGTCAGTGGTGAAACTGTGAAGTCACGGCAAGGCTGTGGTGTCACTGTGAAAGCTGTGAGTTTGCTGAGGTTGTAATATCAGTGGCAAGGCCGATGTCACGGGTGAGTCTGGATTGTCACAATGAGGCCATTATATCAGATAGGATTGTGTGATGTTATGGGTAAGGGTCTTGTGTTGGTGGCAAGTCTGATTGATGGTGAAGCTCTGATGTCATAGTGAGGC
Organism: Typhlomys cinereus; assembly: GCA_023101885.1. NCBI lineage: Eukaryota > Metazoa > Chordata > Mammalia > Rodentia > Platacanthomyidae > Typhlomys > Typhlomys cinereus. The sequence continues at coordinate 3,007,786 of JALPQD010000250.1, read as the reverse complement.
CTTGTGTCACACTCATTCTCAGATGTCACAGTGAGTCTATGATGTGAATGGTGAGCCTTTGATGTCACCATGACACTAATGTCAGTATGAGGTTGAGATGTCAGTGGTGAAAGGATGATGTCACAATGAGGCTGAGATATCAGGGGTTAGAAGGATGACATAGCGAGGTTATGATGCAACTGGTGAGGCTATGATATCAGTGATGAGCCTATTATGTGACAGTGGTTCTATGCTGTATTTGGTGGAGCATTTTTGTTAGAGTAAGGCTGCTGTGTCACACTTAGGTGTGATGTCACAGTGAGGCTGTGTTGTAAGAGGTGAGCCAGTGATGTCACAATGAGACTTTGATGTCACATTGAGGATGTCATATCAGAATTGTGGCTGAGATGTCAGTATGAGGTTATGATGTCACTGTGGAGGTTGTGATCACACAGTGTGGCTGTGATGTCATAGTAGGCTGTGCACATACAGTGAGGCTTAGATGTTAGAAGTGTGGCTGTGATTTTACACTGAGGCTATGTTGTCACTGGTAATGCTGTGAAATCACAATGAGGCTCTGATGTATGAGGTGATTCTAAGAGATGACAGTGAAGCTGTGACTTCAGTGGAGATTCTGTGATTTCACATTGAAGTTAGGATGTTAGTGGTGAGTCTGTGTCTTCCAAGTGAAGCTATGATGTGAGGTCAGTGGTGAGGCTGTGATGTCACTGTGAGGCTGTAATGTCAGTGGTGAAGTTATGCTGTCACAAACTTGTTGAGCTGTCAGTGCTAGAATGGTATAGTGAGCCTATGATTTCACTGGTGAGGCCATGCTATCGGTGGTGATCCTATTATGTGACAATGATGCTTTGATGTCTGTGATGCGTTGATGTCAGGGTGAGGCTAGGATGTCAGTGGTTAGAGTGTGAAGTTATATTGAGGCTGTGATGTTACTGTGGAAGCTTTGAGGTCACAGAAAGGCTGTAATATCAGTGTCAAGACTGATGTCACAGGTAAGCCTGTGATGTCACAGTGAGACCATGATATCAGACAAGAGGGTGTGATGTTATGGGTGAAGGTTTTATGTCGGTGGCAAGGCTGAAGTCAGAGTGAGTTTGTGATGTCACAGCGAGGCTGTTATGTCACAGTAAGGGTGGAAAATCAGAGGTGAGGCCGAAATATAACAGTACGGCTTTGATGTCAGTGGTGAGGGCTTTGATGTCAGTGGTGAGGTTGTGATGTCATAGTGAGTCTGTGATGTCAGAGTTGAGGCTATGGTATCACAGTGATTCAGTGATGTCACAGTGAGGCTATGATGATGTCACTATGGAATCTGTCAGGTCACGATTAGTATATAATATCAGTGCCAAGGCAGATGTCACAGATAAGGCTTAGTTTCAATGGTGATTCTCTGATGTCACAGTGAGGTTGTTGTGTCACATTGAGGCTGTAATATCACAGTATGGCTGTGATGTCAGAGTTGAGGCTGCAGTGTCACATTGAGGCTGTTTTGTCACTGGTGATGCTATGATTTCACAGGGAGACTATGATGTCACTGTGAAGTCTGTGATATCACTGTGGGAGCAGCCAGGTCACAGTGAGTTTGTAATATCAGTCCCAAGGCAGATATCACAAGTGAAGCTTGGTTTCATTGGTGAAGCTCTGATGCCTTAGTGAGGCTGTTGTGTCACACTGAAGCTGTGATGTCACCATGAGGCTGTGATTCACAGTGATGCTGTGATGACACAGTGAGGCTATATCAGAGGTGAGCCTATGATGTCACTGATTTGTCAGTGAGCCTGTTTTGTCACTGGTAATGATGTAATTTCACAGTGAGGTTTTGATGTGACAGTGAGCCTGTGCCATCACAGTGAGTCTGTTATGTAATTGGTGTGGCTGTGGTCTCACAGGGAGGCTGTGGTGTCAGAGATGAGACTACAATGTCATAGTGAGGCTATGATGTCATCGTGGAGGCTGTAGTTGCACAGTGTGGCTGTGATGTCACAGTGAGTGGGTGCCATCACTGAGGTTTTGAGGTCAGAGGTGTCAGGGTGATGTCATAGTGAGGCTTTGAATTCATAGTGAGGCTCTGATGTCAGTGGTGGTTGTGTGAGATGATGGTGAGGCTGTGACGTCAGTGGTGTTGCTGTCATTTCACAGTGAGATTTGGATATCACTAGTGATGTTGTGATTTCACAGTGAAGCTATGACTTCACTGTGGAGGCTGTGATGTCACTGTAGATGTGTTATCACAGTGAGGCTGTGACCTCACAAGGAGTCCATGATATCAGAGGAGTGGCTGTGGTGTCATAGTTAGGCTATGATTACACAATGAGACTCTGATGTCAGTGATGACTCTATGGATGACAAAGAGAGTGTGACATCAGTGGTGATGCTGGGCTGTCACAGTGTGACTGTGATATGTTGACAGAGGTGAGACCATGCTGAGACAGTGAGGATATGTTGTCACCTGTCATGTGATTCTGTGAGATGACAGTGAGGCTGTGACTTTAGTGAGGATGCTGGGAGTTCACAGTGAGGTTGGATGTTAGTGGGGAGGCTGTGCTCTCACAGTGAATCTGTGATGTGATGTAAGAGGTGAGGCTTTGATGTCACAGTGAGGCTGTGATGACACAGTGAGGCTGTGATGACAGAAGTGAGGCTCTGACATCACCATGAGGCTGAGATGTCTGCAGTGAAGGTACAATGTCACAATGAGTCTGAAATGTCAGTGCAGAGAATGATGTCATAGTGAGGTTATGATTTCTGGTGAAGCTATGATGACAGTGGTGAGCCTATTATATGACAGTGATGCTGTGATGTTTGTGGTGAAGCTTTGCTTTGATAGTGAGGCTAGGATGTCAGTGGTGATGTTGTGAAGTCACAGTGTGTCTGTAATATCACAGTGAAGCTGTGAAGACAAATTGAGGCTGTGATGACACTGTGATACTATGATGTCCTAGGTGAGGCTTTGATGTCATCATGAGGCTGTGATGTTAGGTGTGAAGGTGTTACAATTAGTCTGAGGTATCATAATGAGGTTATGATCTCACTGATGAGGCGATGATGTGGGTGGTGAGCCTATTACGTGAGAAGTGAAACTTGGTTTCAATGGTGAAGCTCTGATATCTCTGTGAGACTATGATGCCACTGTGGAGGCTGTGATGTCATTGTAAGGCTGTAACATCACATTGAGGTTGGGATGTCAGTGGTGAGGCTGTGCCATCACAGTTGAGGTTGTGATATGATGACAGAGGTAAGGCTGTGATATGACAATGATGCTCTGTTGTCACTAGTGATGCTGTGATGTCACAGTGAGTCCATGATGTACAGACTGTGATGTCACAGTGTGGCTGTGATGTGAAAGTGAGACTGTGATGACAGTGTGAGGCTCTGACATCATTGGTGATTTTATGAGATGACAGTGAGGCTGTGACGTCAGTGGTGATGGTGTGACTTCAGAGTAAGGTTAGGATGTTAGAGAAGAGGCTGTGACTTCACCATGAGTCTGTGATATCAGTGGTGAAGGAAGGATGTCACAATGCATCTAAGTTGTCAGTCACATTGAGGTTGTGATGTCAGTGGCAAGAAATGATGTCACAGTGAGTTTATGATCTCACTGGTGATGCTATGATGTCAGTGGTAAGCCTATTTTTGACCATGACTCTGTGATGTCTGTGGTGAAGCTTTGATGTTAAAAGGAATCTATGATGTCAGAGATGAGCCTGTGATGTCACTATGAGAGTGTGATATTACAATGAGGCCGTGATGTAAAAGGTAAGGAGTGATGTGTCCAGTGTGACTGTTGTGTCTGTGAGAAGGCTACAGACACAGTGGGTTTGTGACCTCAGAGAGGCTGCGATGTCATGGTGAGGCTGTTCTGTTACAATGAGGGGTGACATTAGAGGTGAGGTCAAAAGTTAACAGTGTTTTTGTATGTCAGTGGTGTGGCTCTGAACTCACAGTGAAGATGTGATATCAGAGTAGAGGCTGTGATATCAATGATGAAGGTGTGATGTCACAAATAATGTAAAATGTCAGTGTGGAAGATATGATGTCACAATGACGCTAAGATGTTAGTGGTGATAATGATGTCACAGTGAGATTATGATCACACTGTTGAGTCAATGATGTCAGTGGTGAGACTACTATGTGATTGCGACTATGTGATGTCTGTGGTGAACCTTTGATGTAACATTCAGGCTAGAATATGAGTGGTGAGACTGTGATATAACAGTGAGGCTGTGATGTAATTGTGGGAGATGTGAGGTCACAGTGAGGCCATAGTATCAGTGGTGAGGCTGATGTCACAGGTGAGGCTTAGTTTCAATGGTGAACCCCTAAGGTCACAAAGAAGCAGTTGTGTCACACTGAGGTGGCAATGTCACACTGAGGCTTTGATGTCAGAGGTGAGCCTGTGATGTCACCATGATAATGTGATATCACAGTTAGACTGTGATGTCAGTGGTGAGGCTGTGGCATTACAGTGAGGTTGTGATGTGATGTCAGAAGTAAGGGTGCGATTTGACAGTGAGGCTACTGGTAATGCTGTGTTGCCACAGTGAGGTTATAATGTCTCGTTAGGCTGTGATGTCAGAGGTGAGGCTGTTGTGCCAGTGGTGATGCTGAAGTCACAGTGAGTTGTGATATCACAGAGCAGCTGTGATGTCACAGTGAGGCTGTTATGTCTGAGTGAGAGTGTGATATCAGAGGTTAGACTGAAATGAAACAGTGAATCTATAAATTTGCTGTGAGGTTGCAATGTTACAGTGAAGCTGTGATGACACTAGTGATGTGGGTTGTCACAGTGAAGTTATGATCTTACTGTGGAGGGTGTTATGGCACAGTGTGACTCTGATGTCACAGTGAGGCTGTGCCCTCACAGTGAATCTGTGATATCACAGGTGAGGCTATGATGTCACTAGTGAAGCTGTTGTGTAAGTAGCAAGGCTGAAGTCAGAGGGAGTTTGTGATTTCACTTTGTCATTAAACTCACTATGTCACAACTGTCTCACTGTGATATCACAGCATCACTACTGACAACACAGCCTCACTATCACATTGCAGCTTCACCTCTGACATCACAACCCAGCCTCACTGTGTAGATAGAGCCTCAGCAATCACCTCCTAAGCCCCCTGTGAAATCGCATCATCACTGACATCACAGACTCACTGTCATCTCAGAATCACTACTGACATCAGAGCCTCCCTGTGTCATCACAGCCTCACTGTGTCATCACAGCCTCACTGTAACGTCACAGCCATCCCTCTATCATTACAGCATCACTGTGCAGACACAGCCTTATTGTGACATCACAGCCACATTGTGCCATCACAGCCTCCACAGTGATAACATAGTCTCACGGGAACATCACATCATCACCAGTGCCATCACAGCCTCACTTTGAAATCACAGCCTCAACTTTGACATCACCACCTCACTGTGACATCACAGATTCATCCTTGTTATTATATGATCATTGTTACATTTCATTTTCACCTCTGATATCACACTCTCATTGTGATATAATAGCTTCACTGTGACATCACAGCCTCACTGTGACTTCACAACCTCACCACTAACCCACTAACATCCTAGCCTCACTGTCATATCAAGGATTCACCACTAATATCACAGCCTTACTGTCACATCATAGCCTCACTGTGATAGGACAGCATCATTATGACATCACAGCCTCACTGTGACATCACAGTGAAATGTCTGACATCACTGCCTCACTGTGAGGGTATAGCCTCATTGTGAAATCACAGCCACACTGAGCCATTACAGCCTTCACATTGACATCATTGCCTTACTAACATCACTCAGCCATAACAGCCTCACTGTGACATCACAGCCACACCACTGACATCACAGACTCACTGTTACATTTCAGCCTCATCTCTGATGTCACACCCTCAATGCAACATAACAGACTCACTGTGACATCATAGTGTCTCTCTGATGTCACAAAATCATTTGACTTCAGCCTTGCCACTGACACAATAGCCTCAGCGGTCACATCAGAGTATCTCCTCTAAAATAAAAGCCTCTCTTTGACATCACAGCCTCAGTGTGACATAATAGTCTAACTGTTACTTGAGAGTTTCCCCATTGAAACCAAGCCTTATTGGTGACACCAGTCTTCCACTGATATTACAGCCTCACTGTGACTTCTCATTGTGACACAACTTCGTATTCTCATTGTGACACAACAGCCTGATTGTGACATCAAAACTTAACACTTGAAAACATGTCTCACCTCTGACATCAGCCTTGCCACTGATACTACATCCTCACTGTGACCACAAAGCTTCCACAGTGATGTCATAGGGTCACTGTGATATCACATACTCACTGTGACTTCACAACCTCACTGCTAACCATCTGGTATCACTGTGACATCAAAACCTTCACCACAGACATCACAGTGTCACTGTCACCTAACAAGAGCACCACTGACATCACAGTGTCACCAAAGAGGACATAACCTCACTATGACTTCATACTCACCATTGACACCTTGCCTCATTGTGATATCAAAACTTCACCATTGACATCATAGCCTCATGTTGATATCACATCCACACCTCTTACATCATAGCCTCACTGCATCATCAGTTTCATTGTGACATCAAAGCATCATCAGTGACATCACAGCCTCACTGTGACATCACAACCTCAACTCTGACACCAAAGTCTCACTGTAATATCACAGCCTCATCAGTGACATCACACACTCAAACCTGTATTTCAGCCTTACTTCTAATGTCACATCCAACTGTGACATAATAGCTTCACTGTAACATCACAGCCTCTCTGTGATGTCACAAACTCACTGTGACTTCAGCCTTGCCAGTCACACAACAGCCTCATTGGGGACATCACATCTTCTCCTCTGATATCACAGCCTCATCACTGATATCACAGCCTCACCACTGACATCTCAGCCTCATTGTGAGACCATACCTTCACCAATGACATCATAGCATGACTGTGTCCTCATAGCTTCATGGTGTCATTACACCTTCACTGTAACATCACAGCCTTACTGTGACATTACAGCCTTATAGTGACATCACAGCCACACTGAGACATCACAACCTCCAAATTGATGTCACAACCTCACTGTGATATCACAGCTACATTTCTGACATCACAGCCTCACTATGACATCACAGCCACACTGTGCCAAGACAGCCTCCAGATTATCACCGCAGCATCACCAGTGACATCACAGACTCACTGTAACATCACAGCCTCAACTCAGACATCACAGCCTCCACATTGACATCACAGCCACACTTCTGATGTCAAAGCCTCACTGTGAGTGCACAGCCTTATTGCGAAATAACATACACACTGTGTTATCAGACCCCTACAGTGATATCATAGCCTCACTGTAATATCACAGTATCACCAGTGACATCACATGGTCACTGTGACATTACACCCTCACTACTGAAATCACAGGCTCACTGTTACATTTCAGCCTCACCTCTGATGTCACATATTCACTGTGTGATAACAGACTCACTGTGAAATAACAGCCTCTCTGTGATGTCACAAACTCACTTTGACTTTAGCCTTGCCAGTGAACCAACAGGTTCACCTGTCACATCACAGCCTCTGACATCACAGTTTGATGGTGACATTGCAGGCTCACATCTGATATCATAGACTCACTCTGACAAGATAACCTCACTCTGACATCATAGCCTGAGTGTGACATAAAGCCTCATTTGACCTTATATTTTCACCACTAAAGTGCTGCTATCACAACCTCATTGTGCCATCACAGCCACACCTCTGAAATCAAAGCATCACTGTGCCAGCACAGCCTCACTTTGACATCACAACCATACTATGACATCATAGCATACACAGTGACTTCCTGGCCTCACTGTGACATCAGCCTCACTATGACTTCACAGATGCAACACTGGCATTCTAACCTCACTGTCAAATCACAGATTCATCACAGACATCATAGCACCACTGTCACATAATAGGCTCACCACTGACATCATAGCCTCACCAGTGAGATCATAACCTCATGATGATACCATTTTTGCCACTTATATCCTAGGCTCATTGTGACATCAAACTTTTACCACTGACATTTCAGCCTCATTGTGATATCACACCTTCACCCCTGACATCTCAGCCTCATTGTGTCATTATAACTTCTCCACTGACATCATAGCCTCAGTGTGACAACACAGCCACACTGTGACATCACAGCCACACCTCTGCCATTACACCCTCTGTATGTTGATACAGTCTCACTATGATATCAAAGCCTCACTGTGGCATTACAGCATCATCAGTGACAACACAGCATCACTGTGACATCACTGGAACACAATGGCAATACAGCTTCACTGTCACATATCAGCCTCACCACTGTCATCACCTCACAGCCTCACCGTGGCAGCACAGACTCACCACTAAATCCTAAACTCACTGTGAAATCACAGCATCACCACTGGCTCACAGCCTCACTGTGATCTCACTGATATGAGAGCCTCACTGTGTCATCACAGCCTTATTGTAACATCATGGCCTCACTGTTACATCACAGCCACAAGTGTGATATCACAGCCTCACTGTGAGGGCACAGCCTCACTGCAAACCACAGAGACTGTGATATTAAAACATCCACAGTGACATCAGAGACTCACTGTGTCATCACAGTCTCTCTTTGAATTACAACCTCACTGTGACATCACAGCTACTCCACAGACATCAGAACTTCAGTCTGACATTGCAGCCTCAACTCTAATGTCACACCCTCTTTGAGACATAACAGCCTCACTGTGACATCACATCCTCTCTGTGGTGTCACAGATTCACTGTGACTTCAGCCTTGTCACTGAAACAACAAGCTCACCTGTCACATCACAACCTTCTCTCTGACATCACAGCCTCACTGTGTCATCACAGCCTCACTGTAACATCACAGCCACACATATGCCATCACAGCCTCACTCTCAGGACACACCCTCACTGAGAATAAGACACACTGTGACATCAAAGCATCCACAGTGACATCAAAGCTTCACTGCAACATCACAACATCACCAGTGACATCACAGACTCACTGTGACATCGCAGCCACAACTCTCACATCACAACCTCACTGTGACATTTTAGCCCCTCCACTGTCATCATAGGCTCACTGTTACATTTCAGGCTTACCTCCGATGTCACACACTCACTATGAGATAGCCTCATTGTGAAATAACAGCCTCTTTGTGACATCACAAACTGTCTGTGACTTCATGCTTGCCACTGAAACAACAGGCTCAACAGTGACATCATAGCCTCACTCTCACATAGCCTGAGTGTGACATTAATCCTCATTGTGACATTATATCATTACCATTGACATCCAAGCCTCACTGTGCCACCAGGACCTCTCTGTCATCACAGCATCACTGTGACTTCACAGCCTTACCGCTGACATCCTACCCTCACTGTCTCATGAAAGCTTCAATACATACATCACAGCATCACTGTCACATAACAGATTCACCACTGACATCATAGCTTCTACATAACCTCACTATGACCTCAGTCTCGCCATTGACATCTCAGCCTCATTATGACATCATACCTTCACCACTGACATCTCAGCCTTATTGTGACATATTACCTTCACCACTGATATCAAAGCCTAATTGTCACATTGCATCCTTACGCCTGACATCAAATCACAGCCTCATTAGGATGCCATAGCATTATAATTGACATCCTAAAGTCACTATGAAATCACAGCATCATCACTTATATCAAAGCCTCACTGTCATATCATAGAATCACAATTGACATCAGCACCTCACTGTGACATCACAGCCTGACCAGTTACATCACTGCCACACCTCTGACATCATAGTCTTCCTATGACATCACATTCTTATAGTGACATAACATGCTCACCTCTGATATCATAGACTCATTATGACATCACAGCCTCCCTGTGACTCAAAAGCCTCACTGTGACTTCAGAACTTCACTGTTGAAACAACCCCTCACCACTGACATTAGCCTTGCCACTGATATTAAAGACTCACTGTGACCTCACAGCTTCCATATAGACATCACAGCCTCACTAACATCTTAGCGCCACTGAAACTTTACAGCCTCTCCACTGACATCCTAGCTTCACCGTGACATCAAAACTTCACCAGAGACATCACAGCATCACTCTCACATAATAGACTCACTACTGACATCATAGCCTCACCAGTGAGATTGGAACTTCACTGTGACATCATTTTTGCCACTGACATCTCAGCCTCATTATAACATCATACCTCCATCATCAGTGATTTCACAGCCCCACCACTGACATCCTAACCTCATTGTAAAATCAAAGTATCACCACTGATATAATAGTCTCATCCTCATCTCCTAGAATCAACTCTGACATCAAAGCCTAACTATATTATTACAGACTCACTGTGACATTACAGCATAACTATGACATCATAGCCATATATCTGACATCACAACCACACTTTGAGGGCACAGCCTCATTGTGATATCACAGCCACAGTGTGACATCACAGTCTCCTGGTTACATTACTGGCTCACCTCTGACATCATAGCCTAAGTGTGACACAGCCTCACTGTGAGGTCACAGCCTCATGGTGACATCACAGGCTCACCTCTGACATCATAGCCTCACTATGACATCACACTTTCAATGTGAAATCAGTGTGTGTCACCATTGAAACCAAGCCTCTCTGGTGACATCAGTCTTGCCATTGATATTGAAGCCTAAACTGTGACCTCATCTCTTCCACAGAGAAATCAAAGACTCACTGTCTTCACAGCTTCAAACTAATATCGCACCCTCACAGTGACATTAAAGCTTCATCACATAAATACCAGCATCACTGTCACATAATAGGCCCATCACTGACATCATAGCCTCACCAGTGACAATACCTCACTATGACATCATTTTTGGCACTGATATTGTAGCCTCATTGTGACAACATACCTTGACCACTGACATCACAGCCTCATGATGACCTCACAGCTTCCACATTGATATTACAGCCTCACTTGTTCATCACAGCATCACTAGTGAAAACACAGCCTTACTGTCATATCTCAGCTTCACCTTGGACATTACATCACAGTATCACGTTGATGGAACAGCCTCTCCACTGACATTCTAATCTCATTGTGAAATCACAGCATCAACACTGACATCCCACCCTCACTGTCATCTCACAGAAACACCCCTGATATCTGAGCTTCACTGTGATATCACTCCCTAAGTGTAACACAACAGCCTTAGTGTAAACACAGAACCTCATCATTGAAACCACAGCCTCACCTGTGAAATCAGCTTTGGCACAGCTTCACTGTGTCATCACAGCCTCAGTGTGACATCACAGCCTAACTGTGATGGTACAAACTCACTATACCATCACATCCACACTGTGACAGTACAGTCTCCACATTGACATCACAGTATCACCAGTGACAACACAACCTCACTTTTACATTGCATTACATTACATTGACATGACATCACAGCTTCACTGTGATGGCACTGCCTCAACACTCTCCTCCAAAACTCACTGTAAAAGCACATCACCCCTGTCATCACAGCCTCAGTGTCATCTCATTGAATTCCCTCTTACATCAGAGCCTCAGTGTGTTATCACAAACTCATTGTGACATCAGAACCTCACTGTGAGGGAACAGCCTCACTGTGATATCACAGCCACATTGTAATATCACAGCATAAAAGGGACTACATAGTCTCATTGTGATATCACAGCTTCACCTCTGACATTATATCATCACTGTGTCACTACAGCCTCACTGTGTGTGATCACAGCCTCACTATGTGATCACAGCCTCACTGTGACATCACTATGAAAGCACATACTCACTGTGATATCATAGCCTTGCTGTGACTTCAGAGCCTCATCACTAACATATTAGTTTTACTGGAACATTGAAGCTTCACCAAAGATATCACACCATTATTGTCACAGAATAGGATCACCACTGACTTCATAGCCTCATCAGTGAGATCATTACCTCACTGTGACATCATTCTCACCATTGACATTTCAACCTTATTGACATCACAGCTTCATTGTGACCTCACAGCATTATCAGTGACAATACAGCTAAAACAATTTCATCACAGCCTCACCACTGACATTGCATCACAGCCTCACTGTGATGGCACGGATTCACCACTGACATCCCAAACTTACTGTGAAATCACAGCATCACCATTGAAGCCACGCCCTCACTCTCACCTCACAGAATCACCACTGATATCAGAATCTCACTGTTATCACAGCCTCATTGAGATATCACAGCCACACCTCTGACATCACAGCTTCACTGTGACTTAACCACCACAGTGTGTTAACACAGCCACTGAGCCTCATTGTGACATTGTATGTTCACCACTGACATCACAGCCTCATGATGCCATAACAGCTTCACTGTGTCATCACAGCCTGAATATGACTTCACAGCATCACTACTGGCAATAGTCTTCACAGTGTTATCATAGCCTCACTGTGTCATCACAGCCTCACTGTATCATCACAGCCTCACTGTGTCATCACAGCCTCACTGTGAAATCACAGTGATACCTCTGAAATCACAGCCTCACTTTGACTGCACAGCCTCACTGTGACATCATAGCCAGATGGTGAAATCACAACCTCTACATTGAAATTACAGATTCACTGTGAAATCACAGCATCACCACTGATGTTACAGTCTCATGGTCATGTCAAAGATTCACCACTGACGTCACAGCCTTACTGGGTCATCACAACCTCACTGTGTCACCACAGCCTCAATGTACATCACAACCAAAGGTCTGACAGCCTCACTATGAAGGCACAGCCTCACTGTGACATCATAGCCACATTGTGCCAACACCTCCTCCACAGTGACCTCAAAGTTTCTCTGTGACATCAAAGCCTCCATAGTTGTGACATGGCAGGCTCAACCTTGACATCCCAGCCTCACTGTGACATAACAGCCATACTATCCTATCACAGCCACTGTAATGTCATAGCCTCACTGTGACATAACTGCATCACCAGTAACATGACAGCCTCACTTTGACATCACAGCCTCAAAACTGACATCACAACGTCACTGCAACATCACAACCACATCACTAACATCACAGATTCACTGTTATGTTTCAGCATCACCTCTGACATCACAGTCTTACTGTGACATAACAGCCTCAATGTGACATCATAGTCACACCTCTGACATCATAGCCTGCCTCACTATGACATGACAGCTATACTATGACATCACAGCCTCCACAGTGATATCACAGCCTCACTGTGACAACAGCCACATCTCTAACATCACAGCCTCATTGTGAAGCCAACGCCACACTGTCCCATCACAGCCTTCACACTATCATAGAGTCAATGGACATTACATTACAGCATCTCTAGTGACAACACAGCCTCACTGTGACATCACAGTCTCACCACTGACATCACAGGCTCATTCTTAGGTTTCAGCCTCACCTATGATGTCATACCATCACTTTGATATGACAGTCTCACTGAGACATCAAAGACTCTCTGTGATGTCACAAACTCACTGTAACTTCAGCCATGCAACTGACACAACAGTTTCATCAGTGATATCACACCTTCACCTCTAACATCAGTGCTTCACTGTTACATCACAGTTTCATGGGGACACATCAGGCACACCTCTGACTTCACAGCCTCACTGTGAGGGCACAGACTCACTGTGATATCAAGGCCACACTGTTTCATCACTGCCTCACTGTTACATCACAGCATAACTAATGACATCATAGCCTCACTGTGACATCACAGCCTCTACTCTGACATCATACCCTCTCTATGATGTCACAAACCCACTGTGACTTCACCTTTGCTTCTGATACAACAGCCTCATCAATCACATCACAGTCTCACCACTGACATTACAGCCATACTGAGACATCTAACTTTCATGGTCACATTAAATGCTGACCTCTGGCATCATAGCCTCACTGTTATATCACAGCCTTAGTGTTACACAAAGCCTCACTGTGACATGAGAGCTTGACCATTGAGACCAAGCCTCACCTGTGACATTAGCCTTGCCACTGATATTATAACTTCACTGTGACCTCACATCTTCCATACTGATATCATGGCATCACTGTTTTTTCACAGCCTCACCACTGTTCTCCTAGCCTCACTGTGACATCAAAGATTCACCACAGACATCATAGCTTCACTGTCACATAATACGCTCACCAATGACTTCCTAGCCTTATCAGAAAGATCATAACCTCATTATGGCATCACTCTTACGACTGATATCTCAGTCTCATTGTGACATCATATCTTCACCACTGACATCACAGCATGACTGTGACATCACAACCACACCATTGACATCACAGTGTCACTCTGATGGCACAGTCTCACTGTGGCATCATAGGCACATTGTGACATAACAGCCTCCTCATTGACATCACAGTCTCACTATTATCTCATCAAATCATCACTGACATCAGAGCCTCAATGTTTTATCATAACCTGTGACCTCACAGCCACACGTTCACATCATATATTCACCACTGGTGAAGCCTCAATGTGGCATTACAGTCACACCTCTGAGATCATAGCTTCATTGTGAAGGTATAGCCTCACTGTTACATCACAGCCACACTGCACCATCAGAGCCTCACTAGTAACATCACATCCTCACTGTGTCATCACAGCCTCACCTCTGACATCCCAAACTCACTGTGAAATCACAACATCACCACCGACTTCACAGCCTCACTGTCATCTCATAGAAGCACCGCTGACATCAGAGCCTCCCTGTAACATCACAGCTTCACTGTAACATCACAGCTTTACTATGACATCATAGGCACACCTCTGACATCACAGTGTCACTGTTAAGTTTCAGCCTCACCTCTAATGTCACACTTTCACTGTGACATAACAAGCTCACTGTGATACCACAGCCATACTGTGACATCACAGCCTCCACATTGGCATCACAGCCTATGACATTGCAGCATCACAGTCTCATAGCATCCTTTCCTCTGACATCACATCACACCCTCATTGTCACAGCCCAGCCTCACCACTCAAATCCTAACCTCACTGTGAAGTCACAGTATCACCACTGATGTCACAGCTTCACTAGAATCACCATTAATATCAGAGCCTAACTGTGTCATCATAGCCTTCCTGTGAGATTACATCTTCACTGTGAGGGCATAGCCTTACTGTAACATCAAAGCCACACTGTGCCATCACAGCCAAATCACTGATATCACAGCATCACTGTGAGGGCACAGCTTTACTGTGATATCCCAGCCAAACTGTGCCTTTAGAGCCTCCAGAGTGACATCATAGCCTCAGTGTGACATCACATCATCACTGTAACATCACAGCCTCACTGACATCTCAGCCTCAACTCTGACATCACAGCCCCACTGCTGACATCACAGGCTTACTTTTACCTTTTAGCCTCACATCTGATGTCACATCCACATTATAACATAACAGCCTCACTGTAATATCACAGCCTCTCTTCGACCTCACGAACTGACTGTGACTTCAACTTGCCATTGACACAACAGCCTTACTGATGACATCTCAGCCTCACCTCTTACATCACAGCTTCACTGTGACTTCACAGCTTCCACATTGACATCACAGGCTCACTGTGACATTGTAGCCTCACCTCTGGTATCACAGCCTCACTGTGACAGTGTAGCTTCACTGTTACATGTAAGCCACACTGTGACATCACAATCTCCACATTGAATTACAGCCTCACTGTGACATCACAGCATCACCAGTGACAACAGAGCCTTACTGCGACATCATAGTTTTCCTGTTATGTTTCAGCCTCACTTCTGATGCCACACCCTCACTGTGACATTACAGCTTCTCTGTGATATCACAAGCTCACTGTGACTTCAGCCTTGACACTAACAACAGCCTAATCTGTGACATCACACTCTCATGATGACATCATAGGCTCACCTGTGACAGTGTAGCCTCATAGTTTGTCATAACAAACTCACTGTGTCATGACTGCCTCACCATAAATTCAAGCCTCACTGTGACATCACAGCATCATCACTGACAACACAGCTTCACTGTCACATCACAACCTCACCTCTGACATCACATCACAGCCTCACTGTGATGGCCCAGCCCCACCACTGACTTCCTAAATTCAATGTGAAATCATAGCTTCACTGTCACAGCTTCACTGTCATCTCATAGAATCACCACTCATAACAGTCTCATTATGTCATCACATCCTCACTGTGAAATCACAGGATCATAGCCGCACCTCTGACATCACAGTCTACTGTTCTGGCACAGCCAAAATGCACCATCACAGCCTCCATAGATACATGATAGTCTCACTGTGACATCAGAGAATCACCAGTGGCATCACAGCCTCACTGAGACATTGTATCCTTATCTCTGACATTACAGATTTACTGTGATGTCATAGCCTCACCACTGACATCACAGGCTCACTATTACATTTCAGCCTCACCACTGATGTCACATCTTCATTGTGACATGACAGCTTCACTGTGACATCACAGCAGCCTCTCTGTGATGTCACAAACTCACTGTGACTTCTTTCTTGTGAATAACTCAATAGCCTCACCTCTGACATCACAGACTCACCTCTGACATAGCCTCATTTCAACATTACAGTCCCACAGTAATATCATAGCCTCACTGTGACATCAAAGCCTCTGTGAAACAACAGTGAGGCTAATGACATGAGCTTCACAATAGAAACCAAGACCTACCTGTGATATAAGCTATGCCAGTGACACTATAGTATCACTGTGACCTCACAGTGTCCACAGTAAAATGAGTGCCTCACTGTGACTTCAACACCTCACCACAAACAGCACAGCATCGCTGTCACCTAATAGATCACTGACATCATAGCCTCCACCAGTGATATAACGTCACTAAGACATCATCCTCACCACTGATATCTCAGCCTCATTGTGATATTCTTCCTTAAAAACTGACATCTCAGCGTCATTGTGACATCATAATTTCACCACTGCCATCAAAGCCTGATGGTGACCTCGCAACCTCACCTCTGACATTGTATCTTTACTGTGTCATCAAAGCCACACTGCCATCACAGCCAAATCACTGACATCACAGTCTCACTGTGAGGGCACAGCTTCACTGTGATATTGCAGCCATACTGTGCCATCAGAGCATCCACAGTGACATCATCAGCCTCACTCTGATATCACAGCCTCAACTCTGACATCACAGCCTCACTGTGTCATCACAGCTCTGACCACTGACATCACAGGCTCACTGTTAACTTTCAGCCTCACTTCTGATATCACACCCTCACTATGTCATAACAGCCTCACTGTAATATCACAGCTTCTTTTCAACCTCCCAAACTCACTGTGACTTCAACTTGCTACTCACACAACAACCTTACTGGTGACATATCAGCCTCATTTCTTATAGCACATCTTCACTGTGACGTCACAGTCTCATGGTGACATCACAGACTCACCTCTGACATCCTAGACTCACTGAGACATTATAATGTCAGTGTGACAAAACAGCCTCACTTTGATAGCACTGCTTCACCATTGAAACCCAGCCTTACCAATGATGTTACTATCTCACTGTAACATCACAGCTTCCACAGTGACATCACAGCTTCATGTGCCTTTATAGCCTGCCTGTGCCTTCATAGCCTCACCACTGACATCACAGGCTCACTATGACATTTCAGCCTCACCTTTGTTGTCACACCCTTACTGTGACATAACAACCTCACTGAGACATCAAATACTATCTCTGACAACAAAAACTCACTATGACCTCAACCTTGCCATTGACACAACAAACTCCCCGGTGACGTCATAGGCTCACCTCTGACATCATAGCCTCATTGAGGCATCATATCCTCAGTGTGACAAAACAGCCTCATTATGACATCAAAGCTTCACCATTGAAACCAAGTTTCACCCATGACATCAGCCTTACCAATGATGTTAATATCTCACTGTAACCTCACAGCTTCCACAGTGACATCACACTGTGCCTTTGTAGCCTGACTGTGCCTTCACAACCTCACCACTGACATCACAGGCTCACTATTACATTTCAGCCTCACGTTTGTTGTCACACCCTTACTGTGACATAACAAACTCACTGAGACATCAAATTCTCTCTGACGACACAAACTGTGGCTTCAAGTTTCTACTGACACAACAGTCTCACTGGTGACATCACAGGCTTACCTCTGACATCATAGTTTCACTGTGATATCACAGCCTCAGTGTGATACAACAGCCAAACTATGACATAAGAGCTCCACAATTGAAAACAATCCTCACCTGTGACATCAGTTTTGCCCCTGATATTACAGCCTCACAGTGACCTCACTGTGTGAGCCTGACAGTCACATCACAGCCTCACTATGACTTCACAGCCTCACCATTGAAAACCTAGTGTCATTCTCACATTAAATCTTCACCAGAGATATCATAGTGTCAACATCACAGAATAGGCTCACCAATGACATCACTACCTCACCGGAGGAATAATAACCTCACTATGGCATCATTCTCATCAATGATATCTCAATCTCTCTTTTTTTAAATATTTTTATTATTATTTCAGCTCATACAAACTTAATAGGTACACCAGTTCCCTCCCTCCCTCCTCCTCCCCCCGAAACCCCTGCTCTTCCTCCCCTGACCCCTTCCGCCCCATCCCCCCATGCCTCCTGCCCCAATTCCCAGAGTCCTTTCTTGTGCATGCCTGACTCTCCTCTGGGCCCTCCTCTCCGATGACGTACAAGGACCCAGTGGCATTTCCCTGAACCCTTTCCTGTGTTCCCCTTAAGCATAGGAACACTACTGTGGCTGTCAATCCCTTGCCTCCAAGGATCTTGGCGCCTTTAGAGGTCAATAGTGTGTTGGACATTGTGCCGGGCATGCAATGTCCAATTATGATTGCTTTGGCCCTAACTTGTGTGGAGTATCTTGCAAATCATTGCTCCTCCCATCCTTTTGCTCTTACACTCTTACCGCCCCCTCTTCCGCAAATGTCCCTGAGTTTCAGAATGGGGAGAGATTAGTCTGGCCTAGTTCTAGGTGGTTGATATAGAGTCTCTGAAGTTCTGGACAGTGGTTCGTTGATTTTCTTTTGCAATTTTGTTGCTCCTGCAATGCCCTTCTCTCCATCGTGATGGGCACTGTGCGTCACCCCCTGGCCAGAGACAGAAAGCTGTTAAACTGGAGTCTTATTATAAGAGCACATTCAAGAGTAGATGTAATACTTATCCCCAAAAGTGGAATCGCAGGGTCATATGGCATTTGGTAATGGGAGAGGTCAATCACCCATTTGCAAAATGGTTACTTTTTAATCTGCCTGACTATATGCCCTCCCCTTCTGGTGAGTTCATACCCCCTTAGTTGTAAATGATCAGGAACGAATGTCTGTGAACTTAACTAGGTGTCACATTACTTTCTTGTAGTCCTTGATGGAGGCCTATTTCCTCTACTGTAACATGGTCACTTCTCTCCTTGTTTCTGGTGTGACCCGCCAATCCCATCCCTCCTGTTCATAATCCTTGCAATTACTGTAGATAATACATATATTTACCTATGAGTGTCTCAAGATGGGCTGGGTGGGTTTGGTATTAGGAGCCACCTATTAGGGAGTACATACAGCACTTAATTTTCTGGTTCTGGGATACTTTACTTAATATAATTGTTTCTAATGATATCCATTTCCCAGCAAATTCCAGTAATTCATCATTTTTGATGGCTGAGTAGTTCTCCATTGTATAGATGTACCACAGTTTCCTTATCCACTCCTCAACTGTTGGACATTTGGGTTGATTCCATGTCTTTGCTATTGTAAACAGTGCTGCTATGAACATGGTCGTGCTTGTGCTATCGAGGTGAACCACTGCTGTATGGGGGGTTATACCCAAAAGTGGAATCACAGGGTCATATGGCATTTCAATCTTTAATTTCTTTAAGAATCTCCAGACAGCTCGCCAGAGTGGCTGTATGAGCCTGCACTCCCACCAGCAATGCAGGAAAGTTCCCCTCTCTCCACATCCTCTCCAGCATTTGTTGTTGTTTGTATTGTGGATTTTTGCCATCCTGACCGGGGTGAGATGATATCTCATGGAAATTTTGATTTGCATTTATTTCCCTGATAGCTAAGGAAGTGGAGCATTTTTACAGATATTTGTTATACATTTTAATTTCATCTCTGATAGCATTCCTTTTAAGATCCAGGGCCCATTTTTTAGTTGGGCCATTGGTTTCCTTGATGTTTAGTTTTCTAAATTCTTTGTGCACTCTGGACAGTAGAGCTCTATCAGATATGTGGTTAGTGAAGATTTTCTCCCATTCTGTGGGTTGCCTTTGAGCTCGTGTTACAATCTCTTTATCTGAACAGAAGCTCTTTAATTTCACAAGATGCCAACTGTTGATAGTTGGTAGCAGTGACTGTGCCATTGGATGTCTGTTTAGGAAATGTTGGCCTAGCCCAATCAGATCGAGGGAGTTCCCTATCCGTTCAGTTATGATTTTTATAGTCTCTGGCCTGATATCAAGGTCCTTGATCCATTTGGAATTAGGTCTTGTAAATGGTGACAAGTATGGGTCCAGCATTAATCTTCTGCATGTGGAGATCCAGTTTTGCCAGCACCATTTGTTGAAGATGCTATTCTTTTTCCATTGGATTCTTTGGGCCCCTTTGTCAAAGACCAAATGGCTGTAATTTTGTGGGCTTATATCTGGGTTTTCAATTCTTATCCATTGATTTGTGTGTCTATTTTGGAGCCAGTACCAGACTGTTTTTATGACTATGGATTTGTAATATAGACTAAGGTTCGGTATGATGATACCTCCAGCAGTGTTTTTGTTACTCAGGATTGTCTTTGCTATCCTGGGTCTTTTGTGCCTCCATATGAATTTTGAGATTGTTTGGTCAACTTCTTTGAAGAATTGCTTTGGGATTTTAATTAGTATAGCATTGAATTTGTATATTGCCTTTGGTAGGATGGTCATTTTTAAGATGTTGATTCTGCCAATCCAGGAACATGGGAGGTCTTTCCACCTTCTGGTGTCTTCTGCTATTTCTTTCTTTAGGGTTTTAAAGCTTTCATTGTAAAGGTCTTTTACCTCCTTGGTTAGGTTTATACCAAGGTATTTCATTTTTTTAGGGGCTATAGTAAATGGGATTGTTTCTCTCAAGGCTTTTTCACTTCTTTCATTCTGGGCAGATAGGAAGGCCTCTGATTTTTGCACAGTTATTTTGTATCCTGCCACCCTGCTGAACTTCTCAATTAGTTCCAGGAGCTTCCTGGTGAAGTTTTTGGCATCACTCCGGTATAAGATTATGTCATCTGCAAATAGGGATAGCTTGACTTCTTCCTTGCCGATTAAAATCCCTCTTATGTCCCTTTCTTGTCTATGGCTTCAGCTAAGACTTCAAGTACAATATTGAATAGAAGTGGTGAGAGTGGACAGCCTTGTCTAGTTCCTGATCGAAATGGGAATGCTTCCAATTGTTCCCCATTGAACATAATCTTTGCTGTGGGCTTGTTGTATACAGCTTTTATTATATTGATAAA
Source organism: Typhlomys cinereus (assembly GCA_023101885.1). Classification (NCBI taxonomy): domain Eukaryota; kingdom Metazoa; phylum Chordata; class Mammalia; order Rodentia; family Platacanthomyidae; genus Typhlomys; species Typhlomys cinereus. The sequence continues at coordinate 2,986,116 of JALPQD010000250.1, read as the reverse complement.
GGTTCCTTCCATTCCTACTGTCTTTAGCGTTTTGATCATAAAAAGCTGTAGGATCTTGTCAAAAGCTTTTTCTGCATCTATCGAGAGTATCATGTGGTCTTGGACTTTGGACTGGTTTACATGATGAATTACATTTATTGATTTTAGTATGTTGAACCAACCTTGTGTGCCGGGGATGAAGCCTACTTGGTCCCCGTGAATAATCTTTTTAATATGTTTTTGAATCCAATTTGCTAAAACTTCGTTGAGAATCTTTGCGTCTGTGTTCATCAGAGAGATTGGCCTATAGTTTTCTTTTTTTAAGTGAGTCTTTATTAGGTTTTGGGATTAAGATGATATTAGCTTCATAGAAGGAATTTGGTAGTGTTCCTTCCTTTGCTATTTGATGGAACAGTTTAAGGAGTATTGGTATTATTAACTCCTTAAATGTCTGGTAGAACTCTGTGCTGAATCCATCTGGTCCAGGACATTTTTTGGTGGGAAGATTTGAGATTACTTCCTCAAGTTTCTTATATGTTATAGGACTATTTAAATAATTCACAACTTCCTGATTCAATTTAGGTAAGTTGTGTTTACTTAGAAATTCATCCATCTCTTTTGTGTTGTCAAACTTCACAGAGTATAAGTTTTTGAAATATGATGTTATAATTCTCTGGATTTCTTGGGTATCAGTAGTGATAACTCCATGTTCATTTCTAATTTTGTTAATTTGGGTTTTCTCTCCCCTGCTTTTGGTTAATTTACCTAGGGGTGTATCAATCTTATTAATTTTTTCAAAGAGCCAGCTTTTTAACTAGTTGATTTTTTTCTATCGTTTTCTTAATCTCGATTTCAGATATTCCTCCCCTTATTTTGCTAATCTTCTCTCTTCTACTACTTTTGGGATCAGATTGCTCTAGTTTCTCTAAAGCTTTAAGCTATATTGTTAAGTTGTTTATTTCTGATGTTTCCATTTTTTTGATATAGGCATTAAGAGCTATGAACTTACCTCTTAGAACAGCTTTCATTGTGTCCCAGAGATTTTGGGAAGTTGTATTTTCATTATCATTCACTTTCAGGAAATCTTGAATTTCCTTTTTAATTTCTTTCTGAATCCAGTTCTCATTCAGCATCATATTGTTAAGTTTCCAGGAGTTAGTGTATTTTCTCTTATTTGATGTGTTGTGGATGTCCAGCTTTAGGCCGTGGTGGTCTGACAGGGTATAGGTTAGAATTTCAACTTTTCTGTATATGTGTAGATTCGTTTTGTGGCCCAATATGTGATCTATTTTGGAGAAAGTTCCGTGTGCTGCTGAGAAAAATATGTATTTTTTGGTACATAGATGAAAAGTTCAATAAAGGTCAGTAAGGTCTATTTCTTTAAGGGTTTGGTTAAGTTCCAAAGTGTCCCTGTTAAGCTTTTGACCTGTTGATCTATCCCATGTTGAGAGGGCAGTGTTGAAGTCCCCAAGAATTATCATTTGGGGGTTGATTTCTTGCTTTAGACGCTGTAGGGTTTTCTTAATGAATGTGGAGGGGCCCGTATTGGGTGCATATATGTTCAGTATTGTGATGTCTTCCTGGTGAATTGTACTTGTGACTAAAATATAGTATCCATCCGTGTCTCTTATAATTTTCTTTGGTTTGAAGTCCATTTTGTCTAATAGCATAATGGCTACCCCTGCCTGTTTTCTGCTTCCATTAGCTTGTAGAATTGTTGACCAGCCTTTTATTTTTAGAACGTGCCTATCTTTTGTGGTGAGATGGGTTTCCTGCAGGCAGCAGATTGATGGATTGTGATTTTTAATCCAAGTTTGTAATCTGTGTCTCTTGATCGGTGAGTTAATTCCATTAACATTTAGTGTTATAATGGAGAAACTATTTTTAATTCCAGATATTTATTATGTTTAGTAGTATGCTTCGCTTTTAATGGTGTTATACTTGCCTTCTGTTCTCCTGGATATGCCTGTTTTTTTTCTTCACGCTTGAATATCATTTCTAGCATTTTTTGAAGGCCTGTTTTGGTGGACATGTATTCCTTCAAGTTGTCTTTGTGCTGGAAGATTTTTCTTTCTCTTTCGATCATGACGGATAGTTTTGCAGGGTAAATCAGCCTAGGTTGACATTTTTGCTCATTCAATACTTGAAGTATGTCTCTCCAAGCTCTTCTTGCTTTTACTGTTTTGGCTGAGAAGTCATTTGTTATTTTAATAGGCTTACCTTTAAAAGTGACTTGTTTTTTCTCCCTTGAAGCTCTCAGCACCAGTTCTTTATCTTGAATGTGTAGTGTTTTAACTATTATTTGCCATGGCGTGCTTCTGTTTTGGTCGTATCTGTTTGGGGTGCGGAATGCCTCTTGTATATGGATGGGCCTGTCTTTTTTTAATATGAGGAAAGTTTTCCTTGATGATCGTTTGAAAAATTTCCTCAGTGGTGGTATTTTGAGATTCTTGCTCTGGTATTCCATGAATGCGCATGTTAGGCTTCTTCAGGGTGTCCCATATCTCTTGGATATTTCTCTCAAGTATCTTTAACAACCTCTTCCATTGAACTGGTTAGTACTCCCAGTTTATCTTCAAGGTCTGAAATTCTGTTTTCTGCTTCATTAGTTCTGCTGATAAGACTCTCTGTGGAGTTCTGGGTTGAAGATAACTTGTCTTGTAGCTCAGTTTTAAACTCTGCTTGAGTCTGTTTTAACTGCTCTATGCCAGTTTTTGTTTCTTGCACTGTTTTTCTCAACTCCTCCAAGTGTCTGTTGTGTTCCTCTTCAAAGCAATTGATTCGATTATTTAATTCCTCCCGGATTTCCTCTTTCATAGTATTGAACATGGTAATGATCATGTTTTGAAAGTAATTATCCTGGGTCAGGCTTTCTTGGCCATTTTCCATGGTTTGTTCTGGTTGGAGTCTAACATTATGGGATTAATTCCTTCAGTGGGAGATTTGTTTACTTGAGTGTTGCTTCTCATGGATTTGCACTTTGACTTTGGCATTGTCGTTTTAACTCTTTTTTTTTAAGTTTTTTTTAAATTATTTATTCAATTGTGTGTGTGTGTGTGTGCGTGTGTGCGTGTGTGTGTGTGTGTGTGTGTGTGTGTGTAGAACCACGGGCGAAATCAGGAACCACCATGGACACCTCCACATCCTCCTTATTTACTCTGCCCGGGGATTCACAGGCTCTGCCCTACCAGGACCAGAAACGCAGTCCGCCCCCCCTTCCGTCCCGGCCTGCGGATCGGGGTGGGGGGGTGGGGAAGGGAGGATGGGGGCATCGACGTGGAGCTATTTAACCCGAGGGGTGCTGGGGTGGGGCCCGGGCACAGGGGGAGGTCCTCTTCGTCCCTCGGCCCTGCACGCGGTTCCGGCTGGATGGTGGGGTAGGAATTGGGTCCCTCACGCGACCTGGGGTTCTGGTGGGCAGGCACGGCAGAGCTTACCTAGGTCACAGGATGAAGCCCGGCTGGACCACTTGTGCCCATCCCGGTCAGAGGAGCGGGGTGGGGAAGGGAGGATATCTCAATCTCATTGTGACATAATATCCTCATCACTGACATCACAGCCTCATGGTGACATCACAGCCTCACTGTGACATCACAGCCTTACTGTGACCTCACAGTTTCTACAGTGACATCACAGCCTCACTGTAATTGCACAGACTCCCTGTGACTACACAGCATCATTACTGAAACCCTAACTTCACTGTGACATTAAAGCTTCAACACAAACATCACAGCATCTCTGTCACATAATAGACTCACCCCTGACATCTCACTCTCATTGTGACATCATACCTTCACCACAGCCAGCACAGCCCCATGGTGATATCACAGCTTCATTGTGTCACCACAGCCTCACTGCTTCATCACAGCCTCACTGTGACATCACAGACTCACTGTGACTGCACAGTCTCACTATGACATCACTGTATCAGCAGTGTCAATACAGCTTCACTGTCACATTACAGCCTCGCCTTTGACAGCACATCACAGCCTCACTGTGACAGCATAGCCTCACCAATGACATCCTAATCTCACTGTAAAATCACAGCATTACTATTGGTGTCACAGTCTTACTCTCATCTCAAGGAATCACCACTGACCTCAGATCCTCCCTGTGACAACATAACCTCACTGTGATATCACAGCCTCCCTGTTATATCATGGCCACTCCTCTGACATTACAGACTCACTGTGAGGGCACAGCCTCACTGTGATTATCACCTGTGCCATCAGCGCCTCCATAGTGAGATCATAGCCTCACCGTGACAACCATGTATCACTAGTGTCATCAGAGCTTCATTGTGACATTGCAGCCTCAACTCAGACCCACAGTTTCACTTTAATGTCACAATTCACATCATAGGCTCACTGTTACATTTGAGTCTCACCTCTAACATCACAGCCTCACTGTGAAGGCCCAGCCTCACTGTAACATCAGAGCATCACCATTTAAACCAAGCATCACCTGTGACATCAGCCTTGCCACTGATATAGTTTCACTATGACCTTAATTGAGTCTTGCTGGGACATCCAAGCTTTACCATAGCCATACACAGCATCATAGTCACATAATAGTCCCACCACTAACATCATAAACTCACCAGTGAGATTGTAACCTTATTATGACTTCATTTTCACCATGGACATCTCAGACTCATTGTGAATCTTACCTTCACCGCTGACATCACAGCCTCATCATGATGACATAGCAGCCTCAACTTTGATATCATAGCCACACTGTGTCATCACAGCCTAACTGAGTCATAATAGCCTCTGAGGGTTCACAGCCTCAGTGTGATATCATAGCCACATTGTGACATGACAGCCTCCACATTCATATCACAAGTTCACTGTGACATCCCAGTATCAGTAGTGACAACATAGCAACATTGTCACATCCCAGCCTCACCTCTGACATCACATCACAGCCTCATTTTGACATCAAAGCCTCACAACTGACATCCTAAATTCACCTTGAAACCATAGCATCACCACTGACAACACAGCATCACTGTGATCTAATAGAATCACCATTGATATTAGAGCCTCACTATGTCAACACAGCTTCACTGTGACCTCACAGCCACACTGTGCCATCACAACCTCCACAGTTCACCAGTGATATCACCAGTGACAACACACCCTCACTATGACATCACAGCCTCAACTCTGACTCACAGCTTCACTGTAACATCACAGCCTCACTGCAGCATTGCAGATTCAGTGTTACGTTTCAGTCTCAACTCTTATGTCACATCTTCACTGTGACATAACAGCCTACTGTGAAATCAAAGCCTCTCTATGATGTCACAATCTCACTGTGAGTTCAGCCTTGCTACTAACATCACCAGGGACAGCACCTCACCTCTGAAATCATAGCCTCACTGTGACATCATAGTCTCATGGTGACATCACAGACTCACCTCTGACATAACAGCCTCACTGTGACATCACCACCTGTGTGACACAGCAGCTTCCTTGTGACCACAGCTCCTCACTATTAAAAGCAAGCATCACCTGTGACATGAGCCTTGCAACCAATATTATAGCCTCACTGTGACCTTACAGCTTCCACAGTGACACCACAGCCTCACTGTGACTTCACAGTCTCACCACTTGTAGCAGTCATGGGGACCCACGGAGATCCTCGGGGGTGGAAATAAGCAGGCACAAAGTCAATGCACAGACTACAGAAATCAGGTGATTGGCAAAGCAGGCGCCCAGGTTTGCAGACATGTATTGTAAATATTGGACTGCTTATATAACCCACCCAAAATCCCATAAATCCCAGTGTGAGCTTTTGCTACATTGTTCTGTCTGGGTTGGTCTTCTCAGCCAGGCGGTTTGCAGTCAGTACCAGGCATGGCAGCAGGTTGTAGCTTAGGGAATCTGCATTCACATATGTGGTCTGCCTGGTCTGTTTCTCCTACATATATATCCTTTTTATTGATTTTGACAGCCAGCAGGAGCCAGAGTTCTTTGCTTTGACCGTGTTCACCCCTCCTCAGAGTGCATTCAGCATGGTGGACCATGCCTGTCTTAATATGTCCTGTCTCACAGGGTCTTACCTATCATGAACTACTGGCCCTCAAAAGACTTCACCTCTGGAAGGCATGTCAGGATATGTGAATAGTAAATTAGACCAAGGTCTCATGAATCTCTGTAATCCAAGCTCAAATCATGTCTCTAGGGGGGTCATGGCTTTGATGTTCAATGTCCATAAGTGCCTGCAGTGTGGTTTTGTTGATGGACCACTGTTGTGAGATGTACTGAGTGAAACACTTAAGCAAATTAATTAATAAAAGAACAATTCCTCCTATGATAGCATAAGTTACAATCCAAGAGGGATCAAACAGCCTTTAAAAGTTGTTCCAGGGACTGGAGAAGTGACTCAGGAGTTAAACCACTACCTTGCAGGCGGAAGGTCCTAAGTTCGGATCCTAGACCCCATGTATAGACACCGGGCAGAAGTGGGGGCGGCCTGTGCTTCTGGTCCTGGTAGGGCGGAGCCTGTGAATCCTGGGGTAGAGTAAACAAGGAGGAGTTGGAGACATCCATGGTGGTTCCCGAATTCGTCCGTGGTTCTACACACACACACATACATACACACACATGTAAACACATGCTCACACACGCACACACATGCATACACGCACAATTGAATAAATAATAAATTAAAAAAAAAGTTGTTCCAGATTTTGGTTAGAACCTAGTATCTATAGGCAGCAGAGCCATATGCATCATGTTAATGTGTTCTACCTTTGGCTCAAAGTCAATGAATAATTAAGGAAAGCCTGAGATCAAGGTCCTTTGATGTACTGAGAAAGTTTTTCATGAGCTTTGGAAATGTTGGAGACCCAATAAGGTGTAAAACATATGGAGGGATATTGAGGGTCACATGAGGCAAGAGCAAGCCTTTAGAGCCTTGAAGGCCAAGTCAGACACCTCTTGAAAATATGTAGCCACTTGTGACGGATTCTGATATGGGCTCAATATATTGTCCATAACCCATGAGCATATCCATGTGATGTTAAGTCTATATTGAAAGTTGAGGTGGGCTTGTGATTCTGCCTGATCATCATATGCAGAGTGCCAATTCAGGAAAATGACCAGCTCCAAGATCACCTTAAGGAGATGATACCAATCATATTGGGTTTGGAGCTGCATGGCCCATTGTCACAGAACCTGTTTAAAATAAGGGGAGTCAGGGCCTGATTCATTGGCAACCTACAAGTTAGGGAAAGAACATCAAGCAGGGTGGCATCCAAGGCTGCCATCCTGTCAGGGTGACTATGATTTTTCCAGTGGGCAGAATTACCATTTGGAAAAACACAAGGGTGAGCCTCCAATGGAGAAAGACAGAGAGACCCACAACTTTAGCAGAACTCTGGGTCTGGTTAGACAGGTGTATGTCGAAGGCATTCTGTCAAAGTAAAGGCATTAAAGTATATAAAATGGAGGAAAGGATTAAATGAGGTAGATCTGAGGAAATCTTAAATCTAGTTGAAGGATGGTATTACAAAGGTCTTCCTGAGGGGGCATTTCTAATCTAAGATGTATGGAAACCATGTCTGAGAAAATATTATAAGTTGACCCTTTTATATTGAAATTTAAGATTTTGTAGTACTTATCTAGGCCCATTACCAAAAATTTTTGTCTTTAAAGAATATGGCCTTTATAATATAAATATAATAGATTCTATACCATCATAAGCCGTTATGCCCTTTAGGAATTAGGATGAGTAACCAAATCTCTGTTTAATTAAGATGGAAACAATTGAAAAACACTTGAATACATGAAGCTTAATTATTAATTTCTAATTTCTGAGCCTCAATGTCTTTTCTTCTATAACAAGGAAAAAGCATATTGCATAACATTCCTGTAACCATCACCTCAAATTTACAATCTTCTCACAAATGTAACTCTCAACAAATCTTCACAACATATTTTAACATTCTTTTAAGTAACCAACACATAAACCTCCTATACACACTTTAACTTTCTAAGTAACATATCTCATCTCATTAACCTTCTTTTAAATCTTTTGTACATGTATGTATTATACATATATTTTCTTATTTATTTATTTATTTATTTCTAACTTGGTTTCCTGCTGTTTTTACATTAATTATCCATAAAGAAATGTCTTATACATTTAAGGAGCTAATAATACCAATACTCCTTATACTGTTCCATTAAATAGCAAAGAAAAGAACACTACCAGATTCTTTCTACGAAGCTAATGTCATCTTTATCCCAAAACCTAATAAAGATACATTTAAAAAAGAAAACTATAGGGGCTGGAGAGGTGTCTCAGGGGTTAAGCCTCTGCCTTGCAGGCGGAAGGTCCTGAGTTGGGATCCTAGATCCCATGTATAGGCGCCGGGCGGAAGCGGGGGCAGCCTGTGTTTCTGGTCCTAGTAGGGCGGAGCCTGTGAATCCCGGGTGGAAGAAGTGGAGGTGTCCACGGTGGTTCCCGAATTCGTCCATGGTTCTACACACACACAGACACACATGCGCACACGCATACATACACACACACGAACAAGTGAATAAATAAATATAAATAAATAAATATAAAAAAGAAAACTATAGGCCAATCTCTTTGATGAACACAGATGCAAAGATTCTCAACAGTCTTAGCAGATCATATTTGAAAACATATCAAAAAGATCATTCATGTGGATCAAGTAGGCCTTATCCAAGGCACACAATGTTGGTTTAACATATGCAAATCGAAAAGTATAATTTGCATATAAACCAATCCACAATCCAAGACCACATGATACTCTCGATAGATGCAGAAAAAGCTTTTGACAAGATCCAAAAGCCTTTTATGATCAAAACCCTAGAGAAGGTTTGAATGGAAGGAACCTATGTCAATATAATAAAAGCTGTATACAACAAGCCTACAGGAAGGATTATACTCAATGGGGAAAAACTTGAAGCATTCCTGCTTTGATCAGGAACTAATCAAGGTTGTCCACTATCACCACTTCTATTCAATATTGTACTGAAGGTCTTAGCTGAAGCCATAAGACAAGAAGGGGAGATTAAAGGGTTTCGAATCAGCAGGGAAGAAATCAAGTTATCTCTATTTGCTGATGTCATGATCTTATACCTGAGTGGTCCCAAAAACACCACCAGGAAATTCCTGGAACTAATACAGAAGTTCAACAGTATGGCAGGATACAAAATAAATGTACAAAAATCAGTGGCTTTTCTAAATGCACAGAATGAAAGAAGTGAAAAAGCCCTGAGAGAAACAATACTATAGCCCCAAAGAAAATGAAATACCTTGGCATAAACCTAACCAAGGAAGTAAGTGACCTTTCAAAGGAAAACTTTAAAACCATAAAGAAAGTAATTACAGAAGACATTAGAAGATGGAAAGACCTGCCATGTTCCTGGATTGGCAGAATCAACATCATAAAAATGATCATCCTACCAAGTGCACTATACAAATTCAATGCTATATCAATTAAAATCCCAAAGCAATTCTTCAAAGAAGTGACCAAACAATCTCAAAATTCATATGGAGGCACACAAGACCCAGGATAGCAAAAACAATCCTGAGTAACAAAAACACTGCTGGAGGTATCACCATACCAATTCTTAGTCTATACTACAAATCCATAGTTATAAAAACAGCCTGGTACTGGCTCCAAAATAGACACACAGATGAATGGATAAGGGTTGAAGACCCAGATATAAGCCCACGCAACTACAGCCATTTGATCTTTGACAAAGGGACTCAAAAAATTCAGTGGAAAAAGAATAGCATCTTCAACAGATGGTGTTGGCAAAACTGGATCTCCACATGCAGAAGATTAAAAATAGAACCATAACTGTCACCATGTACAAGACTTAATTCCAAATGGATCAAGAACCTCAATATAAGGCCAGAGACTATAAAACCTTAGTTGAAAGGGTAGAGAACTCCCTGGAGCTGATTGAAGCCAACAGTTCCTAAACGGAAATGCAATAGCACAGACAATACAACTGACACTCAACAGATGGGATCTTATGAAATTAAAGAGCTTCTGTTCAGATAAAGAGATTGTAACTCGAGCACAAAGGCGACTCACAGAATGGGACAAAATCTTCACTAACTACATATCTGATAGAGCTGTATTATCCAGAGAACATAAAGAACTTAGAAAACTAAACACCAAGGAAACAAATATGCCAATTAAAAAATGGGCCTTGGAACTTAAAAGAAAATTTACCAGGGATGAATAAAATGCCTAACAAATATCTTTAAAAAATGCTCCATATCGTTAGCCATTAGAGAAATGCAAATCAAAACCTCCCTGAGATATCATCTCACCCTGGTCAAGATGGCAAAAATCCACACTACAAACAACAGCAAATGCGGGAGAGGATGTGGAGAAAATGGAACACTCGTACATTGCTGGTGGGAATGCAGGCTCATCCAACCAGTCTGGTGAGCCATCTGGCGATTTTTAAAGAAGTTAAAGATTGAAATGCCATATGAATCTCCTATTCCACTTTTGGGAATAACCACAATAGAGTAAAAATTCACCTTAATAACACAAGCACAACCATGTTCATAGCAGCACTATTTACAATAACAAAGTTATGGAATCAACCCAAGCCAACAATTGAATGAATAAGGAAAATGTACATTTATACAATGGAATACTACTCAGCCTTCAAAAATGATGAATTAATGCAATTTGCCCAGAAATGGATGGAATTATAAAAAATTATATTGAGTGAAGTATCCCAGACATGGAAAATTAAGCGCCATATGTACTCCCTAATAGATGGATCCTAGTACCAAACCCACTTAGAGACACATTCAAAGATAAATTCCTGTAATACCTACAATAGTTGCAAAGATTATAAGCAGGAGAGAATGGAAAGGAGGACCCCACCAGAAACAAGGAGAGAGGAGGGAATCATGCTATAGCCTCAAGGACTGCAAGTAAGTAATGAGATATCTGGATACGCTCACAGACTTTCCTTCCTGATCACTTGCAACTGATGGGGTATGATCTTACTAGAAAAGGAGGGCATACAGTCTGGCAGATAGAAGGTAACAATTTTGCAAATGGGAGACTGATCTCCCCCCCTCACCGTGGTCTCCTACTCTTATTCAATCTACCTTTGAATCTACTCTTTTACTAAGACAATTTAACAGGTTTTTATCTCTGGCCAGGGGATGATATCCAATACCCATCAGGATGGAGCCAAGGGCATTGCAGGAGCAGCAAAATTGAAAAAACAAACAAACCATAATTCAGAACATCAGAGACACTAAATCAACTACCTGGATTCAGGCCTACCTAATCTTTCCCATCCTGACACTCAGGGAAATTTGTGGAAGTAAAATTGTAAGAGCATAAGGATGGGAGGAGTAATGATATGCAAGATACTCCACACAAGTTAGGGCCAAAGCAATCATAATAGGACTCTGCATGATATGCACAATTACCAACGATCATTGACACCTCAAAGTCTAGCATGGACTAAAGACACTAGGATCCTTAGAAGCAAGGGATTAACAGCCACAATAGTATTCCTATACTTAAGGGGAACACAAGAAACAGTTCTAGGAAATGCCACTGAGTCTTTACACCTTATTGAAGTGGTGGACCCAGAGGAAAGTTTGACATACATATTAAAGGATGCTCCAGAGATGTGGGGAGGAGGTACTGGGAGAAAGGGAGGGAGAGAGGATAAGAAGAGGGAAAGGGGGGAGGGAGCAGCGAGGTCCAGGGGGCGGTGGAGGAAGGGAGGGGACCAGGGTACCTATTACATTTGTATGAGTGGGAAAAAAATTAAATTCATTATTTAAAAATAAAAAAAGAAAAACAAAAAAAAATCAATCTTGTAATTGTGACAGCTATGATACACAATAAAGCAAACCTTCCATTTAAAAAAAAAAGAAGTGTCTTATAAAGGAGGTGATAACAGATCTCATCTTTAAAAGAATTTATGAGTTGAGTCTAATTTGGCAATTGAGTAGATAATATACATTTATACATAATTATTTATAAATGTATACTTTGAAATATAAAATATTATAGCTCTCAATGTACTTATTTATTTTAGCACTAAGGAATCATTAAATTTGTATCTTTAAATACATGAAACTCATAAACATAAAATAAAAGTTTTGATTTAAGTTAATAGCCTTAAATCTCATTTTGAAATGAAAATGTTAAATAAATTGTGGTACTTTAGTATTTTTACATCCAAATGTATAGATTAATTATAACACAAGTTAGTAAAAGTTCTTTAACTTTTGCAGAGACCAAGACATTTATTTGGAATAAAAAGTAGTACATGGTCACAAGCGAATACCTATATTTCTCCTTAGATAAGCAATCTTTAAAAAATAAAACCTCTGCAGTTACCAATACTGAGTAGAGCCTTCCCCAAATCCATGAGCTATATTTTTGTTGTATGGAGCCTTAACTAGTCCATTAATGTTTTTAACTATCTAACTTCTGTCACCAGAAAGTCCCCAACATCTGTAGGTTATCGTCAAAAATTTGTTTTTTAAGAATGTTTGAACTAGGGGCTGGAGAGGTGGCTCAGGGGTTAAGCCTCTGCCTTGCAGGCGGAAGGTCCTGAGTTCGGATCCTAGACCCCATGTATAGACGCCGGGCAGAAGCGGGGGTGGTCTGCGCTTTTGGTCTGGTAGGGCGGAGCCTGTGAATCCCGGGGCAGAAGGAGGTGGAGGCGTCCATGGTGGTTCGCAAATTCGTCCGTGGTTCTACACACACACACACACACACACACAGACAGACGCGCACACATACACACACATATGCACACAGTAGAATAAATACTAATAAAAAAATTAAAAAAAAAGAATGTTTGAACTAACTTATAGGATGTGGGAAGATAAAAAAAAAACTAGTGGAATCCATGAGAAACAGGTATGGAACTAAAAATGGACTCATAGCCCTAGCGGGACATGAGGAGGTATGGCGCAAGATAGCTGCCAGGGCCAGGTATATTTTTACACCTAGGAAAACCCAGGGAAACTGCTTTTTTCTGGTTGGTTAACTCCCATTAGACCCAACCCAATTGCCCTTAGTCCCAGATGGGGCTAGAGACCAAGTTTTTTGTTGGATATGGAGAGCTTATCTCCATAATCCCTTCATAGGGAAGTTGGCTATCTTATCTCTGTGAGGATTTGAGTCAATTCCTCAGCAGAAGTGATCCTTCAGGGTGATTCAGCAGTGGGAGATGATATACAGAGATGTCAAAGATTTTCAAAGACCTTAGAGACTGTCCCAGCAAGGGACTGTTCTAGACCTACCTACTGTATCCCTTAAACTTCTGAAGACCCAGACTGCTCAAGGGATGAGGGGAGCCTACTGCTTTGGCTACTTCCTACTGAGTTGAGGCAAAGGAAATGTAAGCAGTCAATGATCCTCATCTGTGAAATGCTGGGATGGTCTAGAGGTCTTTGATGGATGGCTTTATTACTTTACGGTCCATCTAAAAGAGACAAAATGGTTAAGTTAAGCCTAAAATATCTACCTGTTCTCTTGCTTGAAATAGGCACTTCCTTTGTCTGGTGTAAAAGCCAAGAGCTCTAAGTAATTTACATATTAGAGACCTTTCTCCTCTGCCTATTGTAAATCTCCAAGATCACGTTTTTAAAACCTGTTCAAAAAAGGTGAACTACTACTTTTGGGATCAGATTGCTCTAGTTTCACGATGGAGTGAAGGGCATTGCAGGAGCAACAAAGCTGCAAAAGAAAATCAACAAACCACTATCCAGAACTTCAGAGACTCTATATCAACCACCTAGAACTAGGCCAGACTAATCTCTCCCCATCCTGAAGCTCAGGGACATTTGCGGAAGAGGGGGCGATAAGAGTGTAAGAGCAAAAGGATGGGAGGAGCAATGATTGCAAGATACTCCACACAAGTTAGGGCCAAAGCAATCATAATTGGACATTGCATGACCGGCGCAATGTCCAACACACTATTGACCTCACAAAGTCTAGCATCTGCTAAAGGCACCAGGATCCTTGGAGGCAAGGGATTGACAGCCACAGTAGTGTTCCTATGCTTAAGGGGAACACAGGAAAGGGTTCAGGGAAATGCCACTAGATCCTTGTACGTCATCGGAGAGGAGGGCCCAGAGGAGAGTCAGGCATGCACAAGAAAGGACTCTGGGAATCGGGGCAGGAGGCACGGGGGGGATGGGGCGGGAGGGGTGAAGGGAGAGCAGGGGGTTCGGGGGGAGGAGGAGGGAGGGAGGGAACTGGTGTACCTATTAGGTTTGTATGAGCTGAAATAATAATAAAAATGTATTATAAAAAAAGTGAACTATCTGATTCTTTGTGCAGAACAATCTAAACTAGTCATCCTTTTTGGGTTCTGAAAAGCAAAGTGACACAAGTCTTTTTTTTATTAAAAATTTAATTATACATTTTAAAAATTTTTACCAGTTCCCTCCCTCCCCCCTCCTCCTCCTCCCCTTCCCCCAGTGCCTCCCCCCAATTCCCAGAGAGTTCTTTATTGTGTACGCCTAACTCTCCACTGGGTCCTCCTCTCCGATGACATATAAGGACCCAGTGGCATTTCCATAAGCCCTTTCTCTTGTTCCCCTTAAGCATAAGATCACTACTATGGCTGTCAATCCCTTGCCTCCAGGGGTCTCGGTGCCCTTAACAGATGCTAGACTTCATGAAGGCAACAGTGCACTGGACATTGCGCAGGGCATGCAAAGTCCCATTATGATTGCTTTGGCCCCAACTATTGTTGAGAATCTTGCAAATCGTTGCTCCTCCCATCCTTTTGCTCTTACAATCTTACCGCCCCCTCTTCCGCAAATGTCCCTGAGCTCCAGGATGGGGAGAGATTAGGCTGGCCTAGTTCTATGTGATTGATATAGAGTCTCTGAAGTTCTGGATTGTGGTTTGTTGATTTTCTTTTGCAGTTTTGCTGCTCCTGCAATTCCCTTCACTCCATTCTGCTGGGCACTGTATGTCACCCCCTGGCCAGAGACAAAAAGCTGTTAAACTGGAGTCTTGTTGTAATAGCACATTCAAGGGTAGATGTAATAAGAGTAGGGAATCTCACTGAGGGAGGGGTCCATCACCCATTTGCAAAATGATTACATTTTATCTGCTAGACTATATGTCCTCCCCTTCTGGTGAGATCAGGAAAGAACGTCTGTGAACTTAACCAGGTTTCTCATTACTTACTTGCAGACCTTGATGGAGGCCTATTTTCTCTGCTGTAACATGGTCTCCTCTCTCCTTGTTTCTGGTGTGGCCCTCCTAACCCATCTCTCTTGTTCATAATCCTTGCAATTACTGTGTTACATAGGTTTACTTTTGAGTGTCTCAATGTGGGCTGGGTGAGTTTGGTACTAGGAGCCACCTATTAGGGAGTACATACGGCGCTTAATTTTCTGGGTTTGGGATACTTCACTTAATATAATTCTTTCTAATGACATCCATTTCCCAGCAAATTCCAGTAATTCATCATTTTTGATGGCTGAGTAGTACTCCATTGTATAGATGTACCACAGTTTCCTTATCCACTCGTCAACTGTTGGACATTTAGGTTGATTCCATGACTTTGCTATTGTAAACAGTGCTGCTATGAACATGGTCGAGCTTGTGCTATCGAGGCGAACCTCTGCTGCATGGGGGGTTATTCCCAAAAGTGGGATAGCAGGGTCATACGGCATTTCAATCTTTAATTTCTTTAAGAATCTCCAGATGGCTCGCCAGAGTGGCTGTATGAGCCTGCATTCCCACCAGCAATGTAGGAGAGTTCCCCTCTCTCCACATCCTCTCCAGCATTTGTCATTGTTTGTATTGTGGATTTTTGCCATCCTGACTGGGGTGAGATGATATCTCAGGGAAGTTTTGATTTGCATTTCCCTGATGGCTAAGGAAGTGGAGCATTTTTAAAGATAATTGTTAGACATTTTAATTTCATCCCTGGTAAAGTTTCTTTGAAGTTCCAGGGCCCATTTTTTAATTGGGCCAGTGTTTTCCTTGGAGTTTAATTTTCTAAGTTCTTTGTGCACTCTGGACAGTAGAGCTCTGTCAGATATGTGGTTAGTGAAGATTTTCTCCCATTCTGTGGGTTGCCTTTGAGCTCGTGTGACAATCTCTTTATCTGAACAGAAGCTCTTTAATTTCACAAGATCCCAACTGTTGAGAGTTGGTAGCAGTGATTGTGTCATTGGATGTCTGTTTAGGAAGTGTTGGCCTAGCCCAATCAGCTCGAGGGAGTTCCCTATCCTTTCAACTATGGTTTTTAAAGTCTCTGGCCTGATATCAAGGTCCTTGATCCATTTGGAATTAAGTCTTGTACATGGTGACAAGTACGGGTCCAGCTTTAATCTTCTGCATGTGGAGATCCAGTTTTGCCAGCACCATTTCTTGAAGATGCTGTTCTTTTTCCATTGGATTCTTTGGGCCCCTTTGTCAAAGACCAAATGGCTGTAACTTTGTGGGCTTATATCTGGGTCTTCAATCCTTATCCATTGATCTGTGACACAAGTCTTTTTAAGATGACACATGTAGGGGACATTATTTCCTCACATGGAAAGTTCTATAGGTCTCTAAGTATTATCTAATCTTTAGGGCAGGATAACTGCTCAGATTTAAATAAAAAGCCAGCATTGATTTGCTAATGGAGCCACTACTCTGTTCCTTTTTGTTTGTTTGTTTGAAAAATATATTTATGTGAATCCTCAGGGAAATTCCTTAAGTAACCTAGGCCAAAATCTTGCAAGGAAAAGGGAAACATGAACCTGAGTTGACCCAAATGCACTTAGTATCCCTGAAAACAGACTACTCTGGTTCCAGATTACATTGATCCAGTTGGGGTCTAGTTAAGGTAGAGGGTGGAAATTCCTGTTCCAAATTAGTAGGAGTACACATGGGAATAGGAATTAGAAAGCAGACATTTCCCAAAGAAAAGGAGCTCATACATGCCAGGAGAATGGAGAAATTCCAATGAATTTTTTAGAAGACAATTATATTTTCCTGGTCATTAAATTGATGGGATAAAATTCTACAAAAGAAGTCAGAGGAATCAGCAAGTTTGATCAAGCCATATAGTGGCTTTTTTATGTTTTTTATTAAATTTATTTATTCCACTCATACAAACTTGATAGGTACTCCATTCCCCTCCCTTCACCACTCCCTGGATCTCCTTGCTCCCTTTCCCCTTTTCTCCTTCCTTCTTCACCTCCCTTTTTCCTAGTGCCCCTTTCCCCCCATTCCTGGAACATCCTTTAGTTTGCATGTCAAACTTCCCTCTGGGTCCTCCTCTCTGATGAGGTGTAAGGACTCAGTAGCATTGCCTAGAGCTCTTTTTTGTGTTACTTTAGTATAGGAATATTACTGTGGCTATTAATCCTTGCCTGTAAGGATCTTAGAGCCTGTGATCTATGCTAGACTTTGGGGGGTCATTGATATGTTGGTCACTGTGTAGGTCATGCAAAGTCCTATTATGATTATTTAAGCCCTAACTTGTGTGGAGTATCTTGCATATCATGCTCCTCCCCACCTTTAGGCTCTTACAATCTTATCGCTCCCTCTTCCACAAATTTCCCTGAGCTTTGGAATGGGGAGAGATTAAGTTGGCCTGTTTCCTGATGATTAATGTAGGGTCTCTGATGTTTTGAATTATGGTTTGCTACTCTTTTTTTTTCTTCTTCTTCTTCTTCTTCTTCTTCCAATATTGCAGTTCCTGCACACCCCTTGGCTCCATCCTGATGGGTATTGGATGTCAACTCCTAGCCAGAGATAAAAGTCTGTTAAAATAGAGTCTTATTATAAGAGTAAATTCAAGGTAGATGGTATAAGAGTAGGAGATTGTGGTGAGGGGGTTCAGTTTTCCATTTGCAGAATGGTTACTTTTTATCTGCTAGACTCTACACCCTCCCTTTCTGTTGAGATATAAAACTCCACCAGTAGCAAGTGTCCAGGAAGGAAAGTCTGTGAGTTTAAGTAGATATCTCATTATTTATTTGCAGTACTTGATGGTGGCCTATTTTCTCTGCTGTAGCATAATCCCCTCTTTCCTTGTTTCTGACATTACACATAATTGAATAAATAATAAAAAAAGGAAAACTATAGGCCAATCTCTTTGATGAACACAGAAGCAAAGATTCTCAAAAAAGTCTTAGCAAATCATATTCAAAAACATATCTAAAAGATCATTCATGGAGATCAAGTAGGCTTTATTCCAGGCACACAAGTTTGGTTCAACATATGCAAATCAACAAATGTAATTCACCATATATCCAGTCCAAAATCCAAGACCACATGATACTCTAGATAGATGCAGAAAAAGGTTTTGACAAGATCCAACAGCCCTTTATGTTCGAAACTCTAGAGACAGATGGAATGGAAGGAACCTTTGTCAATATAATAAAAGCTTAATACATCAAACCCACAGCAAGGATTATACTCAATGGGGAAAACCATGAAGCATTCCCACTATTATCCAGAGTGTACAAAGAACTTAGAAAACTAAACACCAAGGAAACAAATGGTCCAATTAAAAAAAAGGTCCTTGGAACTTAAAAGAAACTTTACCAAGAACACATCCTTAGCATTCAGGAAATACAAATCAAAACCTCCCTGAGATATCACCATGAATGATCTTTTTATTCAATTATGTGTATATGCATGTGTGTGTGTATGTGTGTGTGTGTGTATGCATCTGTGTATGTGTGTAGAACCACGGATGAACTCAGGAACCACCATGGACCCCCTCCACCTTCTCCTTGTTTACTCTGTTTTGTTCACTCTGATTCACAGGCTCCGACCTACCAGAACCAGAAATTCAGACAGCCCTGGCTTCTGCCTGTCATCTATATGTGGAGTCCAGGATTCAAACTCAGGACCTTCTGCCTGCAAGGCAGCCCCTATAATTTTCCTTTTTAAGTTTGGGGAATAGGAGAATATTAGCTTCATAGAAAGAATTTGGTAGTATTTATTCCTTTGCTATTTGATGGAAAAGTTTAAGGAGTATTGGTGTTATTAGCTCCTTAAATGTCTGGTAGAACTCTGTGCTGAATTCATCTGGTCCAGGACATTTTTTGGTGGGAAGGTTCAATTTTCTCATATGTTATAGTACTATTTGTATAACTCAAATCTTCCTGATTCAATTTAGGTAAGTTGTGCTTACTCAGAAATTCATCCATTTCTTTTGAGTTGTCAAATTTCACAGAGTATATGTTATTGAAATATGACATTATAATTCTCTGAATTTCTTGAGTATAGGTAGTGAAAACTCCATTTTCATTTCTAATTTTGTTAATTTGTGTTTTATCTCTCTTGCTTTTGATTAATATAGCTAAGGATGTATCAATCTTGTTGATTTTTTTCAAAGAATCAGCTTTTTGACTAGTTGATTCTCTGTATCATTTTCCTTATCTCAATTTTGGATATTTCTCCCCCAATTTTGCTAGTCTCATCTCTTCTACTGTGTTGCTATATCCCCTATTGGGCCAGCCAGGGGAAGGAGGGGGAAACAGTGGGATCTCAGGGCTAGAGGCAAAAGAGCGAGCCAGTGACGGGGTCACTACCAGACCCCAGGAATCAGTTGAATATCAGCAGTGGATGAGATGCCACAGTTTCAGAGTCATTAAGGGAATTTGGGCTTATAGAGAGTCAGCGTCCAATCAGGTGGCCTTTCCTCTTCCGGAGAACAGCCACCAGTCATGTAACTGTTTACTAGGTGTCCATTTAAGGGGCAGGTTACATGGCTGCTTCCCAGTGGTTGTTCATCCCTCTGCCTTCATGGTCCTCTGTTGGGACTTGTCTAGGGCATGACTGTATGTCCAGGCTTGTCCAGAATTTGGGAACCAGACTAGTGCCTCTCTGAATCAGTAGTGTCTCTAAATCTTTAAACTGCATTTTTAAGTTGTTTATTTGTGATGTTTCTATTTTCTTTTTTTTTTTTTTTTTTGATGTGGGCATGAAGAGCTATGAACTTACCTCTTAGGGCAGCTTTGTCCTAAGGGTTAAGTTTGTCCCAAAGATTTTGATAAGATGCATTTTCATTATCATTTGCTTCCAGGAAATCTTGAATTTCCTTTGTAATTTCTTCTTGAATCCAATTCTCATTCAGCATCATCATGTTTAGTTTCCAGGAGTTAGTGTATTTTCTGTTGTTTGTTGTTTTGTGGATGTCAAGCTTTAGAGAATGGTGATCTGATAGGGTATAAACTAGAATTTCAACTTTCCTGTATATGTGGAGGTTCGTTTTGTGGCCCAATAAGTGGTCTATTTTGGAGAAAGTTCCATGTGTAGGGGGTATTTACCTGGGACACAGTGTGTCCTCACTGGATGGCGAGCGTCCCAGGCGGGTAGGTGGGCATGCAGAAACAGACTCAATGTGACCACACAACCTCACAACTGACATCCTAACCTCACTTAGAAATCAAACATAACCACTGATGTCACAAACTCACTGTCATCTCTTAGAATCACCACTGACATGAAAGCCTCACATTGTAATATTACAGCCTCATTATGACACAAAGCCACACCTCTGATATCACAACCTCACTTTCAGGTTACAGCCTCACTGTGACATCACACCCATGCTGTGACATCCTGCCATACTGTGACATCATAGCCACTACATTGACATGACAGCCTCACTGTAACAATACAGCATCACCAGTGACAACACAGCCTCATTTGTCACATTGAAGCCATACCTCTGATTTCACAATAAATACTCAATGTGACAGCACACTCTCACCACTGAAATCCTCACTGCACTGTGAAATCAAAGTATATCACTACTGATTTCATATAATCACCACTCACATCAGAGCATCACTGTGTCATCAAAGCCTCACTGTGATATCATAGCCACACCTCTGACATCACATTCTCACTGTGATGGCACAGCCTCATGGTGACATCACAGCCATACTCTGCCAACACATCCTCCACAATATTATCACAACATCACCAATGACATCACAGTCTCACTGTCACATAATAGGCTCATTATTGACATCATAGCCTCACAATGAGATCTTAACCTCACTCTGATATCATTCTCATCACTGACTTCTCAGCACCTTTATGACATCATAACTTTACCACTAATATCACAGCATCGTTGTGACATCATACCTTCACCACTGACATCACAGCCTCAATTTGACATCACAGTCTCACATTGGCATCACAGCTACTTCTCTGACATCACAGACCCAGTGTGATGTCTCATCCTCATTCTGATGTCAAAAACCACACTGTGACATCAGAGCTTCTACTTTAATATCACACTCTTAGTGTGACATTACAGCACTATCATTGGCAACATTGACTCACCCTGCATTACAAGTCATTTTGAATCCTCACCTCTGATGTTACAATCACAGTCTCACTGTGATCGCACACCCTAACCACTGAAATCCTCACCTGTTTATGAAATCATAGCATCACCACAGCCTCAGTATCACCTCATAGAACCACCACTTACATTGGGGACTCACTGTGTCATGACAGCCTCACTGTGATAGCACAGCTTCACCTCTAATATCACAGCCTTGTTTTAAGGATAGAGTCCTTACAGAAAGCTACAGAGGTCATAGGCAACTCAATGTGGCTTATAGAGAGCTCACAGTTGTCATTGAGAACATAGAATGGGTTTAGAGAGCTCACAGAGAACTTAGAAATCTCACAGTAGTAGAGCTCCCTCTTGTAATGCAGACCTAACTGTGGACGTAGATCACAGTAGACCTTGAGAGTTCACAGTGATCATAGAGACCTAAGAGTGATCATAGAGTTGACAGTCATCACTGAGGCCTCATTGTAGTAATAAAGAGCTCAAGTAGTCATAGCTCATAGTGGTCATAGAGAGTTTATGCTGGTCACAGAGAGCTCACAGTGTTTACAATTCATAATCGTCATAGAGTGCTCACAGTGATCATAGAGAACTCATAAAGGTCATATAGTGTCCACAATATTTATACCTCACAATGTTGATAGAGAGCTCACCGTGGTCATAGATTATAGGGATCATAGAAATCCCAGAGTAGTCACAGCTCATAGTGGTCATAAAGAGCTCATAATGGCCATAGAGAACTCACAATGTCAATAGGTCATAGTGGACATAGAGAGCTCACAGTTGTCATAGAGAGCTCAGAGTGATCATACCTCATATTGGTCATATACAATTCTTAAGGACATTGAAAGTTCAGGGTTCTGATAGCTTATATTGTTCATGGAGATATCACAGTGGTCACAGAGAGCTCATAGTGGTCACAGAGTGCTCATAATGGTGATAGAGAGTTCACAATGCTCATAGTTCAAACAGGTCATAGAGTGGACACAATGGTCATAGAGAGTTCACTGTCCATAGAGACTTTACAGTGATACTAGAGAGCTGACAGTTTTCACAGATAGCTCACATTTTTTATAAAGAGGTCACAGTGGTCAAAGAGGGCAGGCAGTATTCATAGAGAACTCAAAGTGGTGATAGGTAGCTCACAGTGGTCATAGAGTGATCACAGTCATAGAGAGCTCACAGTTAGCATAGAGAGCTCATAGAGATCATAGCTAACAGGGGTCTTAGAGAGATCATACTGATCATAGTTCACAGTGATGATAGAGAGTTCAGAATGGTCATAGATCATTGGAATCATTAAGATCTCAGTATTCATAGCTCATAGTGGTCACAGAGAGCTCATAGTGCTCACAGAGTGCTCACAATGGTCATAGAGAGCTCACAGTGCTCATAACTCAGAGTGGACACAGATCACTCACAGTGGTCTTAGCTTACAGTTGTCATACAGAGCTCATAATCATCATAGATAATTCATAATGGTCATAAAGAGTTTACAGGTTTCATAGAGAGCTCATCGTGATCATAGAGAGTTCATAGTGGTCATAGATTATAGTGCTCATAGAGGGCTCAAAATGATCATAGATATTTCATAGTCATCATAGAATGCTCACAGTAGTCATAGAGAGTTCACAGTAGTCATAGATTGCTCACAGGGGTCATAGGAAGCTACAGTAGTCATAGATCACAGTGGTCCTAGAGAGCGTACAGTGTTTATAGAGACTTGATTATAATCATAAAGAGCTCCCACTTGTCATAGAGAGCTCACAGTTGCATTAGAGAGTTCAATATAGTTTATATACAGAACCGACAGTGGTTATGGTGAGCTCAAAATTGGCATAGAGAGCTCATAGTTGTCATACTATGCTCACAATTGTCATAAAAAGTTCATAGTGCTCAGCTCATAATGGTCAGAGAGCTCTCACAGTGTTCATAGAGAATCGAGTGTTCATAAAGAGCTGACAGTGGTCATAGTGTGCTCACAATCGTCATAGAGAGCTCACAGTGTACATATATAGTTGACATAGTGGTCATAGACAGGTTACAGTGGTCAAAGAGAGCTAATAGCAATCATGGAGAGGTAATAGTGGTAAGAGAGCAATCACAGTGGTCATCACTATTTTCCAATTGACCCACCAAACTCTGCAGAATGAGCCAAGCAGTGCTTAAAATGAGATCACAGTGGTCATAGAGAGCTGACATTGGACATAGCAAGTTCAAAATGGTCATAGACAGGTCACTGTGGTCAAAATAATCTCATAGTGGTCATACTATGCTCAAAATGGTTATAGAGAGTTCATAGTACTCATAGGTCACAATGCTCATAGAGAGTTGACAGTGTTCACAGAGAGTTGGTAATGGTCGCAGAGAGTTCACTATGATCATAGCTCACAGTTGTCATAGAGAACTCACAGTGATCATCGAATGCTTATAGTTGGCACAGAGAGTTCACCGTTGCAGTCTCCCTGCATGGTTGCTTATAAATAACTAACTAGTGGCTAAAGGGAACAAGGGTTTTTTTCTCTTACTATTCCTGGTTAAAGTTCTCAGTCCAGCTTGATGGGTGAGCATGCACCAAGACCAGGGCCAAGGTAACTAGCCACACCATCAACACATAACAGAGATGGACAATCCTTGCCAAACTAGCATGTCTAGATAAGTAAACAAAAGGATGCCAACTCTCTCAATAAGCTCTCTGTGATTTAGTCCAGGGCCTAATCTCTTCCACCATGGACTGGGCCTTTCTCTAGCAGCTAGACTATCTCCTGAAAGTTTTCTTTGAGCTTAACTCTACCACTGATTCTTTACAAATGTGCCCAGAGCTCAAACCTTCAACAGTCAAGTTGACACCTGCATCCAACTATGACACTCAACTTGTCAACCCCTTGTCAACTTGACCCAAAAACAATATCACTTTTAAACTGTAACCTTCAATCCTTGTTCCCATAGGTATTAAAAATTATCTTAAAATATATAAATACATCTAGTTTTATTAATTACAAATCTCTAAAAGTTCTCATAGGCAAATTTTAAAATGTTCTGTCATTAAACGTTCAATTATTAAAATTTTGGAACTTAAAGTCCTAAAAAAGTCTCAAATCTTTTAACTTTAACAGCCTATCAAAATATGTTAAATGTTTCAACAAGATAAAACATCAAAATAGAAGTATCATAACATAATAAGAAAACATTGCATTAAAATCAAGTACAGCAAATCAGTTACTGCATACTGTATTTCAATGTCCATTTTCTGTTGCTCATCATGTAGTCATGATGGCTCAAAGATTCTAGGCATTCCAAGTCCCTGTTCACAGATCAAAGTTGTTGAAGTAGAGCTCTTCTGAATCAGGATGAATCTCCACTGGTAGCCATCCTCAGCATACATCCCACGGTTTTGGCAACCAAACACCACTCTGGGTTTACCTCTGCAGCCATACACTTCACCTTTCCTTTCAGGACTGTATGCCTGTGACTTGGTGCCAAGCTTTTGCTGCTCTCCATTAACCCCGTAATTGTACACCAAAATAAGTACCACCTCGAGAACACTGCTAGATTATGAAATGAGGTTGAAATGTAGCTTGGTCCACTTGAGCTACAGCTGTACCAACTTAACGTGCTGATTCTGGAAAAGCTTATTTCTAGGTAGCCAAAATTTCCACAGGGCAAGAAATGGCTTTAATTTGGGCTTTCAGCCCCTGGAGGAATCTGAATTTTCAAATCATGAACTTGCCATATGGTGGAATCTGAATTTTCAAATCATGAACTTGCCATATGGTGGAATCTGAATTTTCAAATCATGAACTTGCCATATGGTGATATTCTCTTCTTCTTCTTCTGTTCTAGTGTAAGTCACTAGGTTTTCCTTCACTAATGTTCATTTCTCCAGCAGCAACAGGTATTTGGCTGTAGTCAACACTGCTCTCCTCTATCAAGAAAACCAGTCCATCATCTTTAAATTCAGCTAACCAAAGTACTTTCTCCCTTTATCACAAATTGGGGAAAAACAATCACAACTATTTTGACATCACTATTTTCCAATTGGCCCACCAAACTCTGCAGAATGGTATTGGTAATCCACAAAATCAAAATCTTCATACATTTCAAACTTTATCCAGCAAAACTGTTCAAAAGCCACAGATTCCATAAAGTCAGATTTATCAACAACAGCCTAATTCCCAGTCACAAAAACCTGTTGCATTCTTCCTGCATGGTTGCTGATAAATGATCGTTAAACAACTTAAGAGAACAAGGGTTTATTTTCTCTTATGATTCATGGTTACAATTCTCAGTCCAGCTTGCCAGACCAGGCCATGTGAACAGAAGGATACCAACTCTCTCAACCAGCTCTCTGTGATGTATTCCAAGGTCTAATCCACCCACCATGAGCTGGGTCTTCCCCAGCAGCTAGACAATCTCTTGCAGGTTTAATCTGGGATTAACTCAACTGCTAATTCTTTGCAAATGTGCCAAGAACTGAAACACTCAACATTTAAGTTGACAACTGTGTCCAACTATGACACTCACAGTGGTCATAGAGATCTCAAGAGGGTCAAATTGAATTCACAGTGGTCAAAGTTCTTGTAATTATTATAGAGAGCTTATAGTGGTCACAGAGAGCTCACAGTGGTCATAGCTCATAGTGGTTATAGAGAGCTCACAGAGGTTGTACATCACAGTGGTCATAGAGAATTCATAATCATTATAGAGAGGTCAAAGTTGTCATAGCTCACAGTGTTGACAGAGAGCTCACAGTGGTCATAGCTCATAATGGTGATAAAAAGCTTACAATGGAATTAGAGAGTTCACAGTGGTCATACCTCACAGTGTTCATAGGAGCTCACAGCTGTTCTAGAGAACTCACAATGGTCATAGTGGTCATAAAGAGCTCACTGTGGTCCTTGAGCATTCATAGTGTTAATAGAGAGCTCCCAATTGTCATACATCATAGTGAACATAAGAGCTCACAGTGGATCAAGGGAGCACAGAGTGGTGAAAACTTATAGCTGTCATATACAGCTCACGATATTCATATTTCACAGAGGTCATAGTGGTGATAGAGAGCTTATAGTGGTGATAGAGAGCTCACAATGGCCATAGCTCATAGGGATCATAGAGTGCTCACAGTGTCCATACCTAATAGTGGTTATGGAGAGCTCACAATGGTAATATAATATTCACAGTGAACATAGCTTATGGTGGTCATAGAGATCTCACAATGGTCATAGATCATACTGCATTCAGAGAGCTCATAGTCTTCAAAAAGAATGGTTATAGAGAGATAACAGTGGTCATAAAGTGCTATGAAGTGATAATAGCTCACAGTAGTCATAGCTCACAGTGGTCATAGAGATCCCATAATTGTTATAGAGAGCACATAGTGATTATAGATCATAGTGAATATAGAGAAATCAGAGTGGTCAAAACTTATAGTGGTAATAGAGAGCTTACAATGGTCATTGCTGATAGTGATCAAAGAGAGGTCATAGTCGTCCTAGAGAGCTCACAGAGGTCAGAAGTCATAGTGGTCATAGAGAACTCCTAGTCATCATAGAGAACCTACAGTGGCCAGAGAGTTCTCATTGTGGTCATACCTCACAGTGGTCATAAAGAGCTCACAGTAGTCATAGCTCATAGTGGCCACAGAGAGCTCATAATGGTCATAGAGAGCTCACAGTAGTCATGGAGAGATGACAGTGGACATAGAGAGCTCATGGAGAGATGACAGTTGTCATGGAGAGCTCACTGTGGTCAGAGAGATCACAGTTTTCATGTTGAACTCACAATGGGAATAGAGACCTCACAGAGGTCATAATAGCTCCTAGCAATCACAGTTCACTCTGGTTATAGAGAGTTTACAGTGGTCATAGATCATAGTGGTCATAACTCATAGTAGTCATAGGGAGCTCATAGTGGTCACAGAAATCTCACTGTGGTCATAGTTCATATGGTCATAGAGAACTCACAGAGGTTGTAGAGAACTCATAATCATTATAGAGGGCTCAATGTGTTCATTGCTCATAGTATTGATAGAGAGCTCACAGTGGTCACAGACCATAGTTGTCATAGACAGCACACAGTGGTTACAGCTCATAATGGTCCTATGGAGCTCATACTAGTCATAGAGAATTCACAGTGGTCATAACTCAGAGTGAACATGGAGAGGCCACAGTGTTCAAATTAACTGTGGTCATAGAGAGCATATAATGGACAATGACAACTCACAGTTGTCATAATACTTAATAGTCATAGGGATTTCATAGTTCTCACAGAGTGCTCAAAATGGTCTTAGATAGTATGCAATACTCATAGTTCATAATGCTCATGGAGGGCTCACAAGTGACCATAGAGATCTCATAGTTGTCATAGAGAGTTCACAATAGTCATAGGTCATAGTGGTCTTAGAGAGGTCATAATGGTCATAAAGAGCTGTCAATGGCCATGGAGAACTTATAATTATCATATATCACAGTGGTCACACGTCACAGTGGTCATAATGTGCTCACAATCATCAGAGGGTGCTCAGAGTGGTTATAGCTCATAGTGATCATAGAGAGATCATAGTGGTTATAGACATCATAGTGGTTATAGACTGCTTGCAATGGTCAGAGAGAGTTCACAATGCACATACCTCATAGTGGTCACAGAGGGCTGACAGTGGTCTTAGCTCTTAGTGTTCATAGATAGCTAACAGTGGTCATAGATCACAGTGATCATAGAGACATCACAGTGGTCATCAGTCATAGTGTTCATAGTAAACTCACAGAGGTTATAGAGAGCTCACAGTTGTCATAGACAGATCATTATAGTCATAGACAGATCATAGTGTTCATAGAGATCTCAGAGTTTTCACATAGAGCTCACAATGGTCATGCCTCATAATGGTCATAGAGAGCATAACCAACATAGAGTGCTCACAATATTCATAGCTCAGAAAGGTGACAGAAAGTTCATAGTGGCCATAGCTCAAAGTGGACATAGAGAGCTCACAGTCGTCATGGAGAGGTCATAGTATTCACACCTCATAATTGTCAAAAAGAGCTCACAATGGTCATAGAGTTCAAAGTGGTCATTGGTCTTATTGCTCACAGAGAACTACATAGGATATAAAGAGCTTAGAGTGATCACAATGAAGTCACTGAGTTCATAGCTCACAGTGGTCATAGAAAGCTCATTATGGTCATACCTCATAGTGATCACAGAGAGCTCACAGAGGTCATAAGTCATAGTGCTCATAGAGAGCTCACAGTGGTCATAGAGAGCTCACTGTGGCCTTAGAGAGTGTATAGTTTTCATAGAGCTCATAG
The DNA here is from genome assembly GCA_023101885.1 of Typhlomys cinereus. Lineage (NCBI taxonomy): Eukaryota > Metazoa > Chordata > Mammalia > Rodentia > Platacanthomyidae > Typhlomys > Typhlomys cinereus. The sequence continues at coordinate 2,957,489 of JALPQD010000250.1, read as the reverse complement.
TGGACATAGGTAGTTCATAGCTGTCATAGCTCGCAGAGGTCTTAGAGAGATCATAATGGCCATAGATCATAGTGGTCATAGCTCACAGTGACATAAAGCACTCACAGTTGTCATAGATCATAGTGCTCATTGAACACTCACAGTGGCTAAGGCAGATCACAATGGTCATACCTCATGGTGGTCATAGAGAGTACACAATGATTGTAGTTCATAGTGTTCATAGAAAGCTCATAGTAATCAAAGAGAGGTCACAGAGGTCATAGCTCACACTGGTCATAGAGAGCTCACTGTGGTCATGCTCATATTGATCATAAAAAGCTCACAGTGGTCATATTTCAGAATGGTCACAGAGAGCTCATAGTGGTTATAGCTAACAGTGGCCATAGAGAGTTTATAGTAGTCAAAGAGAACTCACACAGGTCATAAATCATAGTGGTCATAGAGAGCTCACAGTTGTCAAAGCACAAAATAGTCACAGAGAGTTCACAGAGATGACAGAGAGCTCACAGTTGTTGTGAAATATTCACAGTGGTCATAGAGATCTTACAGCAGTCATAGAAAGCATATTTTTTATACAGAGCTTATAAAGAACATAGAAGTTCCCACTGGTAATAGAGAACTTTCAGTTGTAAAACAGAGCTCATAGATTTGTTACAAAGCTCACATTGGTCAAAGAGAACTGACAATGGTCATGGAGAGTCTACATGGTCATAGCTCACAGTGGTCACAGCTCACAGTTGTTATAGTGTGCTCATAATCACCATAGGAGTTCACAGTGGTTTTAGACTGCTCACAATGATCACAAAGAGATCCAAGTGCTCATAGTTCTTAGTGGTAAAGGATTGCTCTCAGTGGTCTTAGATCCCAGTGATCATAAAGAACTTATAGTGGAAAATGAGAGCCAGAGTGTTCAGAGCTCATAATTGTCATGAAAAGCTCAAAGTGGTCATATCTCATAGTGATCACAGAGAGCTCATGATTCTCATAAATCCTATAGGGGTCATAGAGAGTCTTTAGTCATAGTGTTCATAGTAAGCTCACAGTAGTCATAGAGAGCTCACAGTGGTCATAACTCATATTTTTGATGGAAAGCTCACAGTGGTCACAGGTTCTAGTGCTCAGAGAGAATTAACATAGAAAATAGTGGTCACAGAAAGTTTATAATGATCATCAAGAACTCACAATGGGCATAATTCATAGTGACTTTATAGAGAGCCCACAAGGTTCATAACACACAAGGGTCATATAAAGCACATAATAGACAATGAGAGCTCACAGTGGACATAGCACATAGTGGTCATAGAGAGCTCATAGCAGTCATAGACATCTCACAGTGCTCATAGCTCATAATGGTCATAGAGAGCTCATAGTGGTCACAGAGTGCTCATAGTGGTCATAGAGAGCTCACAATTGTCATAGAGGGTTCACAGTGGTCATAGCTCTCAGTAGACTTAGAAAGCTCATGGTCATACAAGACTCTTAGTCATCACAGATTTTAGTGCACATAGTGACATCACAGTGATTGTAAAGAGTTGACAGTGGACATAGAGAGATCACTGTGGTCACAGAGTGTTCACGGTTATCATTGAGACCTCACAGTGGCCCTAGAGAACTCACAGAGGTCACAGATCATAGATCATAGGTCACAGGTCATAGATCATTCTGGTAATAGATCACAGTGGTCATGGATCATAAAAGAGCTCACAGTGGTCATAGGGCTAACTGGTTATTGAAAGGTTATTGTGGTCACAGGTAGCTCACACTGGTCATAGCTAAAAGTGATCATAGAGAGCTCATAATGATCACAGAGAGTTCACAGTGGTCATAGATCATAGTGGTTATAGAGAGCTCACAGTGATCATACCTCACAGTGGTTATAGAGAACTAATAATTGACATAGAGTTCATAATGGTCATAACTCGTAGTGTTCACAGAAAGGTCATAGTGGTCTTAGGTCAGTATGGTCATAGAGAGCTGAAAGTGATCATAGAGAGGTCATAGTGTTCACAACTCAATTGTCACAAAGTGGTCACAGTGGTCATAGCTCATAATGGTCATAGAGAGCTCACAGTCTTCATAGGTCTTATTGCTCACAGAGAAATACAGAGGTCATAGATAGCTTACAGTGGCCATAGAGAGATCACTGTTTCCAGCTCACAATGGTAATAGAAAGGTCACAATAGTGATAGGTTATAGTACTAATAGAGAGATCATAGTGGTCATACAGAGCTCACTGTGGTCTTAGAAAGCTCAAAGTGGTCATAGGGAGTTCACAGTGAGTAGTTACAGAGAGTTTACAGAAATCAAGGAGAGAGGAGATCATGCTACAGCAGAGAAAATAGGCCACCATCAAGGACTGCAAATAAGTAATAACATCTGGTTGGGCTCACAGACTTTCCTTACTGGTCTCTTGTGTCTGATGGGGTGTAATCTCACCAGAAAGGGAGGGCATAGAGTCTGGCAGATAGAAGGTAACCATCCTGCAAAGGGAGACTTACCCCTCCCTCACATTAGTCTCCTACTCTTATTCCATCTAACTTTGACTATACTCTTATAATAAGACTATTTTAACAGTTTTTTATCTTTGGCCAGGTGGTGATATCTGATACCCATCAGGGTGGAGCCAAGGGCAGTGTAGGATCAACAAAACTGAAATAAAATCAACAAACCATAATTCGGAAAATCAGAGACTCTACATCAACCACCTGGAACCAGGCCAGCCTAATCTCTCCCCATCCTAAAGCTCAGGGAAATTTGTGGAAGAGGGGGCAGTAAGATTGTAAGAGTCTAAAGATGGTGAGGAGCAATAATATGCAAGATACTCCATACAAGTTAGGGCCAAAGTAATCAAAATGAGATTTTGCATGATCTGTGCAATGACCAACATATCATTGAACCCCCAAAGTCCAGCATGGATCACAAGCATTAGGATCTTTAGAGGCAAGGGATTAAGAGCCACAATAGTATTCTTATACTAATGAGGAACACAAAAAACAGTTCTAGGCAATGCCACTGAGTTCTTACACCTCATCAGAGAAGAGAACCCAGAGGGAAGTTTGATATACACACTAAAGGATGCTCCAGGAATGGGGGGAGAGAGGGAGGGGAAAAAGGAAAGGGAAAAGGGAGAAGGGAGCAATGGGATCTAAGAAGGGGTGGAGGGAGGGAGGGGAATGTAGTACTTATCAACTTTGTATGAGTGGAAGAAATAAATTAAAAAAAAACAAGAAATCATAACTCATAGTGATCATAGACAGCTCACTGTTGTAATAGCACAAAGTGGTCACAGAAAGCTCACAGTGGTCACAGAGAGCTCACAGTGGTCACAGAGAGCTCACAATGCTCATAGGCCGTATTGCTCATAGAAAGCTACAGGGGTCATAGAAATCTCTAATTCCTCACTGAGATCTCAAAGTGTTCATAGGTAGCTCACAGTGGTCATATATCACAGTGGCCAAAGAGAGCTCACAGTGGTTACAGAGGGCTCACAGTAGTTATAGCTCACAGTGGTCCTGGAGAGTAAATAGTGGTTATCAAGAGCCCATTATGATGATGGAGAGCTCCCATTAGTCATATAGATCTTAAAGTTGTAATACAGAGCTAATAGTTTTCACACAGAGCTCACAGTATCAATATTGAGAACAAAATTTTAATAGGAAGCTCATAGTGGTCAGAGCTCACAGTGTCAATGCTCAAAGTGGTCATAGTGTGCTCACAGTGGTCATAGATAGCTCATAATTGTTATACCTTACAGTAGTCATAAAGCACTTATAGTCATATTATAGAGCCAATATCACAGTGGTCATAAAGTGCTTACAGTGGACACAGCTGCTAGTGGTCCTAGAGAGTTCACAATGGTCATAGCTCATAGAGGTCTTAGAAAGTTCATACTCTCTAAGTGATACTTAGATACATAGTCTCTAAGTGATATTGGTGATAGTTCATAATGGTAAGAGAGCTCATAGTGGTGACAGTGAGTTCACAGTGGGCATAATTCATAATGGTAATTAGAGAGCTCACATTGGTAACAGAATGCCCATAGTGGTCCTTGAGATATAAGAGTGATCATAAAGAGTTCATAGTGACCATAAGGAGCTCCCAGTTCACATAGACCATAGTGCTCATAGTGGTCTAGCAGAGCTCAGAATGGGCATAATTTACAGAGCCATAGAAAGCTCACAATGGTCATAGCTCATACTGATCATATATAGTCACAGAGTGATCACAGTGGCCATAGAGTGATTACAGTGGTCACAGATATCTCATAGTTGTCATAACTCACAGAGGTAATAGAGAGCTCATAGTGTTCATAGCACAAAGTGGTCACAGAGAACTCACAATAGTTATAGAAAGTTCACAGTCATCACAGAATGCTCAAGTGGTCATAAAGAGCTCACAGTGATCAGAGAGCTCAAATTGGTCATAACTCACAGTGGTTATAGAGATCCCATAATCTTTATTAAGAACTCAATGTGATCATATCTCATAATGTTAATAAACAGCTCACAGTAGTTATAGATGATAGTTGTCATAGAGAACTCACAATGGTCATAGAGCACTCACATTAGTTAGGGCTCACATTGGTTATAGAAAGCCCATAATGGACAATGAGAACTACGGTGGTCATAGCTCATAGTGTCATACAGAGCTCATAGTCTTCATAGGTTGTATCACTCAGAGAGAGCAATTAGGGTCACAGAGAACTCCCAGTATTCACAGAGAGGTCAAAGTGATCATAAAAAGTTCACAATGGTTACAGCTCATAGTGCTTATAGAAAGCTCACAGTGGCCACAGAGTCCTCAAAAGGATCATATATAGGTCACAGTGGTCATAGATTCACAGTTGTCATGGATAGTTAATAGTAATCCTAGGTCACAGAGGTAATAGTTCATAGTGGTTAATAGTAATCCTAGGTCATAGAGGTAATAGACACTTCATAGTGGTCATAGCTAACAGTGGTCATAGAGAGTTCAGAGTGGCCATAGAGAGCTCACAGAGGTCATAACTGATAGTGGGCTTAGAGAGCTCACAGTTATCTTAGCTTATAATGATCATAGAGCATCACAGAGGTCATAGCTCAGAGTTTCCATATAGAGCCCATAATTATCATAGACAACTCATAGTGGTTATAGACACTTCATAAAGTTCATAGGAAGCTTATTTTCATCATAGATCATCTTGTACATAGAAAGCTCACAATGGTCATAGATATCTCATAATCATCATAGAATGCTCAGTGTAATCATAGAGAGCTCACAGTGGTCATAAAGAGCTCATAGGGGTCATAGAGAGCTACAGTGGCCCTAGGGAGCTCATAGTGGTTACAGAGATCTCGTTATCATAAAGAGCTCCCACCTGTCATAGAAAGCTCACATTGTAGTAGAGAGTTTAATATCGTTTTTATACAAAGATTACAGTGATCATAGTGAGCTCAAAATTGTCATAAAAAACTCATAGAGGTCACAGCTCATAGTGATCATAGAGAGCTTACTGTAGCTCATAGTGGTCAGAGAGCTCTTATAGTGGTTATAGAGAACTGACAGTGTTCATAGAGAGCTGACAGTGGTCGTAGAGAGTCACAATAGTCACAGTGAGCACAATGTGTTCATAGAAAGCTGACAAAAATCATTAAGAACTCAGTGGTCATAGAGAGGTCACAGTGGTCATAGAGCACTCACAGAGGTCATAGATCATAGTGCTCATTGGGAGGTCACACTGCTCAATGTGAGATCACAGTGGTCATAGAGAGCAGATATTGGTCATAGAAATCTCACAGTGGTCATAGAGTGCTCACAGAGGTCATAGATCATAGTGCTCATTGGGAGGTCACACTGCTCAATGTGAGAGCACAGTGGTCATAGAGAGCTCACAGTGGTCATAGAGAGCTTACAGTGATCATAGAGAGGCCATAGTGATCAAAGTAAGCTCATAGTATTCATACTATGCTCGCAATGGTAATAGAGAGTTCATAGTACTCATAGATCATACTGGTCAGAGAGCATTCACAATGTATATAGAGAAGTTACAGTGTTCATAGAGAGCTGACAGTGGTCACAGAGAGGTCACTGGAGTGATGATCACAGCTTACAGTTGTCATAGAGAACTCACAGTAGTCACCGAGTACTCACAGTTGACAGAGAGCTCACTGTTACAGTCGGCCTGCATGGTTGCTTATAAATGACCATCAAACTGTTTAAGGGAAGAAGAGTTTATTTTCTCTTAAGATTTCTGGTTACAGTTCTCAGTCCAGCCTTATGGGAGTGCATGCTCCAACACCAGGGCTGAGGTAACTGGCCACACTATCACCACATAACAGCTGAGATATGAATAATCCTTACTTGCCATACTGGCATGTCTGGCCAAGTGAACAAAAGGATGACAACTCTCTCAACCAGTTCTCTATGATTTATTCCAGGGCTTAATCCCACCCACCATGGCCTGGGCCTTCCCTAGCAGCTAGACTATCTCCTGCAGTTTTGCTCTAGGCTTAACTACTAACTCTCTACAAATATGTCAAGAGTTCAAACCATCAACAGTCAAATTGACACCTACATCCAACTATGACACTCCACCCCTTGTCAACTTAAAACAAAAACAATTGCACTTTTAAATTGTAACCTTTAATCATTGTCCCCATAGTTATCAAACTTTATCTTAAAATATCAATACATTTTTATTAATTACATATCGCTAAAAGTTTTCATAGACAAATTTTAAAGTGTTCTGTCATTAAAAGTTCAATTACTAAAATGTTGGAACTGAAAGTCCTAAAAAATGTTTCAAATCTTTTAATTATGTGAGCCTATCAAAATGTTAAATGTTTCAAGATAAAACATCACAATAGAAGTATCATAACACAATAAGGAAACATTTCATTAAAATCAAGTACAGCAAATCAATTACTGCATCCTGTATTTCAATGTACATATTCTGTTGCTCATTATGTAGTCATGGTGGCTCAAAGGATTCTCTATCCTGTTCACAGCTGAAAGTTGTAAAAGCAGAGCTCCTCTGTACCAGGATGAATCTCCACTTGTAGCTATCATGGGCATACATCCCACAGTTCTGGCACCTCAAGAACCACTCTGGGTTCACCTCTGCAGCTGTAAGTTTCACCTTTCCTTGCAGGACTCTATGCCTGCGACTTGGTGCCAAGCTTATATTGCTCTCCATGAACCCATAACTATACACCAAAACAAACACCACCTGAGGAACATTGCCAGATTGTGAAGCAAGGTTGAAATGTAGCTTGGTCCACTTGAGCTACAGCTGTAACAACATTAGCATGCTGACTCTGGAAAAGTTTCTTTCTAGGTAGTCAAAATTTCCAAAGGGCAAGAAATATCTTTAACTTGGGCTTGTGTCCCTGAGTGAATCTGAGTTTTCAAATCACAAACTTGCCATATGCTGGTATTCACCACCTCCACTGTCCCAGTGCAAGTCACTGAATTTTCCTTTACTGATGTTCATTTATCCAACAGCAGCAGCTATTTGGTTGCTGCCAGCTCTCCTCTATCAAGTAAACCTGTCCAATGTTTTTAAATTCAGCTACACCGAATACTTTCTCCCCTCATAACAAATTGGGTCAAAACAATTCACAACTCTTTCAGCATCACTATTTTCCAATTGGCCCACCAAACTCTGCAGAAGAGTATTGGAAATCCACAAAGTCAAAATTTTCAATCCTTTCACTTTGTCCAGCAAAACCATTCAAAAGCCACAGCGTCCATATAGTCAGATGTATCAGCAATACCCCACTTCCCAGGTACCAAAATCTGTTCCAGTCGGCCTACATGTTTGCAGATAAATGACCATCAAATGGCTTAAGGGAACAAGGCTTTATTTTCTCTTAAGATTCCTGGTTACATTTCCCATCTACCTTGATGGGAGACCACGCACCAATACCAGGGCCAAGGGAACTGGCCACACCATCACTACATAACAGCTGAGAGATGGACAATCCTTACTTGCCAGGTCAGCATATCTGGACAAGTGAACAGATGGATGCCAACTCTTAACCTGCTCTCTGTGATTTATTCCAGGGCCTAATCCCATCCTCCGTGGGCTGGACCTTCCCCAGCAGCTAGACAATCTCCTACTGGTTTGCTCTCAGCTTAACCACTTGTCTCTACAAATGTGCCTAGAGCTCAAACCCTTAACTTCTGGGTTGACACCAAATATGACACTCATAATGGTCATAGAGATCTCAAAGTGGTCAAAATGAGCCCACAGTGGTCAGAGAGCTCATAGTTCTCATAGAGAGCCCACAGTCATCATGTAGAACCCATAATTGTTATAGAGAGTTGAAAGTAGTCATAGCTCATAGTGTTGACAGAGTGCTCACAGTGGACACACACCATAGTTGTTATAGAGAGTTCTCAGTGGTGATAGATCATAGAGTTCATATAGAGGTCATAAAGAGCTCACAATGCTCATAACTCATAGTGAACATGGAAAAATCATAGGGTTCATAACTGACAGTGGTCATAGAAAGCACATAATGGACAATGAGAGCTCACAGTGGTGATAGCTCATAATGGTCATAGAGAACGCATAGTTATCACAGAGAACTCACAGTAGTTGTAGAAGGCTCACAGTTGTCATAGAGAGCTGAAAGTTGGCATAGTGAGATGACAGTTGCCATCTCACAGTTTTAATAGAGAGCTTACAGAGATCATAGAGCAGTGACAATAGTCAGAGACTCACAGTGGTATGGAGAGCTTACAGTGGTCGTAGAGAGTTCATAGTGGTCATAGCTCACAGAGGCCTTAGACAGATCATAAGCATAATGAATTAAAGTTTTAACTAAGAGTTCATATTGGTGATAGAGAGATCACAGTGGTCATAGCTTATAGTGATCATAGAGAACTCACAGTTTGCATGGCTCATAAGGGTGATAGAAAGTTCACAGAGGAAGTAAAGAGCTCACACTGTTCATACCTATTAATGTTCTTAGGATCTCACAGCTGTCATAGAGAGCTCACAATGGTCAAATAGTACTCATAGTGATCATAGAAAGTTCACTGTGTTCATAGAGAGTTCATAGTAGCCATAGAGAGCTCCCATAGTGCACATAGAGAGCTCACAGTGACCCAAGAGAGTGGTGAAAACTTATAGTGGTCCTAGAAATCTCACAACTGTCATAGTTCACAGTGGTCATACAGAGATCATAGTGGTCATAGAGAGATCATAGTGGTAATAGTGAGCTTGCAGAGAGCTCATATTTGTCATAGAGCACACTGGTAATAACTCATAGCTTTCATAGAGAGCTCACAGTGGTCATAGGGAGTTCATAGTGATTGTAACTCATAATGTTATAGAGAGGTCATAGTGGTCATACAGAGGTTAAAGTTGTCATAGGAAACTCACCGTGGTCATAGATAGCTCACAATTGTGATCAAGAGCTCACAGTGGGAATAGAAAGGTCATAGTGGTCACAGTTCTCTGTTAATAGAGACATCACAGTGTTCATAGCTCACAGTAGTCATACAGAGCTTGCAGCATCATAGAGAGCTCAACGTTGTCATAGATCATAGTGGTCAGAGAGAGCTCACAGTGGTCAGCTCAGAGTGGTCAGAGAGAGCTCACAGTGGTCATAGTTCATAGTGTTCATAGAGAGGTCACAGTCATCATAGATTTCACACTGGTCATAAAGATCTCACATGGATGTCATAATTCACAGTTTTGATAGAGACTCACAGTGGTCATAGACCATAGTGGAAGAGGGCTCCCAGTGGTCATAGCTCATAGTGCTCACATAGAAGTCATAATAGTCACAGAGAGCTCATAGTGGTCATAGTTCATACAGAACACAGAGATCCCACAGAGATCATAACTCACAATGGTCATAGAGAGCACATAATGGACAATGAGAGCTCACATTTGTCACAGAGAGTTCATAATGCTCATAGTTCATAATGGTCATAGAGCATTCACAGTGGTTGTAGAGTGCTTACAAGATCATAGAGTGCATATAGTGGTCATAAAGGGCCCACAGTAGTGATAGGAAAAAGGTCACAGTGGTGATAGATAGCTCACAGTAGTCATTTAGAGCTCACAGTGGTCATAGAGAACTTACAGTGGTCACAGAGACGTCACAGTGTTCATACAGAATATACAGTGAACATAGATAGATGAAAGTGGTCACAGAGAGTGGTCTCATATATAGCTGATAGTTGTCATAGAACACTCAGAGTTGTAATAGAGAGCTCACAGTGGTGGTAGAGTGCTAACACAGTACTCATAAGAATTGACAGTGGTGATAGATAGCTCACAATTACAATAGAGTGCTCACAGTGGTTATAAAGGGCTCAGAGAGGTCATAGAGAACTTATAGTGTTTATAGTTCACAAAGGTCATAGAGAGCTCATACTAGTCATAGGTCATAAAGGTCATAGAGAGTTTATAGTGGCATAGTTCACAGTAGTGATAGCTCACAGTGTTTACAGAAAGTTCACAGTAGCCCTTCCGCCTGCCCAGTAAGCTAGGTCATTCTCTCGCTCACGTTCCAGGTAAGGCACCCTGTTTCCCAGGTATTTCCCACCAGTACCCAGGTCATCCTCTTCTCCCAGCCTTTTCCACCACCCAGAATGAGAAGTACCCAAGCTGCCAGGGCTTGGGTGGACCACTGGTCACACCCCAAGTCCTAGGTAAACTGCACTGACCCTCTTCTGCCCCTCCCCGCTTCAGCCCGCCTGGTAAACTAGGTCGCTCCCTCTCTCGTTGTCTAGGTAAGGCACCCTGCTTCCCAGGTGTTTCCCCCCAGCACCCAGCCCTCTCTTCCCAGCACTTTTCCCAGTCTCTCTGTCCCTCCCTCCCACCTGGGACAGCTTGCTCTCAGGTAAATTACACCAGTCCTCAGGTCACACCTTGTCCCAGCTCCTCCCACCAACCAACCTAAGCAAGAGTCGGGGAATCTCAGGATTGCCTGCACCAGGCCCCAGGTCCCAGCCCTCCTGCCCAGGACTTGCTCTGGGTCTGCCATCCCAGGTAATTTCTACTAGTTCCCAGGTCACACTTTGCTCTCCAGCAGCCAGCCTGAGCAATACTCAGGCTGCCTTGGGTTTGCCTGGGCCACACTCCAGGTTCCAGCCCCTTTGTTCCTCCTGCCCACCTGCATGGAATAGGACTTGCTCAAGGTCTTCCAACCCAGGTAAGTTCCACCTGCTCCCAGGTCGCTCCTTGTCCCAGTTTCTCCCACCAGCCAGCCTGAGCAACACCCAGACCGTCTGGAGCTTGGGTGGGCCGCTAAGCCAAGTCCCAGGTCCCAAATGAAGAGCTCTGCCATCTCCATCAGCCCTTCTACCTCTCCCACCCACTGGAGATCCTCATTTGTGGTCCAGGGAGGACACACTGCTATTCAGAATTCAACAGAGTTCAAAGAAAACTCAAGCAAAGCTCTAGGTAATAAAAGGCCATACATCTGAAATCATCTAAAATCATCCTATCACATGGGAGAGATTATTCACATCTAGCCCAAAGATAAATAACCCCCCTTTTTTACCATCCTGTTCCTTTCAAGTATCATTCACTGTAGATTAACTTTTCCATATAGCAACACCAAAAACATATACAACTTCTGAGATTATACCACTCAACCTCATATATCATCAAAGTACTAAATGGTAAAAGTGTATTACCATACTAATATTCATTCCCTGTCTACTAAACCTGATTTAAGTGATTTACTAACAGTCTAATACCCTCATCTAGGAAATAACAATAGCAACAGAAAAACGTACTCAACTCCAAGGCAAACACTAGTAATAACTGCCTGAGAGTAGTAACACCAATGAAATCAATTCAGTCAAAACTACATAGAAACTGAAAGGTCTTAAGAGACAAAAAAAACAATGTCCGAGTCAAAGTGCAGATCCATGGGAAACAAAACACAAGACATCAAATCTCCCACGGAAAGAATTAACCCCATAATGATGCATTCCAACCAGAACAAACTCACAGAAAATAGCCAAGAAAGTCACACCCAAGAAAACAACTTTCAAACTATGATCATTACCATGATTAATACTATGAAAGAGGAAATTTGGGAGGAATTAAACAACCATATCAACTACTTTGAACAGGCATACAACATTGGAGGAGTTGAGAAAAACATTTCAAGAAACAAAAATAGGTATAGAGCAGTTAAAACATTCTCAGGCCGAATTTAAAATTCAACTAAAAGACAAGTTATCTTCAAGCCAGAACTCAACAGAGTCTTATCAGTAGAACTAACAAAGCAGAAAATAAAATTTCAGATCTTGAGGACAAAATGGGAGTATTAATCAGCTCCGTGGAAGAAGCTGCTACAGCCAAAAAGATACTTGAGAAGAACATTCAGGAGTTATGGGACACCCTGAAGAAGCCTAACATGCTCATTCATGGAATACCAGAGCAAAAATCCCATAATATCACACCTGAGGAAAATTTTCAAATTATCATAAATGAAAACTTACCTCAACTGAAGAATGAAAGGCCCATCCAAATACAAGAGGCATTCCACACCCCAAACAGGTATGACCAAAATAGAAACTTTTCAAGGCAAATAATAGTCAAAATACTCCACATTCAAGACAAAAAAAAGGAGCTGAGAGCTTCAAGGGAAAAAAAAAACAGTCACTTATAAAGATAACCCTATTAAAATAAAAAATGACTTCTCAGCGAAAACAGAAAAATCAAGGAGAGCTTGCAGAGACATACTACAAGTATTAACTGAGCAAAATTGTCAACCCAGGCTGATATACCCAGCAAAACTATGCATCATGATCAAGGGAGAAAAAAAGTTTTCTAGCACAAAGACAACTAAAAGGCTTACATATCTAACAAACCAGACCTTCATAAAATGCTAGAAATGATACTCAAGAAATGATACTTGAAGAAGAAACAAGCATATCCAGGGGAACAGAAGGAAAGTATAATACCACCAAAACCTAGAAGTCAAACAATACACTTACAAAAGTCAATAAACATAGAAAATGTCTAAAATTAAAAATAACTTCTCCATTATAACATTATATGTCAATGGAATTAACTCTCTGATCAAGAGACACAGATTACAAACGTGGATTAAAACCCACAACTCATCAATATGCTGCCTTCAGGAAATTCATCTCACCACAAAAGATAGGCACATCCTAAAAATAAAAGGCTGGTCAAAATTCTGCAAGCTAATAGAATCAGGAAAAAGGCAGGGGTAGACAAAGTGCACTTCAAACAAAAAAAATCATAAGAGACACAGAAGGATACTACATTTTATGCACAGATACAATTCACCAAGAAGACGTCACAATACTGAAGTGCACCTAATACGGACACCTCCACATTCACTAAGCAAACCCTACAGTGTCTAAAGCAATAAACCAACCCCAAAACGATAATTCCTGTGGATTTCAACACTGCCTTCTCAATATGGGATAGGTCAATAGGTCAAAAGTTTAACAGAGACACTTTGGTAGTTAATCAAACCCTTACTGAAATGGACTTTACAGATCTCTATTGAACTTTTCATCCATGCACCAAAGAATACACATTTTTCTCAGCAGCACACGGAACTTTCCCAAAATAGATCACATATTGGGCCACAAATACAGGGAAGTTGAAATTCTAGCCTGTACTCTATCAGACCACCATGGTCTAAAGCTTGACATCTGCAACACAACAAACAACAGAAAATATACTAACTCCCAGAAACTTAATATTATGATGCTGAATGAGGACTGGATTCAGGAAGAAATTAAAAAGGAAATTCAATATTTCCTGAAAATGAACTATAATGAAAATACAACTTACCAAAATCTTTGAGACACAATGAAAGCTTTCCAAGGGGTAAGTTCATAGGTCTCAATGCCTACATAAAAAAATGGAAACATCACATATAAATAATTTAACAGTGCAGCTTAAAGCTTTAGAGTCACTAGAGCAATCTGATTTTGAAAGTAGCAGAAAAAGGAGATTAGCAAAATAAGGGGAGAAATATCTGAAATTGCAATTAGTAAAACAATACAGAGAATCAAGCAGTCAAAAAGCTGGTTCTTTAAAAAAATCAATTAAATTGATACACCCATAGCTAAATTACCCAAAATCAAGAGAAAGAAAATATAAATTAACAAAATTAGAAATGAAAATGGAGTTATCACTACTGATACCCAAGAAATTCAGAATATTATAACATCATATTTCAAAAACTTATACTCTGTGAAATTTGACAACACAAAAGAGATGGATGAATTCCTAAGTAGGCACAACTTACCTAAATTGAATCAGGATGTTATGAAATATATAAATAGTCCTATAACACATGAGGAAATCAATGAAATAATCTCAAATCTTCTCACCAAAAAAATGTCCTGGACCAGATGGATTCAGCACAGAGTTCTACCAGACATTTAAGGAAGTAATAGAAATCAATCCATTAAATTGTAAAGGAAGGGACACTACCAAATTCTTTCTATGAAGCTAATATCGTCTTAATCCCAAAACCTAATAAAGATACACTTAAAAAAGAAAACCATAGGCCAATCTGATGAACTCAGATGCAGATTCTCAACAAAGGCTTAGCAAATTGGATTCAAAAACATATCAAAATGATCATTCACGGGGATCAAGTAGGCTCTATCCCAGGCACACAAGATTGGTTCAACATACGCAAATCAATAAATGTAATTCATCATATAAGCCAGTCCAAAGTTCACATGATACTCTCGATAGATGCAGAAAAAGCTTTTGACAAAATCCAACAGTTTTTTATGGTCAAAACACTAGAGACAGTTGGAATAGAAGGAACCTTTGTCAATATAATAAAAGCTGTATACAACAAGCCTACAGCACGGATTATACTCAATGCGGAAAAACGTGAAGCATTCCCGCTTTGATCAGGAAGTAGACAAGGCTGTCCACTCTCACCACTTCTATTCAATATTGTACTTGAAGTCTTAGCTGAAGCCATAAGACAAGAAAGGGTGATAAAAAGGATTCAAATCAGCAAGGAAGTCAAGTTATCTCTATTTGCAGATGGCATGATCATATACCTGAGTGATCCCAAAAACTCCATCAGGAACCACCTGGAACTAACACAGGAGTTCAGCAGTGTGACAGGACACAAAATAAACTTACAAAAGTCAGTAGCCTTCCTATATGCCCAGAATGAAAGAAGTTAAAAAGCCCTGAGATAAACAATCGCATTTACTATAGCCCCTAAAAAAACACCTTGGTATAAACGTAACCAAGGAAGCAAGAATCCTTTACAATGAAAACTTTAAAACTATAAAAAAAGAAATTGCTGAAGCCAGCAGAAGGTGGAAACACCTCTCATGTTCCTGGATTGGCAGAATCAATATAAAAAAAAAAAAATGACCATCCTACCAAAGGCAATACCCAGATTCAATGCTGTACCAATCAAAATTTCAAGAAATTCTTTAAATAAGTTGACCAAACGATCTCAAAATTCATAAGGAGGCACAAATGACCCAGGATAACAAATACTATCCTGAATAACAAAAACACTGCTGGAGGTATCACCATACCAAACCTTAGACTATACTACAAATCCATAGTTATAAAAACATCCTGGTACTGGCTCCAAAATAGACATACAGATCAATGGATAAGGGTTGAAGACCCAGATATAAGCCCACAAAACTACAGACATATGATCTTTGACAAAGGGACCCAAAAAATCCAATGGAAAAACAACAGCATCTTCAACAAATGGTGCTGGCAAAACTGAATATTCCCAGGCCGAAAAGTAAAACTCGACCCGTACTTGTCACCATGTACAAGACTTAATTCCAAATAGATCAAGGACCTCAATATAAGGCCAGAGACTATAAAACCCTTAGCTGAAAGGGGAATGAACTCCCTCCAGCTGATTGGATTAGGCTAACAGTTCCTAATTGGAAATCCAGTAGCACAGTCAATACAACCACACTCAACAGTTTGGATCTTATGAAATTAAAGAGTTTCTGTTCAGATAAAGAGATTGTAACTCGAGCTCAAAGGCAAACACCTCTCATGTTCCTGGATTGGCAGAATCAATATCAAAAAAAAAAATGACCATCCTACCAAAGGCAATACCCAGATTCAATGCTGTACCAATCAAAATTTCAAGAAATTCTTTAAATAAGTTGACCAAACGATCTCAAAATTCATAAGGAGGCACAATGACCCAGGATAACAAATGACCCAGGATAACAAATGACCCTAGTACCAAATTCACTTAATGACACACACAGAATTGGAGAAAATCTTCACTAACTACATATATGATAGAGCTCTATTATCCAGAGTGCACAAAGAAGTTAGAAAACTAAACACCAAGGAAACAAATTACCTAATTAAAAATGGGCTTTGGAACTTAAAAGAAAATTTACCAGGGATGAAATTAAAATGCCTAACAAATATCTTTAAAAAATGCTCCACATCCTTAGCCTTCAGGGAAATGCAAATCAAAATCTCCCTGAGATATCACCTTACCCTGGACATGTTGGCAAAAATCCACAATACAAACACCAAATGCTTGAAAAGATATGGAGTGAAGGGAATTCTCCTACATTGCTGTTGGGAATGCAGGCTCATACAACCACTCTGAAGAGCTGTCTGGTGATTCTTAACGAAGTTAAAGATTGAAATGCCACATGACCCAGCTATTTTACTATTGGGAATAATCCCTAATGCAGCGAAAATTCACCTCAATAGCACAAGCACAGCCATGTTCATAGCAGCACTATTTACAATAGCAAAGTCATGGAATCAACCCAAATGTCCAACAATTGATGAGTAGATAAGGAAAATGTGGTACTCAGCCATCAAAAATGATGAATTAATGAAATTTGCCAGGAAATGGATGCAATTATAAAAAATTATATTGAGTGAAGTATCCCAGACACAGAAAATTAAGTGCCATTTGTATTCCCTAATAGGTGGATCCTAGTACCAAATTCACTTAATGACACACTCAAATATCAATCTCTGTAATACCTACAGTAATTGCATAGATTATAAACTAAACGGAAGGGGAAGGAGGGCCCCGACAGAAAAAAGGAGAGAAGGGATCATGCTACACAGAGATAATTGACCATCATCAAATACTGTAAGTAAGTAATGAGACATCTGGTTAAGCTCACAGAATTTCCTTCCTGGTCACTTGAAACTTATCGGTATGATCTCACCAGAAAGGGAAGGCACACAGTTTGGCAGATAGAAGGTAATCATTTTGCAAATGGGAGACTGACCTCCTTCACCATGGTCTCCTACTCTTATTCCATCTACCTTTGAATCTACTCTTATAATAAGACTCTTTTTTAACAACTTTTTTATCTCTGGCCTGGGTGTGACATCCAATACCCATCAGGATGCAGCCAAGGGCATTGCAGGAGCAGCAAAACTGTAAAAAAATCAACTGAACAATCAACTACCTGGACTCAGGCCAGCCCAATCTTTCTCTATCCTGAAGCACAGGGAAATTTGCAGAAGAGAGGGTAGTAAATTGTAAGATCCCAAAGATGGGGAGGAGCAATGATATGCAAGATACTCCACACTAGTTAGGGCAGAAGCAATCACAATAAGACTTTGCAAGACCTGCACAACGACTAACATATCATTGACCCCTCAAAGTCTATCATAGACTAAAGGCACTAGGATCCTTAGAAGTAAGAGATTAACAGCCACAATGGTGTTCCTATACTAAAGGGAACACAAGAAAGAGTTCTAAGAAATGGCACTGAGTCATTACACCTCATCAAAGAGGAGGACCTAGAGGAAAGTTTCACATACACATTAAAGCATGCTCCAGGGATTTGGGGGAGGGGGAATTAGGAATGAGGGAGAAAGGGAGATGGGAGGGAGGGAACAGGGGAGGAACTGGGGGGATCCGGGTAGGGGTGAAGGGTGGGAGAGAGGGGACTAAGTGCCTATTAAGTTTTATGAGTGGAAAAAAAAATAAATTATTGGGGGAAAAAAGCTCACAGTATTCATAGCTCATAGTGGTCATAGAATAATTACAGTCATAATAGACAGCTCACAGGAGTTATAAGTCTTAGTGGTCATAGAGAGCTCACAGCTGTCATAGAAAACACACAGTGGTCATAGAGTGCTCTTAGTGATCATAGAGAGCTCACAATGATAACAGAATTCTCAAAGTGGTCCTAGAAAGTTCATAGGGGTTATAGGAAACTTCCAGTTGACATAGGTAATTGTGCTTACAGTGTTCTAATAGAGCTCAGAGTGGGAATAACTTATAGTGGTTATAGAGAGCTCATAATAGTCATAACTCGCAGTGGTCATATGAGGTCATAGTAGTCATAAAGAGATCAAAGTGGTCATAAAATGATTACAGTGGCCACAGAGAGATAATAGTTTTCATAGCTCACAGTGTTCATAGAGATCTCACATTGGTCATAGCACAAAGTGGTCACAGAGAGCTCACAGTGTTCATAGAGAGCTTACAGTTGTCATAGAGAGCTGACAGTTGTCATACAGACTTGACAGTTGTCATGGAGAGCTCACAGTAGTCACAGAGTACTTATAATCATTACAGAGAGCTCACAGTGGTCCTAACTCATAATGGTCGTAGAGAGCTCTTGTGGTCACAGAAATCTCACAGTGGTCATAGAGAGCAGATAGTTGTCATAGAGAGCTCATTGTGGTCATAGAGTGTGACAGTTGTCATCAAGAGTTAACAGTGGGGTTAGAGAGCTCACAGAGGTCATAGCAAGCTCATAGTGGTCACCGTTCATTCTGGTTATAGAGAGCTCACAGTGGTCATAGCTCATATTGGTCATAGAGAGCTCAGCGTGTTCATAGGTCATAGTGCTCATAGAAAGATCACAGTGATCATAGAGAGTTCATAGTGATCACAAAGAGCTCACAGTTGTCATAGAAATTTGACAGTGGTTATACAGATCTGACAATTGTCATAAGAAGCTCATAGTTATCAGTGAGAACTCAGAGTGGGCAAAGAGAGCCCACAGAGGTCACAGAAAGTTCATAGTGATCACAGCTTACTCTGGTTATAGAGAGCTCAAGTGGTCAAAGATTACAGTGGTCATAGAGAGATCACAGTGGTCATAACTCATATTGGTCATAAAGAGATTCTAGTGTTCACAGTGATCTCATAGTGGTCATAGCTCATATTGGTAATAGAGAGGAGACAGTGGTCATAGAGGTGACTGTGTTTTTTGAGAGTTCATTGTGGTCATAGAGAGCATACAGTAGTCATAGCTCATAGTGGTCACAGAGAGTTCACAGTGGTCATAGCTTATAGTTGTTATAGAGAGCCCACAGTGGTCATAGCTAATAATGTTGATAGTGAGGTCACCATGGTCATAGATCATAGTTGTGACAGAGAGTTCACAGTATTCTTCTTACCTCATAGTGGTCAAGGAAACCTTATAGTCATAAAAAAGAGCTCACAGTGGTCCCATCTAATAGTGGTCATGGAGATGTCATAGTTGTCATAGAGAGCTCACAGTGGCCATTGATCATAGTGCATATAAAGAGCTCACAGTCATCAAGAGAGTGGCTAAAGAGAGATCACACTGGTCATAGAGTGGTATGAAGTGGTAATAGCTCACAGTCCTCACATCACAGTGGTTATCGAGATCTCATAGTGGTCATAGAGATCTCGTAATTGTCCTAGACAGCTCATAGTGGTCATAGATAATAGTTAATATAGAGAGCACATAGTTGTCAAAGAGAGCTTAGAATGTTTATAGTTACGAAAGATCATAGTGCTCATAGAAAGCTCACAGAGGTCAGAACTCATAGTGGTCATGGAGAGCTCTCAGTCATCATAGAGAGCTTACAGAGGCCATAGAGACCTCATAGTGGCCGTAGCTCACAGCGGTCATGGTTCACAGTGGTTATAGAGAGCTCATAGTGGTCACAGAGAGCTCCTAGTGGTAATACAGAGCTCCCAGTGGTCATGGACAGATGACAGTGAACATAGAGAGCTCATGGAGAGATGAGAGTGATCATGCAGAGCTCACTATGGTCTTAGAGAGATCATGGTTTTCATCGAGAACTCACAGTGGATATAGAGACCTCAAAGAGGTCATAAAAGCTCCTAGTGGCCAAAATTCACTCTTGTTATAGAGAATTCACTGTGGTTATAGATCATAGTGGTCATAGAGAGGTCAAAGTGGTCATAGCTCTTAGTGGTCATAGAGATCTCACAATGTTCATAGCTCACAGAGGACATACAAAACACATAATCGACACAGAGAGCTAAAAGTAGTCATGGCTCATAGTGGTGATAGAGAAGGCCAAGTGGGTATAAATCATACTGGTCAGAAAGAGATCACAGTTGGGGCTGGAGAGGTGGCTCAGGGGTTAAGCCTCTGCCTTGCAGGCGGAAGGTCCTGAGTTCGGATCCTAGACTCCACGTATAGACGCCAGGCAGAAGCGGGGGCGGCCTGCGTTTCTGGTCCTGGTAGGGTAGAGCCTGTGAATCCCGGGGCAGAGTAAACAAGGAGGAGGTGGAGGCGTCCATGGTGGTTCCCGAATTCATCCGTGGTTCTACACACACACATACATACACACACGAACACATCCATACATGCAAAATTGAATAAATAATAAAAAAATTTAAAAAATAAAAAAAAGAAAAATCACAGTTGTCATAGAGAGCTCAAGATAGTCATAGATAGGTCATAGTGGTCTTAACTCATAGTGGCCATAGAGAGCTCACAGTGGTCACAGCTTACAATGGTCATAGAGAGCTCACAGTGTTAATAAAGAGGTAACAGTTCTGCTAGAATTATCACAGTTCTCACAGAGGGCTCATAGTGCTCACACCTCACACAAGTCTTAGAGAGCTCATAGTGGATATAGCTATAATGGTCATAGTGAGGTCATAGTGGCCATAAACAGCTCATAGTAGTCATGACTCCTGGAGAACATAGAAAGCTTACAGTGATCATAGCTCATAGTGCTATCACGGAGTTCACAGTGGTCACAGATCATAGTGATCACAGAGAGTTCAGAGTGGTCATAGATCATAATTGTAATACTTGCTCATAGTGATCATAGAGACATCATAGTTTTCATAGCCCATATTTGTTATACACAGCTTATAATGGTCATAAAGAGCTCACAGTGGTCATAGAGAGTTCATAGAGGTCACGGAGAATTCATAGTTGTCACAGAGATGGCATGGTGCTCATAGGTCATAGAAGTCATTTTGAGCTCTTAGTGATTATAGAGAGCTAACAGTGTTTTTAGATCATAATGAAAATAGAGATTACAGTAGCAGTAGTAGTTAGTGGTTATGAAGAGCTCACAGTGATCATATCTCATAGTGGTATTAGACAGCTCAATGTGGTCATAGGTCACAGTGGTCATAGAGAACTCACAGTGTTCCCAGAGTGCTAACAGTTGTCAAAAAGTGAGCATACTTCAAATATCACACAAAGGTCAGTGAGAGTTCATAGTGGTCATAGCTCACAGTGGTCATAAAGAGCTCACAGTGATCATAGCTCATAATGGCCACAGAGAGTTAGTTCACTGTGGTCATGGAACACAGGGATCATAGAGAGCTCACAATGGTCATAGTGAGCCCACAGTGGTCATAAAAAGCTCATAATGGATTTAGAGTGCTCAAAGGGCTCAAAGTTCATAAAATCATGAAGAGCTCACTGTGGTCATAAGTCACAGTGGTCATAAAAAGCTCACCGTGTTCACAGGTCATAATGCTCATAGAGAGCTTACAGTGTCATAGAGAGCTCAAAGTGATCAGAGAGGACTCATAGTGGTCACAGAGAGCTCACAGAAGTCATAGCAAGTAGTGGTCATAGAGACCTCAGGGAGCCACAGCTCATGGTTCTTAGAGAGCTCATTGTGGACTCAGCTCATAGACGTCATAGAGATCACACAGTGGTCCTAGTTCAAGTGGTCATAGAGAACTCACAGTGGTCACAGTTCATTCTGGTCATAAAGAGCTCACAGTGGTCATACCTCATAGTGGTCACAGAGAACTCACATTGGTCATAAATTATATTGCACATAGAGAGGTACAGGGTTCATAGAGAGCTCACTGTGAAGAACTCACACATTGAACTCAAAGTGGTCAAAGAGAGGTCACAGTAGTTATAGCTCATAGTGGTCATAGTGAGCTTGCAATGGACATAGAGAGCCCACAGTAGTCGCAGAGAGCTCATAATAGACATACAAAGCTCATAGAGTCATAGCTCATAGTGGTCATAAAGAGCTCACAGTGATCATATCTCACAGTGGTCCTAGAGATCTCCTAGTGGTCATGGTTCACAGTGCTCATAGGGAGCTCATAGTGGTGGTAGAAATCTCAAAGTGGTCATAGAGACCTCATAGTGGTCAAAGCTCATAGTGGTTATAGAGCGCACACAGTGGTTATAGAGCTAATAGTTGTCATACAGAGCTCATAGTTGTTAGACTGAGTTCACAGTGGTCATAGTTCATAGTTGTCATACAGAGCTTATAATGATCATAGATTGTTCATAGTGATCATAGAGAGTTCTTAATTGTCATAGTTCACAGTAGCCATAGAGAACTCATAATCATCATAGAGAGCTCATAATTATCATAGCTTATAGTGGTGATAGAGAGTTAACAGGGGTTATAGATCATAGTGATCATAAAAAACTTATAGTGGTCATCAAGAACTCACAGTGGTCATAGATCATAGTGGTCATAGAGAGATTACTGTGGTCATAGCATCTCATGGACATAGGGAGTTTATAGGGGTCAATGAGAACTCTGAGTGGTCATAGATCATAGTGGTCATAGAAAGCACACAGTTGTCAGAGCTCTCAGTGGTCATAGAGACTTCACAGTGGAAATAAAGAGGTTACAGTGTTGATAGAGTGATCACAGGTCTTACAGTGAGCTCATAGTGCTCATAGCTCACATAGGTTTTAGAGAGCTCATAGTAGATATAGCTCATAGTGGTCATAAAGAGGTCATAATATCCATAAAGGGATCACAGTAGTCATGTCTGCTATAGAAAATAGACAGCTCAAAGTGGTCATAGCTCATAGTGGGCATTGAGAGTTCATAGTGGTCATAGCTCATAGTTGTCATATTGAATAGTGCTCAAAGAGACCTCACAGTGGTCATAGCCTATATTTGTTATTCCCAGCTCATAATGGTCATAGAGAGCTCATACTGGTCATAGAGAGCTCCCAGTCGACATACAGAGCTCACAGTAGTAATAGAGAACTTATAATCATCATAGAGGACTCACAATGGTCATAGCTCATAGTGGTGATAGCGAGCTAACATTGATTCTAAAAAATAATGAAAATACAGAGATCACAGTGGTCAAAGCTCTTAGTGATCATGAAGAGCTCACAGTGGTCATAGCTCATAGTGCTTCTAAAAAGCTTACATTGGTCATAGAGAGCTCACAGTGGTCATAGAAAGTTTAAAGTTGTCATAGAGAGGTCACAGTGGTCATAGAGAGATTACAGTTGTTACAGAGAGCTTATAGTGGACATAGGTCACAGGGGTCTTAGAAAGCTCATAGTGGTCATAGAGAGCTCATAGTACTCATAGAAAGCATACAGTGGTCATAGCTCATAAACATCATAGAGTGTTCACAGTGGTCATGGCTCATAGTTGTCATACAGAGTTCATAATGGTCATAGAGGGTACTCAGTGGTCATAGCTCATAGTTATCATATGGAGGCCATAATGGTCATAGAGTGCTCATAGTCATCATAAAAAGCTCACAACAGTGGTCATAAAGAGCTCATACTGGTCATAGACATCTCACACTTGTCATAGTTCATAATGGCTACAGAGATCACGATGGTCTAAGAGAGCTCACAATGGTCATAGCTCATAGTGGTCATAGAGAGCTTACAATAGTCTTAGCTCATAGTGGTGATAGACATCTCATAGTGGTCATAGTTCACAGTGGTCAAAGAGAACTCATAATCATCGTAAATAGTTTACAATGGTCACAGCTCATAGTGGCGATAGAGTGTTAACAATGGTCGTAGATGACAATAGTCATAGAGACATCACAGTGATCACAGGTCACAGTGGTCTTATAGAGCTCATAATGGATGATAAGAACTCACAGTGGTTATAGATTATAATGGTCATAGAGTTCACATAATCGTCATAGCTCACAGTGGCCATAGAGAGCTCACAGTGCTCATAGAGAGGTCACAGTTGTCATAGAGTGCACACAGTTCTCATATATCACAGTGGTCAATGAGAGCTCATAGTAATCATAGCTCACAATGATGAGCTCACAGTGGTCATAGTTCATAGTGGTCACAGGGAGCTCATTGTTGTCATGGTTTACAGGGATTATAGAGAATTCACAGTGGTCAGAGCAAACTCTCAGTGATCATAGCTTCCAATGGCCATACAGATCTCATAATGGACAGAAAGCTCACAGTGCTCAATGTTCATAGTGGTCGTGAACAGTAGTCACAGAGAACTAACAGTGGTCATAGGTTATAGTTCTCATAGAGAGCTCACAGTAGTCATCTAGAGTTCAAAGAGTTCATAGCTCATTGTGGTTTAAAACAGCTCATAGTGGCCATGGAGAACTCACAATGTCATAGCTCATAGTGGTCATATAGAGCTTACAGCGGTCACAGCTCATAGAGATCATACAAAGCTCATAGAGGTATTCAGATCACACAGAGGTCATAGCTCATAGTAGTCACAGAGAGGTCAAATTGGTCATAGTTCACTGTGGTAATAGTCAATTTATGATCGTCACAGATGACTCGAAATAGTCATAGCTCATAGTTATGTAGATATGACAGTGGTCATAGATTATAGTGATCACAGAGAGCTCAAAATGATCATAGCTCATAGTGGTCATAGAGAGCTTACAATCATCATAGAGAGCTCATAGTTGTTGTCATAGTTAAGGACAGGTGTCATCTTGACTGTTGACAGTTTGACCTTTGGGAACAGTTGTAGAGAGTTGATGGTTGAATTAAGCCCAGAGCAAACCTGAAGGAGATTGTCTAGCTGATGGGGAAGACTCAACCCAGAATGGGTGGGATTAGGCCCTGGATAAATCACAGAGAGTTGAGAGAGTTGGCATCCTTCTGTTCATTTGGCCAGACCTGCTGGTCTGGCAAGTAAGGATTGTCCACTTCTCAGCCATTATACAGTAATGGTAACCAGTTCTCTCAGCCCTGGTGTTGTTGCATACTCTTCCATCAAGCTGGACTAAGAACAGTAACTGGACTGTCGTGAGAATGTAAACTCCTTGTTCCCTTAAGCTATGTGACGGTCATTTATCAGCAATCATGCAGGCTGACTGCAACAGTGGTCATATATTATGGTGGCCATAGATAGCTCACAGTGGACATAGAGTGCTCATAATAGACAATAAGGTCTCATAGTGGTCATAGCTCATAATGGTCATGGAGATCACACAATGTTCATAGCTCACAGTGGTCTAATTGAGCTCACTAGAGAGTCATAATAGGCAGCTCTGAATTTTCATGGAGATAACAGTTCTCATAGCTCATAGAAGTCATTGAAGGCCCCTAGTGTTCTTAGTTCACAGTCGTCATAGAGAGCCCACAGTAGTCATAAAGAGGTCAAAGTGGTCATTGAGAGTTATAGTCTTCATAGAGAGCTCACAGTTTTAATAGAGAGTTTGTACTGGTAATGGTTCACATAGGTCTTAGAGAGGTTATAGTCGACATTGCTCATAGTGGTCAAACACAGCTCATAGAGGACATGGATACCTCACAGTGACTAAGGTCAGACTGATAATAGAGAGCTAACAATAGTCCTAGCTCATAGTGGTCATAGAGTGCTCATAGTTGTTATAGAGAACTCAAGTTTTCATAGCCCACAGAGGTAATTGAGAGCCCATAGATGTCATTGGTCATAGTAGTCATAGAGAGCTCAAAGTGGTCATAACTTACAGTGGTCATTGAAAGCACATAATGGACAAAGACAACTCATAACAGTCATAGGTCATAGTTGACTTAGAGAGCTCACAATGATCACACAGAATTCACAGTGGTCATAACTCATAATGATCATAGAGAGGACACAGTGATCATAGCTTATATTGGTCATAGTGAGCTCACAGATTTCACAGGTTATATTTCACACAGAAAGTTCACAGTGGTCATAAAGAACTCACAATCATCATAGAGACCTCAAAGTGGTCATAGAAAGCTGATACTAGTCATACTAGCTATGATCATATCTCAGAGTTGTCAAACAGAGCTCTTAATGGTCATAAAGAGCTTCTGCTTGTCATTGAGAGCTCACAGTGGTAATAAAAGCTCATATTTGTCCTAGAGATGTCATAGTCGTCATAGATCATACTGATCTTAGAAAGCTTACAGTGGCCACAGAGTGCTCAGAGTGTTCTTAGTTCATTGTGGTCATAGAGATCTCACGGTGGAAAAGAAACCTTACAGCGGTCATATCTCATAGTGGTCACAAATAATTAGCAGCAGTTAGAGATAGCTAACAGTCGACATAGCTCATAGTAGTCATGGAGAGATCACAGTGGTCAGAGTTCACAGTGGTCATAAAGAACTCACATTCATCTTACAGACCTCAAAATGGTCATAGCTCCCAGTGACGCTATAGAGCTAACAGTGATCAAAAGTCATAGTGGTCATAGAGTTGTCAAAGTGGTCTTAGCTCATAGTGATCATAGAGACCTTACAGTGCTCATAGACAGCTCACAGTGCTCATAGAGAGCTCACAGTGTTCATAGCTCATTGTGCTCATAGAGAGCTCACGGTCATCATAGGTCATAGGGGTCATAAATAGGTCACATTTCTCATAGAGAGCTCAAAATGGACATTGAGAGCTCATAGTATGCATAGTTCATAGAAGTTATGAAGAGTTCACAGTAGTCATAGCTCATAGTCTTCATAGAGAGCTCACAGTGATCATAGAGAACTCACAGTGGCCATAGCTCATAGTGGACATAGAGGGCTCACAGTAGTCATAAAGAACAGATAAGCCTCACAGAGAGCTCAAAATATTTATAGTTCATACGGTGATATGGAGTTAACAGTGGTCATAGATCATAGTGGTCATAGAGAGCTCACAGTGGTCACAGAGTGCTCATAGTTGTAATAGAGAGCTCACAGTTGTCGCAACTCATGGTGGAAAAAGAGAGCTCATATTGGTCATAGATTATAGTGCTCAGAGAAAGCTCACTATGGTTTAGAGAGCTCACTATGGTCATAGAGAGCTTACAGTCATGATAGAGAGCTCACAATGTGAAAGAGCTCAAAGTGGGCATACACCATTCACAGTGGTCACAGAGAGCTCACAATTGTAATAGAGAACTCATAGTTATAGCAAACAGAGGTATTAGGAAACTCGTAGTCATCATAACTCACAGTGGTCATAGAGAGCTCATAATGGACATTGAGAGCCCATGGTGACCATAGCTCAGAGTTGTCTACACAGCTCATAATGGTCATAAATTATAGTGATCATAGAAAGCATAGAGTGACCTTGAAGAACTCATAATTTTGTAAAGAGCTCACAGTTGACATAGATTGTGTGCTAATAAAGAGCTCATCATGGTCCAGGAAAGCTGACAGTAATCATAGCTCATAGTGGTAATAGATAAGTCACATTGGTTTTAGACATCTAACAATTGTCATAGCTCATAATGGTTATAGAGAGTTCATAGTGGTCATAGATCACGGTGGTCACAGAAAGCTCCCAATCATCATAGGGAGATCCAGTTGGTCTTACCTTATAGTAGTGGGGAGCTAAACGTGGTCAGAGATCATAGTGGTCATAGAGCACTCAGTCATAAAGAGCTCACAGTGGCCATAACACATAATAATACATAACCACATAACACAGTGGTTATAGAGTGTTTGAGCTCACAGTGATCATAAAGAGGTCACAATGGTCAGAAAGTGCTAACAGTAGTGATAGCTCCTACTTGTCATAGAGATCTCATAGTGGCCACAGAGTTCTCATATCTCATATTGGTCATTGCTTAAAATGGACAAAGAGAGCAAACAGTATTCATAGCTCATAATAGTAAGAGACATCTCAAAGTGGTTATAGATCCTAGTGGTCAGGCAAAACTCATAGTGATCACAGACAGCTCACAGTGGACATAGCTGCTAGTTGTTATAGAAAGCTCACAGTGGTCACAGCTCACAGTGGTCATAGAGAACTTGTAATGGACAATAAGAGATCAAAGTGGTCACAGCTCATAGTGGAATAGAGATGACACAGTCATCATAGCTCATATTGGTCATAAAGAGCTCTAGTAGTCAAAGGTTATAGTACTCGTGGAGAGTTAAAATCGTCATAGAGGGCTAATAGTAGTTTTAGTTCACAGAGGTCATGAGAGCTCACAATGGTCATGGAGAGTTTGCAGTGGTGATAGAGAGCTCACAGTGTCATAGAGAACTCATAGTGCTCATAGCTCTTAGAAGTTATTCAGAGCTCATTGTCATATCTCAGAGTGGTCATAGAGACCTCACAATGGTCATAGGTCACAGTGGACATAGAGAGCTCACAGTGTTCATAGCTCATAGAGATTACAGACAGTTCAGGTGGTCATAGATTATAGGGGTCCTAGAGAGCTCATAGTGGTTATAGAGAGCTCATAATGGAGAATAAGAGCTCAAAATGGTGATAGCTCATAATGGTCATAGAGATAACACATGGTCAGAGCTCATAGTTTTCACAGAAAACTTAAAATGATTAGAGCTCACAGTGGTCATAGAGAAATCATAATCTTCATAGACAGCTCAAACAGGGGCTAACAGAGCACTTACAGTGGTCATAGCTCATAGTCTTCATAGACAGCTTATAGTGGCCATAGAGCGTTCATAGTGGTGATACCTCATAGAATTCGTAGTGAGCTCATAGCGTTCATAGCTCATAGTGGTGATAAAGAGTTCACAGTGGTCACAGAGTTCACAGTGGTCATAGAGAGCTCATAATGGACATAGAGAGCTCATAGTGGTCATAAAAAGTTCACAGTGGTCTTAGGTCATTGTGCTATGGTCACAGTGATCACAGATATTTCACAATGGTCATAAAGAGGTCAAAGTAGTCATAGGTAGCCCACAATATTTATAGTTCACAGTGGTCAGAGAGAACTCATAGTCATCATAGAGAGCTCAAAATGGTAATAACCCATAGTGGTGGTGGAGAGCTATTGGTGGTCATAGTTCATAGTGGTCATATGGTGCTAACAAAGGTCATAGCTCATAGTGTTCATAGTGAACTCACTATGAACTGTGAACTCACAGTTGTCACAGCTCACAGTAGTCATAGAGAGCTCATAATGGAGATATAATGCTCGAAGTGTCATAGTACATAGTGGTCATAAAGAGTTCACAGTAGTTATAGCTCATAGTAGTCAGAGAGGTCATAGAGTCATCAAAGCTCATAGTGGTCATAGAAAGCTCACAATGTGAGCTCACAATGGTTATAGTTCATACTGGTCAGAGACAGCTTACAGTAGTTATGGCTCACAGGAGCCATAAATAACTCAAAATGAACGCAGAGGGCTTCCTGTGGTCATAGCTCATAGTGGTCACAAAGAACTCACAGGAATCATAACTTACAGTTGTCATAGAGAACTCACAATAGCCATAGAGAGCTCACAGTGTTCATAGCTCATAATAATCATAAACAGATTGTAATGGCCATAAAGAGCTCACATTGGTTACAGAGATCTCAAAGTGGTCACAGACAAGTCACAGTGGTCATAGAGACCTCACAGTTGTCATAGAGAGTTCATAGTGTTCATAGATCACAGAGGTCTTAGAGAGCTCAAAGTGGTCATAGAGATCTTAGAGTGGTCATAGATCATAGTGGACATAAAGAGGTCACAGTGGTTATAGCTCATAGTGGTCATTGACAGCTCATAGTGGTGATAAAAAGCTCACAATAGTAACAGATCATAGTTGCCAAACAGGGCTTATACTGGTCATAGATACCTCATAGAGATCATAGAGAGCTCACAGTGGTCATAAAGAGCTCATAGTTGTTATAGATAGTTCACCGATGTCAAAGCTCACAGTGGTCATAGAGAGCTCATAATGGACAATGAAAGCTCACAATGCTCATAGCTCTTGGTGGTTATGGTGATCACACAGTGATTATCTCACAGTCCTCTTTTATAGCTCACAATGGTCACAGAGAGCTCACAGTGGTAATAGATAGTTCATAGTGGGCATAGCTGACAGTGGTCACAAAGAATTCATAGTTATCACAGCTCATATTGGTCATAGACAGCTCACAGTGGCCATAGAGAGATCACAGTGGACATAGCTCATAACCGTTGTAGAGAGCTTATCGATGTCATAGAAAACTCACAGTGTTCCTATAGATATCACAGTGGTCATGCAGAGCTCACATTTTTCATAGAAATATTACAATGATCATAGAGAACTCATAATAGTGATAGAGAGCTCACAGTGGGCATGGAGAGCTCACAGTGGTCATAGAGACCTCAGTAGTCATGACAAATACTGGTCATAGAGAGGTCATAGTGGTCATAGAGGACTGACAGTGGTCATAGTTCACAGTGGTCCTAGAGAGCTCACAGTGGCCTTAACTCATGACCAGGCTGAATTTCCACTCTCAGCTGTCCTCAGCATATATCCCATGATTCTGGCATCTCCCAACAGTACTTTGAGTTTGCCTTTGCATATATAAGCTTCGCTTTATATTTCAGCACTCTATGCCTGCCAATTGGTGCCAAGCTTTTGCTGCTCCTTATGAACCCTGTAATTGTACACCAAAACCAGTACTACTTGGGGACACTGCCAGATTCCAAAGCAAATCTGAAATAAAAAATTACCACTATGAGCTATGATGATTGTGAGTTCTCTATGACCACTAAGAGCTCTATATGACCACTATGAGCTAGGACCACTGTGACATCTCTATGACCACTTTAATCTATGAACACTGTGAGCCCTCTCTGACCACAGTAAGCTCTCAATGTCCACTGTGAGCTCTGATCACTATAAGCTCTCAATGAACACTTATCTATGACCAGTATGAGCTCTCTCTGACTACTGTGAGCTCTTTATGTCCACTGTGACCTCTCTATGACCATTTTGAGCTCAATGTGATCACTGTGAGCTCTCTATGACCCCTGTTCCTCTCTCTGACAAATATAACCTACAACCACTGTGACCTCTCTATGATCATTTTGAGCTTAACGTGACCATGTAAGCTCTCTGTGACCCTTGTAACTCTCTATGAGCAATAAGATCCATGATCATTGTGAACTCTCTATGACTACTATGACTTGTGACAATGCCAGCTCACAGTGGTTATAGATCATAGTGGTCATAAAAAATGATTGTTGATATACAGTACATAAGTGGGCATAGGAAGAACACTGATCATACCTCATACTGGTGATAGAGAGCTCACAGTAGTCATTATTCAAAGTTGTAAGTGAGAACCCATAATCATTATAGAGAGCTCACAGTGGATATTGGTTCTAGTGTTTATAGAGAGCATGGAGTGGTGACAGACCACAGTTGTCATAGAGAGCTCACACTGGTCACAGATAGTTCAGAGTGGTCACAGGTTATGGTGGTCCTAGAGGGCATATAATGAACAAGGAGAGCTCACAGTAGTCATAGCTCATAGTGTTCATAGATAGATAGATCACAGTGACTATAGATAATAGTGGTCACAGAGATGTCACAGTGGACATAGCTCATGGTGGTCATAAAGAAATCATAATCATCACAGAGAGTTCAAAATGGTCAGAGCTCATAGTAGTGATAGATAGTTCGGAGTGGTCATAGATCATAGTGATGTTAGAGCACTCACAGTCATCATAGATCATAGTGGTCATAGAGAGCTTATAGTGGCCATACAGAGCTCAGACTGGTCATAGAAAGCCCACAGTGGTTCCAAATAGTTCACAGTGGTCAGAGAAAGCTCATAGGGAACATAGCTCATAGTACTCATAGAGTGCCATCAGTGATTAAAACTCACAGTGGTCTTAGAGTGCTCATAATGGGATATAGAGTGTTCACAATGGTCATAGTTCTTTGTGCTCATGAAGAGCTTATAGTGGAAATTGCTCATAGTGGCCATAGAGAGTTCACAGTGGTATATAGAGTTCACTGTGGTCATACCTCATAGTGGTCATGAATAACTCACAGTTATCATAGCCATAGTGATAATAGAGAGCTCAAAATCACCATACAGAGGTCACAGTGGTCATAGAGAGCTCACAGTTGTCATAGAGAGCTCATTGTGCACATAGTTCACGGAGGTCTTAGACAGCTCATAGTGGTCATCGCTCATAGAGATCATGGATAGCCATAGTGGCCATAGAGAGCTTGCTGAAGTCATAGTTCACAGTGAACATAGAGAACTCACAGTGGTGGTAGCTCATAGTAGTTCTGAAGAGCTCACAGTGGTCATAGTTCATAGTGGTCATAGAAAGCTCAATTGGTCATAGGTTGTAGTGCTCATAGAATGCTCACAGTGGTCATAGAGAGCTCTCAATATTCATATAGATCTCAAAGTGGTCATACAGCGCTCACAGGTGCCATAGAGAGCTCATTGTGGTCATAGCTTACAGAGGTCCTAGATCTCGTCATGGTCCTAAGTAGCTATAGGGTCCATGGAGAACTCACAGTGTTCATAGCTCACATTGGACATAAAGAACTTGCAGTGATCATATCTTACAGTGATCATAAAGAGCTCAGAGAGGTCATAGAGAGCTCACAGTTGTAATAGAGAGCTGACAATGGTCATAGAGAGCTCATAATGAACAAGAAGAACTCACAGTGGTCCTAGTTCACAGTGGTCCTAGCTCACAGCAGTCATAGAGAACTCATAATCATCATAGAGATCTCAAAATGGTCATAACTCATAACAGTGATAGAAAGCTAAGAGTAATCCTAGCTCATAGTAATCATAGAAAGGTCACATTGATTGAAAATCATCGTGCTCATAGAGTGCTCACAGTTGTCATAGAGAAGTGAAAGTAGTCATAGATAGTTCACAATGGTCATAGAGATCTGTGAGTTGTCACAGACAGCTCATTTTGATCATAGCAAACAGAAGTCTTAGACAGATCATAGAGGTCATAGCTCATAGTATTCATAGGGAGCTCATAGTGGCCATCGAAAGTTGACAGTAGGCATACAAAGCTCACAGTTATCATTACATATAATGTTCATAGAGAGCTCACATTGGCCATAGATCATATTTGGTCATGGAGAGCTCAAAGTGGCCACAGAGAGCTCACAGAGTACATAGCTCAAAATTGTCATAGCTCAAAGTGCTCATAAAGAGTTCATAATGGGGGGGCTGGAGAGGTGGCTCAGGGGTTAAGCCTCCGCCTTGCAGGCGGAAGGTCCTGAGTTCGGATCCCAGATCCCACGTATAGACGCCAGGCGGAAGCGGGGGGCGGCCTGCGTTTCCGGTCCTGGTAGGGCGGAGCCTGTGAATCCCGGGGCAGAAGGAGGTGGAGGCGGCCATGGTGGTTCGCGAATTCGTCCGTGGTTCTACACAGACACACACACACACACACACACAGACACACACACGCGCGCACATACACACGCACATGCGCACAGTTGAATAAAAAAAAAAGAGTTCATAATGGACAAAAACTACTCAAAGTGCTCATAACTCATAATTGTCATAAAGAGTTCATATTGGTCATAGCTCATAGTGGTTATAGATAGCTCACAGTTGTCATAGCTCAGGGTGGTCATAGAGACTTCATAGTGGTAATAGAGATCGATAGTGATCATAAATAGCTTTAGATGGTAATGGCGAGCTCACAGTTGTCATAGATCATAGTGGTCATAAAGATCTCACAGTGATCTCAGTTCACACTGGTCATAGAGAGCTCATTATGGACAAGAAAAGCTCACAGTGGTCATAACTCATTGAAGTCATAGATAGCACACAGTGATTGTAGGTCACTAAGTGATTATAGATAATAGTGGTTATAAAGATGTCACAATGGTCATACCTAAGAGTGTACATAGAGATCTCACAGTAGTCATAGAGATCTCACAGTTGTCATAAAGAGGACACAGTGCTCATCACTCTGAAAGGTTATTGAGAACTCACAGTGGTCATAGCTCATAGTGGTCACACAGAGCTCATAATAGACATAGAGAGCTCACAGAGGCTATGCCTCATAGTGGACATAAAGGCCTCAGAGTGGTCATAAGTCATAGTGCTCATGAGAGCTAATAATGAACATGGTTTGAAATGGTGATGGTTCATAGTGGTCTTAGAGAGCTCCCAATAGTCATAGTCATAGTGGTCATAGAGAGCTCACAGTGATCATAGGTCACAGTGTCATAGAGTGCCCGTAATGGACATAGAGAGGTCACAATGGTCATGGATTCTAGTGGTCATAAAGAGCTCACAGTGGTCATAGCTCACAGGATTCATAGAGAGCTGAAAATGGCCATGGGTCATAGTGCTCACAATGTTCATAGAGAGATCGTAGTGGTTAAAGAGAACTCAAAGTGGTCAAAAGAGGTCACAGTGGTCATATGTCATAGTAGTCAAAGACAGCTGATCATGGTCATAAGTCAGAGTGGATGTCCAGAGTTCACGGGGATCTTAGACAGCTCACAGTGATCTTAGATCACAGTGGTCAAAGAGATCTCATAATGAACATAGAGACCTCACACTGATCATAGTTCACACTGGACATAAAGAGCTCACAGTGGTCATATCTCATAGTGGTCATTGAAAGTTCACGGTGGTTATAGCTCATAATTGTCATACAGAGCTCCTAATGATCATAGAGTGATCATAGTGGTCATAGAGAGCTCACAGTGGGCATAGCTTATGGTAGTCATAGAAGTTTCACAGTGGTCATAGATCATAATGGCACTAGAGATCCCACAGTGGTCTCAGCTCTCAGTGGTCATAGATAGCTCATTATGGACATAAAGGGCTCGCAGTGCTTGTAGCTCACAAGATAGTGGTCACAGATAGCTTACTGTGGTCTTAGAATGCACAGAGTTGTCATAAAGAGATTACAGTGGTCATAGCTAATAGTGATCATAGACGGCTCTCAGAATTCATAGCTCACAGTTGTGGTAGAGAATTCATAATCTTTATAGAGAGCACACAGTGGTCATAGGTCCTAGTATTGATAGAGATCACACAGTGGTCGCAGATAAAAGTGGTCCTAGAGAGGTCACAGTGGTCATATATTACAGTAGTCATAAAGAGCCATAGTGTTCACAGACAGCTGAAAGTGGTCATAGCTCATACTAGTCATAGATAGCTCACAGTGGTCACAGGTTACAGTAGTCCTAGAGAACACATAATGATCAATGAGAACTCACAGTGTTCATAACTCATAGTTGTCATAGAGAGCTCAGAGTAATAATAGCTCATAGCAGTCAGAGAAAGCTCACAGTGCTCATATATTATGGTATTTATAAAGAGCTCATAGTGTTCATAGAGAATGGAAAGTGGTCATAATCATACTTGTCATAGATTGCTCATAGTCGTCACAGATCACAGTGGATGTAGAGAGCACATAATGACAATGAGTGGCCATAGCTCATAATGCTCATAGAGAATTCACATAGTATAGCTCATAGTGGTCATAGAGAGCTCATAATAGTCATAACTCAGTGTTATCATACAGTGGTCAGAATAATCATAGCAAGTATATAGTGATCATAGAGAACTCACAGTAGTCATACATTGCTCATCTTGATCATATAGCGTTCATAGTTGTCATAGATCATAGTGCTCACAGATAGCTCACAGTGGTCAAAGTAAGCTCACGGTGGTCATAGGTTATAATGGTCATAGATAGCTCACAGTCTTTATAGAGAGCTCAAAGTAGTCATAGAGATCTCACAATTGTCATAGAGTGATAGTGCTCATAGCTCACAGATGTCATTGAGAACTTGTAGTGGTCACAGATCATAGTGGACATAAATAGGTCATAACTGATACAAAGGGGTCATAAAGGTCATATATCATAGTGAACATAAGGGACTTAGAGTGGTCATAGCTCATAGGGGTCATAGAGAGAACACAGTGGTCATAGCTCATAATGCTCATAGATTACTCACACTGGTCATAGAGAGTTCATAGTGTCATAGAGAGCTCACAGTGGTCATAGCTCATAGTGCTCAGACAAAGCTCCCAGCTAACAGTAGTCATAGAGAGATCATAATGAACATAGAGAGCTCACAGAGGACATGAATGTCTCAGAGTAGTCATAGCTCATAGTGGTTATAGAGACTTACAGTGGTCATAGATCACAGTGGTCAGGGAGAGATCACAGTGATCATAACTCATAGTGGTCATGGAGAGATCATTGTGATCATAGCTCATAGTGGGCATAGTGAGTTCACAGTGATCATAAAGTGCTCACAGTGGTTATAGAGAGCTCAGAGTGCTCATAGTTCATAGTGCTCATACAAATCTCACGGTGTTCATAGAGAGCTCATAATGAATATAGTGAGGTTACTATTGTGATAGCTCATATTGATCATAGAGAACTCACAGTGGTCATAATAATAGTGGTCATAGAGAACTCAGTCATCATAGCTCATAGTGGTTGTAGAGAGATCACTGTGATCACAGCTCTTAGTTGTTATAGAGACATTATAGTGACCTTAGAGAGCTCACAGTGTTTATTGGTCCTAGTGTTGATAGAGAGCACAAAATGGTCACAGATCACAGTTGTCCTGGAGAGGTCAGAGTGGTGATAGCTCACAGTGGCCATAGATAGCTCACAGTAGTCACCGGTCACAGTGGTCATAGAGAACATATAATGAACAACGAGAGCTCACAATCGTCATGGCTGATAGTGGTCAAAGAGAGCTCAGAGTTGTCATAGAGGGCTCACATTGTCATAGACAGTTCATAGTGGTCATAGAGAGCTCATAATGGACATTGAGATCTCACAGTAGTCTTAGCTCATAGTGGTCGTGAAAAGCTCACAGTAGTCATAACTCATATTGTTCATAAAGAGATCTCAATGTTCAAAGGTCATACTGCTCTAAAAGAGCTCACAGTGATCATAGAAACCTCGAAGTGATCATGAAAAGTCACAGTTGTCATAGGGAGCTCATATTTGCCATAGCTCACATAGGTCATAGAGAGTTTATAGTGGTAATATCTCACAGATACTATCACAGATATTGTCAGAGAGAGCTCATAGTGGCCACACAGGGCTCACAGTATTCATAGCTCATAGTTGTCTTTGACATCTCACAACTGTCATGGCTCATAGTGCTAATAGAGAGCTAATATTGGTCATAGAGAGCTCACAGTTGTCATAGAAAGCTCAGTGGTGATAGAGAGCTCACAGTTGTAATAGAGAACTCATAGTTATCATAGCTCACATAGGTCATAGAGAGTTCATAGTGTTCATAGCTCATAGTGGTCCTTGAGAGTTCATAGTGGCCATAGCGAGATTACAAGGTTAATAGCTCATAGAGGTCATAGAAAGCTCACAGCGGCCATAGCATACAGTGGGCAAAGAGAGTTCAGAGTGGTCATAGCTCATAGTGGTGATAGAGAACTCACAGTGGTCATCGCTCATAGTGGTCACAGAAAGCTCACAGTGGTCATAGCTCACAGTAGTCATAGAGACCTCACAGTCATCATAGAGATCTCACAGTTATCGTACCTAATAGTGGTCATAGAGAGCTCACAGTGTTCATAGAGAACTAAAAATTTTCATAAGACCTCACTGCTCCTAGCTCATGGTGGTGATACAGAAGTCAAAGTTGTCATAGCGCACATAGGTCATAGTGAGTATATACTGGTCATATCTCACAATCATAGAGAGCTCATAGTGGCCATGGAGAGATTGCAGTTGTCATAGCTCACAGTGGTCATAGACAGCTCCACAGTGATCACAGCTCATAGAGGGCATAGAGAGATCACAGTTGTCATAACTCATAGTTATTATAGATATTTCTCAGTGATCATAGCTCATAGTGGTCATAGAAAGCTCACTGTGCTCATAGCTCACCATGGTTGCATGGAGCTCATAATCATCACAGAGAACCCATAGTGGTAATAGCTCATAGTGGTCATACAAGCTAACAATGGTCATAGGTTCTTCTGCTCCTTGGGAACTACAATGGTCATAGAGAGCTCAGAGTTGTTGTAAAGACCTCATAGTGGTCATAGCTCACAATGGTCATAAACAGCTGATTGTGGACATTGAGAACTCACAGTGTTCATAGTTTATAGTGTTAATACATAGCACATAATGGACACTGAAAGCTCACAGTGGTCAAAGCTCTTAGTGGTCTTAAAGAGCTCACAGTGTTCTTAGGTCATAGTGGCCATAGAGAGCTCACAGTGTTCATAAATTATAGTGGCCCTATAAAGCTTACAAGTGTTATAGCTCATATTGGTCATAGAGACCTCACATTGTTCATAGCTTATAGTGGTCATAAAGAGCTCACAGTGGTCTCAGCTCATAGTGGTCACAGAGAGTTCACAGTGGTCAATGAAGCTCACAGTGGTCATAAAGAACTCACAGGGATCATACCTCATAGGATTCATAGAGAGCTCACAGTGTTCATTGCTCATAGTGGTCATAGAGAGCTCACAGTGTTCATTGCTCATAGTGGTCATAGAGAGCTCGTAACTCATAGTGATTATACAGTGATTATATGATGATATAATCATCATAGAGAGCACACAGTCATCATAGCTCATATTGGTGATATAGAGCTCATAGTGGTCATAGAGAGCTCACAGTGTTCATAGCTCTTAGTAGTCATAGACAGCTCATATTCGTCATAAAAAACTCATAATTGTCATAGAGAGCTCATAGTGGTCATAGAGTAGTTCATAGCTCACAGTGGTCATAGAAAGTTCCCAGAAGTCATAAAGAGCTCACAGCAGTCACAGAGAGCTCATAGTTGTAAGAAAGAACTCATAGTTTTCATTGCTCAAAGAGGTCATAAAGAGCTCGTAGTTGTCATAGCTCATAGTTGTCATAGAGAGCTCATAGTGGACACAGAGAGATCACAGTGTTAATAGCTCATAGTGGTCATAGAGAATTCACAGTGGTCATAGCTCACAGTGGTCATAGAGAGCTCAAAGTGACTGAGAGTTCACACTAGTTATATCTCATAATGATGATAGAGAAGTCACAATGATCATGCAGAGCTCACAGTGGTCAATCTGGCACCATTGATTCAGGTAGGCCCTAGCCCCGGCTCCCAGGATGTCTGGTTATAGACAAGTCTTGACAAGTACAGACATGCCCCAGACATGTCCCAATAGAGGAACCATACAGGTGGATGGATGAACAACCAATGAGAAGGAGGGATGAACAACCAATGGGAAAGAGATAAATAACCAATGGGAAGTGATCATCTAACTTGCCTCTGTAATGGACACCTAGTAAATAGCTAAATGATTGGTGGATGTCCTCCCTCCCCCCTAGCAGAGAGGTGACAACACATGATTGGACCCCTGACTCTATATAAGCTCAAGCAATTCCTGAAATAAATGTGTCTGCAGCAAACTTGTCCTCTCCTGCTGCTGCTTGTCTGACTCCCGGGGTCCAGGTGGTGACCCTGCTCCTGCTCGCCCCATCATCTTGATTCCTGAGGCCCCTGGAATTTCCCTCTCTGGGGACTTGTGGGTATTCAGCAACAATAGACATTCACAATGGTAATACA
This sequence comes from Typhlomys cinereus, assembly GCA_023101885.1. Lineage (NCBI taxonomy): Eukaryota > Metazoa > Chordata > Mammalia > Rodentia > Platacanthomyidae > Typhlomys > Typhlomys cinereus. Next base: position 2,917,874 of record JALPQD010000250.1, on the reverse strand, counting down.
GAGCTCACATTGGTCATAGAGACTTCACAGTATTCAAATCTAATAGTGGTCATAACAAACTCACAGAGGTCATAGCTCAGAGTGGTCATACAGAGCTCATAATGGATAATGAGATCTAACAGTGGTCATAGCTCATAGTGGTCATAGAGAGGTCACAGTGATTATAAAGAACCCACAGTGGTCATAGATTATAATGGTCATAGGGAGGTCAAAATTTTCATGGAGACCTCACAGCTGTCATAAAGAGCCCACAGTGGTCACAGCTCATATTGGTCATAGACAACTCAAAGTGGTCATAGCTCATCAGGGTCTCAGAGAACTCATAATAATCACAGAGAACTCACAGTGGTCATAATAAGCTCACAGGTCACACAGGTCAAAGTGGTCACAGAGAGCTAACAGTTGTCACAAATCATAATGCTCAAAGGGAGATCATAGTGATCATGGATCATAGAGAGCTCATATTGGTTGTAGAGATCTGAGTTGTAATAGAGAGCTCATAGTTTTCAGAGCTCACAGAAGTCATACAGAGCTCAAACCAATAATACCTCATAGTGGTGATAGAGATTTCAAAGTGATCTAGATCATGGTTACCATAGATGTGATAGCTGAAAGTGGTCCTAAAGAGATCAGAGTGGACATAAGTCAAACGTGATAGTACTCAAAGTGGGCTCCGGTGCTTGCATATAGCTCATATTCATCATAGAAAAGTCACAGTTGTAACAGAAAGCTCATAGTTTTCATAGCTCACAGAGAGCCCATAGTTGCCATGGAATGCTCATAGTGGTCACAATTCATAGTGCTCATAGATAGCTACAGTGTTCATAGGTCATAGTACTCATAGAGAGCTCACAGTGATCACTGAGAGCTGAAAGTGATCGTAGAGGTTTTACAGTGGCCATAGTCAGCTCACAGTTGTCATAGAGATGTAATAGTGCTCATAGCTCACTGAGGTTATTGAGATCTTATAGTGATCATATTTCACAGTGGTCATAGAGGGATAATAGTGGATATAAAGAGGTCATAGTTGTCATGGCTCATAATGGACATAAAGAGATCACAGTCATCACAGAGAGATCATAGTAGTGATACCTTATAGAGGGCATATATGGCTCACCGTGTTCACAGATCATAGTGGTCATAAAGAGCTCACAGTGTCCATAGATCACAGTGGCCATAGAGTCGTCATAATCATCATAGAGAGCTCACAGTGGCATAGCTCAAAGTGTGATAGAGAACTCACAGTGGTCATGATTATATTGGTTGTAGAGATCTCACTGTGGTCATAGAGAAATCACAGTGATCATAGCTCATAGTGTTTATAGAGAGCTCACAGTGATCATGTAGAGCTCACAGAATTAGTGGTCATAGAGAGCTCAAAGTAGTCATAGCTCTTAGTGGTCACAGAAATCCCTCAGTGATCATAACTCATCAAGGTCACAGAGAACTCATAATCTTAAAGGACTCACAGTGGTCATAGCTCATAGAGGTGATAGAGTGATCGCAGTGCTCACAGATCATATTGGTCATAGAAATTCACAATGATAATAGACATAGAGAGATCACAGTGGTCATAGCTTATGGAGGTCATAAAGAGTGCATAGTGGTCATAGAGAGCTCACAGTGTTTGTAGCCCATAATGGTGATAGAGAGCTCGAAGTGGTCATAGATCATATTGGTCCTAAAGAGCTCACAAAGTTCATAGCTCACCAGGGTTGCAGAGAACCCATTATCATCAGAGAGAACTCACAGTGGTCATAACTCATAGTGGTGATAGAGAGTTCACAGTGGTCATAGATCATAGTTGTCATAGAAGCTCAAAATGATCATAGGTTGTTTTGCTCATAGAGAGCTACAGTGGTCATAGAGAGCATGCAGTGGTCATAAAGACCTGAAAATAATCATAAGGAATTACAGAGGTCATAGCACGTATTGGTGATATTAGAAAACACAGTGGTCATGTACCATAGTGGTTATAGAGAGCTCAAAGTGTTCATGGAGAGCTCACAGTGGTCATACCTCATAGTGGTCATAGGAAGCTCACAGTAATCATAGATAGCTCACAGTACACATAGCACATATGAAGACAAAGTCTTCATAGCACACAGTTGTCATAATGAACTCATAATCGTCATAGAAAATTCACAGTGGTTATAGCTTATAGTGGTGATAGAGAGCTTTCAGGGATCATAGACCATAGTGGTCATAGAGAGTTGATGTTTGTCATAGCTTGTTGCAAAATCCCCTTTGGGCCAGCCAGGGAAAGGTGGGGGATAGTCTGCAGGACTCTAAAGGCTGGGGGCAAGAGGGTGAGTGGCACAGAATCATCATAATCTTCAAGAGTCAGATGAGGAATAGGCAGAGGACAAGCTGCCACAGACTTCTTTTTCTATCAATGGGAAGCTAAGAGCCTCAAGCCTCATCACTTGTGCCCAGCAGGGGGGCTTGGTCCCTGGGACCTGGAGTTCAGGGGCAATCCTTCCGATGGAGATTTCCATAGTCAGAACCTGTGCTGCATCGAGGCTGTTTGTGCTCAGGACACATTTAATGCATTTTTCGTTCTTTCTTTCCTTTCTGTTTGAAATGTAAATTTATCTGGATCTTCAAAGAAACTCTTTAAGTAACTTAGGCCAAAATCTTGCAAGGAAAAAGAAACATGAACCAGAGTTGACCCAAATATACTTAGAATCTCCTAAAAACAGACTATGCTGGTTCCAGATTACATTGGTCTTGTTTTGTTTCAAGGGAATGAGGTCTGGCTAAGGTGAAGGCTTGAAATTCCTGATCTCTCCACCTGGGACACTTGTGGTCCTGGGAGGACACACTGCTCCTCAGGGAAATCCACTATTTGCTTCCCCAGGTCCCAAGTTACCCACTTATCCCAGCTCATCCCAGCAGCCAGCTGGAGCAGCATGCAGTCTGCTCTGGGTTACGCAAGGACCTTAGGCCATGCCCCAGGTCCCAGGTGATCTGCTCCACAACTTAAAACTCTGCCCTTTCTCCCAAGTATGTTCACAGTCCAGGGAGGAACACACTGCTCCTCAGGTCACCCGCTCATCCCAGATGTCCCACCCGCCAGGCAGAGCAGCATCAGAGTGCTCTGGGATAAGAAGGACCCTGGGCCATGCTCCACCTCACAGTGATCTGCTCAACATCGAGAAGCTCTGCCCTTTACCCACAGGGATGCGTGTAGTCCAGGGAGGATCCCATGCTCCTCAGAATTCAACAGAGTCCAAAGAAAACCCAAACAAAGCTCTAGGAGTCAAGTACCATACATCTGAAGTCCTCTAAAATCATCCTATCACATGGGAGAGATTCTTCACATCCAGCTTAAAGATAAGTAAACCACCTTCAATTATTAGTCACTGTAATTTAACTTTTCGATATAGTCACCCCAAAATGTATACAACTTCAGGGACTATACAATTCACCCTCATATATCACCAAGATACTAAGTCATAAAAGTGCAGTACCATACTAATCTTCACTCCCTGTCTACTAAGCCTGACTTAATTAATGTACTAACTGTCCAACAGCCTCATCTAGGTAATAACAACAATATCAGACAAGCTTGCCCAACTCCAAGGCAAACACTAGTAATAACTGCTGGAGATTAGTAATTCCAACTAATTCAATTCGGTCAAAAACACACAGAAACTGAAAAAAGGTCTTAAGAGATAAAATAACAATGCCCAGAGCAAATCCATGAGAAACAAAATCCAAGAAAACAGATCTCCCCCCCAAAAAAATTAACCCCATAATGATAGATTCCAACCAGAACAAACTCACAGAAAATCGCCAAGAAAGCCATACCCAAGGTAATAACTTTCAAAGCCTGATCATTACTACAATCAATACTATGAAAGAAGAAATCCAGAAAGAGTTAAATAACCACATCAATCACTTTGAACAGGAACACAACAGGCAGTTGTAGGAAATGAGCAAAACAGTTGAAGAGACAAAAATAGTCATAGAGCAGTTACAATATCTTCAAGGAGGCTTTAAAATTGAACTAAAAGACAAATATCTTCAACCCAGAACTCAATAGAGAGTCTTATCAGCAAAACTAATGAAGTAGAAAACAAAATTTCAGATCTTGAAGACAAAGTGAAAGAACTAACCAGCTCAATCGAAGAGATTGTTAAAGCCAAAACGATACTTGAGAGGAATATTCAAGAGTTATGGAACACCTCAAAGAAGTCTGACTTGTGCATTCGTGGAATACCAGAACAAGAATCCCAAAATACAACACCTGAGGAAAACTTTCAAGTTATAAAGAAAATCTTTCCTCATTAACGAAAGAGAGGCTCATCCAAATAAAAGAGGCATTCTGCATCCCGAACAGATATGACCAAGATAGAAACTCGCCATGGCAAATAATAGTCAAAACATTCTACATTCAGTACAAAGAGAAGGTGCTGAGAGCTTCAAGAGAAAAAAAGCAAGTCACTTGTAAGGTAAACCTATTAAAATTACAAATGATTTTTCAATGGAAACAGTAACAGCTTGGAGAGACATACTTCATTATTGAATGAGCAAAAATATCAACCCAGGTTGATATTCCTAGCAAAACTATTGGTCATGATCAACGGGGAAAGAAAAGTTTTCCAACAGGAAGACATCTTGACGATTTACAGGTCTACGAAATAAGGCCTTCAAAAAATGCTAGAAATGATACTCAAGAAAACAACCATATCCCGGAGGACATAAGGGAAGTATAATACCACAAAAACCTAAACAAAAGCCACTGAACAAAAAATATCCGGATTTAGAAGTAATTTCTCCATTATAACACTAAATGTCAATGGAAGTAATTCACCAATCAAAAGACACAAATTACAAACGGATTAGAAATCACAAATCTTCAATATGCTGCCTTCAGAAAACTCATCTCACCACAAAAGATAGGTACATTCTAAAAATAGAAGGCTGGTCCAAAATTCTGCAAGCTAATGTAACCAGGAAACAGGCAGGGGTAGCTATTATCCTACTGGACAAAGTGGTCTTCAAACCAAAAAGAATCATAAGAGACACAGATGGATACTACATTTTAGTCAGAGATAAAATTCAGAGGAAAACTTCACAATTCTGAACATATATGCACCTAATACAGGCTCTTCCTACAGAGTCTAAAGTGAGAAATCAACCCCAAAACGATAATTCATGGAGATTTCAACACTGCCCTCTCAACATGGGATATATCAATAAGTCAAAAACTTAACAGAGGCACTTTGGAACTTAATCAAACTCTTACTGAAATGGACCTTACTGACCTTTATTGAACTTTTCAACCACACACCAAAGAATACACATTTTTCTTGGCAGCACATGGAACTTTCTCCAAAACAGAACACATATTGGGCCACAAGACAAATCTCCACATAGAGAAGAAAGTTGAAACTCTAGGCTGTACCCTATCAGACTCCCTTGGTCTAAAGCTTGACATCCACAAGAAAACAAACAGCAGAAAATACACTATATCCTGGAAACTAAACACTATGATGGGTTCAGGAAGAAATCGTAAAGGAAATTCAATATTTCCTAGAAGCGAATGATAATGAAAATACAACTTTGTGGGAGCCTCAGTCTAGGTGACCTCAATAATTTGGGAATCTTATACAAAGACATTTTGATGGAGAGAGGAAGGGGTGGCTCAGGATGTTTTGAACAGCTTAGGATGTTTTGATGGAGAAAGTGAGGAGACTGTAGCTCAGAATATTTTATTTATTTATTTATTTTAACATTTTTTATTATTATTTCCGCTCATACAAACTTAATAGGTAGACCAGTTCCCTCCCCCCTCCTCCTCTCCCCGAACCCCCTGCTCCCCCTCCCTCCCTCCCGATCTCCCAGTGCCTCCCCCCAATTCCCAGAGAATCCTTTATTGTGTATGCCTAACTCTCCTCTTGGTCCTCCTTTTCGATGACGTACAAGGACCCAGTGGCATTTCCCTGAACCCTTTCTCGTGTTCCCCTTAAGCATAGGAACACTACTGTGGCCATCAATCCCTTGCCTCCAAGGATCTTGGTGCCTTTAGCCGATGTTAGACTTTGTGAGATCAATAGTGTGGCGGACATGGCGCAGGGCATGCAAAGTCCTATTATGATTGCTTCAGCCCTATCTAGTGTGGAGACTCTTCAAATCATTGCTCCCCCCATCCTTTTGCTCTTACAATCTTACCGCCCCCTCTTCCACAAATGTCTCTGAGCTTCAGGATGGGGGGAGATTAGGCTGGCTTAGTTCTATGTGGATGATATAGAGTCTCTGAAGTTCTGGATTGTGGTTTGTTGATTTTCTTTTGCAGTGTTGTTGCTCCTGCAATGCCCTTCACTCCATCCTGATGGGCACTGTATGGCACCCCCTGGTCAGAGACAAAAAATTGAATTCCTTGGAGGTCGATTTTCTCTGCTGTAACATGGTCCCCTCTCTCCTTGTGTCTGGTGTGGCTCTCCGACCCCATCCCTCCTGTTCACAATCCTTGCAATTACCGTATTACATAGGTTTACCCTTGAGTGTCTCAATGTGGCCTGGGTGAGTTTGGTACTAGGAGCGACCTATTAGGGAGTACATACGGCGCTTAATTTTCTGGGATTGGGATACTTCACTTAATATAATTGTTTCTAATGACATCCATTTCCCAGCAAATTCCAGTAATTCATCATTTTTGATGGCTGAGTAGTACTCCATTGTATAGATGTACCACAGTTTCCTTATCCACTCGTCAACTGTTGGACATTTAGGTTGATTCCATGACTTTGCTATTGTAAACAGTGCTGCTATGAACATAGTCGTGCTTGTGCTATCGAGGCGAACCTCTGCTGCATGGGGGGTTATTCCCAAAAGTGGAATAGCAGGGTCATATGGCATTTCAATCTTTAATTTCTTTAAGAATCTCCAGACGGCTCACCAGAATAGCTGTATGAGCCTGCATTCCCACAAGCAATGTAGCAGAGTTCCCCTCTCTCCACATCCTCTCCAGCACTTGTTGTTGTTTGTATTGTGGATCTCACCCCGGTCAGGATGGTAGCTCAGAATATTTTAAAGAAATTTCGCTACATACAGCCTGTGTGCTGGCTTGACCTTTAAGATGATTGGTTGCCCATTTCCCCACCCTGGAATTCCCATTACTGTTTCTGCCTTTATAAGATGGCTGCAGACTTACAATAAATGAGTTCCTGCTTGACTAGACTACCTGTCCTGTCTGATTGTCCTCAGGAAGGAGGATTGAGAGTGGGCGGACAGTGAACTCACCTTTTCCCGATCCCCCTTGTGGAGGACGTGTGGGACTCTCTGCAGGATTGAGCTGCAATCCCCAGGGACACCCCACATCTGGCGCCCAATGTGGGACATGAAGAATTCATGGAGTGTTAAAGAATTTGATCGGGACAAGCAGTCTGTGAGGTGAGTGAGACCCCAAGAGATGGGTAACACAACTAATAAGCCTATAGTCCTGGCGCTTAAAGTGTTGAGATATATGCTTAAGAGTAGTCCTTACACCTCATCAGAGAGGAGGGCCCAGAGGAAAGTTTGACATACACATTAAAGGATGCTCCAGAGATGGGGGGAGGAGGCACTGAGAGGTAGAGAGGGAGGGGGGAAAGGAAGGGAAAAGGGGAGAGGGAGCTAGAGCGTCCAGAGTGGGGTGGAGGGAGGAAGGGGACCTGTGTACCTATTAAGTTTGTATGAGCAGTAATAAATAAATTAATTAATTAATTAAAAAAAGAAGTGGGGGAAGGTGGGTAGATTGCTAGTAATATTATGAAGTAAGAGTCTTCAGAGTTTTCTATTGTATTCAGTGATTTTTTTTATTATTTATTCAATTGTGCATGTATGTGAGTGTGAACGTGTTTGTATTTGTGTGTGTGTGTAGGACGAATTCGGGAACCACCATTGACTGCCTCCACCTCCTCCTTGTTTACTCTGCCCCAAGATTCACAGGTTACACCTTACCAGGACCAGAAGTGCAGACTTCCCCCACTTCTGCCCAGTGCCTATACGTGGGATCTAGGATCTGAATTCAGGACCTTCCACCTGCAAGACAGAGGCTTAACCCCTGAGCCACCTCTCCAGCCCCTCAATATGTTTGTTAGTAAAAAAGGAATAACTCTTAAAAAAAAGTAGAAGGTTCTCTGTTCTTTAAAAAATGGACAACCTCCCCTCACACTGTAAGGAGCCATAAATATGTGTCTTAAAATCTCTTCTAGGGACTAGAGGCCTCAATGTTAAGACTACTGGCCAAAAAGTATTTTAGAATGAGGCTGTGGTTTTAGCACCTTTGATCTCCCCAGAGAATATGTGGGAACCGGACCTATGGATAAAGGTGCTTCTCCTTGCTAGGTGTTTTTCATAATTAAGCCAAGTTGCTGGATTTAAGTAATATGAGGTCTTTTTTTAAATAGGGTTTTCATAAATGTTAATCTGCCTTTGATAAAGCTTTCAAGGGCAATTTTAAGATAGTTACTTGTAAATTGTACAGTTGCTGGTAAAATGTTCATGTGCTTGTATGCTTATATGTTCTGTGTTTACATGTTGTGTGTCTTGTGTTTCAACATAAAAAAAAATCTGTGGCCACTTCAATTTCTTTTTCATTTCTGTTGCATGCTAAATTAAAATTTTGCCATGCCATTTTTAAATACATGTGTATGTACTTAAAAATCAAAACAAGTAATTTTGATCTGTTTCAGACAGCCTTTATGTATTTAATCTTCTCTTTGGACTGCTAAATTCCCATATTTACCTGGACGAAAGCCCCATCTCACCCTTAATGATTTAGATCCAAATCCTCTTCAGGGAGAAAAAACACCCAATCTTCTTACAGCACCTTAAGGGACATCAAGGACTACCTGTGTTTTTAATCTCAAGATAATGCTGAAGCAAATAAAATGGCCTCTGCCCATATTTTATCCACCAATTTGGAAGGCGCTCAAGGTCTGCATGACCTCACTCATATTAATTGGAGGGGACTTCACAAGAAATTCCCTGAAATTCCTATGAAAGACCTAAAGAAAATTGTGCACATGTGTTACCAGCCATTCTCACAGAAGCCACCATTACAACAATTAGGGGTAAATACCCATGGACTGAGACCCAATTCTCTATGGCAGACGGATGTCACACATTATTCTCCATTTGGTAAGCTTAAATGTATTTTTATATCTTTTGACACATTCTCCCAATCCAATAGGGCTCCAGCCCACACAGGAGAAAGCTCTAAACGTGCTCAATCTCATTTTTTACAATGTTTTGCTACACTAAGACTACCACAAAAAAATAAAAACTAATAATGGGCCATGCTTTATAAGCAAAAGCCTACAGGACTTCTTTACACTATGGGTGTTTCAACACACTACAGGAATTCGTTACAACCCACAGCGCCAACACAATCATCAAAATATTAAGACCCAATTACAAAAGCAAAAGGGGTAATAAGCCCCCACCAATAATTAAATAACATTCTCAATTTTCAAATAAATCAAATAGAGTCCCACTTCCAAAAACATTGAGGGCAACAAGAAATATCGCCCTTGAGATAGATTTTATTATCTCCCCACAGGCCATGGTGAATGCGGGATGGACCATCGTGTTGGTCCTCATCAGATGAAAATCATCTTGATAGTGTTCCTCACATGGACATACTTACTACTATGCCCATGGATCATCAGAGGACTTGTAATGCTTTTGCTATTGCTACCGGTAGAACTTATGGGAGAGATTGCTTTGGAGCTATGTAATTAATCCCAGTATGCTACAACCAATGGGTTAGGGGTTAGTCTCCCAGCCCATGGCCTTTATTGTTGGACTTACTTTGCTATGGATTATATAATACAAAACAATCATACTACACAACAAAAGATGATTATGCTTGCACAGATCCTAGAGGAGACACCCACTAGAGGCCTTCAGGACCCTTGGATACAATTGGCCCTCCAACAGGTTGCTCAGGTACTTCAATAGAGAGGACTACCCTAAGAATGTAGCCACCTTCAGCACGTGCTCCCCTGAGGTTTGCTTGAGGAACAATTATTTGAGCCTACCTCATTACAAAACAAAAAAGGGGGACATATGGGAACCTCAGTTTAGGTGACCTCAATAATCTGGCAAGTGGGACTGGAGAGGAGGCTCAAGGTTAAGCCTCTGCCTTGCAGGTTGAAGGTCCTAAGTTCAGTTCCTAGACCCCACGTATAGATGCCAGGCGGAAGCGGGGGTGGCCTGCATTTCTGGTCCTGGTAGGGCAGAGCCTGTGAATCCTGGGACAGAGTAAACAAGGAGGAGGTGGAGGTGGTCCATGTTGGTTCCCGAATTTGCCTGTGGTTCTACACACACACACACACACACACACACACACACACACACACCACACACACTCATGTGCAAATGAATAAAATAATAAAAAAATAATCTGGCAAGCTTAGACACAAATGTTTTGATGGAGAAACTCAGAAGGGGGCGGTTCAGGATGTTTTGAACAGCTCAGGATGATTTGATAGAGGAAGTCAGGAGGGAATGGCTCAGGATGTTTTGATGGAGGAAATCAGGAGAGTGTAACTCAGGTTGTTTTTTTAAAAATTTCACAATATACAGCCTGCATGCTGGCTTAACTTTAAGATGATTGGTTGCCCTTTTCCTCACCCTGGAATTTACTTTACTGTTTCTGCCTTTATAAAATAGCTGCAAACTTGCAATAAATGAGTTCCTGCTTGACTAGACTCCCTCTTACATCTGATTGTTCTTGGGAAGGAGGACTGGGAGCCAGCAGACAGTGCACTCACCTTTCCCCAACTCCCCTTGTGGAGGACCCGTGGGACGGTCTGCAGGATGGAGCTGCGATCTCCGCCCCCCCTCATACAACTTATCAAAATCCTTGGGACACAATGAAAGCTGTTTAAAGAGGTAAATTTATACCTCTTAATGCCTATATAAAAAATAGAAACATCACAAATAACAATGCATCTTAAAGCTTTAGATACACAGGAACAATCCTATCACAAAAGCAGTAGAAGAGAGGAGATTAGCAAAAGCAGGGGAGAAATATCCAAAATTGAGATATGGAAAACGATACAGAGAATAAACCAGTCAAAAAATTGGTTCTTTCACAAAATAAGAAATCCAGGAAATGTTAATGAATCCTTACACATCATCAGAGAGGAGGACCCAGAGGGAAGATTGACATGAACAGTAAAAGATGCTTCAGGAATGGGAGAATACTGAGAGAAAGGAAGGGAGGTGGGAAAGGAGTGGAAAAGTGGGGAGGGAGCAAGGGGATGCAGGGAGGGGTGGAGGGAGGAGGGGAATAGGATATCTATCAAGTTTGTATGAGTGGAAAAAATAAAAAAAAATTAAAAAGCTGGTTGTTTGAAAAAAATCAATAAGATTGATACTCCCCTAGCTAAATTTACCAAAAATCAAAGAAAACCCAAATTAACAAAATTAGAAATGAAAATGGAGTTATCACTATTGATACCCAAGAAATTAAGAGAACTATAATGTTACATTTCAAAAAATTATACTAAGTGAAATTTGGTAACACATAGGAAATGGATGAATTCCTAAGTAAGCGCAACTTACTTAAATTGATTTAGGAAGCTTTGAATTATTTAAATAGTCCTGTAACATTTGAGGAAATTAATGAAAAACTTTAAATCTTCCCAGCAAATAGTGTTCTGGACGGGAATCAGCAGTTATATCAAACATTTATGCAGCTAATAATACCAATATTCCTTAAATTGTTCCATCAAATAGCAAAGGAAGGAACACTACCAAATTCTTCCTGTAAAGCTATTATACTAATTCCAGAACTTAACAAAGATACACTTAAAAAAGAAAATTATAGGCCAATTTTTTTGATGAACACAGAAGCAAAGATTCAACAAAACCTTAGCAAATTGGATTCAAAAACATATCAAAAAGATCATTCACTATGATCAAGTAGGCTTTATCCCAGGCACACAAAGTGCAGGTCCAGTTATAATCTTCTACATGTGGAGATCCAGTTTTGCCAGCACCATTTGTTGAAGATATTGTTCTTTTTCCATTGGATTTTTTAAGCCCCTTTGTCAAAGACCAAATGGCTGTAATTTTGTCAGCTTACTTTTGGGTCTTCAACCTTATCCATTGATCTCTGTGTCTATTTTGGAACCAGTACCAGGCTGTTTTTACAACTATGGATTTGTAGTATAGACTAAGGTTTGGTATGGTAATACCTCTATCAGTGTTTTTGTTACTCAGGATTGCCTTTGCTACCCTGGAACTTTTGTGCCTCCATATGAATTTTGAGATGGTTTGGTCAACTTCTTTGAAGAACTGCTTTGGGATTTTAATTGGTATAACATTGAATTTGTATATTGCCTTTGGTAGGATGGTCATTTTTACGATATTGATTCTGCCAATCCAGGAACATGGGAGGTCTTTCCACCTTCTGGTGTCTTCTGCTATTTCTTTCTTTAGGGTTTTAAAGTTTTCATTGTAAAGGTCTTTTACCTCCTTGGTTAGGTTTATACCTGATTGGACCCGACTCTATATAAGCCCAAACACTTCCTCAAAAAAATCGAGTCTGCAGCTAACTTGTCCTCTGCCTGTTGCTTCTAGCCTGACTCCTGGGGTCTGGTTAGTGACCTTGTTGTCAGCTCGCCCATTTGCCTCGTCTTCCCTCCAGCTGGCCCGGTGGGATTTCGGCAACATCTGGCACTCCAAAGCGGGGTGGCGCTGCCTTTGGTGTAGATGAGACACCTCTCTGGTAAAGTTTGGTGAATGGCCACTTTGGTTTTGTTCTGTGTGCGTCATTGCTTGAAGTGAGCAGGTGGCCTCCTCCTCTTTACCTTTCCCTGTTTGTCCTTAGGGACACAGTCACTCACTTGATTGATGATTACGGAGCCCCAATCACTTGCTTGATTTGCTGATGATCAAGGAGCCCCTTTTAAGGTTAGGAACGCAATCACTCATTTGATTTCCCCATGATCAAAGGGTCCCTCTAAATTAAGCTTTTCCCAGCAAGTTTACATGAGAAATTGGTCCCCTTAGAACTCAGAGCCCAGGTTCGATTATATTGAATCAGCCTGACTGGGGGCATATGGCCAAGGGAAGTAACGAACCCCTGAAGTCCCTCACTAAACACAAGACACTTAGATCCAAAACACCTCTGTATAGATCCTGCACTCTCTCTTCTTGGACGTTGGTTACACTTTTAGGAGTTGTTTTCACTTTGACCTTGGTTCTAGTTGTTTCTTTTTATTTTCTGCGCTTTTTCACCTTGTTCACTCACCTTCTATTCATCCCTGTTCCATTAGGGAACCTTTCCCTCTATAATGCATATTTTACCATCCTATCAGAAGACACCCCAGCTGACTGCTCTTAGGGCTCTACTAGACTTATGTAGGATAAAAGTGACGCTGAAGGACTTAGAAGATTTTGGGGAGGAAGCTTTAATCTTTGCTCCTTGGATTTCCCCAGAAAATTTCTGGGACCCATAGATTTGGATGGGAGTGCTTTTCCTGGCCTGTTAAGAGGGAAGTCCAGGATGGCCATATGCTTTCAGCCTAACCCTCTTTGTTTCCATCCTCCTCAGCATCGTAGCAAGCCTGAAAGGATCCTCCTCCACAGAGGAAGTGATTAATTGCTACAATGTAACTTGTGGAAAGAACCCAAAATTACTCCTTTGTTATTCCTCCAGATCCTTCCCTTCCTTGGTCAAGAATTCTGCCAAGGGCTCACAGGTCCATGGGGGGAACATTCCACTCCCTGCCAACATTCCCTTCCCTCCTTCTTTTCTTCCTGTAGCTCTTGACTCCCCCTTTCTCCTGGCTGTATTTTCTGCTTCAAATGATACTGGTCTCCCAATATGTGTCTTAAATCTCTCCTAGAGACTAGAGGCCTCAAGGTTAAGTCTGCTGGCCTGGAGGAATTTTGGAATGAGCCTGCGGTTTTAGCACCTTTGATCCCCCCAGAGAATATGTGGGATCTGGGCTATGGACAAGAATTGATAGATGTTTTTCATAATTAAGCTAAACTGCTGGACTTAACTAATATGAGGTCTTGTTTTAAATGAGGTTTTCATAATGTTAATATGCCTTTGATAAAAGCTTTCAAGGGTAATTTTAAGACAGTTGCTGGTAAGTTGTACAGCTGCTGGTAATATATTGTTCATGTGTTTATGTTCTGTATTTACATGTTGTGTGTCTTGTGTCTGTGGCCACTTCAAATTTTTTCATTTCTATTGTACGCTAATATTAAATTTTGGCATGCCATTTTTTAGATACATGCATGCATATTTAAAAATGAGAACAAATAATTTTGGTAACATCTAAAGCCTTAACTAAAGTTTTATATCGATCACAATTTTTTTTGTGACTTTTCTTTCATACAAATTTTCTTACAGGTTTTTTCCATATATTCCCAAAATAACAAAGCTTGGTTTCCAGGTCCTCAGGGCATCCATTCAGACCTCAGACATTCCTAAAGGTCACAAAGGCCCATTGTAAGCCTGGCTATCCTCCACTGAAGCTATGTCTTACTAATTTCCAATTGTTAGGTTCTGATTCATGTCTCCCCAGCTGTTCTGGATCATTTCTGTGCCTGTGCTCCCTACAAACCCTCCACCTGCTTCTGCCCTGACAAAAATCTCCTTCTCTCTGCCATACTTGAATTCCCCTTTGGGATCATGATTCCTTCTCTGTGATGGTCTCATGAATGGTAGTCAATGACAGGTAAGGCTCCACACGATGGTGGTATCCAACCTAAAAAAAGCACAGTCACTTATATTCCGTGCAGCTGAATTGGCTTGGGGTTGCCTCGGCTATCATGGTTCCCACTAAAAAGTTTACAAATAAATAAAAGGGTGAAAATGTGGCACTATCAATTGAGGGAGGCCCTAGCCTAGGCTCCTGACTCCAGGAGGTCTGGCTACAGACAAGCCTGAACAAGTTTAGACATGGCCCAGACATGTTGCAATAGAGGAACCATACAGGCAGAGAGATGGACAACCAATGAGAAGGAAGGATGAATAACCAATGGGAAGAAGGAATGAAGAACCAATGGAAAGGAAGAATGAACAAGCAATGGGAAGTGGCCATCTAACCTGGACACCTATTAAACAGCTAAATGATTGGTGGCTGCTGTCCCTCTTCCCCCTGAGCAGGGATGTGGCCACATCTGGTTGGACATTGACCCTATATTAGCCCAAACACTTTTCAAATAAAGCTGAATTTTCAGCCAACTCGTCCTCTTCCTGCTGCTTCTTGCCTGACTCCCGGGGTCTAGGTAGTGACCCGTTAATGGCTCATCCATTTGCTTTGAGCCCACGAGGCCCCCGTCGTTTCCTGTCTTCCCCCCCACTGGCCCTGTGGGGATTTGGCAACAGGTCACCATAAACTACTGCAAATAAGTAGTGAGATATCTGGTTAAGCTCACTCGCTTTCCTTCCTGGTCACTTGCAATTGAGGGAGTTTAATCTCACTAGTCAGGGAGGGTATAGAGTCTGGTGGATAGATGGTACCTATCCTGCAAATGGGAGAATGACCCCCACCTCACAGAAGTCTCCTACTCTTATTCCATCTACCTTTGAAATCTACTCTTATAGTAGGACTCCATTTTAACAGTCTTTTATCTCTGGCTAGGAGTTGACATCCAATACCAATTAGGATGGAGTAAAGGGTGGTGCAGGAACAGCAAAACTGAAAACAACAACAAACGATAATTCAGAACATCAGAGACTCTAAATTAATCATCTGGAACCAGACTAGCCAATCTCTCTCTATCCTAAAGCTCAGGGAAATTTGTGAAAGTGGGAGCAATAAGATCATAAGAGCCTAAAGTTGGAGAGGAGCTTAACTCCACAAAAGTTAGAGTCAAAATAACCATAATAGGACTTTACATGATCCAAGCAGTTACTGACATATCAATGACCTCCCAAAGTCTAGCATGGATTATAGGCACTAGGATCTTTAGAGATTAGGGATTAACAGTCACTATAGTGTTCCCATACTAAAGGGGAGCACAAGAAAGGACTCTAGGCAATGCTACTGTGTCCATACACCTCATTAGAGTAGAAGATGTAGAGGGAAGTTTTACATTCACACTAAAGGATACTACAGGGGTTAGGAGGAGAAGAGGGTGACACTGGGAGAAAAGGAGGCAGGCAGATGAAAGGAAGGGAGAAAGGGGGAGGAGATTGTAGTACCTATTAAGTTTGTATGAGTGGGTAAATAAATAAATAAACACAAGGAAAAAATTCTTGTTCTACCTCAGTTGGAGTACACATGGGAACATGGAATTAGAAAGCAGATTTGCCCCAAGAAAGGTAGTCCACATACCAGAATAAGGAAGAAATTCCAATGAAAATTTTAGAAGACAGTTGTATTTTCCTGGTTGCTAGATTTGATGGGATGAAATTCTATGAAAGAAGTCAGAGGAATGAGTAAGTTTGATTAAGCAATATTATAGTGTTCATATAAACAAGATAAAGGGGAACACAAAAGAGAACTCTAGGTCATGCTACTAGAGTCCTTACACCTCAGCAGAGAGGAGGACCCAGAGGGAAGCTTGACAAGGACACTAAAATATACTCCAGGAATGGGAGGAAGGGGTGTTGGGAGAAAGGGAGGGAGGGGGAAAAGGGGGGAGGAAGCAAGGGGATCCAGGGAATGGTGGAGGGAGGAAGAGTAATGGGGTACCTATAAAATTTGTGTGAGTGGAAAAAATAAATTAAAATAAGAAAAAGAAGTCAGAGAAATGAACAAGTTTAATTAATCAGTATTTTTAAAAATTGTCCATGAAATGTATTTATATATTTTTATTTATTTCTACTCATACAAACTTAACAGGTACAGCGGTTCCCTCCCTTCCTCCACCCCCCTGAACCCCTGTGCTCCCTCGTTCCCTCACCTATCCTTCCCCTTCCCACAATGCCTCCCCTCTCACCAGAGCATCCTTTAATGTGCATGCCAAACTCTCCTCTGGGTCCTTCTCCCTGATGAGGTGCAAGAACCAAGTGGCATTTCCCAAAATCCTTTCCTTAAGCATAGGAACACTACTGTGGCTATCAATCCCTAGCCTCCAAGGATCCTAGTGCTTTTAATCCATGCTAGACTTTGAGGGATTAATAATGTGAGGTCAGGCAAAGTCCTATTGTGATTGCTTCAGCCCTAACTTGTGTGGAGTATCTTGCATATCATTACTCCTCCAATCCTTGTGCTCTTAAAATCTTACCGCCCCCTCTTCTACAAATTTCCCTGAGCTTCAGGATGGGGAGAGATTAGGCTGGCCTAGTTCCAGGTGGTTGATATAGAATCTCTGATGTTCTGAATTATGGTTTGTTGATTTTTTTTCAGTTTTGTTGCTCCTGCAATGCCTTTGATTCCATCCTGATGGGTACTGGATGTCCAATTAATCAGTATTATAGTGGCTTTTTTATTTTGTTAATATATGGAAAAGCCTTTAAGAACACAATGACATTTTCATTTGTAGCCCTATTAATGATCAAAATCAAGTTAGATAATCTTTCATGAAAGAAAGCTTACAATCTATCAGAAAAACAATTGTGATTGATATAAAACTTAAGTAGTTCAGGCCTTAGATGAAAATTATTTGTTTTTATTTTTAAGTATGCATATATGTATTTAAAAATGGAATGGAAAATTTTTATATTAGCGTGCAACAGAATGAAAAAAAATTGAAGAGGACACAGATTTTTTTATGTTGAAACACATGACACACAAACATATAAACATAAAAGCACATGAACAACATACAATTTACCAGCAACTGTACAATTTACTGGCAACTGTCTTAAAATTTCCCTTGAAAGCTTTATCAATGATAGATTAACATTTGGGAAAACCTTGTTTAAAAGAAGATCTCACAGTAGTTAAGTGCAGCAGCTTAGTTTAATTATGAAAATCATTAAAAGCAGATCAAAGTTTAAAATTTTGTACCAAAACCAAATCACTATTTAAGACATTTTATATTTTATATAAAATTATATATATTATATATGTTATAAATTTGTGTTTAATTCTCGCTCTCTCTCTTTTTTTACTAGCAAGGAAAAATATCCTCATCCATAGGTCTGGTTCCCACATACTGTGTCATGAGATCCATGGTGTTAAAACCGCAGCCTCATTTCAAAATTTCTCTAGACCAGCAGCCTTAATCTTGAGGTCTATAGACAGTAGGAGAGATTTATTTTAATTTTTTATTATTTATTATTATTATTATTTATTCAATTGTGCGTGTGTGTGTATGTGTGTGTGTGTGTATGTGCGTGTGTGTGTAGAACCACGGACACACCCGGGAACCACCATGGACCTCCTCCACCTCCTTGTTTACTTTGCCCCGGGATTCACAGGTTCCCTACCAGGACCAGAAGCCCAGGCCGCCCCCACTTCCACCTGGCGTCTATACGTGAGATCTGGGATCTGAACTCAGGACCTTCCGCCTCAGGCTTATCCCCTGAGCCACCTCTCCAGCCCCAGTAGGAAAGATTTTAAAGTCACACATATTTGGAGCTCCTTACAATGTGAGGGGAGGTTGCCCATTTTTCTAAAGAACAGAGATGAGACTGAAGAGGAATAGATGAAACAAGGAAGATATCAGACCCAAATGTCTTGTGGTTAGTGGGAGAATTCCATGGTTCATTACTCCCCCAGTCGTATGCCTACACGGTGTCTCCAGGTCAGGCCAATTCAATGTTATCAACCTAGATTCCAAGTTCCCAGGGGATCAATCTCTCTTGAAAATTCACCAGGTCAAGCCTTGGTTTAGAGGGGATAATTAGGAAATTGAATAAGCGAATGTGTTCCTTACCTTAAGGGGGGATCCCTGACCTTTGGCAAATCAAATGAGCAATTGTGTTCCTAACCTTCTGAGGAAAATGATGGACAGACAGGAGAAGGGTAAAAGAAGGGGGATACCTATTCACCTTCAGGCACCATAAGCACATGGAACACAAACCCAGAGGAAGTGGCCAAACTTCAGATGTTATTTAAATTATTTGTTCTTATTTTTAAGTATGCATACATATGTTTAAAAAGGGCATGCCAAAATAGTGGTCATAGAGAGCTCACAGTGGTCAGAGCTCACAGTAGTCATAAACAGATCACTCTGATAATACCTCATACTGGTGATAGACAGCTCAGAATGGTCATAGATCATGTTTATCACAGATGTTATAGTACAGTGTTCACAGACAGTTCAAAGGGGTCATTTAGACATAGATTACAGTTGTCATAGCTCATGATGGTGATACTATACTTGATCTTAGCCAATAGGCTGAGAAGCAATCATCATGATGGTGATAGAAAGATCGCAGTGGTCATAGCTCACAATGATCATAGAAAATAAATAAAGCACACTGAGAGTTCACAGTGGTCATAGCTTATAGTGGTCATAAAGAGTGGTTGTAGGTCAGATTGGTCATAGAGAGCTAACAGAGACCATCGAGAGATCACAGTTGTAACAGCTCATAGTTTTCATAGATCACAGAGGTCATAAATGGCTCATAGTAGCCATGAAGTGCTCACAATGCTCATAGATCATAGTGCTCATAGAGAGCTCACACTGGTCATAGAGTACTCACAGTGGTCATAAAGAGCTGAAAGTGATCATAGAGCTGTCACAGTGATCTTAGACAGCTCACAGTTGCCATAGAGAGATCATAGTGCTCATAGCTCACAGGGGTTATTGAGACCTTATTGTGATTATAGCTCACAGTGGTCAGAGAGAGTTCACAGTGGCTATAGACAGGTCATAGTTATCATATCTTATAGTGGTCATAAAAAGATCACAGTGGTCAGACAGAGCTCAGTGGTGATACCTTATAATGGGCATAAGGAGCTTACCGTGTTCATAGATCCTAGTGGTCATTAGGAGCTCATAGTGGTCACATAGACCACAGTGGCGATAGAGACATCATAATCATCATAGAGAGCTTGCAATGGCCATAGCTTACAGTGGTCATAAAGAGCTCAGAGTGATTACAGCTCACAGCGCTCATGATGGACACAGAGAGCTCAGAATGGTCATAGATCATAGTCATCAGAAAAAGCTCACGTGGTCACAGCTAATAGTTGCCATAAAAAACTCGCAGTGTTCATAAATCATACTCCTCAGAGAGCTCACAGTGGTCATAGCTCATAGTGGTCATAGATATCTCATAGTGCTCATAGTTCTTAATGGTCATAAAGAACTCATGATCATCTCAGAGAACAAACAGTGGATCTAGCTCACAGTGTTGATTGAGAGCTCCCAGTGGCCATGGCTTATAGTGGTCATAGAGTATTCACAACGATCATGTGTCATAGTGCTCATAGTGAGCTGACAGTGGTCAAAAAGTGCTCACAGTTATTATAGAGGGCTCAAAGTGATCAGAGAGAGGTAGCAGTATTCATACAGAGCTCAAAATTTTAATAGAGAGTTCATAGTTGTCAGAGTTCACAGATGTCTAAGAGAGCTCATAGTGGTCATAAAGACCTCAAGGTGGTCATAGAGAGATCATAGTAGTCATAGTTCAAAGTGGTCAAAAAGAGCTCACAGTGGACATAGAGAGCTCACTTATAATGGTGATAAAGAGGTCACAGTGATCATAGCTCACAATGGCCATAATTTGCTATCAGTGTTCATATCTTCTACTGTCATAAATCATCATGGTCATAGAGAGCTCACAGTGGTGATAGGGAATTCATAGTGGTCATAGTGAGATCACAGTGGCCATAGATATGTCACAGTTGTCCTAAAGAGCACGTAGTGTTCACAGATCATAGTGGTCATACTTCACAATGGTCATAGAGAGCTCATAATGTACACAGAGAGCTCACAAGGATAATAGATCATAGATGTCAAAAAGAGCTCAAATGGTCATAGCTCATAATGGTCATAAACAGCTCACAGCTGTCATAGCTCACAGTGTTCATAGAGAGCTCATAGACTTCTTGGAGAGTTCACAGTGGTCATAACTCAAGAGTGGTCATAAAGAGGCCACAGTGGTCATAGTTCACAATAGCCACAAAGAGATCACAGTGGTCATAGAGAACTCACAGTAGTTTCAGTTCACACTGGGCATTGGTTATTCATAATCATTATAAAGAGCTCACAGTGATCATAGCTCATAGTGTTGATAGAGAGTAGACATGGTCAGAGATCACAGCATTCATAATGAGCTCACAGTTGTAATAGTGAGGTCTAAGTGGTCATAGAGTGGTCACAGCATTCATAATTCATAGTGGTCATAAACAGTTCACAATAGTCACAGAAATCTCACTATGGTTATAGCTCATAATAGACATAGAAATCTGATAATAGGAATTGCTCACAGGTCTCATAGAAAGCTCACAGTGGTCATGGCGTGCTCACAGTGGTCATAGACAGCTAACAGTGGTCATTGCTCACAGTAGTTATAGCTCAGAGTGGCTATGGAGAATTCACAAATGTTATAAAGAATTCACAATGGTCATAGCTCATAGTGTTCATAAAGAGCTTATAGTCATCATAGGTCATAGTAGTGCTTGCAGTCATCATGAGAACTCACAATGGCCATAGAAAATTCATAGTAATCATAGAGAGCTTACAGTGGTTATAGCTCACAGTGGTCACGGAGAACTCATATTCATTATAGAGAGCTCACAGCGTTCATACCTCAGTGTTGACAGAGCACACAGTGGTCAAAGATAACTGTGGTCATAGAGAGCTCACGGTGATCATATCTCATGGTAATCATTTAGAGAACATAGTGGTCATAGATGACAGTGTTCACAGTTCATGTTCACAGTTCATTGTTGATTTAGTTAGCTCACAGTTGTCAAAGCTGGAAGTAGTCATAGTGAGAACATAATGTGTAATGAAAACTCACAGTGGCCTGGACCCCAGCCCCTCCCTCCGTGCCGACCCCTGCTAAGCTTCCAGGTGAGTAAGCAAGTGAGAGAGCCCCTCCCAGCCAAGCCCCCCACCCCGGAGCCACCGAGCCAGCACCCGCTTGGCCGCTGGCTTAGCCTGGGTCCTGCCCTGGACTCCAGCCCCTGTGCTCTCCCACCCCCGCACGCCTCCACTGCCTCCCCAGGTCCCAGGTGAAGAATTCTGCCATCAACATCAGACCCTCTGACTCTCTAGCCCACCAGGGACCAACGCAGGTGGTCCACGGAAGACACACTGCTACTCAGAATTCAATAGAGTCCAAAGGAAACTCAAACAAATCTCTAAGGAACAAAGGGAACACAGGCCATACATGTGGACTCCACAACAATCATTATATCACGTGGGTGATTCTTCACATCCAGTCCAAAGATAAGTAAATTTTTTTTTCTTTTTACCTTACTGATCCTTTCTAGTATCAATGCTAGTATCATACAGCCACCCAAAAAACATACAACTCCAGGGAGTACACCACTCACCCTCACATTTCACCAAGATACTAAATCGTAAAAGTGCACTACCATACTAATATTCACTCCCTGGTTACTTAACCCGACTTAACTGACGTACTAACAGCCTAGTAGCCTCATCTAGGATATAGCAATAACAATACACAAACATACCCAATCCAAGGTAAGCACTAGTAATAACTGGCAAGTGTAACAATACCAACTACATCCGTTCAGTGAAAAACACACAGAAAGGTCCTAAAAAACAAAACAACAATGCAAAGGTCAAAGTGCAGATCCACGAGAAACAAAATCCAAGAAGACCAATCTCCCGCCGAAAGAATCAATCCCATAATGATGGATTCCGACCAGAACAAATCCACAGAAAATAGCCATGAAAGCCAGACCCAACATAACAACTTTCAGAGTATGATCATTACCATGATTAATACTATGAAAGAGGAAATCCAAGAAGAGTTAAACAACCGTATCAACCACTTGGACAGGAACACAACAGGCACCTGGAGGAGTTGAGAAAAACAGTTCAAGAAACAAAAATAGGTATAGAGCAGTTAAAACAGTCTCAGGCAGAGTTTAAAATTGAACTAAAAGACAAGTTATCTTCAACCCAAAACTCAACAGAGAGTCTTATCAACAGAACAAATGAGGCAGAAAATAGAATTTCAGTTCTTGAAGACAAAGTGGGAGAATTAACCAGCTCAATGGAAGACATTGTTAAACCCAAAAAGATACTGGAGAGGAACCCTTAAGAGATATGGGACACCCTGAAGAAGCCTAACATGCGCATTCATGGAATACCAGAGCAAGAATCTCAAAATACCACACCGGAGGAAATATTTCAATTCATCATAAATGAAAACTTCCCACAACTAAAGAATGAGAGGCCTATCCAAATACAAGAGGCATTTCGCACTCCAAACAGATATGACCAAAACAGAAGCTCGCCACGGCAAATAATAGTCAAAACACTCCACATTCAAGACAAAGAAAAGGTGCTGAGAGCTTCAAGAGAAAAAAAGCAACTCGCTTTTAAAGGTAAACCTATTAGAATAACAAATGACTACTCTATGAAAACAGTAAAAGCAAGAAGAGCTTGGAGAGACATACTTCAAGTATTAAATGAGCAAAAATGCCAACCCAGACTGATATACCCGGCAAAACTATCTGTCATGATTGAGGGAGAAAGAAAAGTTTTCCAGCACAAAGACAACTTGAAGGGATACATGTCTACCAAACCAGGCCTTCAAAAAATACTAGAAATGATACTCAAACCTGAAAAAAAGAACAAGCATATCCAGGAGGACAGAAGGGAAATATAATACCACCAAAATATAAATATCAAACAACATGCTTACAAAATCTACTAAACATAAAAAATGTCCAGATTAAAAATAATTTCTCCATTATAACATTAAATGTCAATGGTATTAACTCACTGATTAATAGACATAGATTACAAACTTGGATTAAAAACCATAATCCAACGACCTGGAAACTTCCTTCAGGAAACTCATCTCACCACAAAAGATAGGCCCATCCTAAGATTGAAAGGCTGGTCCAAAATCTTGCAAGCTAATGGAACCAGGAAACAGGCAGGGGTAGCAATTATGCTTTCAGACAAAGTGGACTTCAAACCAAAGAAAATCATAAGAGACACAGATGGATAGTACATTTTAATCCCAGGTACAATTTACCAGGAAGACGTCACAATACTGAACATATATACACCCAATATGGTCTCCTCCACATTCATTAAGAAAACCCTACAGCGTCTAAAGCAAGAAATCAACCCCCAAACGATAATTCTTGGGGACTTCAACACCACCCTCTCGACATGGGATAGATCAAAAGGTCAAAAGCTTAAGAGAAACACTTTGGAACTAATCAAACCCTGAAAGAAATGGACCTTACAGATCTCTATTGAACTTTTCATCCACACACCAAAGAATACACATTTTTTATCAGCAGCACACGGAACTTTCTCCAAAATAGATCACATATTGGGCCACATATACAGGAAAGTTAAAATTCTAACCTGTGTCCTATCAGACCACCATGGCCTAAAGCTGGACATCCACAACACAACAAACAAGAGAAAATACACTAACTCCTGGAAACTTAACAATATGATGCTGAATGAGAACTGGATTCAGGAAGAAAATAAAAAGAAAATTCAAGATTTCCTGAAATTGAACGATAATGAAAATACAACTTACCAAAATCTCTGAGAAACAATGAAAGCTGTCCTAAGAGGTAAGTTCATAGCTCTTAATGCCTACATCAAAAAAAATGGAAACATCAGAAATAAATAACTTAACAATGCAGCTTAAGGCTTTAGAGAGAATAGAGCAATCTGATCCCAAAAGTAGTAGAACAGAGGAGATTAGCAAAATAAGGGGAGAAATATCCAAAATCGAGATTAGGAAAAAGATAAAGAAAATCAACCAATCAAAAAGCTGGTTCTTTGAAAAAATCAATAAGATTGATACATCCCTAACTAAATTAACCAAAAGCAAGAGAGAGAAAACCCAAGTTAACAAAATTAGAAATGAACATGGAGTTATCACTACTGATACGCAAGAAATCCAGAGAATTATAACATCATATTTCAAAAACCTATACTCTGTGAAGTTTGACAACACAAAAGAGACGGATGAACTTCTAAGTAAACACAACTTACCTAAATTGAATCAAGAAGTTGTGAATTATTTAAATAGTCCTATAACGTATAAGGAAATTGAAGAAGTAATCTCGATTCTTCCCACCAAAAAATGTGCTGGACCAGATGGATTCAGCACAGAGTTCTACCAGACATTTGAGGAGTTAATAACACCAATACTCCTTAAACTGTTCCATCAAATAGCAAAGGAAGGAACACTACCAAATTCCTTCTATGAGGTTAATATCGTGTTAATCCCAAAATCGAATAAAGATTCACTTAAAAAAGAAAACTATAGGCTGATCTCTCTGATGAACACAGATGCAAAGATTCTCAACAAAGTCTTAGGAAATTGGATTCAAAAACATATCAAAAAGATCATTCACAGGAACCAAGTAGGCTTCCTCCCCGGCACACAAGGTTGGTTCAACATACACAAATCAATAAATGTAATTCATCATGTAAACCAGTCGAAAGTCCAAGACCACATGATACTCTCGATACATGCAGAAAAAGCCTTTGATAAGATCTAAGAGCCTTTTATGATCAAAATGCTAGAGACAGTAGGAATGGAAGGAATCTTTATCAATATAATAAAAGCTGTATACAACAAGCCCACAGCAAGGATTATGCTCAATGGGGAAGAATTGGAAGCATTCCCAATTCAATCAGGAACTAGACAAGGCTGTCCACTTTCACCACTTCTATTCAATATTGTACTTGAAGTCTTAACTGAAGTCAAAAGACAAGAAAGGGACATAAAAGGATTCAAATCGGCAAGGAAGAAGTCAAGCTATCCCTATTTGCAGATGACATGATCTTATACCTGAGTGATGCCAAAAACTCCACCAGGAAGCTCCTGGAACTAATTGAGAAGTTCAGCAGGGTGGCAGGATACAAAATAAATGTGCAAAAATCAGAGGGCTTTCTATATGCCCAGAATGAAAGAAGTGAAAAAGCCTTGAGAGAAACAATCCCATTTACTATAGCCCCTAAAAAAATGAAATACTTTGGTATAAACCTAACCAAGGAGGTAAAAGACCTTTACAATGAAAACTTTAAAACCCTAAAGAAAGAAATTGCAGAAGACACCAGAAGGTGGAAAGACCTCCCATGTTCCTGGATTGGCAGAATTAACATCGTAAAAAGGACCATCCTACCAAAGGCAATATACAAATTCAATGTTATACCAATTAAAATCCCAAAGAAATTCTTTAAAGAAGTTGACCAGACAATCTCAAAATTCATATGGAGGCACAAAAGTTCCAGGGTAGCAAAGACAATCCTGAGTAATAAAAACACTGCTGGAGGTATTACTATACCAAACCTTAGTCTATACTACAAATCCATAGTTGTAAAAACAGCCTGGTACTGACTCCAAAATAAACACAGAGATCAGTGGATAAGGCTTGAAGACCCAAAAGTAAGCCGACAAAATTACAGCCATTTGGTCTTTGACAAAGGGGCCCAAAGAATCCAATGGAAATAGGACAGCATCTTCAACAAATGGTGCTGGCAAAACTGGATCTCCATATGCAGAAGATTAAAGCTGGACCCGTACTTGTCACCATGTATAAGACTTAATTCCAAATGGATCAAGGACCTTGATATCAGGCCAGAGACTATAAAAACCATAGTTGAAAGGATAGGGAACTCCCTTGAGCTGATTGGGCTAGGCCAACATTTCCTAAACAGGCATCCAATGGCACAGTCACTGCTACCAACTCTCAACAGTTGGGATCTTGTGAAATTAAAGAGCTTCTGTTCAGATAAAGAGATTGTAACACGAGCTCAAAGGCAACCCATAGAATGGGAGAAAATCTTCACTACCACATATCTGATAGAGCTCTACTGTCCAGAGTGCACAAAGAACTTAGAAAACTAAACACCAAGGAAACCAATGGCTCAATTAAAAAATGGGCCCTGGAATTAAAAGAAACTTTACCAGGGATGAAATTAAAATGTCTAACAAATGTCTTCAAAAATGCTCCACTTCCTTAGCCATCAGGGAAATGCAAATCAAAACTTCCCTAAGATATCATCTTGCCCAAGTCAGGACGGCAAAAATTCAAAATACAAACAACAACAAATGCTGGAAAGGATGTGGAGAGAGGGGAACTCTCCTACATTGCTGGTGGGAATGCAGGCTCATACAGCCACTCTAGCAAGCTGTCTGGAGATTCTTAATGAAATTAAAGATTGAAATGCCATTTGACCTTGCTAGTCCACTTTTGGGAATAACCCCACATACAGCAAAATTTCACGTCGATAGCAAAATCACATCCATGTTCATAGCAGCACTTATAACAAGTGCTCTTATAACAAGACTCCAGTTTAACAGCTTTTTGTCTCTGACCAGGGGGTGACATACAATGCCCATCAGGATGGAGTGAAAGGCAGTGCAGGAGCAGCAAAACTGCAAAAGAAAATCAACAAACCACAATCTAGAACTTCAGGTATTCTATATCAACCACTTAGAATTAGGCCAGACTAATCTCTCCCCTTCCTGAAGCTCAGGGACATTTGCAGAAGAGGGGGCGGTAAGATTGTAAGAGCAAAAGGATGGGAGGAGCAATGATTTGCAAGATACTCCACACAAATTAGGGCCAAAGCAATCATAACTGGACTTTGCATGCTCTGCGTAATGTCCAATACACTATTGACCTCACAAAGTCTAGCATCTGCTAAAGGCACCAAGATCCTTGGAGGCAAGGGATTGAGAGCCACAGTAGTGTTCCTATGTCTAAGGGGAACACAGGAAAGGGTTCAGGGAAATGCCACTGGGTTCTTGTATGTACGTCATCGGAGAGGAGGGCCCAGAGGAGAGTCTGGCATGCACATTAAAAGACTCTCTGGGGATTGGGGGAGGAGGCACTGGGGGATGGGGAGGGAGAGATGAGGGGAGGAGGAGATGTACCTAAGGTATTTATTTTATTACTGGTAGTTTGGTTACAATCTGTCCAGCTTTATGGCCAAACATACTGTAACACCAGAGCCACACCATCTCTATTCATTGGCAGAGAGAGGGGTGATCCTTATTTGTCAGATCAGCATGTCTTGTCAAGTATACACAAGGATATTAACATCTTCTACCAACTCTCAGTATTTTATTCATCTGCTCAAGACCTAGTCTGACCTACCATACACTGGGCCATTCCCATCAGCATGAAAAATGTCCTGCAGGTTTGCTCTGGGCTTAATCCAACCACTTATTCTCCACAAATGTGTCCAGAGTGCAAAACCCTAAACTGTCAAGTTGATACCTGTGACTAACTGTGGTAGCTCCCTTTGGCTGTACTGAAACCTGAAGCAAAGAACAGCATTTTTTCAGAGTTGTGATTAGTATTATAGCTTTTATAGCACTAAATGCTGCCTTGTATAAACATAAAGCTCTCCCTATCTACCCCTTATTGCTTATGGAGAAACATTGTGTAATTTAGCATGCATATCAATAGACAGGGATAGACAAAAAACTCTACCTTGCAAAAAATGAGAGAAGAAGTATTGGTTATTAACTTCTTAAATGTCTGGTAGAACTCTATGCTGAATCCATCTGGTCCAGGACATTTTTTGGTGAGAAGATTTGAGATTACATCTTCAATTTCTTTATATGTTATAGGACTATTTGAATAATTCACCAATAGTACTTAAACTGTTCCAACAAATAGCAAAGGAAAGAACACTACCAAATTCCTTCTATGAAGCTAATATTGTTTTAATTCCAAAACCTAATAAAGATACACTTAAAAAAGAAAACTATAGGCCAATCTCTCTGATGAACACAGATGCAAAGATTGTCAACAAAGTCTTAGCAAATTGGATTAAAAAACATCAAAAAAATCATTCACGGGGACCAAGTAGGCTTTAACCCTGGGACACAAGGTTGGTTCAACATACGCAAATCAAAAAATGTAATTCATAATATAAACCAGTCCAAAGCCCAAGACCACATGATACTCTCGATAGATGCAGAAAAAGCTTTTGACAAGATCCAACAGCCTTTTATGATCAAAACGCTAGAGACAGTAGGAATGGAAGGAACCTTTATCAATGTAATAAAAGCAGTATACAACAAGCATACAGCAAGGACTATACTCAATGGGGAAAAACTGGAAGCATTCCCACTTCGATCAGGAGCTAGACAAGGCTGTCCACTCTCACCACTTCTATTCAATATTGTACTTGAAATGTTAGCTCAAGCGATAAGACAAAAAAGGGACATAAAAGGAATTAGAATTGGCAAGGAAGAAGTCAAGCTATCCCTATTTGCAGATGACATGATCTTATACCGGAATGATGCCAAAAACTCCACCAGGAAGCTCCTGGAACTAATTGAGAAGTTCAGCAGGGTAGCAGGATACAAAATAAATGTACAAAAATCAGTGGCTTTCCTATATGCCCAGAATGAAAGAAGTGAAAAAGCCCTGAGAGAAACAATCCCATTTACTATAGCCCCTAAAAAATGGAAATACCTTGGTATAAACCTAACGAAGGAGGTAAGAGACCTTTACAATGAAAACTTTAAAACCCTAAAGAAAGAAATTGCAGAAGACACCAGAAGGTGGAAAGACCTCCTGTGTTCCTAGATTGGTAGAATCAACATCATAAAAATGACCATCCTACCAAAGGCAATATACAAATTCAATGCTATGCCGATTAAAATCCAAAAGCAATTCTTTAAAGAAGTTGACCAGACAATCTCAAAATTCATATGGAGGCACAAAAGTTCCAGGATAGCAAAGACAATCCTGAGTAACAAAAACACTGATAGAGGTATTACTATACCAAACCTTAGTCTATGCTACAAATCCATAGTTATAAAAACAGCCTGGTACTGACTCCAAAATAGACACACAGATCAATGGATAAGGCTTGAAGATCCAGATATAAGCCCAGAAAACTACAGCCATTTGGTCTTTGACAAAGGGGCCCAAAAAATCCAAAGGAAAAAGAACAGTATCTTCAACAAATGGTGCTGGCAAATCTGGATGTCCACATGTAGAAGATTAAAACTGGACCCGTACTTGTCACCTTGTACAAGACTTAATTGCAAATGGATCAAGGACCTTGATTTAAAGCCAGAGTCTATAAAAACCATAGTTGAAAGGGTAGGGAATTCCTTCGAGCTGATTGGGCTATGCCAACATTTCCTAAACAGGCATCCAATGGCACAGTCACTGCTACCAACTCTCAACAGTTGAGATCTTGTGAAATTAAATAGATTCTGTCAGATAAAGAGATTGTAATGAGCTCAAAGGCAACCCACAGAATGGGAGAAAATCTTCACTATCACATATCTGATAGAACTCTCCTGTCCAGAGTACACAAAGAACTTAGAAAACTAAACTCCAAGGAAAACAATGACCCAATTAAAAAATGGGCCCTGGAACTTAAAAGAAGCTTTACCAGGAATGAAATTAAAATGTCTAACAAATATCTTCAAAAATGCTCCGCTTCTTTAGCCATCAGGGAAATGCAAATCAAAACTTTCGTGAGATATCATCTTACCCCGGTCAGGATGGCAAGAATCCACAATACAAACAACAACAAATGCTGGAGAGGATGTGGAGAGAGGGGAACTCTCCTGCATTGCTGGTGGGAATGCAGGCTCATACAACCACTCTGGCGAGCCCTCTGGAGATTCTTAAATAAATTAAAAATCAAAATGCCATATGACCCTGTGAGTCCACTTTTGGGAATAACCCCCCCATGCATCACTGGTTCATCTCGATAGCACAAGTGTGACCATGTTCGTAGCAGCACTGTTTACAATAGCAAAATTATGGAATCTACCCAAATGTCCAACAGTTGACGAGTGGATAAGGAAACTGTGGTACATGTAATACAATGGCGTACTACTTAGCCATAAAAAATGTTGTATTACTGGAATTTGCTGGGAAATGGATGTCATTGAAACAGTTATATTACATGAAGTATCCCAGACCCAGAAAATTAAGCACCATATGTACTCCCTAATAGGTGGCTCCTAGTACCAAACTCACCCAGCCCACCTAGAGACACTCAAAGATAAATCTCTGTAATACCTACAGTAATTGCAAGGATTATGAACAGGCAGCGTGGGGTATGAGGGCCACACCAGAAACAAGGAGAGAGGGGACCATGTAACAGCAGAGAAAATAGACCTCCATCAAGGACATCTGGTTAAGTTCACAGACTTTTCGTTCCTGATCATGTACAACTGAGGGGGTGTGATCTCACCAGAAGGGGAGGGCATATAGTCTGGCAAATAATAAGTAACCATTTTGTAAATGGGTGATTGACCCCTCCCTCACTTTGGTTTCCTACTTTTATTGCATCTATCTTTAAATATACTCTTATAACAAGACTCTAGTTTAACAGTTTTTTATCTCTGGCCAGGGGGTGACATCCAATACCCATCAGGATGGAGTGAAGGGCATTGCAGGAGCAGCAAAACCGCAAAAGAAAATCAACAAACCATAATCCAGAACTTCAGAGACTCTATATCCACCACCTCAGCCTAATCTCTCCCCATCCTGAAGCTCAGGGAAATTTGCGGAAGAGGAGGAGGTAAGAGTGTAAGAGCACAAGGATGGGAGGAGTAATGATATGCAAGATACTCCATACAAGTTAGGGCCAAAGCAATCATAATTGGACTTTACATGCTCCGCGCAATGTCCAACACACTATTGTCCCCACAAAGTCTAGCTTTTGCTAAAAGCACCAAGATCATTGGAGGCAAGGGATTGACAGCCAAAATAGTGTTCCTATGTTTAAGGGGACACAGGAAAGGGTTCAGGGAAATGCCGCTGGATCCTTGTATGTCATCCTAGAGGAGGACCCAGAGGAGAGTTTGGCATGCACATTAAAGGATTCTCCGGGGATTGGGGGAGGGGAGGCACTGGAGGGTGGGAAGGGAGGGGTGAGGGGAGGGCGCGCAGAGGGGTGGGGTTAGGAGGAGGGAGGGAGGGGACCTATGTACCTGTTAAGTTTGTATGAGCGGAGATAATAAAAAATGTTATATATAAACTGCAGCGCCCAGCCGGCGCCGCCCGCGTGCGAGGCCAAGCCGGCCTGCTGTCCGGCGGACAGGGACAGCATGCTCATCGTGTTGGTGCGAACGGTGGTGTCCTGAGCAACCCGGAGGTCCAGAGGAGCGCGCGCTGCACCCGTCGGCGATGGCCCGAGAGCGCACACCTGCCGTAATGCCACCACCCTCCTCCTCCTCTCCCAGCTGGGGCCAAAGGGGAAGCGGAAAGGCCGGCGAGATGGTGGACAAGAGCCGCCGCGCCTGGGCTGCCGAGAAGCCCGGAGATGGACTCCGCCCCCGGGGCAAGAGCCACGCGGGAACCTCCCGTGGGAAAGGAGGAGGACGCACGGCGTCCACTGGTGCTGTGTGAAGAGACTGGAATGTGGCCTGACCCATCTCCCTAGGAGAACCGGGAGTTGTAGCTTTAAAAAAACTCAGGGTCGGACGTTTAGTATTTTTTATCACTAGGGGGTCAAGACTACTCTTTTTAAGGTTTCTCGCCAATTTGGTACCTTTTTTTTTTTTCAACTTCAGTATTCCAGGCACCCCCACTCCTTCCTAGCCCCTGTGATTTGTGCAAGCGGTCCACGTTGCCTCATGGGGCAGACATGTTGGAGGGAGAGCTTCCTGTTGCCTGGCGTGGGTGTAGGGCCTGGGAAAGGAGGGTTAGGGTGTGGATCCGCCCTGGGGATCCAGAAGTGACTCTCCCCTGCCTGTTGTTGCTGCTGCTGGGCAGCTCCCCTGGGGACTGAGATCCGAGATTGAACTAATTTCTCCTGGGGTGCCTGAAAGGGTGGAGCGTCTCTCGACCCTTCCCGGAGACAACAGATAAGCAATTTAGGCTGGTGTGACCCACAAGAGGGAGGGGCGTGGGGGAGAGGCGACGTTCAAAGCAGCCGCTTGCGGAGTTGATTAGTGGCTCGCTGAGACCCGGCCAGCTTGGGGGAGGGTAGGAAAGGAAAGGGTTGAAATTCTTGTCCCCGGAGCTTTGGAATGTCTTGTTTATCTTAGCCATGTTTGGGAGGTCTTTTAATTCCATTTACCTGTTTGTGTGTGTGTGTGTGTGTGAGAAATGTCAGTTTAGGGAAATAAAAACCAATTGTGTTAAAAAAAAGTTATATATATAAAAAAAATAAATGTACCTGTTCACAAAAACAAAACAAAAAAAGAATGAGAGAAGAGATGATCCAGGTAACCAGTCATATCTGTTCATATTAAAGAAAAGCAAGTTCTTAGAAATTGTGCCTTTCCTTCTGAACAATAAAAACTTTCATTTGGGTCAGGCAGCTGAATTAGATGGAAACCTATTGATCATTTCCCAATTGGCTTCCATTCTCAAACCTGAGTCCCATTATATATCTATAAGGAAATAAATTATGAATTTGACCATGGATTCAAATTTTAAAGGCATTCTGTACTACCCCTTTCATCATCAAGGTTCTCTTTATGCCTCTGTGATCTGAGCAGGATAGACTCATTAACTTGACACTAAATAATAATTTGTTCCTTGAAGCCTCTCTAATGACACCATAATAGTTAGTCTACTCACATTATTGATAACTCTTCAGGCACTCCAAATGTAATTGATTCTATTTGATATGTGGAAACTGCCACAGAAAGATAATTTTTGCCCTTGGTGGATATATAGCCTTGTTTATACATTATAATTTTGAAAACAACGTTCTCCTCATAAAATTCTCTGCACATTTCATCTCATGGGCTCATGATGCTGTGAAAGTTGTCTTGAAATATGCATCATGCTTTAGAGACCTGTGGTAAGCAGAAGAACTCTGAGTTTATCAGCAGAAAGAATGGAATACTACTGGTCTTCGAAAATATTGACTTGCTCCCTATGGCCAGGAATTGTTTCTGTGAAGTCTATATAACACTCTCTTAATCTGAATAGATGAGAAAATTAAAGGAAATATGTCAAGGGTAACAGGAGGTGCCTGATGATGTGCCTTAATGTTCAGACTTTGCACTAAACAGTCCTGAGGAAATTAATAGTACTTCATAAACAAAGTTGCTTGTATAAACATATAAACTGAGGATTTGAGATGCACTCCAGCCTCACAATGATTAGATGTTTAGAGTTATGAAGAGTTAGGCTTAGACTTTAGGATCATCTTTTGAATTGAAAAATCTGAAGCTAGCAAGGAAAGAGGAATTCTCATGAGGAATTTGCAAATGAGAGACAGATTCAGAGATTGATGGAAAGTGAGGGAAACAAAGGAAAAGAGCAGGCATGATGAAATTAATAAAAGAACAGAAGGAAGAAAATAGAATGAAGAGAGAAATAAAAAGAATCATATACAGATAAATACATAAAATATTGAACAAATGCAAACAAATGAAATGATGTGATGAAGTGATTTGAGCCCACAAAACTGTTATATTGAAGAAATGATGGTGAAGAGCTTTTTTTAATCATGATCAATAAGTCCATCATTCCTTCATTTATTGCAGATGTGCAACTAAGGAAAAATTGCATAATTTGCGAATGACATTTAACTGAGCATATATATCTTAGTTCAAGCCTTTAGAGATTTTCCTTCATAACTCCCATAACTCCCATAACTTCTCTGGTGTTCTCCATCTTTCATTTTTTTTATACATTTTTTATTATTACTGCTTAGACAAACTTAATAGGTAGGCCAGTCTTTCATTATTGATAGTCATTATTTCTCTTTCTAAGCATAAGATTCCAACTGTCAAATAGAAAGCAATGTGTTTCACTTAGCTACAAACTGTCAACTTCATTTTTCTCCTAAAAACTACTAGTTTCCATAATCGCAATTCTCACATTATTAGATGAACACATTCACTGTGCTGAATTCTTTCCGTGCATCCATCTACTTCCTTCTCCACATTTAGTCAATTTACTCCACATACAGTCAATTTACATCCCCCCTCTTATGTGTCTCTGTGTGTGTAAGGTGCCCGTGTTACTAAATTAAAGAGATGTATAATATTATGAATGGTTCTATACTGCCACTATAATCATTAGGGAGCTCATATATTTTTTATTCCTTCCTTGATGTTAATTATCACTTCCCAGTAATGTATCTTGCAAATGATGCATGAGGGTCCAGCTTCATTTTTCTGCACAAAGATAGAGAATTGTGGCCTCTTCAATTTAGGAACATTTCCCACATTTTTATGAATTGGAGTAATAAATCAGGAGACATCATAAATAAATCTTCAGGTTTAGGTCTTAAATTCTAAAATTATCATTTTTAGAGCTTTATATTGTTTCTGCATTGTATTTGATACTGAGAATTTGTGTTATACAGTGAGATTTGGACTTAAAAAATTCCAACATACTTTTTGTTACATGATGTTGTTTTTATTATAATCAATATCCTGGCCTGCAACATGTATGTTGTGATTAAAAAATCAGTTTCAGTAAAGAATTGTATGAATATTTGAATGGTATTGCAAGGATGGTAGAATGGTTATCTTTCAATGTTAGTTCTAATAATTCAGAAAACTTGCAGGAACTTCTCTTTTGTGGTATCATCTATATCTCATAATTTTCAGTGGTTTGTAGATTTAAATTAGCCATATGTCCTATGCTTTCTTAGCTTCACATGTAAATCATTTCACTTAGATTAGATTTCTGCAAACAAATTTATCCCAGAGTAATTTCTCACTTTGCTTATCCTTGGCATACAGCACACAGCTATGTTTTCAAAGTTAGGTTTTTCTCCTGTCTTATACAGAACCCCTTTAATAGTTCCAATATTTACTTCATAGTGCTTGAATGTTCTTTTATAGATAAAATCATGTGATCTGCAAAGGGAGATATCATTATTTCTTCCTTTTCTCTTTGGATCCATTTTAACTCCATCCCTTGCTTTCACAGCATTTGAATTTGAAGTGTGACATTAAATGACAGTGTTCAGAGTGGACTGCTATCTCCCCTTCCAAAGCATGTCTCCAACTTGACCTTATTTATTGGTGAGACATGCCTTCATTTTAATTTTGTAATGGAAATTTGCATTCATCCTCAATTTTGCATCATCTTTTGAGAAATAAGCCCCCCCCCCTGGATTGGCCTTTCTGATAATATGTAGCAGAAGGACCTCCCTCCAAATTATTCTGACTATAGTATTTATCTCAGAAAAACTCTATTTACTTGTCAGAAAATTCAGTTATCTATCCCTGGATTTTTCTGTCTTGCAGCTCACAAACAACACCTTTATCCAATATATGCATTATTTTAAACTTTCACTATCATGGTTTTCTTTTCACTAGACTTCATTTCTGTTATGGGAGCCTGTGTTACATTTAAAAAGATTATGTACCACGTTTTTCTGCCTGGACCCTGGAGCCTGGAGGAGTTCCTCCTCCTTATGTAATGCCCCTAACCATGCCCCAATCCCTAGGTCATTTGCAAACCTGACTAGCTAGCAGGCCTTTCAGCTACTGGGAATGGCTCCTAGGCCACACCCAAGGTCTCAGGAAATCTGATTATTCAACTGACCACTCTGCCTTTCTGCTAAACTTCTGACAGGTGTAGAATACCTGGTCCTTAGGTAAGGTCTCTAGACCATGCCACAGACCACATGTCATCTGTGCTCCAAACTAGTCTTATTTTATGCTTTGGGAAAAGCTCCAAGGCCATGTGCCAAGTCCCAGGTCTTCTGGGAGCTTCACTAGCCATTCTGCCTTTTGACCAATGTCCTAGCCCTGGGCATACTCCTTGATCCTCAGTTAAGGCTACTAGACCATGCTACAAGACCCAAATCATCTCCACACCCCACTAGTATCCAGTATGCCTTTCTGCTCCTGAGGAAGTCCCCTATGTCATGTGCCACATCAGGGGTCATCTGTGTGCCCCACTGGCCATTCTGACTTTCTGTCCCAAATACTGGACAAGGATGGACTCCCTGCTCCTCAGATTCCAACAGTGTACAGAGAAAACCCAAGCAATGGGCTAGGGGAAAATCACCATTCATCTTAGGTGTCCTAAAACCATCCCTTCATACAAGAGACAATATTCATACCCACATCTAAGATAAGTAAACATTTTTACCTTCCTAT
This sequence comes from Typhlomys cinereus, assembly GCA_023101885.1. Taxonomy (NCBI): domain Eukaryota; kingdom Metazoa; phylum Chordata; class Mammalia; order Rodentia; family Platacanthomyidae; genus Typhlomys; species Typhlomys cinereus. The sequence goes on along the minus strand of JALPQD010000250.1, from coordinate 2,880,796 downwards.
ATCTCTAAATTATTAATCACCATAGTTTAACATTTCCATATAACCACCTAAAAACTCATACAACTTCAAGAACCATACCAGTCATCAGCCTCACATATCTTCTAGGAAGTACACTGAAAAAATGGATAACCATACTAATCTTCAACCCGTGTCTAGTAAATTGTACTAATTGGTGGACTAGAGTCCAATAGACTAATCTAGGAAATAACAAAAACACCAGATAGGGATATCCAACTTCAAAACCAACCCAAGCAATGACTGTTCAAGTGTAATAATACTTTCTAATTTAGTTCATCCAAAAACACACACAAAAAAGGACATCAGGATGGAGTGAAGGGCATTGCAGGAACAGCAAAACTGAAAAAAAATCAACAAACCATAATACAGAACATCAGAGGCTCTATATCAACCACCTGGAACTAGGCCAGCCTAATCTTTCCCCATCTGAAGTTCAGGGAAATTTGCGGAAGAGGGGGCGGTAAGATTGTAAGAGCACAAGGATGGGAGGAGCAATGATATGCAAGATACTCCACACACGTTAGGGCCGAAGCAATCATAATTGGACTTTGCATGCCCTGCGCAACGTCCAACACACTATTGACCCCACCAAGTCTAGCGTTTGCTAAAGGCACTAGGATCCTTGGCGGCAAGGGATTGACAGCCACAGTAGTGTTCCTATGCTTAAAGGGAACACCGGAAACGGTTCTGGGAAATGCCACTGAGTCCTTGCACTTCATCGGAGAGGAGGACCCAAAGGAGAGTTTGACATGCTCATTAAAGGATGCTCCGGGGATGGGAGGGGGAGGCACTGAGGGATAGGGAGAGAAGGAGAAGGGGAGGGGGGCTCAGGGTGGGGGTTGGAGGGAGGGAAGGGACCGGTGTACCTGTTAAATTTTTATAAGTGGAAATAAAAAATAAATACAAAAATATTATCATTCCAATAAAAAAAAACAAAAATGTATAAGTCACAGCACAAATCCTTGAGAAACAAAACTTAAGACAACAAATCTCCTACAAAAAAATAAAACCCATAATGATGGAATCAAAACAGAACAAACACAAAAAATAGACAAGAAAGCCATAACCAATATAATCATCTTCAAAACCTGACCTTTATTATGATGAAAACAATAAAGAAGGAATCTGGGGAGAGTTAAATAACCACATCAATCATTTTGAATCAGAACACAAACAGGTACTTGGAGTAGATTAGAAAATGATTGAAGAAACAAAAATTGGCAAAGAGCAGTTTATATATTCTCAATCCCAGTTTAAACTTCAGCTAAAAGACAAACTAGAACTCCACAGAGAGAGACTTATCAGGAGAAAAAATAAATCAGAAAATAGAATATTGGATCTTGAAGACAAAGTGGAAGGACTAATCAATTCAATCTAAAGGCAAAAAACATATTTGACAGGAATAATGATGTTATACCACAACTTGAAGAAGCCTAATATGCACATTCATGGAATACCAAAACAAGAATCTGAAAATACCAAAAACTCGGAAATCTTTCTTTTTTTTATTTCTTCCACTTATACAAAGCTGATAAGTACCCCATTCCCCTCCCTCCCTCCAACCCTTCCTAGATCTCCTTGCTCCCTTCCCCCTTTTCTCCTTCCTTTCCCTCATCCCTCTCTCCAACTGCTCCCTCCTCTCACCTCCCATTCCTGGAGCATCCTTTATTGTGCATGTAAAACTTCCTTCTGGGTCCTCCTCTTTGATAAGGACTCAGTAGCATTGCCTAAATCTCTTTTTTGTGTTCCCCTTTAGTATAGGAACACTATTGTGGCTGCTAATCACTTGCCTGTAAGGATACTAGTGCCTGTGATCCATGCTAGACTTTGGGGGTTCAATGATGTGTTGGTCATTGTGCAGGTCATGCAAAGTCGTATTATGATTATTTCGGCCCTAACTTATGTGGAGTATCGATATGCAAGGTACTCCACACACATTAGTACCGAAGTAATCCTAGAAAATTTTTCAAATTATCATAAAGGAAAACTTTTCACACTAAAGAAAGGCCCATCCAAAGAGGCATTCTGCATTCCAAACAGATATAAACAAAATAGAAATTCACCACAGCAAATAATAGTCAATACACTACACCTACTAGACAAAGAGAATGTGCTGACACTTTCAAGAGAAAAAAAAAACAAGTCACTATTAAAAATAAATCCATTAAAATAGAAAATAATTTTTCAATGCAAATAGTAAAAGCCAGAACACCTTGGAGAGACATACTTGAAATGTTGAATGAGCACAAATGTCAACTTAGGGTTATATACCTATGACAACTCTCAGCCATGATCAAGGGTGAAAGAAAAATTTTGCACCATAAAGACAACTTCAAGGCTTACATGACCACTGAACCTGCCTTTAAAATATGCAAGAAGAAATACTCACAATTGAAGAAAAAAAATAAGCATATCTAAGGGGAAAGAAAGGTTTAAATGATTTAAATCCAACATAAAATACAAGCTAAAATAGTAAATTTAGGAAAGAAAATAAACAAAAATAATGTGAGGAATCAAAAATAATTTCTCCAGTATAACACTAATTGTTAATGGAATTAACTGCCCAATCAAAAGACACAGGTAAAAACATGAACTAGAAATCAAAACAGATCCATCTGCTGCCTTCAGGAAACACATCTCACCACAAAAAGGCACATTCTAAAAACAAAATGTTCAAAAATTCTTAAATGACCCAGGAAACAGACAGTGGTGGCAACTATGCCATGGACAAAGTAGACATCAAACCAAAGAAAATCTTAAGAGATACAGAAGGATACTACATTTGAGTCATAGAAACAATTCACCAGGAAGATTTCACAATGTTGAATATATATATATGCACCTAATATTGGCTCCTATACATTCAGTACAACAGCTAAGAGGACAATCCAGCCCCAACTCAATAATACTTTGGGATTTCAATAAAGTGCACTAAACATGGGAGAGATCAAATTGCCAGAATCTCAACCGAGAAATGTTGGAACTAAGTCAAGCCATCATGGAAATGGACTTGCAGATTTTCATTGATCTTTCTATCTGATAACCAAGGAATTCATATTCTTCAAAGCATCCTACAAACCTCCAAAATAGACCACATATTGGGCCACAAAAGGAATCTCCACATATATAGAAAATTTGAAATAATACATATAACCGTCAGACCACCATGATCTAAACCTTGACATTCACAATATGACAAATAGCAGAAAATATAATAACTCCTCAAAACTAAATAATGTGATGCTGAGTGAGAAATGGGCTCAAAAAGTAATCAAAGAGGAAATTCAAGATTTCCTAGAAGCCAGCTATAATGAAAATACAACGTATCAAAATTTCTGTGATACCATGAATTCTGTCCTGACAGGTAAGTTTTTAGCTCTGAATGTCTATATCAAAAAAACCGGAAACATCACAAGTAAATAACTTAACCATAGTTTAAAATCATAGAGACACAAGATCAATCCAATCCCAAAAGCAGTAGAAGAGAGATTAGTAAAATGAGGAGAGAAATATCTGAAATTCAGATAAGGATAATGATACTAACAATCAATGAGAAGGAAACCTGGTTCCTTGAAAAAAATCAACAAAATTGATACACCTGTAGGACAATTAAACAAAATCAAGGGAGAGAAAACTCAAATTTACAAAATTAGCAAGGAAAATGCAGTTACCACAAATGATATCCAAGAAATTCAGAGAAATATATGTCATATTTCAAAAACTTATACTTCATGAAATTGGATGACCCAAAAGAAATGGAAGAATTTCTGAGAAAGAACAACTTATCTAAATTGAATTTGGAAGTTTTGAATATTTCAGTAGTTGTAAAACAAATGTGTAACTTGATGAAATAATCAACAAAAAATGTCCTGGTCCACATGGATTCAGCTCAGTATCTTAGCAGACATTTAAATGACAGCACTACTCCTTAAACTATTCCACAAAGTAGCCAACAAAAGAACATGTCCAAATTCTTTCTACTAAGCTAGTAGCATACTAATCACAAAATCTTTTTTTATTTATTCAAGGTTTTTTTAATTTTCACTCTTTTAAAATTTCATACATGCAGACAATGCATTTGATCTTTTTAAAAAATTTTTATTCAATTGTGTGTGTTCGCGTGTGAGAATGTATGTGTGTATGTGTGTGTAGAACCATAGGCAAATTCAGGAACCACAATGGATCGCCTCCACCTCCTCCTCGTTACTCTGCCCGGGTATTCACAGGCTCCGCCCTACCAGGACCTGAAACGCAGGCTGCCCCCCCTTCTGCCCGACGTCTATACATGGGGTCTAGGATCGGAACTCAGGACCTTCTACCTGTAAGGCAGAGGCTTAACCCCTGAACCACCTTTCTAGCCAAATGCATTTGTTCTTAGCTACCACTGTCTTCCTTCCATTTCCCATGGACATTTCCTTAGCATGTCTACCTCCTGCCTTTATGTCCTAATTTTTTAAATTGAACAATATACAATAATATGTAAGCAAAAAAGAAAATACACTAAGGGTGCAGATAGTTATGATTGAGCTCCTAGTTCCACATAGTTAAGAATACATGATAAAGCTGAGGAAGAGCAGTTTTATCCATCTTCTGTGAGACTAAGTTCATGATGAGAGCACAGGGAGCCCTGGTCTACGGGAGGCCATCACAAAATCTTTTTTTTTTTTCTCATTACTTCTTTTTTTTTTCTTTCTTAACATTTATTATTATTATTTCTGTTCATACAAACTTAGTAGGTACACCGGTTCCCTCCCTCCCTCCTTCTCCCCCCTCTCCCTGCTCTCTCTCCCCTCACCCCTCTCTCCCCATCCCTCAGTGCCACCCCCAAACCCGGAGAATCCTTTAATGTGCATGCCAGACTCTCCTCTGGGCCCTCCTCTCCGATGATGTACAAGGACCCAATGGCATTTCCCTGAACCTTTTCCTGTGTTCCCCTTAAGCATAGGAACACTACTGTGGCTGTCAATCCCTTGCCTCCAAGGATCTTGGTGCCTTTAGCAAATGCTAGACTTTGCGGGGTCAGTAGTGTGTATTTTTGTAAGATTTTGTGATTATTGCATGGACTTTGCATGCCCACGCAATAATCACAAAATCTTACAAAAATACACTTAAAAAAGACATTTATAGGAAAATCACTTTTGTAAACATATATGCATATATTCTCAACAAAATCTCAGCAATTCAGATTCAAAAACATCATTTACTGTGATCAAATATACTTTATCCCAGTCACATACGGATTGTTCAACATATGCAAATGAATAAATGAAATCCATCATATACACCAACCCAAAGTCCAAGATCACATGATACTCTCCACAGATGCAAAAAATAGCAACAAGATTCATATCCATTTATGATTAAAACCCTAGAGACAAGTAGAATAGAAGGAACTCATATCAACGTAAGAAAAGCAGCACATAACACACCAACAGGAGGAATACTCAATGGAGAAAAAAATTGAATCATTTCTGCATTGATCAGGAACTAGTCAAGACTGTCCACTCAGACCATTCTATTTATTATTGTAATAGATATATTAACTAGAGTCATACAAGAGAGGGAGATAAAAGAGATTCGTTTGGCGTGCACATTAAAGGATTCTCCGGGGATTGGGGGAGGGGAGGCACTGGGGGGTGGGGAGGGAGGGGTGAGGGGAAGGTGAGCAAAGGGATGGGGGAGGAGAAGGGAGGGAGGGAACCGGTGCACCTATTAAGTTTGTATGAGCGGAGACAATAAAAAATGTTAAAAAAATGGAAATGAAGAAGTCAAAATATCTCTGGCATGGATCTTATACCTGAATGATCTTAAAACTGCATTTAAAAAGTTGTGGAACTAATATATAAGTTCAGCAGAATGGCAGGATACAAAATAAATGAGCAAAAATCACTGGCCTTCCTATACATCAAGGATGAAAAAAGTAAATATGTCCTAGAGAAAAAAATCCATTTACTACAGCCCCTAAAAAAGAAGAAATTAAGCAAAAAGTGAGAGATTTTTATAATGCTAACTTTAAAAACCTGAAGAAAGAAATTAAAGAAGACATCAGAAGGTTTAAAGACCTCCTATGTTCCTGGATTGGCAAAATCTACATCATAAAACTGCCCTTCTTAGAGCTGGAGAGGTGACTCAGGTGTTAAGCCTCTGCCTTGCAGGCAAAGGTCCCAAGTTCCGATTTTAGACCCCACATATAGACACCGGGCAGAAGCAGGGCAGTCTGCATTTCTGGTTCTGGTAGGGCGGAGACTGTGAATACCCGGGCAGAGTACAGAAGGACGAGGTGGAGGCGATCCCTGGTGATTCCTGAATTCGCCCGTGGTTCTACACACACACACATACACGCACACACACACACACACACACACACAATTGAATAAAAATAATTTTAAAAAATGCCCTTCTTACCAAAAGCAATACACAGATTCAATGTTATACCAATCAAAATCCAAAGAGATTCTCAAAATTCACAGGAAAACACAAAAGGCCCAGGGGAGCAAAAAAAAAAAAAAAAAAAAAAAAAAAAAAAAAATCCTGAGTAACAAAAACACTGCTGGAGGAATTACCTTATCAAATACAAATACAAAGAAAGTAATAAAAACAGCTTGGTACTGGCTCCAAATATTCACATAGAAAAATGGATAATGGTTGAAGACCCAGATAAAAGAACACGCAATTATAGCCATTTGATCTTTGGCAGATGGATCCAAAAAATTCAAAGAAAAACTAACAGTATCTTCAACATATGGTGGCGGCAATATTGGTTATTGACATGTAGAAGATCAAAACGGGACTTGTTACCATGCACAGAAATTAATTCGAAATGCATCAAGGACCTCTATATTTGTCCAGAGATTACAAATTCCTTAATGAAAAGGGTAGGGAAATCCCTCACACTGATTATGCTAAGCCCGCAGTCCATAAAAAGAACTTACAAAACTAAACACCAATAAGATAAATGCCCCGATTAAAAAATGGGCCTTGACCAGGGGGTGACTTCCAATACCCACCAGGGTGGAGTGAAGGGCATTGCAGGAGCAGAAAAAACCGCAAAAGAAAATCAACAAACCATAATCCAGAACTTCAGAGACTCTATATCAACCACCTAGAACTAGGCCAGACTAATCTCTTCCCATCCTGAAGCTCAGGGAAATTTGTGGAAGCGGGGGCGGTAAGAGTGTAAGAGCAAAAGGATGGGAAGAGTAATGATATGCAAGATACTTCACACAAGTTAGGGCTGAAGCAATCATAATAGGACTTTGCATGATCTGCGCTATGTCCATCACATTACTGATCCCACAAAGTCTAGCATGGATTAAAGGCACTAGGATTCTTGGAGGCTAGGGACTGACAGTCACATAGTGTTACTAAGCTTAAGGGGAACACAGGAAAGGGTTCTGGGAAATGCCCCCCCCCCCCGCAAAAAATGGGCCTTGAAACACAAAAGAAACCATTTCTCGTGATGACCTTGAAATGTCTAACATGTATCTTAAAAATAATCCACATTCCTACCATCAGGTACAAGCTAATCAATATTACTCTGAGATATGGTCTCACCCAGATCAATATGGCAAAAATCCACAATACAACAACACTAAATGCTGGAGAGAATATAGAGGGAAGGAAGTTAATGCATTGCTGTTAGGAATGCAGGCTGATACAACAAATTGGGCCATCAGCATTGCAATTTCTAAACAAGTTAAAGATTTTAATGCCACATGACCCTGTATACCACTACATTGAATAATCCCTCATGCACTGTAGTGAAATGAGCACAACAATGCTTATTGGACACCTGAAAAGCAAAGTAATGGAATCAACAAAAAGGCCCAACAGCTGATGAATGGGTAATGAAAATATGGTACATTTATTCAATGGAATACTATTCAGGCATCAATAAAGTGCATGAATGAAATTTGCATGAAATGAATGGAATTAGAAAAAGTTATATTGAGTGAAGTATAGCAGACAGAAATATATACTCCCTAATAAGAGGATCTTGGTTCCAAACCAATTAATGACACCTTCAATGTAAATCTCTGTAATTCTCACTGTAATTGTAAAGGATTATAAACAGGAGGAGACGGGAGGACCTCAAAAGTAAGAGGTAGGGGATCAAGCTTCAGTAGAGAAAATTGGTGAAGTCAAATATTGCATATAAGTAGCAAGACATGTGATGCAGCTCACTCTCATTTCTCTTCTTTGTCACTTGTGACCAAACGTATTTGATCTCACAAATAATGGAAAAATAAAGGGACTTGCGGAGAGAAGATAACCATCCAGCAGATAGGACACTGACTCCTCCCCTTTTACTGCTGTGTCCCACTCCTATTCTTCCATCTACTTTTGAATATCTTCTTATATTATGATCTGTATTTAAACAGTCTTTATCTTGATTAGGAGGTGAGTTTTGATACCATTTGGAATGCAGCCAAGGTTAGTGCAGGAAAAGTAAAACTAAAGACAACAGACCATAATTCATTATGCCAAAGACCCTATATACAACAACTGGGACAAGACCAGGCAAATGTATACCAATCATAAAGCTGAGGAAACTGTAGAAAAGGGGATACAATATTGTAAGAGCCTAAAGATGGGGAGAACCAACAATATGCAAGATACTCCACAGAAGGTAGGGCTGCAGAAGCTAGTATTGGACTTAGCCTGACCTGCACAATGGCTGTCATATTAAGGAACCCCCTCAGAGTCTGCAATGGATCACAAGGGATAAGGCTCCAGACACTTTGAACATTAGCGGCAAGGGATTAAAGTCATAACAGAGTTCCATACTAACTGGTAGCCCAAAAAGTGGCTTTGGGCTATGTCACTTAGTCTTTAACCCTCAGTAGGATGGAGGAATCAGAAGGAATTTTGTCATTCATATAAAAGCATGCTTCAGAAATGTGAGGGAGGGAGAGGTCCAGCAAAGTGGGATGTAGTGTTGGGGGTTGAATTAAAGGGAGAAAAAGAGAAGATTGTAGTAGGGAAAAACTGGGGAGCAGAGGTGGAGGAACAGGATGAAAGTACCTATTGAGCTTGTATGGTTAGGAGAAAAATAAAATGTGGTAGAAGAATAAAAATGATTATTTACATTAGATGTGGAATATTCTTTTATGATTGTTAATATGAAGTATTGTCTGTCTGTGATGAACTTACTCAGATATTGCAAGTGTTTATACCTTTGTCTTCTCTATGGGGTCCCAGTGATTGTATTACATTCTGGGTTTTTTTTTTTCAACATTTTCCTTCTTTTCATTGACGTAATCTTGTTTCCTGCTCAGAGTATTCAATCACCTCTGCTCCATCAATTCTCCTTGTGATGTTTTGGTTCAGTTTTTTATTATTTAAAAAACTGGTTTTTAAGATTAAGTTGAAACTTCATATGAATTTTTTCCCACTACTATTTGGGTTTCCTTAATAGGCCCTCTAACCTCATGGAAGTAACTATTAGTTCCTTGTGCATATTTGTTTAGGAAGGGATTGTTACATTTCATAACATTTCTCATCTTTTTCAATGTGATGCAAAAATCCATTGAAAATCATTATCTTAATTGTTATGTTATTCTGACTGATCTCTTAAATTATAAGGGTGTCTACTGCAATATGAATTATTTCTGGGTTTGCATAGTTTCTAGACATTTTGTGTGATGTTTACTTACTGTTTCTAGTGTTTAGTATTTTTCTTTTTTTTAATTGCAAAGGAAGCTTTATAGCAAAGTAATACTCTAAATTTCCCAGAACACACAATGCACTAGTCATATTGTTTACTGGTTTACCATCTGGCCACAGTTCAAATACGTACTATTCAAAAGTTGTATCTGGTAGTTAATCTTCCAAAATTGCTTTTAAATAAAAGTCTTAAAATGTTGCAATAAATAAAACACAAAATATACTTAAACAATACTGCAGTTTATCAAAAAACACATTAAGAAATTTCAACTCTTCTTTGCATTATAAAAATGAAAGTTTTGGCTAAGTTATAAAGATCGTTTGTTTCACATAATTATATAACTCTAGTAATGCTATCAGTGGCTATAAGATCAGAATTGGTTCTTAAAAAAACACTAAAAACATAAAATATACTTAGCCCCAGAATTTATCTGTAGAACACGGTTCATTTATGTTTACATTTTAGCTTTTGGTATATCATTGTTATAATTTTAAAAGTCACAACCAAAGGATAAAGCAAAACCACCTATGAACTGTCATATTTGTTTATTTCTGTTTGTGAAAATGTCCTTAATTTGCTGATATAGCAAACAAATTTCAACTTGGATTGCTATAAAAAGAATAGAAGATAGTCCGCTTTACAATTAGGTATATTTATAGTTCAATTGCATACAGGCAGCATGCTATATATGAAAAAATTACTAGCTGAATTACAGATATTAAATACTGAAAAAATTAAGTTAATATTTTATTTAACAATCTAAGAGGTTCGCAGCTATCAGCAGTTCCAGTGCAAGTTCAGGTGCAATTGGGAATTCAGGAATCTCGGTGGAGCTGTTTGTGTAGCGAACCTTGTAGGTGAAATACATGCATACTTTTGATAGCACATGTGGACAGAATCTCTCTAAAATTGATGTCATTAGTTTCGTTCTCAGCAAACTGACCTGGACAATATGGCTTTAATTGTTCCTGATGTTAGGGCATGTTCTCTTTTTACAATAAATTCATGGCCATTAGAGTATATTAATTTGACATATATGGCATCCGGGCCTTCACAGCCATCATAGATTTTTCTCCTCTCCATCCATGATGTTCTTATAAAATTCTACTGAGATTCCACAGGAATTTCAATTGTTTCCCTTCTGAGTTCTGGGGCGCTGGAGGGAATTGCTTCCGCCGGGTCACACAACCACTTTCAGCAATGTGTGACAGATCGGTACCTAGGAAGTGGGATACCATGTTTAGTATTTTTCTTTGGTGTTTAACATGCTTTGCAAATCTTGTGTAGAAAATTTGGTCCCATATCCCTATGAGTGGAAGGGACAGAGCTATAAAAGTTCAATGTAGGGAGATGGGGAAGGAGGGAGGAGGGGAGGAGGGTACAGGGTGGTGGGAAGTTGGAGGAAGGGAGGGGTCTGGTGTACCTGTTAAGTTTGTATGAGTGGAAATAAAAAAAAAATCAGTCTCCGCCTTGCAGGTGGAAGGACCTGAGTTCGGATCCCAGATCCCACGTATAGACGCCAGGCTGAAGCCGGGGCCGCCTGCGCTTCTGGTCCTGGTAGGGCGGAGCCTGTGAATCCCCGGGCAGAAGGAGGTGGAGGCGGTCCATGGTGGTTCCCGAATTCGTCCGTGGTTCTACACATACACACACGCGCACACACACGCACACACACGCACACACACGCACACACACGCACACACACGCACATGTGCACAGTTGAATAAATAAAAAAAAATTAAAAAAAAATGTTGGTTCCTGGATGAGTTATATGCATTATCCTATGAATGCTTCAACCTAGTAGTGTATTGTTGTTGTAACAGTTACTCTTAACTGGTGCTGTAAGAGAACACCCAAAGTCAAGAAACTTAAGGGAGAAAGGGAGATTTATTCATCTTATGGTTCCAAAGGGGAGGTACAGTCTCTCTAAGCAGAGGCAGCATGGCTGGCTGGCCAAAGCTGGAAGAGGCTAAGTCACTGCAGACATCTTGGAAGCTGAGAGCTGCAGGACTGCTTGCAGAAAAGGCAGACCTCCTAGACGTAGGGTGGGACTAATCCACCTCAAGGCCCTCCTCTTGTGACTGCCTTCTTCCAGCAAGGCTCCACCTCCCAAGGTACCATGACCTTGCCAAACACATGAGACTGTGGGGAACACATTTCACACTATGACAGTCATAAATGGTTTTTATATGCACTGACAGATTTTATATTTTATCTGAAGATTGTTATTTTCAGGTTTATATTAATTTTCCAAAATCTTGAAGAAGAAATAAAATGATGTGCATGAAATTTGTGTGGAATTTGTGTGGAATTTAAATTGGCAGCCTTGGAGGTATTTTACAGATTGGTTTGGGATATTGGATATGACTATATTGGGTGTGAATATCTTGTGTGAAAACATGCTGCTGGTTTTTCAATCACTTCAGAAAGCAAGGCGTCTAAGATGGGTTATTTATTATTGATGTACAAAAAGACTGATTTGTGTTCAAATGTTGACAATCCTAGGCTATTTAGGTTTTTACATTGTTAGCTGATTCAGGCCTTGTCATTTCTCTGTCAAATTATGACTCTTGAATGCATTGTTGATTATTAGTAAAGGAGGAATTAGTTGCAGTTGTATGAGAGTAGGTAAGTATTGGACACTGCAAGCCCAGGATCTAGTAGTCCCTTAGTGCATCTTCTGGTGAGACCATGTTTAAAGGTTAAGTGTTTTTATGTTTCTTTGCTTAATTTTACCTTAATTTACATTTATTTGTTGAAAACGTGCATAGATAGAAGAGACAGGCAAGGCAAGAGTCACTTGGAAGTAGGTCAGAAAAAGATAAACAAGAAAAAAAAATTAAGAAATCAGAAAAAAGAGAGAGTAAGAAAGAAAAAAGAAATAAAGGGGAAAATGCACTAAGTATAAAAAGATAGAAGTAGAGAAGAAAGCTACATATTAGGCAAATTATTACAAATTTATGAGAGTAATAAGTGAGTTTTTCACTGGAAACATCACAATCAGAGTATGTGGGAGAAAGTACTTCAAGATATAACTGATACATATGCAAAACCACTGTTATACATGTGAAAACTATAATTCAATATTGGAGACAAAAGAAAAAGTTGTCCTAGAAAAAAATGAGATCTTCTTGACCAACAAACCATCTGTGCTGCACATAATGAACAACATTTCAAGAGTAAAGAGGAGATAAACACATCCAAGAAGTTAGAGAAGAAAAATAATGTGAAGCAAAGAAATACTTTTAGGAATACATGTAGTCAGCACATGAGAGTAATTCGAAAACACCTCCCAATTAGAATCTGAGGCATCACTAGGCCAAACTGCCTATTGAAGTGTATATACTTTAATGTGTGGATTAAATGTTCCATTCCATCAATATGATGCCTGCAACACACAAAACTCATTATAAAAAACTAAACTAAATCAGAGTGGATGGTTCACCAAAATAATTGTAAATTAAAGGAACACGAAAGGAAAGAGAGATTCTAATACACTATTCAGTGAAAGTCAAAACAAAACCAATCATAATACATATACAAGCCCTCTATAAGTTCCCCAAAGGATTAGATATTGAAAATATTGCATAATTCTTGACATATACATAAATTATATGCGCTCATCCACATTCTTTAAACACATGCAAAAATGTACAAAGCAAAATAAAATATTGAAATATAAAATAATATGTTGGGATTTCATCACTCCATTCTTCCCAAGAGAGAAGTCACAATGTCAAAAATTGAGCAGAGCGCTCCTGAAAATAAATCAATCTTAAAGAAAAGACTTTTATATATTGAAAGTTTATGCCATTACCAGGAAACCATACCCTTTTCAGCATTTAAGGGAGCATCTCCATTTTAGAGCACGGATTCCAACATAGAACATCCCACTTCAAATATAGGAAGTTTGAAATAATCAGTAAGATTGTTTGATGACACTACAATGACACTGGACATCTGGAAAAATATAAAGCCTAGAAAGAGCAGAAATTTATGAAAACTAAACAATTTGCAGCTGAATCACTAAAGGGTCTACAAGCAAGAGTAAACTAAATTTTAAAATTAAGCAATACTAAACAATGCAGAATATCAGCATGGCAAAACCTCTGTGAAATGATGAAGTCTATCGTGAAGGAAAAGGCTGTGGGATTCCAGGCCTATGTGAGAAAATGGAAACATGCATAATTAATGACATAGCCTAATGGTGTCATTCTCTAGATACTGAGGCAAAGAATGGCAAAAGCAGAAGAGCGGCTATTTTTCAAATGAGGAAAAAAAATCACTCAATACTGAGGAAATAAAGATGCAAAAAATCAAAGAGCCTATTGATAGATAGAAAATTAACCTGAATAAAAAATCATTAGCCACAACTCTGAAAGTGAAAGAAGAAAATGCTTCCTAAAATCATAAAATTAGGTATGAAAATGAACTTATTGCAGTTGACCAAAGGAATTTCATAGGTTAAAACTTTTGGACACTCAGGATGAAATGGATAAGTTACAGGTAGAAAATAGCAAAAGAGAAACAGATTGAATTGAGTTATTTAAACATAAAAAGCAAGAAAAAGCAGCTACAGTTCTCCCCAATCATAAAAGCTGAAAAGCATATAAATTCAATGGAGAATTCATGTAAACAGTGAAAGAAGACCTAATTACAATATACCTAAATATATTCTATAAATGTTCAGAGGAAGAATGCCCATGAAACATTTCCCTTGATGCTCGCTAAAAGAAAAATCACAAGAAGAAACCTGTAAAGCCTTCTTGTTGATGAGTATAAATTCAACCAGATAAAAAACTGTATTCAAAAGATCTCTGTTAGGTATACTTTGGGCTTATTAAAGTAATAAGGTTGATTGAATGTATTTAAATTTATAAAAGTAATATATCTTAGGAGGAAATGCGGGGACACAATTTGCCTGTAAATGGATTGAATTAGAAAACATTTTATTGAGTGAAATTTACCAGACAGAAAGTTAATCACTCTATATACTTCCTAATAGGTGGATCCTAGTTCCAATCCCACTTCATGATATATTAGTGTAATAGCAAAGACTATGACCAGGAAGTAAGGGGAACTACTGCCTAACTAAAAAAAGGAGATAGGGGCTCATACTTCAGTAGAGAAAACACATCATCAGCAAATATTGCATGTAAGTAGCTAGCATCTGGTGCTGCTCACTTTCATTTTCCTTCCTTATCACTTGTGAATGAACAGGTTTGATCTTACCAATCATGGAGGTTATGTAGATTGTCAGATAGTCTGTAACAACCCTGCAAAAAGGATACTGACATCTCCCTCACTGCTGTGTCCTTTTCCTATTTTTCCATATACCAATGTGTCTCCTCTTTTATTAAAATCTTCATTTAAACAGTCTTTTATCATTGGATAGGAGGTCATCTTTGATACCAATATGGATGTAGCCAAGGGCAGAACAAGAAAAGGAAAACTGAAAACATCAAACCATAGTTCAGAACACCAAAGACCCTACATTATTCATCTGGATCCAGACTACCCAACTCTATCCCCATCCTAAAGCTGTTAGAATATTGACAAAAAAGGAACAACAGGATTTTAATGGGCAAAAGATGCGAACACCAAGGATATGCAATATACTCAACAGAATTTATGGCTTCAGCAGCCAGATCTGGACTTAACATGACCTGCACAATGGCTGATAGGTCAACAACCACCCAAAGTCTAGCATGGATCACAAGGGAGAAGGCTTCAGGCAGTAGAATTTCATAACAGTTACCACTAATGGGGAGTCAAAAAAGTGGCTCCAAATATGCCACAAAGTCCTTATCCCTCATTAGGATGGAGTTCTGAGAGGGAGGTTTGGCCATCACATGAAAGGATGTTCAAGGGAATGGGAGGAAGGAAAGAGGAGGCACTCGAGAGAGATGGAGGGAAGGAGTAGAGAAAGGAAGGAGTGGGGAAGATTGAAAGGTGGGATTACTGGGAAGGGGATAAAGGAGGGAGACGATGGGGATACATATGAGCTTACATTATTAGGAAAACAAGAAAATGTGGGAGAAAAAAGAAAAGGAAAACTAAGAAAAGTGGATAAAAAGGGAAAAAATGAAAAAAAAGTATCCCCTTTAGCAGACATCAGAATAGTTATCTGAGAGATCCTGGAAGTTTTAAAAGGAAACTCATGGTATTTATAAATGGATTGACGTGAATGGCAGATAACAAACTTTTTAAAGATTCAGCATGTTTTCTAGGTTCCAAGGAATAAGAGAAACAAACTTATCAAAGGGAACTTATTTTCCATCAAATGATTTAGAACTGGTGAATGTTTGGACTAATACCAAAAATGTAGTGGGCAGTTTAGTAGAGAAGACATTCTCCATACTGCAAGGATAATTACAGCAAAAAGGAAGAGCAGAAATGGGTTCTATTGATTAATTTTAGATGAAAGTTAAAAACTGAGAAGTGAGCCATCAGGAATATCTATGATGAACTTCCATGAAGTGAAGGTAAGCTTTTAAAGAAGAGACTGTGTACATATAAGGGGGAGGGGGGGCAAGACAACAGTGTTTAGGCCACATTGCAGGTTGATAACTTATAGATATATGTCTCTGGAATTTGTCAGACTGGCAAGGTAGGAATGGTGTCCTCTCCTGTTTTCTGCAGGGAATTTCATGGATTCTGCTGGTATTCTGATGTTGCCGTAAGTGCCATACATTCAGAATGCATTGTAGCATTAAGAGTAACTAGAATGGAAAAATACACTGTGCAGCTTTATTGTTGTGAAATGAAGAGACTCCCTCAAGGGTCATTTTGAAAATTGAGGTTGACCTATACAAGCTTTCCTGTCATATGTGATTGTGCACATAATTGAGAACATAATTGAATCCCTTCTTACTAATTTATTCAGAAATTTTCCTTATCTATTGCCTATACCTCAGAAATATAGGTAATTGGATTAACTAGGACTTCTACTCTGCCTTGGAGGTATAGGTTTAAGGATCTGACATCTCTACATTCTAGGAAAAATGATAATTAAAGTTGTGGCAACACCCTAATGGGGCAAGCATACATCATATTTCAGTTTTCCTCAATGGTAGAAGAAGACATCTATGTTTTTAATCATTAAGATGAGATCCAACCCAGTCATAAAATTTCATTGCACAACCATGAATGCAATAAGTTGCTTCAGTAATATCCACATTTTCAATGTATGTTACTGGGATTACATTGTGTTATCCATGATCATTTTACTATTAATTGCCTTAACCTACAGAGAAGTCTTCCCAGAAACCATCTCAACTCCTTCAAAGTACTCTGAATATTCCTTTAAGAAGGAAGCTTACAGACCAGCTCCTAATGTCATTTGTAGCTTCCCAAAACTATCTGAAGATGAAAAACTTCATGTTTTCTATAGTATTTTATATTACAGATATTGAGCAGCTTATATTATTTATTGGAGCCAATTGGAAGGCAATCTTAATGAAAATGTCTTTTGCATAATAACCTGGATATGTCAATAGGCCTGCTCTTAGCATCTTGAACAAGGCCCTGTTCCTCAGGATCACGATAAAACGCCACCATTCCATCTTCCTTAATGTCATCAGCCTTAGAGCAAGGCACCCCACATTGCAGATTTTGTGGTATTGTACTTAGGAATGCACTCACCTGATTTCTGTGGGTCTTTTGCACCTGAATAACAATATTCCTATCAGAGTTACAATGGTAACTCAGTCCCAGGTTTTCTCACCAGTAGCACATTCCTAAGTTTCCTTATGATTTTTTTCTCTTTCAGTTTTCATTAACATTTTTAACTTCTTGATAGTGCCATCAGTTTTCTGGACAGTGATTAGACTCTCCTTTCTATGATGTTCTCTACAAATGGAGTAATCTAGTGAGCAATTAGAAATAAGAGCTGTGCTATTGTAAATTTTATACTCTGAAGAATGTGTAGAAGGATCCTTCTGATAGTACTAGTCTAGGAGCTAATAGTTCTATTGACCATAAGGCAGTAAGGATGAAAGTACTGTGTCTTGCTGCTATTCCTGATTTTGCATCTCAAGTTTCAGGATGTTACTGAGTGAACTATTTAATGATGGTAGGATCAGCTTCGTTTGGTATGCAGAAAAGTGATGAACTTGTCTTTTTACCTTGATGGATGTTGCAGCAAACATCGTTTGCAACTCAGGGATATTGCTCCTGTGCATGAGATTTTGGTAGCATATCTCTCCTGCAAGACTGGTCTCATTAGCCATATATTTTTTTAGCTGTTTAGTTTCATGGTCATTCACAGCTTCTTTCCTCATCCAGACAACAAAGTAATAGAGTAAAGCTTTATTACCATGCACCAGAAAGGAAGCATGCTAACTCCTATTCTCTCACAGACAATGAAATTTGTCAAAGAGATACATTCTCACCTATTAATACATGGTCTCACAGTGGGGAATCTTGAAGAGGCATGGTGTATTCAGTTGTTTATCAATATTGTAGGCTTTCAGCTGCATTTCAGTGTTCATGCTGGGCAAGAACTTCCCTGCAAAGACCTCACTGTCCACAGATGTTTAGCATCTCCAGGATCCATCCTGCAAGAATAAAAATGGTCTGCCCTTGCCTCATATAGCACTTGTATAGTCATCTGATCATGAATGAACACTTTTTTTCACATGGAGGACTTGTTCCAGCTCTCAAAAGAGTTAAATTCTTAGCTATTTGGGGGATAAATAATAGTATCATGTCACCTTTGAATATATGATACCAGACTGAAGTACCACTGAATTCTATGGGAAAATCTCTATTGCTGCCATTCATTTTCATTAGACATTACTTCTACATTTTGAATATTTGAAAAATGCATAACACTGGTGAAATATTTTCTGCCCTGACAGTTTGAAAACAATTTTTGGTGTCTCCCAAGAATAGAAAGCCTGGTGTGAGAAAACTCCAAATTTATGATATTCAATACTTTCCTTTTCTCCAGGCCACAATAATGTTTTACAAATTCACACAGCTTCTTCTTGAAATTAGCCTGGCAGGCGACATCAATCACATCAATTACCTCTCCAGAAACACATCCTTCACACTGAAAGATGGCAATGGCACCTTCACCCCTAGGCCAACTTTTCCATAATGAAGATGGGCCCTGAGAAATTGTCCTCTGCCTGGTGTCCCACTGTCAGCTGACTTCCAGTATACCTCAAAATCAATGTCTTTGGCTCTGTGGAATATTTTTCCCTGGAGTGGTTGCATAAACAATGGACTGATTGCCTGGACTGCATCCTTCTGGTGCATATTTGACTTTTGGAAGATCTATATTGTTTCTTCATGACAGAATGTCAATGCAATAGCATGTCATTTTGACAAGGGTAGAGCTCAATGTGATGGACCTTATTCTTTTGGACACCAACACAGCTGCCACAGTCTTGCCACATGTCAGCTGGATCATGAAACATGTCACATCATTGGGCTTTCAACATAGGCAATATTGTAGGCTTTCAGCTTGCAGGAGAGATATGCTACCAAAATCTCATGCACAGGAGCAATATCCCTGAGTTGCAAACGATGTTTGTGAAGCAATATATTCTTGGGATCTCTATCAAATAGTGAAACCAAATTCATCCTATGTAATCACAGGAAAAACAGATTTTGGGAGAACATATCCTCTTTGGACTTGGATCAAACAAAAAGATTCTATGGGGCAAGCAAGGAAGTCACCCTTATCTTTTAGGATTATGTTCTCAAGGATAAAGCAATGTTACACCTTTTCCCTGATGTGCCTTCAGATACCTTTGACTACATTGAACCCTGAAGCAAGGGACAGCACTTTCTCAAAGTTGTGATAAACATTATAGCTATTATAGCTCTAAGTGGTCTCTTGTGTACACAGGAAACTCTGCTCTTCCACCTCTGGTTGTTTCTAGACAACCATTGTGTCAGTCAGCACACATAACAAGAGGAAGTCTCATAAGGAAAACTCTTCCCAAAGAAAGAGAGGAGATAAGATTCAGGTATCCAGTCATATCTGTTCAAGTTATTGAAAAGAAACATTTTAGGCCTCTGAAAGTGTGGCAGACCTATGAAAAAAGAAAAAGACCTTTTGCGTCAGGCAGCTGAATTTGAAAGAAACCTTTAGAACAATCTCCAATAAATTCCTTTTCACACACCTAACACTCTCATTATGCACCTTAATTGCAATTAGTCACAAATTTGATTACTGAACCACAGTTTATAGGATTATGTACTACACCTTCCCCCATCCAGGTTTTCTTGATTGCCTCTGTGATCTGAGCAGAATAGCCTCATTACCTTGACACTGAATAATTGTTTCTTGAAACTTCCCAAATGCGCACTGTTGCCCTCATAAAGTCTAGCATCTGTTAAGGGCACCGAGGCCCCTGGAGGCAAGGGATTGACAGCCATAGTAGTGATCTTATGCTTAAGGGGAACAAGAGAAAGGGCTTATGGAAATGCCACTGGGTCCTTATATGTCATCGGAGAGGAGGACCCAGTGGAGAGTTAGGCGTACACAATAAAGGACTCTCTGGGAATTGGGGGGGAGGCATTGGGGGAAGGGGAGGGGGAGGAGAGGGGAGGGAGGGAACTGGTAAAAAATTTTAAAATGTATAATTAAATTTTTAATAAAAAAAAAGAAACTTCCCAAATGATACCATATTCCTAAGTCTACTCACATTAATGAAAACTCTTGAGACACTCAGAATGTAATTGATTCTATCTCTTATGTAGAAACAGTCATAGGAAGATAATTTTTTTCCTTTTGTGAATGTGTAGAATTATTTCCACATCATAATCTTGATAACAAGTTCTTGTCCTAATTCCCCCAACATTTGAATTTCTGGGACTCATACTGATCTTGGCTCATTGTGCTGTAATGTGCTGAAGGCCCTAGAGACCAGTTATGAGAAGAGGAACTCTGACTTTGTCATCAGATGGAATTGAATGGTACTAGCCTTCTAGAATCTCAACTTGTTCCCCATGGCCAGATATGCTCCTGTACTATCGAAATGGCACTCTCATGATTTGGAAGTAGAGTTGAAGATTGGTAGAAGTAGAAGTAAAGAAGCTTAATGAAGGGGGTGAGTGATAATGTATCTCATGTGCAGAATTTGCATAATGTAGTCCTGAGGTAGTTAGCAGTACTGCATAAATCAAGTTGCTTTGGGACAAATATAAACTGAGAATTTGAAATGCACTCTAGGCTCACAAGGATTTAGAGGTTCAGTGTCATTTAGAATTAGAGTTAGAATTTGGGATCACTTCATGACTTTAGAGCCTGAAGATAACAAGGAAAGATAAATTCTCATAAGGATTGTGAGAGAATCAGTCAAGAAGATTCAGAGAGAAGGAAAACATAAAAAGAGGGAAACAATGGAAAACAGTGGGCATGAATAAATAAATGGAAGAATGGAAGGAAGAGAGTAGAATGAAGATAAAAAGAAAAAAGAAAGATATTGATAAAGAGATAGAAAGACAGATTGAACAAATGCTAAGAAATAAGAGGAAGGGATTGAAGTGATTTGATCCCATAAAATTCTGTTTTGAATTAATGACTGTGAATACATGTTTCATAGGCACAACATGCTTTCATAGTGTCCACATTGCTACTAATGGAATAATGCATAATTTCACTGAATGTAAGTGTCTTGGTTCAGGCCTTTTGAGATTTCTCCTTGAATGATTCCAACATATTTTTTCTCTAATGTTCTTTGCCTTTCCTTATAGATAATCTATATTTGTGTTTCCAAGAATAAGATTTTTCCTATCAAAGGGAAAGCAAAATATTTCATTAATCTACAAACTGTCAACCCAATTTTCTTCATCAAAACTTTTTGTTTCTGTATTTGAAATGTTCATTTTATAGGATGAGCAAACAGATATTGAAAATGTTTCCTTAAATGCTTAATTCATATCAGAAGATGAAATAGCATTTTCCAGTTTAATCTATGATATATTCATTTTGAATTGAAGTGAATTTATGTCACTGACTTGAATGATTCTCCTGTATCCAATTTCCCCTCTTCATCCAATCCATTTACTCCCCACCTGCCCAATGCTTTTCTTCTCTGTTATATGTCTCTATGTATGGCATAATCTAATACCATGGGGTGCCTATTATGTAAGCCAATGAGATTTGTGATAGGATAAATAGTTGTGAAGTGGTGATTTCATAATTAGAGAGCTCCAGTATATTCTCCATTCTTTCCTTTTGATTTATATAGTCTCTCTTCTAAATTTAATGCTTGTGATCACATGGAAATTATTCATCTTGTAAGGTGAAGCATGAGAGTGCAGTTTTATTTTTCTGCACAAAAATATAGAATGATCCACTTAGTGAATATGCTCTCAATTTTCCACTTCGATTTAGGTAATGGAGTAATAAATCAGGAGACATCATGAAAACATATTCATATTTCAAATTTCAATTCTTATATTTTTACCAGTGTATTTTGTTTGGTACCTTTCCAGTGTTGTATTTGATACTGTGAGTTTGTTTTTTAGAGGAAAATTTGGACTACTGAAATGTTCACCATACATTTTATTACATGATATTGGTTTGATTATGTGGGACAATGAATGAGTCATTCCACATGTATGTTTATAAATTTTGAATTAC
This sequence comes from Typhlomys cinereus, assembly GCA_023101885.1. Taxonomy (NCBI): domain Eukaryota; kingdom Metazoa; phylum Chordata; class Mammalia; order Rodentia; family Platacanthomyidae; genus Typhlomys; species Typhlomys cinereus. Next base: position 2,858,510 of record JALPQD010000250.1, on the reverse strand, counting down.
TTTCTGGAAAGAAATTTTGTTGGTATTTGAATGGCTTGAATGCAAGTTTAGTAAGATGGTTACTTTTACAATGTTAATTCTAATGATTCAGGAAAATTAGAGGTCTTTCTCCTTCCTGGCATATTCTGTAATTCATTTCAGCAATTTTCATTCTTTATGTACACATATCTCCCATCCTTAATGAGATTCAAATAAAACATCTCACTTAAATTAGATTTCTGAAAAGGGAAATTTATTGCATTCTATCTCTCACTTTGTTCATGCTTGGCATAGAGCATACATGCTGAAATTCTAATTAGTTTTTTTTCTTGCCACGGTACAGAAACACTTTAATAATTCCAACACTTTTAAAGTTCTTTCAGAGATAGAATCATGTTATTTGCAAAGTGGGCTATCTTTATTTTTTTAATTTTTTATTATTTATTCAATTGTGCATGTGTGCGTGTGTGTGTGTGTGTGTGTGTGTGTGTCTGTGTGTGTGTGTGTGTAGAATGATGGGCGAACTTGGGAACCACCATGGACAGCCTCCACCACCTCCTTGTTTACTCTGCCCAGGGATTCGAAGGTTCTGCCCTACTAGGACCAGAAACTCAGGTTGCACCCGCTTCCACCCGGCATCTATATGTGGGGTCAAGGATCCCAACTCAGGACTTCCCCTCTGCAAGGCAGAGGCTTAACCTCTGAGCCACCTCCCCACCCTCAAAAGGTATCATTAATTTTTATTCCCTCTTAGCATCCATTTTATCTCCTTCCCTTGTCTTTCACTATAGCTGAGTTTGAAGGGCAACATTAAATAACAGTGTTCAGAGTAGACTGTATTCACTCCTTGCCAAACTAAGTGTCGTTGTTGACCTGGTTTGTCAATGAGGCAGGCCTTCGATTTAATTTTTTAAGGGAAATTTTTGTTCACCATCCATTCTACATCATATTTTGAGAAATATGTCCCTCATGATTGAACTTTGTAATCATACATAACAGAAGAACCTCTCTCCAAATTCTAATTGTACTGTTTACCTCTCAAAATCTGCCTTAGTTCTCAGGAAATTTCAATTACTTATGAATTGATCTTTCTCTAATTTTACTCCCTTGACTTTTGTTCACTATGCATTGTGTTCTTCTGGTGGTAAATCGATCAAGACTATTTACCTTGGATGTGGAATTCCGGAATTCCTTTCTGCTTATTTCACTCATACGAGGTGTTTTCTGTCTGTCATGATCTTACTCATATCTTCCAATTGTTTCCCTGCTTGTCTTCCCCTTGGTATTACAAATTTGTTAGTATTACCTTCTTACATTTTTTTCATCATTTTTCATCTTTTCACTGAACTAGGTATATCAGCAATCTTGTCTTCTGCTCAAAGTTTTCTATCCCCAGGGCTCCATAGATTTTTTTGTGAAGCTCTCTATTCCATTTTTTATTATATAAATCTTGGTTTTAAAATTAGGTTGAATCTTGGCAGGAGATTTGTTTCCACTTCTTTCTTTTATTATTAATATATTTTTATTATTATTTCAGCTCATACAAACTTAATAGGTACACCAGTTCCCTCCCTCCCTCCTCCCCCCCCACCCCCTGTTCTCCCTCCCCACCCTCTCCCTCCCCATCCCCAGTGCCTCCCGCCCCAATTCCCAGAGAGTCCTTTCTTGTGCATGCCTGATTTTCCTCTGGGCCCTCCTCTCCAATGATGTACAAGGACCCATTGTTTACACTTCTATTTTGCTTTTTTTTAATTGACCCAGTCTTCAAATGTAGGTATCTATTATTTCCTTGTGCATATTTTTTAGAAAAATATTATTACATTTCACATTTTTTACTGCTCCTCAATGTAAGATTAAACTTACTTTGAAAATCATTTTGTTAATTATTGTGTTGTTTTCTTGTTGATCTCTTAAATTACAAGGGTGTCTGTCTTTCCTGCAATATGAATTATTTCTGGGTGTGCATTTTACCTTCTAGAGTGTTTTGTGAGATGTTTACAACCCTTTTCTGATTTTTAGTATCTTTCTTTGGTGTTTCTGATTCTTTAAGTGCCATGCAGATAATTTTGGTCCAATATCCCTGTGTGTAACTAAAATGTAGTATCCACTTGTGTCTCTTATGATGTTTGGGGGTTTGAAGTACACGTTGTCCAACAGCATAATTGCTACCCCTGCCTATTTCCTGGTTCCATTAGCTTGCAGAATTTTGGACCAGCCTTTCATTGTTAGGATGTGCCTATCTTTTGTGGTGAGATGAGTTTCCTGAAGGCAGCAGATTGATGTGTTGTGATTTTTAATCCAAGTTTGTAATCTGTGTCTCTTAATCGGTGAGTTAATACCATTGACATTTAATGTTATAATGGAGAAATTCTTTTTAATTCTTGACATTTTTTATGTTTAGTGGATTTTGGAAGCTTATTGTTTTACATTTATATTTTTGTGGTATTATACTTCCCTTCTGTCCTCCTGGATATGCTTGTTCTTTTCTTCAAGTTTGCATATCATTTCTAGCATTTTTTGAAGGCCTGGTTTGGTAGACATGTAGGCCTTCAAGTTGTCTTTGTGATGGAAAAGTTTTCTTTCTCCCTCAATCATGACAGATAGTTTTGCCTGGTATATCTGTCTGGGTTGGCATTTTTGCTCATTTAATATTTGAAGTATGTCTCTTCAAGATCTTCTTGCTTTTACTGTTTCCACTGAAAAGTCATTTGTTATTCTAATAGGTTTACCTTTAAAAGTGAGTTGCTTTTTTTCTCTTGAAGCTCTCAGCACCCTTTCTTTGTCTTGAATGTGGAGTGTTTTGAAAATTATTTGCCGTGGCGATTTTCTATTTTGGTCATATCTGTTTGGAGTGCGAAATGCCTCTTGTATTTGGATAGGCCTCTCATTCTTTAGTTGTGGGAAGTTTTCATTTATGATGAATTGAAATATTTCCTCCAGTATGGTATTTTGAGATTCTTGCTCTGGTATTCCATGAATGTGCATGCCAGGCTTCTTTAGGGTGTCCCATATCTCTTGAGGGTTCCTCTCCAGTATCTTTTTGGCTTTAACAATCTCTTCCATTGAGCTGGTTAATTGTCCCACTTTGTCTTCAAGATCTGAAATTCTATTTTCTGCTTCATTTGTTCTGCTGATAAGACTCTCTGTTGAGTTTTGGGTTGAAGATAACTTGTCTTTTAGTTCAATTTTAAACTCTGCCTGAGACTTGTTTAACTGCTCTGTACCTATTTTTGTTTCTTGAACTGTTTTTCTCAACTCCTGTTGTGTTCCTATTCAAAGTGGTTGATACAGTTGTTTAACTCTTCTTGGATTTCCTCTTTCATAGTATTAATCATGGTAATGATCATACTCTGGAAGTCATTATGTTTGGTCTGGCTTTCATGGCTATTTTCTGTGGATTTGTTCTGGTCGGAATCCATCATTATGGGATTGATTCTTTCGGCGGGAGATTGGTCTTCTTGGATTTTGTTTCTCGTGGATCTGCACTTTGATTTGCACATTGTTGTTTTGGTTTTTAGGACCTTTCAGTTTCTGTGCGTTTTTCACTGAATCGACGTAGTTGGTATTGTTACACTTGGCAGTTATTACTAGTGCTTGGATTGGGTATGTTTGTGTATTGTTATTGTTATATCCTAGATGAGGCTACTGGGCTGTTAGTACATCAGTTAAGTCAGGTTATGTAACCAGGGGGTGAATATTAATTTGGTAGTGCACTTTTATGATTTAGTATCTTGGTGAAATGTTGGGGTGAGTGGTGTACTCCCTGGAGTTGTATGTTTTTGGAGTGGCTGTATGAGAAAGTTGATCTACAGCATTGATACTTTAAAGGATCAGTAAGGTGAAAAGAAAAATTTTACTTATCTTTGGGCTGGATGTGAAGAATCTCGCCCACGTGATATAATGATTGTAGTGGAGTCCAGATGTGTGGCCTGTGTTCCCTTTGTTCCTTAGAATTTTGCTTACCTTTTTTTTGGACTCTACTGAATTCTGAGTAGCAGTGTGTCTTCTGTGGACCACGTGTGTAAGTCCCCCGTGGGCCAGAGAGGCAGGGGGCCTGATGTTGATGGCAGAATTCTTCACCTGCGACCTGGGGGGGTGGAGGTGTGCGGGGGCAGGAGGGTGCAAGGGGCTGGGGTCCGGGGCGGGGCCCCGGGGGCTAAGCAGGCGGCCAAGCGCACAGTGCTGCTGGCCGGGTGGCTCAGGGGTGGCGGGCTGGGCTGGACTGGGCTGGGAGGGGCTCTCGCTCTCTCACTCACCTGGGAACGTCGGCGCGGAGGTGTCTGAAATTCTTAAAGAAACTAAAGATTGAAATGCCATATGACCCTGCTATTCCACTTTTGGGATTAAACCCCCATGCAGCAGAGGTTCACCTCCCTAGCACAAGCACGACCATGTTCATAGCAGCACTATTTATAATAGCAAAGTCATGGAATCAAGCCAAATGTCCAACAGTTGATGAGTGGATCAGAAAAATGGTACATCTATACAATGGAGTACTACTCAGCCATAAAAAATGATGAATTACTGGAACTTGCCAGGAAATGAATGTCATTACAAACAATTATATTAAATAAAGTATCCCAGACCCAGAAAATTAAGTGCCATATGTACTCCCTAATATGTGGCTTCTAGTACCAAACCTACCCAGCACACCTTGAGATATTCGAAGATAAATCTATGTAATACCTACAGTAATTCCAAGAAGTATGAACAGGAGGGATGGGGTTGGAGGGACACAGCAGACACAAGGAGAAAGGGGATCATGTTCCAGCAGAGAAAATAGGCCTCCATCAAGCACTGCAAGTAAGTAATGAGACACCTGATTAAGTTCAGAGACTTTTGTTCCTGGTCATTTACAAATGAGGGGGTATGATCTCACCAGAAGGGGAGGGCATAAAGTCTGGCAGATAAAAAGTAACCATTTTGCAAATGGGCCATTGACCCCTCCCTCACTGAGGTTTCCTACTTTTATTATATCTACCTTTGAATGTGCTCCTATAACAAGACTCCAGTTTAACAGCTTTTTGTCTCTGGTCATGGGGGGCCATACAATGCCCATCAGGATGGAGTGAAGGGCATTGCAGGAGCAGCAAAACTGAAAAAGAAAATCAACAAACCACAATCCCGAACTTCAGATACTCTATATCAACCACTTAGAACTAGGCCAGACTAATCTCTTCCCATCCTGAAGCTCAGGGAAATTTGCGGAAGAGGGGGCAGTAAGATTGTAAGAGCAAAAGGATGGGAGGAGCAATGATTTGCAAGATACTCCACACAAGTTAGGGCTGAAGCAACCATAATTGGACTTTGCATGCCCTGCGCAATGTCCAACACACTATTGACCTCACAAAGTCTAGCATCTGCTAAAGGTACCAAGATCCTTGGAGGCAAGGGATTGACAGCCACAGTAGTGTTCCTATGCTTAAGGGGAACACAGGAAAAGGTTCAGGGAAATACAACTGGGTCCTTGTACATCATCAGAGAGGAGGGCCCAGAGAAGAGTTAGGCATACACAATATAGGATGCTCTGGAGATTGGGGGGGGCACTGGGAGATGGGGAAAAAGGGCTGAGGGGAGGGGGAGCAAGGGGTTAAGGTGGAGGAGAATGGAGGGAGGGAAGTGGTGTACCTATGAAGTTTGTATGAGCAGAAATAATAATAAAAAATGTTTAAAAAAAACCTAAACACCAAGGAAATTAATGGCCCAAATAAAAAATGGGCCCTGGAACGTAAAAGAAATTTTACCAGGGATGAAATTAAAATGTCTAACAAATATCTTCAAAAATGCTCCACTTCCTTAGCAATCAGAGAAATGCAAATCAAAACTTCCCTGAGATATCATCTCACCCCGGTCAGGATGGCAAAAACCCACAATACAAACAACAACAAATGCTGGAGAGGATGTGGAGAGAGGAGTACTCTCGTACATTGCTGGTGGGAATGCAGGCTTATACAGCCACTCTAGTGAGCCGTCTGGAGATTCTTAAAGAAATTAAAGATCGAAATGCCATATGACCCTGCGATTCCACTCTTGGGAATAACCCCCCATGCAGCAGAGGTCTACCTCGATATCACAAGTGCAACCATGTTCATAGCAGCACTGTTTACAATAGCAAAGTCATGGAATCAACTCTAATGTCCAACAGTTGATGAGTGCATAAGGAAAATGTGGTACATCTATAGAATGGACTACTACTCAGCCACAAAAAATGATGAATTACTGGAATTTGCCAGGAAATGGATGTCATTAGAGACAATTATATTGAATGAAGTATCCCAGACGTAGAAAATTAAGTGCCGTATGTACTCCCTAATAGGTGGCTCCTAGTATCAAACCCACCCAGCCCACCTAGAGACACTGAAAGATCAATCTCTGTAATACAGTAATTTCAAGGAGTATGAACAGACAGGATGGGGTAGGAGAGCCACACCAGAAACAAGGAGAGAGGGGACCATGTAACAGCAAAGAAAATAGGCCTCCATCAAGGACTGCGAGTAAGTAATGAGACATCTGGTTTAATTCACAGACTTTTTGTTCCTGATCATCTACAACTGAGGGGGTGTGATATCACCAGAAGGGGATGTCATATAGTCTGGCAGATAATAAGTAACCATTTTGCAAATGGGTGATTGACCCCTCCCTCACTGTGGTTTCCTACTTTTATTACATCTACCTTTGAATATACTCTTATAACAAGACTCTAGTTTAACAGTTTTTTATCTCTGGCCAGGGGGTGACATCCAATACCCATCAGGATGGAGTGAAGGGCATTGCAGGAGCAGCAAAACTGAAAAAGAAAATCAACAAACCTTAATCCAGAACTTCAGAAACTCTATATCAACCACCTAGAACTAGGCCAGACTAATCTCTTCCCATCCTGAAGCTCAGGGAAATTCACGGAAGTGGGGGCAGTAAGAGTGTAAGAGCACAAGGATGGGAGGAGCAATGATTTGCAAGATATTCCACACAAGTTAGGGCCGAAGCAATCATAATTGGACTTTACATGCCCTGCGCAATGTCCAACACACTAGTGTCCCCACAAAGTCTAGCATTTGCTAAAAGCACCAAGATCCTTTGAGGCAATGGATTGACAGCCAAAATAGTGTTCCTATGCTTAAGGGGAACACAGGAAAGCGTTCAGGGAAATGCTGCTGGGTCCTTGTTTGTCATCGGAGAGGAAGACCCAGAGGACAGTCAGGCATGCACATTAAAGGATTCTCCGGGGATTGGGGGATGGGAGGCATTGGGAGTAGGGAGGGAGGGGTGAGGGGAGGGCAAGCAGAGGGGTGGGGGGAGGAGGAGGGAGGGGTGAGGGGAGGGCGACCAGAGGGGTGGGGGGAGGAAGAGGGAGTGAGGAAACAGGTATACCTATTAAGTTTGTATGAGCGGATATAATAAAAAATGTTAAATAAAATAAAATAAAATAATGGAACTGAAAGTGTTTCTTCAAATATTCAAAATAAAATTATTGTAAAAATAAGAGGACATCAAGTTAAGACCAAAGTTTAGGAATTTCCTCATCCTGTATAGCTTGAACCCCTCAAGAGAAAGTTGAACCAAGTTTTGTGTGCTGATGCTGGAAAAGCCTCTTTTGCCATGATGTATTCCATCTCGCTAGCCTGCCAAAGTCACCATCTGAAGAAAATGGCTTCAAGGACGTTCATTTTTTTCCTGGATAAGTCATGGCATGTTTTCTCTTTCTCTAAATGCTGTTTGGCTGTTGCATGTATCTGTTGCTTAATATTTAGTGAAATTAGGGGGCCTGGCTGAAGCAGGGGTGGCTTGCGTTTCTGGTCCTGGTGCGGCAGAGTAAACAAGGAGGAGGTGGAGGCTGTCCATGGTGGTTCCTGAATTCGTCTGTGGTTCTACACACAGATACATACACACACAGACATGCACACATGCTCACACATGCATACACGCACAATTGAATAATTTGTTTTTATTTATTTTTTATTTTTTAAATTTATTATTATTATTTCCGCTCATACAAACTTAATAGGTACACCGGTTCCCTCTCTCTCTCCTCCTCCCCCGAACCCCTGCTCCCCCACTTCTCACCCCTCCCTCTCCATCCCCCAGTGCCTCCCCCCCAATCCCCAGAGAATCTTTTAATGTGCATGCCTGACTCTTCTCTGGGCCCTCCTCTCCGATGACGTACAAGGACCCTGTGGCATTTCCCTGAACCCTTTCCTGTGTTCCCCTTAGACATAGGATCATTACTGTGGCTGTCAATTCCTTGCCTCCAAGGATCGAATAAATAATTTCAAAAAATTATAAAAAATATTTAGTGAAATCATTAACAGCTTTGAGGTATTCCTCAGCTTTGATTAAATTAAACAGAGATGAGAAATTTAATATAGAAGTTTTTGAATGGCATGGATTTTGTTGTATGTGTTATCATTTTGAAGCATTAAAGAACAAAATTTGTGTCAAATCTCATGAAGCCCATAAAAGCCACTATTATGAGGAACCTGACCCTTTCGATAAGAAAAATGTTTCTCACATCTACAATTTTAGCTATGTATGCATAAGAATTTTTAAAAATATGCCAACCAATGCCTACTGAACTTTTCGTGTATGGTTAATAGTTTTTTTAATATATTTATTTTTCCACTCATACAAACTTGATAGGTACCCCATTCCCCTAGCTACCTCCATCCCTCCCTGAATCCCCTTGTGCCTGCTCCCATTTTGCTCTTCCTTTCCCCTTTTCCTCCTTTCTCCCATTGTACCTCTACCCCCCACAATTCCTGGAGCATTCTTTAATCTGCATGTCAAACTTCCCTCTGGGTCCTCCTCTTTGATGAGGTATAAGGACTCAATAACATTACCTAGAGCTCTTTTTTTTTTATTTATTGAACTGTGTGAATGTGTGTGTGTGTGTGTGTGTGTGTGTCTGTGTATGTGTAGAACCATGGACGAATTCGCCAACTACCATGGACGCCTCCATCTCCTTCTGGCCAGGGATTCACAGGCCCCGCCCTACCAGGACCGGAAACCTAGAGCTCTTTTTTGTGTTCCCCTTTTGTATAGGAACACTATTGTGATTACTAATTCCTTGTCTCTAAGGATCTGTTGGACTTTGAGGGGTCAATGATATGTTGATCATTGTCAGGTCATGCAAAGTCCTATTATGATTACTTCACTCTTAACCTGTGTGGAGTATCTTGCACATCATTGCTCCTCCCCATCTTTAGGCTCTTACAGTCTTCCCACCCCATATTCTGGAAATTTCCCTGAGCTTTAGGATGGGGAGAGAGTAGGCTGGCCTGGTTCCAGGTGGTTGATATACAGTCTCTGATGTTTTGAATTATGGTTTGTTGATATTTTTAGGGGCTATTCTTGAATTTCCTTTTTAATCCAATTCTCATTTAGCATGATAGTGTTAAGTTTCCAGAAGTTAGTGTATTTTCTGTTGTTTATTGTGTTGTGGATGTCGAGCTTTAGACCATGATGGTCTGATAAGGTACAAGCTAGAATTTCAACTTTCCTGTATATGTGGAGATTTGTTTTGTGTCCCAATATGTGATCTATTTTGGAGACAGTTCCATGTGCTGCTGAGAAAAATATGTATTCTTTGCCGCGTGGATGAAAAGTTCGATACTGATCTGTAAAGTCCAAAGTGTCTCTGTTAATCTTTTGGCCTGTTGATCTATCCCATGTTGAAAGGGCAGTGTTGAAATTCCCAAGAATTACCATTTGGGGGTTGATTTCTTGCTTTATATGCTTTGGGTTTGCTTAATGAATGTAGAGGGGCCCATAATAGGTGCATATATGTTCAATATTTTGAGGTGTTCCTGGTGATTGTACTTGTGACTAAAATGTAGTATCCATCTGTGTCTCTTACGATTTTGTTTTGGTTTGAGGTCTACTTTGTCTGAAAACATAATAGCTACCCCTGCCTGTTTCCCGGTTCCATTAGCTTGCAGAATTTTGGACCAGCCTTTTATTTTTAGGATGTGACTATCTTTTTTGGTGAGATGAGTTTCCTGAAGGCAGCAGATTGATGTGTTGTGATTTTTAATCCAAGTTTGTAATCTGTGTCTCTTAATCGGTGAGTTAATACCATTGAAAATTGTTTTAAACAATTTTTATGTTTAGTGGATTTTGTAAGCATATTGTTTTACATTTATATTTTTGTGGTATTATACTTCCCTTCTGTCTTCCTGGATATGCTTGTTCTTTTCTTCAAGTTTGTATATCATTTCTAGCATTTTTTGAAGGCCTGGATTAGTAGACATGTATCCCTTCAAGTTGTCTTTGTGCTGGAAAACTTTTCTTTCTCCCTCAATCATGACAGATAGTTTTGCCGGGTATATCAGTCTGGGTTGGCATTTTTGCTCATTTAATATTTGAAGTACATCTCTCCAAGATCTTCATGCTTTTACTGTTTCCATTGAGAAGTAATTTGTTATGTTAATAGGTTTACCTTTAAAAGTGACTTGTTTTTCCCTTGAAGCTCTCAGAAACATTTCTTTGTCTTGAATGTGACTATTATTTGCCGTGGCAAGTTTCTATTTTGGTCGTATTTGTTCGGAATGGGCCTCTCTTTCTTTAGATGAGGGAAGTTTTCATTTATGACAGTTTGAAAAATTTCCATAGGTGTGGTATTTTGGGATTCTTACTCTGGTATTCCATGAATGTGCATGTTAGATTTTTTCGGGGTGTCACATAACTCTTGAATATTCCTCTTAAATATCTTTTTGGCTTTAACAACCTCTTCCATTGATTTGGATAATTCTCCTACTTTGTCTTCAAGATCTGAAATTCTATTTTCTGCTTTATTGGTTCTGCAGATAAGGCTCTCTGTTGAATTTTGGGCTGAAAATACCTTGTCTTTTAATTTGATTTTAAACTCTGCCTGAGATTGTTTTAATTGCTCTATGCCTATTTTTGTTTCTTGAACTGTTTTCGTCATCTCCAGGTGTCTGTTGTGTTCCTGTTCAAAGTGGTTGATGTGGATATTTAACTCCTTCTGGATTTCCTGTTTCATAATATTGATTATGGTAATGATCATGCTTTGATAGTCGTTATCTTGGGCCTGGCCTTCTTGGCTATTTTCTGTGATTTTGTTCTTGTTGGAATCTGTTGCTCTGGGGTTAATATTTTTAGTGGGAGATTTGTTTCTCATGGATCTAACTTTTGACTTGGGCATTATTGGTTTTTTCTATTGAGTCTTTACAGTTTCTTTGTGTTTTTGACTAAACTAATTTAGTTGGTATAACTGCTCTCTGGCAGTTATTAATAGTGATTGCATTGGAGTTGAGTGCATTTTTCTGTTGTTATTGTTATTTCCATGATGAGGTGATTAGACTGTTAGTACATCAATTATATCAGTTATAGTATACAGAGAGTGTTTTACCTGGTCTGAGAGCAACTGTGCATTCATAGCAAGTGGGAGGGGATGAGGGGCTAAGGATGAGAGGCTGGCTTCACCTAGGACCTGGAGCTTGGACAGTAGTCCACCCAAGCCCTGTCCAGCTTCGGCTCTGTTCAGGCTGGATGGTGGGAGGAGCTGGAAGGTGGGTTCTGGTGGGGAATACCTGGGAAGCAGAGTGTCTTACTTGGGCCATGTGAGCGAGCATGCATTCAGGGCCAGTGAAACGTTGGGAGTGTTTTGAGAAATTATTTTTAATTCCAGACATTTTTTATTTTATTGGCTTTTGTAATTGTATTATCTAGCTTTTAGGTTTTGGTAGTAGTATACTTTCCTTCTTCCTCCTGAATACACCTGTTTTTTTATTCATTCTTTGAGTATCATTTCTAGCATATTTTGAAAGTCCGGTTTTGTAGATATGTAAGCCTTCAAGTTGTCTTTGTGGTGGAAAACTTTTCTTTCTCCCTCAAACATGATGGATAGTTTTGCCAGGTATATCAGCCTGGGTTGACATTTTAGCTTAATCAATACTTGAAGTATATCTCTCCAAGCTCTTCTTGTTTTTGCTGTTTCCAATGAGAAGTCATTTGTTATTTTAATACGTTCACCTTTAAAAGTGACTTGTTTTTCCTTTGAAGCTCTCAGCACCTTTTCTTTGTCTTGAATGTGGAGTGTTTTGACTATTATTTGCTGTGGCCAGTTTCTATTTTGGTTGTATCCGTTTGGGGTGTGGAATACCTCTTGTATTTGTATTGGCCTCTCATTCTTTAGATGAGGGAAGTTTTCATTTATGATAGTTTGAAAAATTTCCTCAGGTGTGGTATTTTGGGATTCTTGCTCTGGTATTACATGAATGCACATGTTAGGCTTCTTCAGGATGTCCCATAACTCTTTAATATTCCTCTCAAGTATCGTTTTGGCTTTAACCTCTTTTTCCATTTGAGCTGGTTAATTTTTCCACTTTGTCTTCAAAATCTGAAATTCTATTTTTTGCCTCATTAGTTCTGCTGATAAGACTCTGTTGAGTTATTGGTTGAGTATAATTTGTCTTTTAGTTCAAATTTAAACTCTGCCTGAGACTATTTGAACTGTTCTATGCCTATTCTTATTTCTTGAACTGTTTTTCTCAACTCCTCGAGGTGTCTGTTGAGTTCCTTTTCAATGTGGTTAATGCGGTTACTCTTCCCGAATTTCCTCATTCATAGTATTGATCATGGTAATTTGATCTGGATTTCTTGGCTCTTTTGTGTGAATTTGTTCTTGTTGAAGTCTGTCATTATGGGGTTAATTCTTTCAGTGCAAGATTTGTTTTCTTATGTTTTGTTTCTTATTGATCTACCCTTTGATTTGAGTATTGATGTTTTGTCTCTTGATTCCTTTCAGTTTCTATGTGTTTTTGACTGAACTGATTTAGTTGGTATATTGAGTGCATTTGTCTGTTATTTCCTAGATGAGACTAGTAGACTGATAATACATCAATTTAGTCAGGTTTAGTAGACAAGGAGTGAATTTTCATATGATAGTGCAATCTTATGATTTAGCATCTTGGTGATATGTGAGGGTGAGTTGTATAGTCCCTGAAGTAGTATATGTTTTTGAGGTGCTTATATAGAAAATTTAATCTACAGTGATTAATAATTGGGAGGAGCAGGATGGAAAAAGTGGATTTGCTTATCTGTGGGCTGGGTGTGAAAAATCTCTTCCATGTGTTAGAATAATTTTAGAGGACTTCAGATATATGGCCTTGGTCCCCTAGAGCTTTTCTTGGGTTTTCTTTGGATTATGTTGAATTCTGCGAAGCAGGGTGCCCTCTCTGGACCACAAGTGAGTGAGCGTGTGTTCAGGACAGGCAGAAGGGGGAAGAGGTTGGGGAGGATCTCCTGGGTCCTGGGGCATAGCCTAGTTGTCCACCCAAGCCCTGGGCCACTTGGGCACCAGTCAGGGTGCTCCAGACCCCTAAGTTTTATGTATAACTGAGTGAAGAACATGGGTAAGCAACTATGGGTCAAAGCAGTTCTTGGATGTAGTTAAGTGTATGCTGCAAGCTAGGGATGTTAAAGTACACCATAGGCAGCTAAAAGAATTTATGGATTTTGTGCAAAAAATTAGTCCATGGTTTCCGGCGAGAGGCAATCTCTCTCTAGATACTTGGAAGAAGGTAGGTAAAGATATGAGATGCTTCTATGAACAGAATGGTCCTGGTGAAGTTCCTATAATTGCATTTTTATTATGGAATCAAATTAGGGATGTTATGGATGAAAGAACAGAATTTGAATGCTTACTTTAGGAAACTAAGTCTGAAGAAGGACAACCACACCTGACAAGTTATTCTTTGCTGAGCTAGCTCTCATCATTCTATAAAAATTATGAACAACTAACTTACTGGGCTTATTTACCTTATCCTCCATTTCTTCATCCCATATCATGGGGAGATGAAGAACATTTAATAATTTTTACAGATGATACTGATCTCCTGGGAGGATTAGACTATTCACAGGTATCTCATAACGTACCTATTTTAATAAATTTTACAGGATTGGCATATGATGTTCTCATATGTTTTTCTGCAAAAGGCCTACCTCCATTACAATGCTTTCCAATTAAGTATAGAACTTATTTAATTGATTCTCCTAGTAGAGAAAAAGAAAAAGGAGACAATAGATAAATTTGGGAATTAGGATTAGTCTCCTTGGGATACCATTCTTATAATGAATCCAATGAAGAAATACCAGATCAGACATTTTTCTGTAATTAAAGAAAATATAATACATAAGATCAATTTTGGAGTGTAGATATTTAGATAAAGATTTACTAGAATGGTTAATTTGTGGGTTTTCTACTAAAGCTCAAGTCTTTATGCCTGTGGGCACAGGTTTAAAGATTTATTTATTTATTTATTTATTATTAACATTTTTTATTATTATTTCTGCTCATACAAACTTAATAGGTACACCGGTTCCCTCCCTCCCTCCTCCTCCCCCCAAACCTTTTGCTCCCCCTCTCCTCACTCCTCCCTCTCCATCCCCCAGTGCCTCCTGCCCCAATTCCCAGAGAGTCCTTTAATATGCATCCCTGACTCTCCTCTGGGCTCTCCTCTCTGATGATGTACAAAGACCCAGTGGCATTTCCCTGAACCCTTTCCTGTGTTCCCCTTAAGCATAGGAACACTACTGTGGCTGTCAATCCCTTGCCTCCAAGGATCTTGGTACCTTTAGCAGATGCTAGACTTTGTGAGGTCAATAGTGTGTTGGACATTGTGCAGGGCATGCAAAGTCGAATTATGATTGCTTCAGCCCTAATTTGTGTGTATCTTGCAAATCATTGCTCCTCCCATCCTTGTGCTCTTACACTCTTACTGCCCCCACTTCTGTGAATTTCCCTGAGCTTCAGGATGGGGAGAGATTAGTCTGGCCTAGTTTTAGGTGGTGGATATAGAGTCTCTGAAGTTCGGGATTGTGGTTTGTTGATTTTCTTTTTCAGTTTTGCTGCTCCTGCAATGCCCTTCACTCCATCCTAATGGGCATTGTATGTCACCCCCTGAGACAAAAAGACAAAAAGCTTTTAAACTGGAGTCTTATTACAACAGCACATTCAAGGGTAGATGTAATAAAAGTTGGAAACCTCAAAAATGATTAGTTTTTATCTGCCAGACTATATGCCCTCTGCTTCTGGTGAGATCATACCCACTTAGTTTTAAATGATCAGGAATGAACATTTGTGAACTTAACCAGGTGTCACATTACTTACTTGCAGTCCTTGATAGAGGCCTATTTTCTCTACTGTAACATGGTCACTTCTCTCCTTGTTTCTGGTGTGGCCCTCCAACCCCATCCCTCCTGTTCATAATCCTTGCAATTACTGTAGGTAATGCATAGATTTACCTATGAGTGTCTCAAGTGGGCTGGGTGGGTTTGGTACTAGGAACCACCTATTAGGGAGTACATATGGTGCTTAATTTTCTGGGTCTGGGATACTTCATGTAATATAATTGTTTCTAATGATATCCATTTCCCAGCAAATTCCAGTAATTCATCATTCTTGATGGCTGAGTAGTATTCCATTATATAGATGTACAACAGTTTCCTTTCCATTTTCCATTTCCTGACAAATTCCAGTAATTCATCATTCTTGATTGCTGAGTAGTACTCCATTGTATAGATGTACAATAGTTTCCTTATCCACTCATCAACTGTTGGACATTTGGGTTGATTCCATGACTTTGCTATTGTAAACAGTGCTGCAATGAACATGGTCGTGCTTGTGCTATCAATGTGAACCTCTGCTGTATGGGGGGTTATTCCCAAAAGAGAAATAGCAGGGTCATATGGCATTTCAATCTTATTTTCTTTAAGAATCTCCAGACCGCTCGCCAGAGTGGCTGTATGAGCCTGCATTCCCAAGAACAATGTAGCAGTGTTCCCCTTTCTCCACATCCTCTCCAGCATTTGTTGTTGTTTGTATTGTGAATTTTTGCCATCCTGACCAGGGTGAGATAATATCTCAGGGAAGTTTTGATTTGCATTTCTCTGATGGCTAAAGAAGTGGAGCATTTTCGAGGATATTTGTTAGACATTTTAATTTCATCCCTGGTAAAATTTCTTATAAGTTCCAGGGCCCATTTTTTAATTGGGATATTGGTTTCCTTGGAGTTTAGTTTTCTAAGTTCTTTGTGCACTCCGGACAGCAGAGTTCTATCAGATGTGCAGTGTGTGAAGATTTTCTCCCATTCTGTGGGTTGCTTTGAGCTTGTGTTACAATCTCTTTATCTGAACAGAAGCTCTTTTATTCACAAGGTCCCAACTGTTGAGAGTTGGTAGTAGTAACTGTGCCATTGGATGCCTGTTTAGGAAATGTTGGCCTAGCCCAATCAGCTCGAGGGAGTTTCCTATCCTTTCAACTATGGTTTTTATAGTCTCTGGCCTGATATCAAGGTCCTTAATCCATTTGGAATTAAGTCTTGTACATGGTGACAAGTACGGGTCCAGCTTTAATCTTCTGCATGTGGAGATCCAGTTTTGCCAGCACCATTTGTTGAAGATGCTGTTCTATTTCCATTGGATTCTTTGGGCCCTTTTGTCAAAGACAAAATGGCTGGGACTTTGTGGGCTTATATCTGGGTCTTCAATTCTTATCCATTGATCTGTGTTTCTATTTTGGAGCCAGTACCAGGCTGTTTTTACAACTTTGGATTTGTAGTATAGATTAAGGTTTGGTATGGTGATACCTCCAGCAGTGTTTTTCTTACTCAGGATTGTCTTTGCTATCCTGGGTCTTTTGTGCCTCCATATGAATTTTGAGATTGTCTGGTCAACTTCTTTAAAGAATTGCTTTTGGGTTTTAATTGGTATAGTATTGAATTTATATATATTGCGTTTGGTAGGATGGTCATTTTTATGATGTTGATTCTGCCAATCCAGGAACATGGGAGGTCTTTCCACCTTCTGGTGTCTTCTGCTATTTCTTTCTTTAGGGTTTTAAAGTTTTCATTGTAAAGGTCTTTTATCTGCCTGGTTAGGTTTATACCAAGGTATTGCATTTTTTTTAGGGGCTATAGTAAATGGGACTGTTTCTCTCAAGGCCTTTTCACTTCTTTCATTCTGAGCATATGGGAAGGCCACTGATTTTTGCACATTTATTTTGTATCCTGCCACCCTGCTGAACTTCTCAGTTAGTTCCAGGAGCTTCCTAGTGGAGTGTTTGGGATCCCTCAGGTATAAGATCATGTCATCTGCAAATAGGGATAGCTTGACTTCTTCCTTGCCGATTTGAATCCCTTTTATGTCCTTTTCTTGTCTTATGGCTTTGGCTAAGACTTCAAGTACAATATTGAATAGAAGTGGTGAGAGTGGACAGCCTTGTCTAGTTCCTGATCAAAGTGGGAATCCTTCCAATTGGTCACCATTGAGCATAATCCTTGCTGTGGGCTTGTTGTACACAGCTTTTTTTATATTAATAAAGGTTCTCCATTCCTACTGTCTCTAGGATTTTGATAATAAAAGGCTGTTGTTCTTGTCAAAAGCTTTTTCTGCATCTATCGAGAGTATCATGTAGTCTTGGACTTTGGACTGGTTTACATGATGAATTACATTTATTGATTTGCATATGTTGAACCAACCTTGTGTGCAGGGGATGAAGCCTACTTGGTCCCCGTGAATGATCTTTTTAATATGTTTTTGAATCCAATTTGCTAAGAGTTTGTTGCGAATCTTTGGGTCTGTGTTCATCAGAGAGGTTGGCCTATATTTTTCTTTTTTAAGTGAATCTTTATTAGGTTTGGGGATTAAAACGATATTAGCTTCATAGAAGAAATTTGGTAGTGTTCCTTCCTTTGCTATTTGATGTAACAGTTTAAGGAGTATTGGTGTTATTAACTCCTTAAATATCTGGTAGTACTGTGCTGAATCCGTCTGGTCTAGAACATTTTTTTGGTGGGAAGATTCGAGATTACATCCTCAATTTCCTTGTGTGTTATAGGACTATTTAAATAATTCACAACTTCCTGATTCAATTTCGGTAAGTTGTGTTTACTTAGAAATTCATGCATCTTTTTTGTGTTGTCAAACTTCACAGACTATAAGTTTTTGAAATATGATGTTATAATTCTCTGAATTTCTTGGGTATCAATAATTATAACTCCATGTTCATTTCTAATTTTGTTAACGGGTTTTCACTCTCTTGCTTTTGGTTAATTTAGCTAGGGGTATATCAATCTTATTGATTTTTTCAAAGAACTAGCTTTTTGACTGGTTGATTTTTTTCTATAATTTTCTTCATCTCGATTTGAGATATTTCTCCCCTTATTTTGCTAATCTCCTGCCTTGTACTATTTTTGGGATCAGATTGCTCTAGTTTCTCTAAAGCTTTAAGCTGCATTGTTAAGTTGTTTATTTCTAATGTTTCCTTTTTTTTTGATGTAGGCATTAAGAGCTATGAACTTGCCTTTTAGAACAGCTTTCATTGTTTCCCAGAGATTTTGGTAGAATGTATTTTCATTATCGTCCACTTTCAGGAAATTTTGAATTTCGTTTGTACTTTCTTCCTGAATCCAGTTTTCATTCAGCATCATAGTGTTAAGTTTCCAGGAGTTAGTGTATTTTCTCTTGTTTGTTGTGTTATGGATGTCCAGCTTTAGGTCGTGGTGGTCTGACAGGGCACAGGTTAGAATTTCAAATTTTTTGTATATGTGTAGTTTTGTTTTGTGGCCCAATATGTGATTCATTTTGGAGAAAGTTCCGTGTGCTGCTGAGAAAAATGTGTATCCTTTGGTGCGTGGGTGAAAAGTTTGATAGAGATCTGTAAGGTCCATTTCTTTAAAGGTTTAGTTCCAAAGTGTCTCTGTTAAGCTTTTGACCTGTTGATATATCCCATGTTGAGAGGGCGGTGTTGAAGTCCCCAAGAATTATCATTTGGGGGTTGATTTCTTGCTTTAGATGTAGGGTTTTCTTAATGAATGTGGAGTGTCTCGTATTGGGTGCATATATATTCAGTGTTGTGAAGTCTTCCTGGTGATTTGTAACTGTGACTAAAATGTAGTATCCATCCGTGTCTCTTATAATTTTCTTTGGTTTGAAGTCCACTTTGTCTGATAGCATAATTGCTACCTCTGCCTGTTTTCTGCTTCCATTAGCTTGCAGAATTGTTGACCACCCTTTATTTTTAGGGCATGCGTATCTTTTGTGGTGAAATGGGTTTCCTGCAAGCAGCAGATTGATGGATTGTGATTTTTTTTTAAATTTTTATTATTATTATTATTTATTCAACTGTGTGCATATGCATGTGTGTGTGTGTGTGTGTGTGTGTGTGTGTGTGTGTGTGCGTGTGGAGAACCACGGACGAATTCGCGAACCACCATGGACGCCTTCACCTCCTTCTGCCCAGGGATTCACAGGCTCCGCCCTACCAGGACCAGAAGCGCAGGCCGCCCCCGCTTCTGCCTGGCATCTATACGAGGGATCTGGGATCCGAACTCAGGACCTTACGCCTGCAAGGCGGAGGCTTAACCACTGAGCCACCTCTCCAGTCCCGGATTGTGATTTTTTTAATCCAAATTTGTAATCTGTGTCTTTTGACCGGTGAGTTAATTCCATTAACATTTACTGTTATAATGGAGAAACTATTTTTAATTCCAGACATTTATTATGTTTAGTGGATTTTATAAGTATATTTCTTCGCTGTTAATGTGTTATAGTTGCCTTCTGTTCTCCTGGATATGCCTTTTTTTTCCTTCAAGCTTGAGTACCATTTCTAGCATTTTTTGAAGGCCTGGTTTGGTGGTCATGTATCCCTTCAAGTTGTCTTTATGCTGGAAGATTTTTCTTTCTCCCTCAATCATGATGGATAGTTTTGCAGGGTAAATCAGCCTAGGTTGACATTTTTGCTCATTCAATACTTGAAGTGTGTCTCTCCAAGCTCTTCTTGCTTTTACTGTTTTGACTGAGAAGTCATTTCTTATTTTAATAGGTTTGCCTTTAAAAGTGACTTATTTTTTCTCTCTCGAAGCTCTCAGCACCAGTTCTTTATCTAGAATGTGGCGTGTTTTAACTACTATTTGCCGTGGCAAGCTTCTGTTTTGGTCATATCTGTTTGGAGTGCGGAATGCCTCTTGTATATGTATGGGCCTCTCTTTTTTTAGATGAGGAAAGTTCTCCTTGATCATCATTTGAAAAATTTCCTCAGGGGTGGTATTTTGAGATTCTTGCTCTGGTATTCCATGAATATGCATGTTAGGCTTTTTCAGGGTGTCCCATATCTCCTGGATATTTCTCTCATGTATCTTTTTGGCTTTAACAACCTCTTCCATTGAGCTGGTTAATACTCCCACTTTATATTCAAGGTCTGAAATTCTGTTTTCTGCTTCGTTACTTCTGCTGATAAGACTCTCTGTGGAGTTCTGGGTTGAAGATAACTTGTCTTTTGGCTCAGTTTTAAACTCTGCTTGAGTCTGTTTTAACTGCTCTATGCCAGTTTTTGATTCTTGCACTGTTTTTCTCAACTCCTCCATGTGTCTGTTGTGTTCCTCAGTCCCTTGGGCTGCCTGGGTTTTTGGAGGTGGGCAGGGGGGGCAGGTTTTAAGATTTATTAAAGAAACATAATAAACAATATTCTGAATCACTCAGAAGTAGAGCTTGTTTTAAATTATTCACATGCTATTATGTTAGGTAAACCTAAAAATCTTTTTATAAATAAGTTAGTAATTTCTTATAACTTGCAATGATTGTGTAATCACTTATTGTATATTTTCTTTTTTATCTAAAAATTCTATATCTTTATTACTTAAACAGTCCTGTTATGTTCTTATTCTGGTAAAATTAGAAGAGGAATGGTATGATAATTCAGCTTAACAAGTGTTCACAAAAGTAAATGAGTTGATTGGACAAAAAATTTTTTTTCAGCATTAATTTTAGGGATTTCAGCATTAATTACTATAGTTACTTTTTTACACTTTCTGTTACAGCATTAAAGAAGTTCATACTGCTAATCATGTTAATGATTTATCTAGAAATATTTCTCTAGCTTTAGCAGATCAAGAGGATATAGAATAAAAATTAGAAATTAAGCTTAATGCTTTAGAAGATGCTCTTCTATTTATTGGTAAGAAAGTACAAAATATTAAAATACAAATGTCTATTAGATGTCACTGTAAGTATAAATACTTGTGTGAGTACCTTTATATATAATGATTCTAAATCATGGGGAAAAGTTAAGGCTCATCTATGGGAATTTGAAAAAATAGTGATCTGCCTCTAGATCTAAATGACCTACAACAAAGAATTACAGATGTGAGTAAGGCTAACTTAGATGTTTCTAACATTGACACATTGGCTCATGACCTTTAATAAATTTTATCATTGAAGGAATATTATTTTTTTTTTTTTTTTTTTTTTTTTTTATCTTCCTTGGTAGTTTACCACCTTTTAAAAATTTTATTTATATATTCTATGTTATTTATTTTTTCATTTTACTCACTTATTCACACAGAGAGAGGAAGAGGAGAGAAGGTGGATGCACGCATGCCACAGCACACGGGTGGAAGTCAGGAGACAACTTTTAAAGTTTTTTTTTGTTTTGTTTTGTTTTGTTTTTTAACGTGGGACCTGGGATCCAAACTCAGAACCTTCTGCTTGTGAGACAGAGTCACAACCCCTGAGCCATCTCTCCAGCCCCACTAAAATTTAAAGTTTTTTTTTTTTTTAATTTTGTTTTTTTAATGAGAAGACAACTTTTGGAAGTCATTTCTCTCTCCTTCTACCTTATGTGCTTCTGGGGGTTGAACTCAGGTTGCCAGATTTGCAATTAGGTGTCTTCCTTACCTGCTGAGCCATTTTGTTAGTCCGATTTATATTACTCTTTTTCTTTTCATCTGTGTATGTATGTGTTCTGCATGTGAGTGGGGGTATGTGGCTGAGGGAGTGTGTATAAGAGGGCACTTGAGTGTGTGTGTGCCCGTGGAGACTGGGAATACCCTGGATTGCTCTCCTATTTTATTGCTTCGTTTTGGGATTTCCCACGTTCCACCTCCTACGACCAGATTCACTGGCTGCTGCTGAGTCTGTCCAGATTTTCACATGGGATCTGAGGTGCTTGCAAGGCAGAGACTTTAACACTGAGCCGTTTCTCCAACCCTACATTAGATTTTTTTTTTTTTTTTTTTTTTTTAAATTTAATTATACATTTTAAAATTTTTTACCAGTTCCCTCCCTCCCCCCTCCCCTTCCCCCAGTGTCTCCCCCCCAATTCCCAGAGAGTCCTTTATTGTGTGCGCCTAACTCTCCACTGGGTCCTCCTCTCCGATGACATATAAGGACCCAGTGGCATTTCCATAAGCCCTTTCTCTTGTTCCCCTTAATCATAAGATTACTACTATGGCTGTCAATCCCTTGCCTCCAGGGGTCTCGGTGCCCTTAACAGATGCTAGACTTTATGAGGGCAACAGTGTGCTGGACATTGCGCAGGGCATGCAAAGTTCCATTATGATTGCTTTGGCCCCAACTATTGTTGAGAATCTTGCAAATCGTTGCTCCTCCCATCCTTTTGCTCTTACAATCTTACCGCCCCCTCTTCCGCAAATGTCCCTGAGCTCCAGGATGGGGAGAGATTAGGCTGTCCTAGTTCTATGTGATTGATATAGAGTCTCTGAAGTTCTGGATTGTGGTTTGTTGATTTTCTTTTGCAGTTTTTCTGCTCCTGCAATTCCCTTCACTACATTCTGCTGGGCACTGTATGTCACCCCCTGGCCAGAGACAAAAAGCTGTTAAACTGGAGTCTTGTTATAATAGCACATTCAAGGGTAGATGTAATAAAAGTAGGAAACCTCAGTGAGGGAGGGGTCCATCACCCATTTGCAAAATGATTACTTTTTATCTGCTAGACTATATGCCCTCCCCTTCTGGTGAGATCAGGAAAGAACGTCTGTGAACTTAACCAGGTTTCTCATTACTTACTTGCAGACCTTGATGGAGGCCTATTTTCTCTGCTGTAACATGGTCTCCTCTCTCCTTGTTTCTGGTGTGGCCCTCCTAACCCATCTCTCTTGTTCATAATCCTTGCAATTACTGTGTTACATAGGTTTACTTTTGAGTGTCCCAATGTGGGCTGGGCGAGTTTGGTACTAGGAGCCACCTATTAGGGAGTACATACGGCGCTTAATTTTCTGGGTTTGGGATACTTCACTTAATATAATTCTTTCTAATGACATCCATTTCCCAGCAAATTCCAGTAATTCATCATTTTTGATGGCTGAGTAGTACTCCATTGTATAGATGTACCACAGTTTCCTTATCCACTCGTCAACTGTTGGACATTTAGGTTGATTCCATGACTTTGCTATTGTAAACAGTGCTGCTATGAACATGGTCGAGCTTGTGCTATCGAGGCGAACCTCTGCTGCTTGGGGGGTTATTCCCAAAAGTGGGATAGCAGGGTCATACGGCATTTCAATCTTTAATTTCTTTAAGAATCTCCAGACGGCTCGCCAGAGTGGCTGTATGAGCCTGCATTCCCACCAACAATGTAGGAGAGTTCCCCTCTCCCCACATCCTCTCCAGCATTTGTCGTTGTTTGTACTGTGGATTTTTGCCATCCTGACCGGGGTGAGATGATATCTCAGGGAAGTTTTGATTTGCATTTCCCTGATGGCGAAGGAAGTGGAGCATTTTTAAGATAATTGTTAGACATTTTAATTTCATCCCTGGTAAAGTTTCTTTGAAGTTCCAGGGCCCATTTTTTAATTGGGCCAGTGTTTTCCTTGGAGTTTAATTTTCTAAGTTCTTTGTGCACTCTGGACAGTAGAGCTCTGTCAGATATGTGGTTAGTGAAGATTTTCTCCCATTCTGTGGGTTGCCTTTGAGCTCGTGCGACAATCTCTTTATCTGAACAGAAGCTCTTTAATTTCACAAGATCCCAACTGTTGAGAGTTGGTAGCAGTGACTGTGCCATTGGATGTCTGTTTAGGAAGTGTTGGCCTAGCCCAATCAGCTCGAGGGAGTTCCCTATCCTTTCAACTATGGCTTTTAAAGTCTCTGGCCTGATATCAAGGTCCTTGATCCATTTGGAATTAAGTCTTGTACATGGTGACAAGTACGGGTCCAGCTTTAATCTTCTGCATGTGGAGATCCAGTTTTGCCAACACCATTTGTTGAAGATGCTGTTCTTTTTCCATTGGATTCTTTGGGCCCCTTTGTCAAAGACCAAGTGGCTGTAACTTTGTGGGCTTATATCTGGGTCTTCAATCCTTATCCATTGATCTGTGTGTCTATTTTGGAGCCAGTACCAGGCTGTCTTTATAACTATGGATTTGTAGTATAGACTTAGGTTTGGTATGGTAATACCTCCAGCTGTGTTTTTGTTACTCAGGATTGTTTTTGCTATCCTGGGTCTTTTGTGCCTCCATATGAACTTTGAGATTGTTTGGTCAACTTCTTTGAAGAATTGCTTTGGGATTTTGATTGGTATAGCATTGAATCTGTATATTGCCTTTGGTAGGATGGTCATTTTTACAATGTTGATTCTGCCAATCCAGGAACAAGGGAGGTCTTTCCACCTTCTGGTGTCTTCAGCAATTTCTTTCTTTAGGGTTTTAAAGTTTTCATTGTAAAGGTCTTTTACCTCCTTAGTTAGGTTTATACCAAGGTATTTCATTTTTTTAGGGGTTATAGTAAATGGCATGGTTTCTCTCAAGGCTTTTTCACTTCTTTCATTCTGGGCATATAGGAAGGCCTCTGATTTTTGCACATTTATTTTGTATCCTGCCACCCTGCTGAACTTCTCAATTAGTTCCAGGAGCTTCCTGGTGGAGTTTTTGGGATCACTCAGGTATAAGATCATGTCATCTGCAAATAGAGATAGCTTGACTTCTTCCTTGCCAATTTGAATCCCTCTTATGTCCCTTTCTTGTCTTATGGCTTCAGCTAAGACTTCAAGTACAATATTGAATAGAAGTGGTGAGAGTGGACAGCCTTGTCTTGTTCCTGATCGAAGTGGGAATGCTTCCAATTGTTCCCCATTGAGCATAATCCTTGCTGTGGGCTTGTTGTATACAGCTTTTATTATATTGATAAAAGTTCCTTCCATTCCTACTGTCTCTAGCGTTTTGATCATAAAAGGCTGTTGGATCTTGTCAAAAGCTTTTTCTGCATCTATCGAGAGTATCATGTGGTCTTGGACTTTGGACTGGTTTACATGATGAATTACATTTATTGATTTGCGTATGTTGAACCAACCTTGTGTGCCGGGGATGAAGCCTACTTGGTCCCCATGAATGATCTTTTTAATATGTTTTTGAATCCGATTTGCTAAGACTTTGTTGAGAATCTTTGCATCTGTGTTCATCAGGGAGATCGGCCTATAGTTTTCTTTTTTAAGTGAATCTTTATTAGGTTTTGGGATTAAAACGATATTAGCTTCATAGAAGGAATTTGGTAGTGTTCCTTCCTTTGCTATTTGGTGGAACAGTTTAAGGAGTATTGGTGTTATTAACTCCTTAAATGTCTTGTAGAACTCTGTGCTGAATCCATCTGGTCCAGGACATTTTTTGGTGGGAAGATTCGAGATTACTTCCTCAATTTCCTTATATGTTATAGGACTATTTAAGTAATTCACAACTTCCTGATTCAATTTAGGTAAGTTGTGTTTACTTAGAAATTCATCCATCTCTTTTGTGTTGTCAAACTTCACAGAGTATAAGTTTTTGAAATATGATGTTATAATTCTCTGGATTTCTTGGGTATCCGTAGTGATAACTCCATGTTCATTTCTAATTTTGTTAATTTGGGTTTTCTCTCTCTTGCTTTTGGTTAGTTTAGCTAGGGGTGTATCAATCTTGTTGATTTTTTCAAAGAACCAGCTTTTCGATTTGTTGATTTTTTCTATCGTTTTCTTAGTCTCGATTTCAGATATTTCTCCCCTTATTTTGCTAATCTCTTCTCTTCTACTGCTTTTGGGATCAGATTGCTCTAGTTTCTCTAAAGCTTTAAGCTGCATTGTTAAGTTGTTTATTTCTGATGTTTCCATTTTTTTGATGTGGGCATTAAGAGCTATGAACTTACCTCTTAGAACAGCTTTCATTGTGTCCCAGAGATTTTGGTAAGTTGTATTTTCGTTATCATTCACTTTCAGGAAATCTTGAATTTCCTTTTTAATTTCTTCCTGAATCCAGTTCTCATTCAGCATCATAGTGTTAAGTTTCCAGGAGTTAGTGTATTTTCTCTTGTTTGATGTGTTGTGGATGTCCAGCTTTAGGCCGTGGTGGTCTGATAGGGCACAGGTTAGAATTTCAACTTTCTTGTACATGTGTAGATTCATTTTGTGGCCCAATATGTGATCTATTTTGGAGAAAGTTCCGTGTGCTGCTGAGAAAAATGTGTATTCTTTGGTGCGTGGGTGAAAAGTTCGATAGAGATCTGTGAGGTCCATTTCTTTCAGGGTTTGATTAAGTTCCAAAGTGTCTCTGTTAAGCTTTTGACCTGTTGATCTATCCCATGTAGAGAGGGCGGTGTTGAAGTCCCCAAGAATTATCGTTTGGGGGTTGATTTCTTGCTTTAGACGCTGTAGGGTTTTCTTAATGAATGTGGAGGGGCCCGTATTGGGTGCATATATGTTCAGTATTGTGAAGTCTTCCTGGTGAATTGTACCTCTGACTAAAATGTAGTATCCATCCGTGTCTCTTATAATTTTTTTTGGTTTGAAATCCACTTTGTCTGATAGCATAATGGCTACCCCTGCCTGTTTTCTGCTTCCATTTGCTTGTAGAATTGTTGACCAGCCTTTTATTTTTAGAGCGTGCCTATCTTTTGTGGTGAGATGGGTTTCCTGCAGGCAGCAGATTGATGGATTGTGATTTTAATCCAAGTTTGTAATCTGTGTCTCTTGATCGGTGAATTAAGTCCATTAACATTTAGTGTTATAATGGAGAAACTATTGTTAATTCCAGACATTTATTATGTTTAGTAGCTTTTATAAGTATATTGCTTCGCTTTTAATGGTGTTATATTTGCCTTCTGTTCTCCTGGATATGCCTGTTTTTTTCTTCACGCTTGAGTATCATTTCTAGCAGTTTTTGAAGGCCTGGTTTGGTGGCCATGTATCCCTTAAAGTTGTCTTTGTGCTGGAAAATTTTTCTTTCTCCCTCGATCATGACTGATAGTTTTGCAGGGTAAATCAGCCTGGGTTGACATTTTTGCTCATTCAATACTTGAAGTATGTCTCTCCAAGCTCTTCTTGCTTTTACTGTTTCGACTGAGAAGTCATTTGTTATTTTAATAGGTTTGCCTTTAAAAGTGACTTGTTTTTTCTCCCTTGAAGCTCTCAGCACCAGTTCTTTATCTTGAATGTGGAGTGTTTTAACTATTATTTGCCGCGGTGTGCTTCTAGTTTGGTCGTATCTGTTTGGGGTGCGGAATGCCTCTTGTATATGAATGGGCCTCTCTTTCTTTAGATGAGGAAAGTTTTCCTTGATGATCGTTTGAAAAATTTCCTCAGGGGTGGTATTTTGAGATTCTTGCTCCGGTATTCCATGAATACGCATGTTAGGCTTCTTCAGGGTGTCCCATATCTCTTGGATATTTCTCTCAAGTATCTTTTTGGCTTTAACAACCTCTTCCATTGAGCTGGCTAGTACTCCCACTTTATCTTCAAGGTCTGAAATTCTGTTTTCTGCTTCATTAGTTCTGTTGATAAGACTCTCTGTGGCGTTCTGGGTTGAAGATAACTTGTCTTTTAGCTCAGTTTTAAACTCTGCTTGAGTTTGTTTTAACTGTTCTATGCCGCTTTTTGTTTCTTGCACTGTTTTTCTCAACTCCTCCAGATGTCTGTTGTGTTCCTCTTCAAAGCGATTGATTCGATTATGTAATTCCTCCCGGATTTCCTCTTTCATAGTATTGAACATGGTAATGATCATATTTTGAAAGTCGTTATCCTGGGTCAGGCTTTCTTGGCCTTTTTCCGCGGGTTTGTTCTTTTTGGAGTCTAACATTATGGGATTAATTTCTTCAGTGGGAGATTTGTTTACTTGAGTGTTGCTTCTTATGGATTTGCACTTTGACTTTGGCATTGTCATTTTAACTCTTAAGATCTCTCAATTTCACTAAACTGAATTATTTGGCCTGGGGTACTGGTGGGCGGGGCCTGAACGGGGACTTACCTAGGGAGCGGGGTGAGGCCCGGGTGGACCGCGTGCGTGTCCCGACTGGCGGAGCGGGGTGGGGCGAAAAGGGAGGATGGGCGCAGGGGGAGGTGCTCCTCGTTCCCTGGGCCCCCGCGCGGCTCCGGCTGGATGGCGGGAGTCGGAGCCGGGTCCCCGTGGGCTGACCTGGGGTCCTAGAGCGCGCGTTGAGGCCCGGCTGGATCTCGCCTACGCGTCCCGACCGGCGGAGCGGGGGTGGGGCGAAAGAGGGAGGCTGCGCGCGTCGGCGTGGAGCTATTTAACCCGAGGGCAGCTGGGGCGGGGCCCGGGCGCAGGGGGAGGTGCTCCTCGTTCCCTGGGCCCCCGCGCGGCTCCGGCTGGATGGCGGGAGTCGGAGCCGGGTCCCCGTGGGCTGACCTGGGGTCCTAGAGCGCGCGTTGAGGCCCGGCTGGATCTCGCCTACGCGTCCGGACCGGCGGAGCGGGGGGTGGGGCGAAAGAGGGAGTGAAGGAATATTATTATTTTTGGTTATGGTTCTTTTTCCAGTTTTCCTCAAAATAATTTTCTCATCAATCAAGACCTTATGGACAGAGCTGGCAACCATCAAATTAAAAATAAGAAAGGGGGAAATGCCATGATGTAGTCCATCCTACTGGCCTGACAAAGTCACCATCTGAAGAAAGTCCATTCTCCTGGATAAGTCATGGCATGTTTTCTCTTTCTGTGAAATGCTGTTTGGCTGTTGCATGTATCTGTTGCTTAATATTTAATGAAATTATTAACAGTTTTGGGATATCCCTCAGCTTTGATTAAATTAAACAGAGATGACAAATTTAATATAGAAATTCATGAATGGCCTGGATTTCTTAAGTTGGCTACAAAACAAATTTTGTTATATGTGTGATCATTATGAAGCTTTAAAGAAAAAAATCTATGATAAATCCCATGAAGTCCTTAAAATCCACTTTTATGAGGAATCTGATTCTTTTGATAAAGAAAATGTTTCTCATGTCTACAATTTTAAATATGTATGCTTAAGAATTTTTAAAAATATGCCAACAATTGTCCACTGAACTTTTAGTCAGTGGTTAATAATTAACCTATCCTATGACATTATATTTTAGTTATTGTTTCAGAAAGTTTGATTTTTTTCCAGAACAGAAAAACACTGGTTATGTCCCAATTATGTCTTTCACTTTTACAGTTGATTTGCTTTGTTCCTTATGAACCTGCAACTTTCTTTTTCTTGCAAAAAATATTGTTCATAAACTGTAGCTTTCTGCCACAATAAACATACTCAGATTCACCTTTCAATAGAGTTTTGTGAGTCTGTGTGTCTCCTTCACCCACATGGTTTAGGATCTCTGAATCCCCTGTCTGGTCCCAACTCAATCAGTCTGTGATACTCTTTTAGTTAGCCAAACTTCCAAAGGGCAAGAAATGGCTTTAACTTCAGCTTTCAACCCCTGAAAGTATCTGGGTTTCCAAATCATGAACTCATCATACGGTGGTATTCATCCATCCCAGTGCAAGTCCTTAGATTTTCCTTCATTGATCCTCATTTCTCCAACAGCAGCAGTTATGACTTCCCTTTCCTCATCAGCATGTTAAAGTTGATACAGCTGTAGCTCCAGTGGACTAAGCTATGTTTTAACCTCTCTTCAAAATCTGGCAGCATCCCTCAGATGTTACTGGCTTTGGTGTACTACTAAAAGGTTCATGGACAGCAGCAAATGCTTGGCACCAAGTGGCAGATGTAGAGTTCCTGCAAGAGAAAGTGAAGTTTACAGCTGTAGAAGAACCCAGAGTATTGTTGGAGATACCAGAATCTTGAGATATATGCTGAGCATGACTGCAAGTGGAGATTGTTTGGTTCAGAGGAACTCTGCTTTTACAACTTTGAGCTGCAAACAGGGACCAGGAATGCCTAGAATCTTTGTGGCAATGTGATTGTATGATGAACAACAGAAAATGGACATTGAAATACAAGATGTGGTAATTTGCTGGACTTTGGCCTTGATTTCATGTTTTCTCATTGTTACAATGATTCTATTTGGAATATTTAAAGATTTCATTTGGCATATTTAGAGAAAAACTTTTAGTTCCAACATTTTAAAGATTGAAATTTTAATGAGAATATTTTAAATTTGTTTATGAGCTGCATTTATACTTTTAACCTAACTTTTAACATCTGTGGGGATAACAAAAGGTTAAAGTGTGTCATGGTTAGGCACAGATGTCAACTTGACTGTTGAGGGTTTGAGCTTGGGCACATTTGTGGAGAATTCGTAATTGAATAAAGCCCAGAGCAAACCTAAAGGAGATTGTCTAGCTGATGGGGAAGACCCAGCCTATGGTGGGTGGACTAGGCCCTGGAATAAATCACAGAGAGCTGCTTGAAAGAGTTGGCATCCTTATGTTCACTTGGCCACACATGATGGTCTGGCAAGTAAAGATTGTCTATATTTCAGGCAGTGTGTGGTGATGGTGTGGCTAGTTCTCTCAGCCCTGGTGTTGGTGCATTCTCTCCTGTCAAGCTGAACTGAGAACTGTAACCAGACTATCAAAAGGAAATAAACCCCTTGTTTCCTTAAGCCATTTGTTGGTCATTTAATAGTAACTATGCAGGTGAACTGCAACAACTCTCTACCTTAGATAAGGAATTATTCTTTTATGATTATTTGATTAATATGAGGTGTTTTCTTTCTGTGATGACCTTACTCATATCTTCCAAGTGGGTATACATTTGTCTTCTTGGCCTCACAAAATTGTGAATATTACCTTCTTATATTTTTCTGACCTTTTTCATCTTTTCATTGTGCCAGGTTATTTCAGCAACCTTGTCTTCTGTTCTGCATATTTTATAACAAGTGCTCCACCAATTTTCTTGTGAAGCTTTCTGTTCCATTTTTTAATTTTAAAAGCCTTGTTTTAAGTTTATGTGGAATTTTGGCAGAAAATTTTTCCCACTAGTATTTTGCTTCCCATAATTGGACCATTCATCTAATGTAGATATTTATTATTTCCCTGTGCATATTTGTGTAGAAAGGTATTATTACATCATTTCACATTTTTCTGTTGCTCCTCAATATGAGATAATCATCCTTTGAAAATAATTTTCTTAATTATTGTGTTGTTTTGCCTTTCCTGTAATATGAATTATTACTTGGTGTCTTGGTGTTTATTGTGAGGTGCTTACATCCAATTTCTGGTGTTTAATATTTTTCTTTGATGTTTCTGACTATGAAAGTGTCATACATAGAGTTTTGGCCTGACATTCCTGTGTGTGAAAGACCCAGAGCTGTGAAAGTTTTAGTGTAGGACTAGTTGATATTGTTTCCTGGATAAGTTGTCAGCTTAATCCTATTAATGATTAAACAAAGCAGTGGATTGAAGGTGTTAGAGTTAATGGCTTTCTATCATTTGACCTGTTTAATATTGGGTTTGAAGATTTTTTTTATTTGAGGTTTATGTTAATTTTCTAGAAGCTTGAAGAAGAGAATATAGGGTATGCATGGAAGTACAGATGTGTTGAATTGGAAATGGTAGTCTTGGGGGATTTTGAGAGGTTGGTGTGTGATATTGGAGAAGATTCTGTTGTGTGTGTGAGTATCTTCTGTGTGAACCTTTGTTGTTTTTTTCAATTACTTCAGAAAGCAAGATGGGTTATTTGGTTGGTGTTTGAGAAGGCTGATTAGTGTTCAAATGGTGAGAATCTTAGGATGTTGTTCACTTTGTTCACACTCTGTCATTTCTATTTCTAGTTATAACTCTTGAATGAATTTCTGAGGATCAATGAAGGATGGATAAAGTAGGTGAAGTTATATGAGTGTCAGTAGATATTGAAGAGCACAGCCCTGGTTTGGTGCCTGATTGCAGAGGATGGTGAGAATATTTTCAACATGTAGTAGGATTATTTTTACATTACTTTATTTTTACCTGGACTTACATTATTTATTTGAAAATATGAAGAGATATGTAAACCAATCAAAATGGGAATACTGTGGAGGTATGGTAGGAAAATGTAAACAAGAAAACAATTAAGAAAGTGAAGAAAAGACATTAAGAAACAAGAAATTAAGGGAAATTAAAATACATATAAAAAGAAATAAATAGAGAAGAAAGAAGTACTCAGTAGGAATGTTGTTAAAATTTTGTGAGAATAGCAACTGAGATTTTCCCTGGTAATATTACAACCAGAGGATTCTGGAGAGAGTACTTCAAGAAATGAATGATTACATTGCTGTATACTGGAAAAATATGATTAAATATTGGAGATTTAAAACAGTTTTCATAGAAAAATAGCTGTAAGATATTCTCGACCAATAAACCATCTGTGATGGGTATAATAAAAAAACTTCAAAGGTGAAGAGATGAACATATGAAAGAAGATAAAGAAAAGCAATAATATGAAGCAAGAAAGATGCTAATGAAATCATTGAAGACTGAAAATTACAAAGGTATCACTTTACTAATTTTCAGATGAAGTCATAATACACTGTACAATTTTGGATTAAACATTCTATTCCATCAATTTGCTGCCTCCAATATACACAAATCTTCATGCTAAACTAAACTACATGACAGTGAATAGTTTCCACCTGACACAATAAGCCAATGGAACAAGAAAGAAATGCGATTCTAAAGTGCTATTCAATCAACTTCTAAACAAAACCTATCACAATTCACACAGAAATTCTCTACATATTCCTCAAATAAATTGGACATTGAAAAGATTTCATAATTTTTGATATGTACATAAATTGTATGCACGATTCCACATTCTTTAAACAAAGGCTAAAATGTACAGCAAAAATATCAACCCAATAACACTTGGGCATTTAACCACTTTACTCTCCCTCAGAGAGAATTCACCAAGACAAAAATTGAAAGGCACCCAAGCAATTAAATCTAACATTAAACAAATGACTTCTATGTACTGAAAACATTCCCCATTAGCAAGAAATACTATTTTTCAGTCCTTCAGGAAGCATCTCCATTTAGAGTACTGAGTAGGACATAGAGGATCATTCTACAAATACAAGATGATTGAAATGAACACATGCATTGCTTGATGACACTGCAATTTTACTGTACATTTGGAAAACTTTAAAGCCTCAAAAGAGCAGAAATGCATGAGTACTATGATTCATGAATAATATGCTGATGAATCAGTAATAGGGTTCAGAGAAAGGAAAGGACTAAATTTAAAATTAAGATTGTAAGAGCACAAGGATGGGAAGAGTAATGATATGCAAGATACTCCACACAAGTTAGGGGTGAAGCAATTGGATTTTGCATGGCCTGCGCAATGTCCAACACACTATTGACCCCACAAAGTCTAGCGTTTGCTAAAGGCCCTAGGATCTTTGGTGGCAAGGAATTGACAGCCACAGTAGTGTTCCTATGTTTAAAGGGAACACAGGAAACAGTTCTGGGAAATGCCACAGGGTCCTTGCACCTCATCGGAAAGGAGGACTCAGAGGAGAGTTTGGCATGCTCATTAAAGGATGCTCTGGGAGTGAGAGGAAAGGCACTCGGGGATGGGGAGGGAAGGGGGATAGGAGAAGGCCCAGGGGGAGTGGGGGATGCAGAGAAGGAAGGGACCAGTGTACCTAAGTTTGTATGAGTGGAAATAAAAAACAAAGGATGCATGCTAGGATATTTACCAAACTTATTTAACATTAATTGTATATATGAAGATATAAAATGATAATAAAACATTTAAAAATTAAATTTCATTATGAATTTTGTAACATTTGCGGAAGAGGGGGCGGTAAGATTGTAAGAGCAAAAGGATGGGAGGAGCAACGATTTGCAAGATTCTCAACAATAGTTGGGGCCAAAGCAATCATAATGAGACTTTGCATGCCCTGCGCAAAGTCCAGCGCACTGTTGCCCTCATAAAGTCTGTTAAGGGCACCGAAATCCCTGGAGGCAAGGGATTGACAGCCATAGTAGTGCTCCTATGCTTAAGGGGAACAAGAGAAAGGGCTTATGGAAATGCCACTGGGTCCTTATATGTCATCGGAGAGGAGGACCCAGTGGAGAGTCAGGCGTACACAATAAAGGACTCTCTGGGAATTGGGGGAGAGGCACTGGGGGATGGGGAGAGAGAGAAGGGGGAGGAGAGGGTTCGGGGGGAGGAGGGGGAGGGAGGGAACTGGTAAAAAAATTTAAAAAGTATAATTAAATTTTTAATAAAAAAAAAACTAAGCAACACTAAAATGAGGAAATTTAGCCTGGCAAGAATCTCTGTAAAATAATGAAATCAGTCATGAGGGAAAAGTCTGGGACTGGCAAAATCTCTGTAAAATGATGAAATCAACCATGAGGGAAAAGTCTGGGGCATTCCAAAATTATATTGGCTATTGGAGAAAACCCCAGTGAATGTACTATCCTAACTATACATATCTCCATAGATTGAGAAAAAGAATGGCAAAAGTAGCAGATGAGCAGTTATTTCTTGTGCACAGAAAACTCAGTAAAAATTGAGGCAGTAACAATTAAAAATATCAAGGAGATTATAGCTTGATAAAAAATTAACATGAATAAAAAATCTTCAGCCACAACAGTGAAAGTGAAAAGAACAATTACCGCATTCATAAAATTGGTGATGAAAATCAACTTACTTCAACTGACAAAAAGAGTATTCAGGAGAACATAACACCATAGATCAAAACTTGGGATGAAATGGATAACTTACAGGTAAAATATAACAATATATAAACAAGTTGAATTGAATGATTTAAGTGAAGAAGCAGCTACAGATCACTTAGATCATGAAAGCTCAGGACCAGAAAAAATTTATGTAGAATTCATGCAAGCAGTAATAGAAGAACTAAGGACAATATACCTAAAGCTATTTGATAAATATTCGGAGGAAAGATGCCAAAGTATACTTCCCTTGATGCTTACCAAAGGAAAAATAACAAGAAGAAATATGTACAGCCTTCTCATTTATAAACACAAGTTCATCCAGATACAAAAGTAGATTCAAAAGATCTCTGCTAGGTATATTTTGGATATATTAAAGAAAGGTAACATTTGTTAAATGTATTCAAATGTGTAAAGATAATATATCATAGGAGCAAATGCAATGACACATTGATACAATTCCGTGAATGGATGCAGAGGAAACATTTGAATTAATTCAACATTCTTTATGATGAAATTCCTGAAGAAAATTCTGATGGAACTTAAGTATATCAATTTGAAAAAGCTTTATGCAACAATTCTAAAACCAGGAACTTTGGAAAGGTTGAAAAATTTAAAGGATTCTACTTCCATCCAAAGCTACTGCAGCCTGTCAATTCTAACAACTTCTGTTCACTAATTTAATTGAGGTCCTATATAGCAATAAGAGAAAAGAGTAATATAAGAAGAAAAGATATCCTCATTAGCAGAAATCATAACCATTTATCTAAGAGATTCTAGAAGTTCCAGGAGAAACATCCGGCATCAAAAAACAGGTAGAGTGTAGTGGCAACTT
Source organism: Typhlomys cinereus (assembly GCA_023101885.1). Classification (NCBI taxonomy): domain Eukaryota; kingdom Metazoa; phylum Chordata; class Mammalia; order Rodentia; family Platacanthomyidae; genus Typhlomys; species Typhlomys cinereus. The sequence continues at coordinate 2,823,041 of JALPQD010000250.1, read as the reverse complement.
ACAAAATATTTGTTCAAGACTCAGCAGCTTTCCTATGAACTAGGCATGAAGAAAAACAATCCATTTACCAAAGATCAAAAATATTTTGTAAAAGTTGGAGGGAACCAAACTATGAAAAAAACAGGAAACCTGAGAACAAATCTTCATAAAATGTCTTAGAAGAAATAACTGTTTGGAATAATACCAAAAATCTACTGAATGTTTCAGTAAAGGAGCTATACCACCTACTATGAGGAGAAACACACAAAAAAGTATAAATATGTATTATTGATTCATTTTAGACTAAAGTTGATAACTGTGAAGTGAGCCTTCAGAAATATCTAAGAAGTACTTCCATGAAGTGAAGGTAAGCTTTTAAAGAATGCACAGAGGAATATATATATATAGAGAGAGGGATACAGACAATAATAGTGTTTGAGACTGTTTCCATGGCAGGTACATAAGTGAGAGAGAAGTTTGGTTGAAATTTGTCAGTCTGGCAAGATACAAATTGTCCTCTCTAGTCTACAGGGACTTTCATGGTAACTCTCCTGGAATCCTGATGTTGCTATATGAGCCCTGCCATCAGAATACACTGTATCATTGAGAGCAATGGAAAAGGAAAACACATTACACAGCTTTACTGTTATTCAGTGAAGACAAACCCTGAAGTGTCCTTTTGAATATTCAGTTTAACCTATAACAGTCTCCCTGTCCCATGTGATTGTGCACAGTGCTAAGTTCTGAGAATATACTTGCATCCAATTTAAAAATTTATTCTGAAGATTTCCTAACTGATTAACCATACATCAGAAATGAAGATGAAAGAGTTATTTAGTACTTATACTCTGCTTTGGAGGAGTAGGTGTAATGATCTATTATCTCCACCTAGGTTTCCTTCAATACACATTCTATCAAATAATGATAGTACAAAATGTAGCAACAAGTTTTTTTTGGTAAACGTCCATCATAATTCACACTTTTCTCATCATGGGAAGAAGACATGTATTGTCCCTAATTATTTGGATGAGACAAAACACAGTCAAGACACTTCTTGGCACATCCATGAGTACAATAACCTGCTTAGTAATATCTGCTTTTTCAAGGTATATTACTGGGACTCCACATTAGTATTTTCCTATTAATCACCTTAATCTACAGAGAAGCCTTCCCAGAGACCATCACATCTCCTTCAATGTATTCTGAAATTTGTCTTTAAGAAGGAAGTTTACAGATATGTTCCATGTCAATTTTCTCTGCTGCGTCCCAATATTATCTAAAGATGGAAAGCTTCATGTTCTCATAATTTCTTTAATTAAAGATATTGGCAGGTTATATCATTAAATAGAGCCAACTGGAAGTCAATCTGAATGAAAATGCTATCTTGAATGACAACTGGAAAAGACCAATAGGATTAAATGTCAGTTAAAGTACAGTGATATTAAGTGTGACCAAATTGATCATACTGTTAAAATAATGAGATCTTTCTATGAATGAATTCAGTCATTAATTTAGTTATAATGGAGTTAGGAGTCTTTGGTCTTAAAAGATTGTTTTCAAATAAGGGTGTACAAAAATGATGCCTAAATGGCATTTCTTTTATTTCTTTATTTATTTTTTCCAATCATACAAACACTATAGATAGCCTATTCCCCTCCCTCCCTCCCTTTACCCCTCCCTGTATCTCCTTACTCCCTCCTTCCTTTTCCCTATCCTCTCCCCCTCCCTTTCCCCATTATCCCCCCCATCCTTAGAGCATCTTTTAGTGTGCATGTCAAATTTCCCTCTGGGTCATCCTCTCTGATGAGGTATAAGGACTCCGTAGCATTGCCTAGAGTACTTTTTTTATGTTCCCCTTTAGTAAGGGAATACTATTGTGGCTGTTAATCCCTTGCCTCTAAGAATCCTAGTCCTTGTGATCCATGCTAGACTTTGGGGGTCAATGATATATTTGTAATTGCATAGGTTATGCAAAGTCCGGCCCTAACTTGTGCATGTCATAATTCCTCCCCATCTTTAGGCTCTTACAATCATTCCACCCCCTCTTCCACAAATTCACCTGACCTTTAGGATGGGGAGAGATTAGGCTGGCCTGGTTCCAGGTGGTTGATATAGAATCTCTGATGTTCTAATTTGTGGTTTGTTGATTTTTTTTCACTTTTGCTGCTCCTGCACCACCCTTAGTTCCATCCTGATGGGAATTGGATGTCATCTCCTGGCCACAGATAAAAGACTGCTAAAATAAAGTCTTATTACAAGAGTAGATTCAAATGTAGATGGAATAAAAGTAGGAGACCGAGGTGGGGGGGTCAGTCTCCCATTTGCAAAATGGTTACCTTCTATCTGTCAGACTGTATACCCTCACTTTCTGGTGAGATAACACTCCAATAGTTGCAAGTGACCAGGAAGGAAAGTCTGTGAGCTTAACCAGATATCTCATTACTTAATTGCAGTATTTGGTGGTAGCCTGTTTTCTCTGCTGCAGCGTGATCCCTTCTGTCCCCATTGTGCTAGGACCCTCCTTCCCCCTTCCTCCCAACTAAAATCTTTGCAATTACTTTAGGTATTACAGAGATCCATCTTTGATTGTGCCTGTAAGTGGATTTGGTATTAGGATCCACCTATTAGGGAGTACATATGGTGCTTAATTTTCTGTATCTGAGATACTTCACACAATATAATATTTTCTTATTGCATACATTTCCCAGCAAATTTCATTAATTCATCATTTTTGATGGCTGAGTAGCATTCCATTGTATAAATGCACCACATTTTCCTTAGCCACTCGTCAACTATTGCACATTTGGGTTCATTCCAGGCTTTGCTATTATAAACAATGCTGCTATGAACATGGTCGTGCTTGTGCTATCGAGGTGAATATTTGCTGTATGGGGGATTAGTCCCAAAAGTGGAATAGCAGGGTCACATGGCATTTAAATCTTTAACTTTTTAAAGAATCACTAGATGGCTCATCAGAGTGGTTGTATTGCCCCCAGCAATGTAGAAGAGTTCCCTTCTCGCCACATCCTCTCCAGCATTTGGAGCATTGTATTGTGGATTTTTGCCATCCTGACCGGGGTGAGATGGTATCTCAGGGAAGTTTTGATTTGCATTTCCCTAATGGCTAAGGATATGAAGCATTTTTAAAGACATTTGTTAGACATTTCAGTTTCGTCTGTGGTAAAGTTTCTTTTAAGTTCCAAGGCACATTTTTTAATTGGGCCACTAAGTGGCATTTCTTCATTGACAAATATATATATATTATTTTGTTCCTCGATTTGCTCTATATTTGTGCTCATGTATTGTGTGTATATGTATGTGTATGTCCGTCTGTGTGCTATTTTGTTTGTGTATATGTATCAGATAGGTGTGCATACTTTCCAGTTGATGACCAAATGTGCCTTCATATATCACCTTGAGTGCTTCTAACTTCTTTCTTTTCTCAGGGGTTTTCCAGAATTCTCCCACCAAGAGGAGAAGTATAGGACATCAAAGTTTCTTCATGGAATTTTCATGTGGGACCTGGGATACAAATATGGGACCTTCTGCTTACATAAATAATCTTAGACACTCAGCTATCTCCCCAGCCTATTTTTATGAAATATTCAATGACATAAAAATCTGGAAATTCCTTTCCCCACCCTCCCGGGACACTACAGTCCAGCTGGGACTCAAGGTGACCTAGGTAAGCTTCCCCGGCTCACCCCCAATCCCCAGACAGGCAAATGGAACCAGCTCCTATCCAACAGCCAGCCAGAGCCAGCAATGCACCCAGCCGGGGAGGAACACACCCCAGCTCCCCAGGTTAAATAGCACTCCGCAACCACCACCTTCTCCATTCCCCCACCCGCTCAGGATGCGTGCAGTCCAGCCTGGACTCACAGCGACCTAGGTAAGTTCCCCTGCCCACTGGCAAACCCCAGGCAGCCCACTAGTCCCAGCTCCTCCCACTTGCCAGCTGGAGCAGGAGCTGCTCCAGGCCAAATAATTCAGTTCAGTGAAATATGCACAGAAATTGAAAGAAGGTCTTAAGAGATAAAATGACAATGCCCAAGTCAAAGTGCAAATCCATGCACCCAACAAAACAAATCTCCCACTGAAGGAATTAATCCCATATTGATAGACTCCAACCAGAACAAACACACAGAAAATAGCCAAGAAAGCCTGACCCAGGATAACGACATTCAAAACATGATCATTACCATGTTCAATACTATGAAAAAGGAAATCCAAGAGGAATTAAATAACCACATCAAACACTTTGAAGAGGAACAAAACAGACACTTGGAGGAGTTGAGAAAAACCGTTCAAGAAACAAAAACAGGCATAGAACAGTTGAAACAGACTCAGAGTTTAAAACTGAACTAAAAGACAAGTTATCTTCAATGCAGAACTTAACAGACAGTGTTATCAGCAGAACTAATGAAGGAGAAAATAGAATTTCAGACTTTGAAGACAAGGTGAGAGTATTAACCAGCTCAATGAAAGAGGTTGTTAAAGCCAAAAAAATACTATAGAGAAATATTCAAGAGTTATGGGACATCCTGAAGAAGCCTAACATGTGAATTCATGGAATACCAGAACAAGAATGCCAAAATACCACACCTGAGGAAATTTCTCAAACTATCATCAAGGAAAACTTACTTTCCTCATCTAAAAAAAGAGAGGCCCATCCACATACAAGAGGCATGGATGAATTCCTTACTAAACACAACAATGGCCCTTGGAACTTAAAAGAAATTTTACCAGGGAATTAATTGAAATGTCTAACAAATATCTTAAAAAATGTTCCACATCGTTAGCCATCAGGGAAATGCAAATCAAAACTTCCCTGAGATATCATCTCACCCCTGTCAGGATGGCAAAAATACCCAATACAAACAACACCAAGTGCTGGAGAGGATGTGGAGAGAGGGGAAACTTCTACATTGCTGGTAGGAATGCAGGCTCATACAACCACTCTGGCGAGCCCTCTGGTGATTCTTAAAGAAGTTAAAGTTTTAAATGCCATATGACCCTGTTATTCCACTTTTGGGACTAACCCCTCATACAGAAAAAATTCACCTCGATAGCACAAGCACGACCATGTTCATAGCAGCACTGTTTACAAAAACAAAGTCATGAAATCAACCCAGATGTCCAACAGTTGACGACTGGATAAAGAAAATGTCGTACATTTATTCAATGGAATACGACTCAGCCATCAAAACCAGAACAACCCACGGAAGTTTGATGAATTATTGCAATTTGCTGGGAAATAGATCGAATTAGAAACAATTATATTGAGTGAAGTATCCCAGACACAGAAAATTAAGCACTATATGTACTCCCTAATAGGTAGCTTCTATTACCAAACCCACTTAGAGACACTCAAAGAAAAATCTCTGTAACACCTACAGTAATCATAAAGATTAAAAACAGAAGGGATGGGGAAGGATGGCCACACCAGAAACAAGTAAAGAGGAGACCATATTACAGCAGAGAAAATAGGCCATCATCAAGGACTGCAAGTAAGTAATGAGACATCTAGTTAAGGTCACAGACTTTACTTTCTTATCACTTGCAACTGATAGGGTATGATCTCACCAGAAGGGCAGGGCATATAAGCTGCCAGATAGAAAGTAACCATTTTGCAAATGGGTGATTGACCTCTCCCTCACTGTGTTTTCCTACTTTTATTCCATCTACCTTTGAATATACTCTTATAACAAGACTCTAATATAACAGGTTTTTAATCTCTCACCAGAGCATGACATCCAGTACCCATTAGGATGAAGCTAAGGGCATTTCAGGCAGCAATACCGAAAAAAAAATCAACAAACCATAATTCAGAACATCAGAGACTCTATATCTACCACCTAGAACTGGGCCAGTCTATTCTGTCCCCATCCTAAAGCTCAGGGAAATTTGTGGAAGAGGGGACAATAAGATTGTAAGAGCACAAGCATGGGAAGAGTAAATCAATTCAAGCCTTAAACAAAATGTCTTTCATGTATTGAAAGCATGCTGCACAACCAAGAAGTCCTCATTAATTTCAACACATCAGGATTCATCTCCATTGAGAGCATGAATTGGGACACCGACCATTCCACTTCCAATATAGAATGATTGAAATGATTGTTTGATGACACTGCAATGACACTAGACATTTGATAAAAGGTAAAGCCTAGAAGAAGCGGAAATTCAGGAAAACAAACCACAATCAGAAGAATAAATAAAAGGTCCACAATGAAGAGGAAACTAAATTTAGTATGCAACACTAAAAAACTCGGAATATCAACATAGCAAACCATCTATAAAATGATGAGATCTGTCCTGAGGGAAAAGTCTGTGGCAGTCTAGGTCTATATGAAAAACTGGAAACAAACTCAATGAAAGACCTAGCGTAATAGGGCCAATCTCTAGATCTTGAGGCAAACAATGGCAAAAACAGAAGAGCAGCTATTTCTCAAATGAAGGGAAAATCACTCAAAATTGACGCAATAAAGATGCAAAAAAATTAAAGAGCTACTTTATTGATAAAAAATTAAAATGAATAAAAAACAAATTTCCACAACTGTGAAAATGAAGAAGAAAACTCTTCCTAAAATCATTAAATTAGAGATAAAAATGAACTTATTATAACTGACTCCAAGGAAATTCAGGAAAGCATAATGCCATAAGTTAAAACTTTTGGACACTCAGGATGAAATGAATAAGTTGCAGGTAGAACATAACAAAATAGGAACAGGTTGAACTGAGAGATTTAAATATAAATTATGAAAAAGCATCCACTGGTCTCTCTGACCATAAAAGCTCAAAAACAGATGAGTTCAGTGCAGAACGCATGCAAATAGTTAAGGAAGACCTAATTACAATATATCTAAATTTATTCTATAAATGTTCAGAGGAAGGATCCCAATGATTCACTTCCCTTGGTGCTTACTAAAGGAAAAATGAAAGAAGAAACCTGTAGAGCCTTCTTATTGATAAGCACATTCAACCAGATAAAAAACGATATTCAAAAGATCTCTGTTAGGTAAAGTTTGGATCTATTAAACAAATAAAAGGTTAGTTGAATGTATTCAAAGTTATAAGGGTAATTCAAGATAGGAGCAACTGCAGTGACACAATGACAGGACTCCCACAGTGGATTAGGAGAAACACTTGACATAGTTCATCATCCCTTTATGATTAAAGCCCTGAAGAAATTATGGATGGAACATGAATATATCTACAAAGAATATCATATGCAAAATTTCTAAAGCAAGGACATTTCTAAAGTTTGAAAACCTTAAACAATTCTTACTTCTATCAGGAACTAAACTATCATGCCAATTCTAATCAATTCTCTTTACCCATACTTGACATCAATAGGAACTAATGTCAACACTGACTGATATACCCAGCAAAACTATAAGACATAATAGAGGGTGAAAGAAAAATTTTTCACCACAAAGACAACTTGAAGGCTTGCATGATCACCAAACAAGGCCTTCAAAACATTCTAGAAAATATACTGAAGTTTGAAGAAAAGAATAGACATATCCAGGACGACAGAATGGAAGTATAATACAACCACAACCTACAAGCTAAATGATACACTTATGAAAGCCACTAAAAAAAAAGTCAGCAAAGTGAAATAAATTATGATCTTCCATCTGTGGAGATAGAAAATCTTCAAAGTTAAAAAAATGTCAGGAGTTAAAAGTAATTTCTCCATTATAACACTAAATGGCAATAAAATTAACTCACCAACCAAAAGACAAAGGTTATGGGGCTGGAGAGGTGGCTCAAAGATTAAGCCTCTGCTTTACAGGTGGAAGGTCCTGAGTTCAGATCTTACACCCCACGTTTAGATGAAGAGGAAACTAAATTTAGAATGCAACACTAAAAAACTCGGAATATCAACATAGCAAACCATCTATAAAATGATGAGATCTGTCCTGAGGGAAAAGTCTGTGGCAGTCTAGGTCTATATGAGAAACTGGAAACAAACTCAATGAAAGACCTAGCGTAATAGGGCCAATCTCTAGATCTTGAGGCAAACAATGGCAAAAACAGAAGAGCAGCTATTTCTCAAATGAAGGGAAAATCACTCAAAATTGACGCAATAAAGATGCAAAAAAATTAAAGATGCCTGGCAGAAGTAAGGGCGGCTTCCATTTCTGGTCCTGGTAGGGCAAAGCCTATGAATCCCAGGGCAGAATAAACAAGGAGGAGATAGAGGCAATCCATGGTGGTTCTTAATTTTCTCGTGGTTCTATACATACACACACACACACACACACATGTGTGCATGCACATACATACATGCACACATGCACAATTGAATAAAATGAAATTTAAAAAGACAAAGGTTATAAATATGAATTGGAAATCAAAATCCATCCAACTGCTGCTGTCAGGAAACACATCTCACGACCAAAGTTAGCCATCCTAAAGTAAAATGCTGGTCAAAAATTCTATTAGGGAACTCATATAGGCAAGAAGTCATTTGAGTGTAAGCAATGTGGAAGAGCTTTCTCATTAAATTGATACCTCAATATACCATCAGAGAAGTCATACAGGTGAGAAGCCATATGAATGTAAAGAATGTGTAAGAGCTTTCTCATCAAAGTTATACCTTACTATACATCAGAGAATTCATACACATGAGAGGCCATATGAATCTATGCAATGTGGAAGAACTTTTTTAAGGAAGAAATATATCATTGGACATCAGAGAACTCAAACAGGTGAGAAACCACGTGAATGTGAAGAATGTGAAGAAAACATTTTTCACAGAGATCATGGCTCACATGTCATCAGAGAACTCGTGGGTGAGAAGCCGTATGAATGTGGAAAATCTTTCTTTCAAAGTCCTACATCTCTCTTCAGAGAATTCAGATAGGTGAGAAGCCATATGAATATAAAGAAAGTGGAAATTGTTCTTTTACTGAAGTCACAGTTCACTTGTCATCAGAGAATTCATACAGATGAAAAGCAATTTGAATGTAAACAGTGTGGAAAAGCTGTCTCACAGAAAACACAGTTCACTGTACATCATGGGAATGTATGCAATGAAAAATCCTTCTTTGGGTTGCTACAGACTGTGTCTCCTTATCACCTCCCTAACTCCTTCACAGTGAAAATACTTATACAAACTTCCCTCTTGCCATTCCTCATATTGCTACCCCCTTACACAATATCTCTTTCTTCACCTTTCTCTTGAGGTCATGTCATTCCTTAGAACCTAGCCTCATCACTGTGACTCTGGCCTCGCACCTTTTCCCCATGGACTGTTCCAAGTGGACATCATGTTCTCCCTCTCACAGCATGTGTTCCTCCCACATATCTGTCCATCCTTCATTTATCTTCAGACTCTGTGATTATTTACCAACAGATGCCTCATTCACATAAACCATAGTGAAGAATAGACTTCTGGTTCTGTTATGTCTTGCCTCTCACTACCCGAAATGCTGCCTACTTCATCTGGCTTCCATTTCTATCCAATGAGATAAGTTTGATACCACAAAAAAATCTGTTATCTGCATTATGAGGAGCTATTCTAAGGTTCCACAGTCATATTATGATTGGCAACAGAAGCCAGTTATCTAGACATTATAGATAACTCTTTCTACCATTGAACAGTTCCCTGAGTCCTGGTGAAATAGTTTAATCACTAACATATTGAAATGCAGTTGATTCCTAGAATCCTATCTTATAGAAGTGATATCTGAAAGTTGTGATAAAATTTCTTCCCACAAATGCATGCATGATTGTGTCGTTTTTTACTTTCTTCCTCTCTTATTTCTCTTTTTATCTTCCCCACTCTTTCAAATAAATTTGAAATTGCTCCATCCTGAAAAAAAATTCTTCAAGCTAATGCAACCAGGAAACAAGTAAGGGTAGCAATTATGTTAGCTGACAAAGTGTATTTCAAACCAAAGAACATCATAAAAGATACAGAAATATACTAGATTCTAGTCACAGAAATTTTTCACCAGTAACACTTCACAATATGGAACATATATCTACTTAATATGGACTCCTTCACATTCATTATGCAAATGCTACCATGCCCAAAATAAAAACTCAATCTCAAAATGATATTCTTGGGGATTTAAATACTACACTCTCAACATAGGATAGATCAACAGGCCAAAAACTCAACAGAGATACATTGGAACTAAATCAATCCAGCAGTCTCATTTAGCCATTATTCCACCTCTCTTTTGTTCAGGGAGAAGCCCTCAGTGGCTGCTTACAACACATTTGCCATCTTGCCCGCCCAAGAACCCACTGTGGCTGTGACCACAGCAGCGGTGACTGCAGCATTGACCTTGCAAGACTCTTCCCTCCCCCCTCGCTCACATTTTTTGGTGAGGTGCCTCCCCCCAGTATGCCTCCACTTGGAGATTTTTATCCTGATCTATGTGCTTTATGGAACTCCCACACCCCCAAGGCCAGCCCAGGGGACTTTTATTTCCCTCAGAATAATGACTAACTTTGAAACAATAGGGCTTACTGTAGCCTCTGATAAAATTCAGACTGTTCCTCCTTATGTGATTTTAGGAGGTTCCATTTCCTCCTTGGTCAGACCCTGCCAATTGACTATAGCTCTTAAGAAAGTCCTTATGCTCACTGAACTACAACAACTCTGTGGAACAATTAATTGGCACAATTCTATTTGCCTGTTACTACTGCTCACCTCTAGCCTTTTTTCTCCCTCAGAACAGGACCCTCACCCCTCCTCCTCATGGACCATGATCTCTAGGGTGCAGGAGGTCATCACCCACATAAATGAAACCATTAAGTGTGCCTCATTATGGAGATGATCCTTCTAAACCCTTCCTCGGCATTGTTCTTACCAACCCCGTAACCCCTCTAGCACTCATTTGGCAGGAGGGGCCCCTCCAATAGTAATTTAGCCTGGCTGTTGTCCCACATGTCCATTCAAGCTTGCAAATGCCATGATAGAGATTGTTCTAAATGCACTCCACTTTTGCTTTTAGGGCCTGGATAGCTACAAAGGGTTTACCCCTGTTGCCTCAAGCCTAATGCCCCCTGGCAAATGGACATTATTCACATCCCTTCCTTTAGCAAACAAAAATATGGCCACATGATTATTGATACTTATTCCAAATTCATCTTTGTTCACTCTGCCTCATCCAAAACTGCTTCTTAAGCCATCTCTACACTGCTGGCAGCAATGGCCTCCATGGGTATACTCTGGGCCATTAAAACTGATAATGGCCCTTGTTTAACCAGTAATAGTGGTTTTTACTTCTTTTGCACTTCCTGGTACATTACACATACCACCATTATCTCTCATAACCTCCAGGGGCAAGATATCATGGAGCACTCCAATCACACCTTCAAAGATTTAATTAAAAAAGGGAATGAAAAAGAGATAGCCCTTTTGTTGTCCTAACAAAGGCACTTCTGACCCATAACTTTCTTACATTTAATTCATATGGGGCATCCCTTGCAATCCTACATTGGGGAGGCCTTTGGTGACTGGTGCTGTGGAAGGACAGCAGACTGAGATAACCAAAGACATGGTGAGCACATCCCATCTCTTGGGGAGACAGGAAATATCTCATGCAGCAGGGACAGGAAATGACTCTTGAGCACAATCCGTATGCCTCAACCTTATTTTTACTTATGTGTGCCATTATTACTGCCAACTCGCAGGTGCATGCAGAGAATCTTAGGGTCATTATGCCATACCCTGCCCTCTCCCTCCTAGTGGCCTAGGATAGTGCTGTTTTTCCCAGCAGTTTTTTCCTCAGATATAGACTTAGAATGCCCTCAGTGAACAAGGTCTCTGACCAACAAGATTTTAATGGGACTTTGGGACTCCCCATGCTTTACACTTACTGAAAATTTTCCCACCACTCATCCTTTTATATTGCCCTCCATGCAGTAAGTGTCAGCAACTTTGCAGGTGGACTAATGCAAGCAATGCTGCCCTCCATAGTGATGGTCATCATCATTACCACTTCACCCCCTACAGAGGGGATGGCCTCAAAGTTATTTGAACACAGCTGTCTCCCATGTCCTTTGAACAGCAGCTAATTAACTAACTAACTTCCTTGTTTTCTCTCCCAAATCTTATGCTTGTGGGCCAGTGCATGTGTCATTTTTTTCTAATAATATTACTGCTCCTATGTTGCATGCTGGCCTAGATCAGCAAAAGACAATCCACCTAAATTTTGACCATTTAGGTTCTGACAACCTTTATTAAAGAGAAATGGGAAGATGTAGGTGAGCACAGAGTCCAGGTTTAGATAGCTTCTGTAGCCATGCTTTCCAGCACATCTCACAGCTGCCCAGATGCATGGAAGCACATCTCTTGGTGATTCACCTGTGCCTTCAGCCTGCTGCCCAGTGCCTCTATGCAATTGCCCCATCTCTAAGTGTCTTATAATTATAGTCGAACTTGTGGTCTGGTTGGCCCCTGAAAGAGACTCTGCACACATGACCCACTTTCTATTGGTACATGGATCTAATGTGGACATGGCAGTAGCCAGATTTGGCCAGATCCACCTACATGAGTATTTGTTCCTGCACAATAAAGTGGACATCTTTTCTCCCATGTGGTGTCTCTACTGCCATGTCCCATGAATACCCCAGGATGTATTGCCACACCTGCCAGCTGCTCTGCTAGTTCCTGCCCCTGTGTGGGCCACTACAACAGAAATTGTGGTAAGGGAAATGATACAAAGAATCAAACAATCCCACCAGCAATGAAGGAGAGTTCCCCTCTGTCCACATCCCCTCCAGCATTTGTATTGTGGACTTTTGGCATCCTGACCGGGGTGAGATGATATTTCAGGGAAGTTTTGATTTGCATTTCCCTGATGGCTAAGGAAGTGGAGTATTTTTTTAAGATATTTGTTAGACATTTTAATTTCATCCCTGATAAAATTTCTTTTAAGTTCCAGGGCCCATTTTTTTTAATTGGGCCATTAGTTTCCTTGGTGTTTAGTTTTCCATGTTCTTTGTGCACTCTGGATAATGAGCTTTATCAGATATGTGGTTAGTGAAGATTTTCTCCCATTCTGTGGGTTGCCTTTGAGCTTGAGTTACAATCTCTTTATCTGAACAGAAGCTCTTTAATTTCACAAGATCCCAACTGTTGAGAGTTGGTAACAGTGACTGTGCCATTGGATGTCTGCTTAGGAACTGTTGGCAGGCTCATACAACCACTATGGCGAGCCTTCTGGAGATTCTTAAAGAAACTAAAGATTGACATGCCATATGACCCTCTATTCCACTTTTGGGAATAACCCCACATACAGCAAAAATTCACCTTGAGAGCATAAGCATGACCATGTTCATAGCAGCACTGTTTACAAGAGCAAAGTCATGGAATCAAACCAAATATCCAATAGTTGACGAGTGGATAAGGAAAATGTGGTACATCTATACAATGGAGCACTACTCAGCCATCAAAAATGATGAATTACTGGAATTTGCCAGGAAATGGATGTTATTAGAAACAATTATGTTAAGTGAAGTATCCCAGACTCAGAAAATTAAGCACCGTATATACTCTCTAATAGGTGGCTCCTAGTACCAAACCCACCCAGCCCACCTAGAGACACTCAAAGATAAGTCTCTGTAATACCCACAGTAATTGCAAGGATTATGAACAGGAGGGATAGAGTAGGAGGGCTACACCAGAAACAAGGAGAGAGGAGACCATGTTGCAGCAGAGAAAATAGGCCTCCACCAAGGACTGCAAGTAAGTAATGAGACATCTGGTTAAGTTCACAGACTTTTGTTCCTGATCATTTACAACTGAGGGGATATGATCTCACCAGAAAGGGAAGGCATATAGTCTGGCAGATAAAAAGTAACCATTTTGCAAATGGGTGATTGAACGCTCCCTCACTGTGGTTTCCTACTTTTATTACATCTACCTTTGAATATACTCTTATAACAAGACTCTAGTTTAACAGCTTTTTATCTCTGACCAGGGGGTGACATACAATACCCATCGGGATGGAGTGAAGGGCATTGCAGAAGCAGCAAAACTGAAAAAGAAAATCAACGAACCGTAATCCAGAACTTCAGAGACTCTATGTCAACCATCTAGAACTAGGCCAGCCTAATCTCTCCCCATCCTGAAGCTCAGGGAAATTCACAGAAGTGGGGGCAGTAAGATTGTAAGAGCACAAGGATGGGAGGAGCAATGATATGCAAGATACTCCATACAAGTTAGGGCTGAAGCAATCATATTTAAACTTTATATGCCCTGCACAATGTCCAACACACTATTAACCTCACAAAGTCTAGCATTTGCTAAATGCACCAAGATCCTTGGAGGCAAAGGATTGGCAGCCACAGTAGTGTTCCTATGCTTAAGGGAAACACAGGAAAGGGTTCAGGGAAATGCCACTGGATCCTTGTATGTCATCGGAGTGGAGGACCCAGAGGAAAGTCAGGCGTGGACGTTAAAGGATTCTTCAGGGATTGGGGGGGAGGAACTGGGGGATGGAGAGGGAGGGCTGAGGGGAGGGCAAGCAGGGGGGTCGGGGGGAGGAGGAGGGAGGGAGGGAACCGGTGTATCTGTTAAGTTTGTATGAGTGGAAATAATAATGAAAAATGTTTAAAAATTTTAAAAAAATCAAACAATCAAAAAGTTTGTTCTTTGAAAAACATCAATAAGATCGATACACCTCTAGCAAAATTAACCAAAGCTAAGAAAGAAAACACAAAATACTAACAAAATGAGAAAGGAAAATGGAGTTATCACAACTAATACCCAAGAAATTCAGAAAATTATAAGGTCATATTTCAAAAACTTATTCTACATGAAATTTAATAGCACAAAAGAAATGGATGCAATCTTGAGGAAACGCAACTTATGGAAATTGGATCAGGAAGTTTTGAATAAAATAGTCTTATAAGAAATGAGGGCATTGATGAAATAATCATGAATCTTCCCACCAAATCCAGTCCTGGAGTAGATATAGTAAGCACAGAATTCTACCGCACATTTAAAAAACAAATAACACCAATACTCCTGAAACTCTTCAATAAAATAGATGAGGAAAGAACACTTACAAATTCTTTTTATGAAGCTAATATCATACTAATCCCAAGACCTAATAAAGGTACACTTAAAAAAGAAAACTGTAGGCCAATTTCTTTGAGGAACACAGATGTAAAGATCAACAAATCTTAGCAAATCTGAATCAAAAACACATGCAAAATTTAATTAACTGTGATCATGTAGGTTTTGTTCAAGGCACACAAGTTTGGTTCAACATGTGGAAATCACTAAATGTAATACATCTTATAAATCAAAGTCCAAGAACACATGTTACTCTTAATAGATGCAGATAAATCATTTGACAAGATCCAATATCCTGGTTTTCTACCACTCCATGGGTAAGGCCCCTAGACCATGCCACAGGCCCCAGGTCATCACTTGTCCCAGATCACCCCACCAGCCAACCAGAGCTGCAGCCAACCAGGTCTGGAGCAGTGTAAGGCCTCTATGCCACACCCCAGGTTCCAAGTGATTTGTGCGACAACTTGCGCTGCCCTCTCCACACAGATGTGGTCCAGGGAGGATCCTCTGCCCCTCTGAATTCAGTAGAGTCCAAAGAAAACAAAAGCAAATCTCTCGGGAACAAACACCATACATCTGAAATCCTCTAAAGTCATCCTATCACATGAGAAAGATTTTTTACATCCAGCTCAAAGATAAGTATTTCCTTTTTACCATCTTGTTCTTTCCAATTATTAGTCATTGTAGTTTAACTTTTCCATATAGTCACCCCAAAACATATACAACTTCAGTGACTATACCATTCATCCTCACATATCACCAAGGCACTTAACTAAAAAAATTCATTACCATATTAATCTTCATTCACTGTCTACTAAACCTGACTTAATTGATGTACTAACAGTCTAATAGGCTCATCTATGAAATAACATCAATTCCAGTAAGCATACCCAACTCCAAGGCAAACACTAGTAACAACTGCTCAAGAGTAGGAATACTAATTCAGTTCAGTCAGAAACACACAGAAACTAAAAGATCTTCAGAGATAAAACAACAATGCCCAGGTCACAGCACAAATCCATGAGAAACAAAAACAAAGAAAATTATCTCTCAGTGAAATAATTAACCCCATAATGACAGAATCCACACAAAATAAACTCACAAATAATAGCCAAGAAAGCCATACCTGAGAATGATTTTCAAAGCCTGATCTTTACCATGATCAATAAACGAAAGAAGAGGAGTAAATATGGGAGGGTAAAATAAAATATGGGAGGAGTACAAGAACACAACACACATTTGGAGGAAATGAGGAAAACAGTTGAAGAAAGACAAATAGACGTAGAGCACTTAAAATAATCTCAACAGAGTTTAAAATTGAACTAAAAGACAAGTTATCTTCAACCCAGAAATCAACAGAGTCTGATGAGCAGAACTACTAAAGCAGAAAATTGATCTTGAAAACACAGTGGAAGAACTAACTTTAACAGCAGAGGTTGTTAAAGCCAAAAAGATACTTGAGAGGAATATTCAAGAGTTATGGGACATCTTGAAGAAGACTAATATGTGCATTTATGGAATACCAGAAAAAAAATCCCAAAATACTACACTTGAGGAAAATTTTCAAATTATCCTAAACAACTTTCCTCATCAAAAGAAAGAGAGGCCAATCCAAATACAAGAGGCATTCCACACTACAAACAGATATGACCAAAATAGAAACTCGCTACAGCAACTAATAGTCAAAACACTCCACATTCAGGACAAAGAAAAGGTGCTGAGAGTTTCAAGGAGAAAAAAGTCACTTTTGGAGGTAAACTTAGTAATATAAATGACTTCTTAATCGAAACAGTAAAAGCAAGAAGAGCTAGGAGAGATGTACTTCAAGTACTGATTGAACAAAAAGGTCAACCCAGGCTGATGTACCTGGCAAAACTATCAGTCTGATCAAAGGTGAAAAAATTTTTTCCAGCACAAAGACAACTTGAAGGTTTACATGTCTACCAAATCAAGTCTTCAAAAGATGCTAGAGAAGATACTTAATCTTGAAAAAAAAAAAACAAGCATATCCAGGAGGTCAGAAGGGAAATACAATACCACTAAAACCTGAAAGTCAAAAAATACATTTATGAAAGACACTAAACATAAAAAGTGTCAGGAATTAACAGTAATTTCTCCATTATAACACTAAATGTCAATGGAATTATCTCATCAATCGAAAGACACAGATTACAAACTTGGATTAGAAATCATAACCCAACCATCAGCTGTCTTCAGGAAACACATCTAACCACAAAAGATAGTAACATTCTGAAAGTAAAAAGCTGGTGAAAAATTCTAAAAGCTAATGGAACTAGGAAACAGGCAGGGAAATTTGTTATGCTATCAGACAAAGTGGACTTCAAACCAAAAAGAATCATAGGAGACACAGAAAGACACTACATTTTAGTGACAGGTACAGTTCACTAGGAAGACATCACAATACTGGACATATATGTAGCTAATTTGGATTCTTACACATTCATTAAGCAAACACAACAGTGTCTAAATCAATAAATCAGTCCCAAAAGGATAATTCTTGTGGATTTTAATACTACCTTCTCAACGTGGGATAGCTCAACAGTCAAATATTTAACAGAAATGCATTGGATCTCTATCAAACTTTACATACCAATACTAAATACATGATTTTCTCAGCATCACTCAGAACTTTCTCCAAAACAGGCCACATATTGGGTCACAAAATGAAACTACACCTATACAGGAAAGTTGTAATATTAGCCTTTATACTATCAGACCACAATGGTCTAAAGCTTGAGATCCACAACACAAAAATAAGCAGAAAATACACTAACTCCTGGAAACTGCACACTATGATGCAGAGTGAGAGTGGGGTTCAGAAAGAAATCATAAAAGAAATTCAGAATTGCCTAGAAGCAAATGATAATGAAAATACAACAAATCAAAATCTCTGGGACACAATGAAAGCCATCCTAAGAGGTAAGTTTACAGACTTTAATGCCTACATCAAAAAACTAGAAACATCACAAAATAAATAACTTAGCAATGCAGCTTAAAGCTTTAGAGAAATAAGAGGAGTACAATCCCAAAAGTAGTAGAAGAGAAGAGATTAGCAAAATCAGGAAAGAAAATTCTGAAATTGAGATTAGAAAAATGATAGAGAATCGACTAGTCAAAGAGCTGGTTCTTTCAAAAACTTAATAAGATTGATACATCTATAGCTAAATTAACCAAAAAGAAGAGCGAGAAAACCCAAATTAACAAAATTAGAAATGAAAATGTAGTTATTACTACTGATAATAAGAAATTCCAAAAATTATAAGGTCATATTTCAAAAACTTATACTCTGTAAAATTTGATAGCACAAAAGAAATCGATGAAATCCTAAGTAAGTACAACTTACCTAAATTGAATCAGGAAGTTTTGAATTATTTAAATAGTCCTATAACATATGAGGAAATCAATCAAATCATCTTGAATCTTCCCACCAAAAAATGTCTTGGACCAGATGGATTCAGCAGAGAGTTCTACTAGACATTTAAGGAACAAATAACACCAATATTCCTTGAAATGTTTCATCAAATTGCAAAGGAACGAACACTGCCAAATTCTTTCTATGAAGCTATTATCATAGTAATCCCAAAATCTAATAAAGATACACATAAAAAAGAAAACTACCAGCCAATCTCGTTGATGAATTCATATGCAAAGATTCTCAACAAAATCTTAGCAAATCTAATTCAAAAACACATCAAAAATATTCACTCTGATCAAGTAGACTTTATCCAAGCACACAATGTTGGTTTGACATATGCAAATCAATAAATTTATTTCAACATATAAACCAATTCAAAGTCCAAGACCATGTGATACTCTTGATAGATAGAGATAAAGCTTTTGACAAGATGCTACATGCTTTTATGATCAAAACCCTAGAGACAGTTGGAATGGAAGGAAACTTTATCAACAAAATAAAAGCTGAATCCAATAAGCCAACAGCAAGGATTATACTCAATGAGGAAGAACTTGAAGCATTCCCATTTCAATCAGGAACTACACAAGACTGTCCACTCTCACAACTTCTATTCAATATTGTACTTGAAGTCTTATGTGGAGTCATATGACAAGAGAGGGAGATAAAAGGGATTCAAATCACCAAGAAAGATGTCAAGATATCTCTGTTTGGGCTGGAGTGGTGGCTTAGGGGTTAAGCCTCCGCCTTGCAGGCGGAAGGTCCTGAGTTCGGATCCCAGATCCCATGTATAGACGCCAGGCGGAGGCGGGGGCGGCCTGCGCTTCTGGTCCTGGTAGGGCGGAGCCTGTGAATCCCTGGGCAGAAGGAGGTGGAGGCGTCCATGGTGGTTCGCGAATTCGTCCGTGGTTCTACACACACACACACACACACACACACACATACAGACACACACATGCACGCGCACATACACACGCACATGCACACAGTTGAATAAATAATAATAATAATAAAAATTAAAAAAAGATATCTCTGTTTGCAGATGACATGATCATATACCTGAGTGATTCTAAAAACTCCACCAGAAAATTTTTAGAACTAATACAGAAGTTCACCAGGGTGGCAGGGCACAAAATAAATGTACAAAATCAGTAGCCTTCCGGTATGCCCAAGATGAAAAAAGTGAAAAAGACCTAAGAGAATCCTTTATAGACATTTCAATTTCATCAATGGAAAAAGTTTTGTGCTCCCAGGCCCATTTTTTAATTGGGCCTTTCATTTCCTTGGGTGTTTAGTTTTCTAAGTTCTTTGTGCACTCTGGATAATAGAGCTGTGGCCCCTAAAACAATGAAATACCTTGGTATAAACCTAACCAAGGAAGCAAGAGACCTTTACATTGAAAACTTTAAAACCCTAAAGAAAGAAATTACAGAAGACAACCAGAAGGCAGAAAGACCTCCCATGCCCCTGGATTGGCAGAATCAATATCATAAAAATGACCATACTACCAAAAGCACTATATGTTCAATGCTATACCAATCAAAATCCCAAATCAATTTTTTAAAGAAATTGACCAAACAATCTCAAAATTCTTATGGAAGCACATAAAACTCAGGATAGAAAAAAATAATCCTGACTAACGAAAACACAGCTGGAAGGTATTACCATACCAAACCTTAATCTATACTATGAATCCATAGTAATATAAGCAGCCTGGTACTGGCTCCAACATAGACACATAGATCAATGGATAAGGGTTAAAGACCTAGATATAAGCCCGCACAGTTACACTATTTGATCTTTGACAAAAGGGCCCAAATATCAATGGAAAAAGAACAGCATCTTCAACAAATGGTGAGGGCAAAATTGGATGTCCACATACAGAAGTTTAAAACTGGACCCATACAAGGACCTCAACACAAGGCCAGAAACAATAAAAACCCTAGTTGAATGTGTAGGAAACTCCCTTGGATCTGATTGGACTAGACCAAGAGTTCCTAAGCAGAAATCCAATAGCACAGACACTAGAACCAACACTCAACAGATGAGATCTTATGAAATTAAAGAGCATCTGTTCACATAAAGATATTGTAAGCTGAACAAAAAGGCAACCCACAGAATAGGAGAAAATCTTCACTAACCACATATCTGATAGAGCTCTAGTATCCAGAGTGCACAAAGAACTTAGAAAACTAAACACCCAAGGAAATAAAAGGCCCAATTAAAAATGGGCCTGGGAACACAAAACTTTTCCAGTGATGAAATCAAAATGTCTAACAAGTATGCTAAAAATTCTCCACATCCTTAGCCATCAGGGAAATGAAAATGAAAATCTCCCTGAGATATCCTCTCACCCTGGTCAGGAGGGCAAAAATAAACAATACAAACAACACCAAATGCTGGAGAAGATGTGGAGAGAAGGAAATTCTCCTACATTGCTGGTGGGAATGCAGGCTTATAAAACCACTCTGGCTATCAGTCTGGAGATTTTTTTGGACTGTAATAAAGATTAAAATGCCATATGACCCTGCTATTCCACTTCTGTGAATAGTCACCCATAAAGCAAAATTTCACCTGAATGACACAAGTACAACCATGTTCATTGCAGCACTATTTACAATAGCATGGAATAAATCCAAATGCCCAACAGCTTACAAGTACTTTAGGAAAACGTGGTACATTTAAACAATGGAATATTACTCAGCCATCGAAAAAGATGAATTAATGAAATTGCCTGGAAATGTAAGGAATTAGAAAAAATTATACTGAGTGAAGAATCCCAGACACAGAAAATTAACACTCTATGTACTCCCTGCTAGATGAATTCTAGTATCAAACCCACTTAGTAATATATTAAAAAATATGAGTACTTTAAAGATATAAAAGATACTGTAATATCTATAGTAATTGCAAAGATCATAAACAGGAGGTAATGGGAAGGAGGAACCCTCCAGAAATAATACGATACAGTAGAGAAAATAGGTCACCATCAAATATTGCAAGTAAGTATCAAGACATCTGGTTAAGCTAACTCACTTTCCTTCCGGGTCACTTGCATCTGAGGGGGTTTGATCTCATCAGTCAGGGAGGGTATATTATCAGGCAGATAGATGGCAACCATCCTGCAAACGGGAGACTGATCCCTCCTCACTTCTGTCTCCTACTACTATTCCATCTACTTTTGAATCTACTCTTATAGAAAGAGTCTATTTAAGCAGCCTTTTATCTCTGCTTAGGAGGTGACCTCTAATACTACTCAGGATAGAGCCAAGGGCAATGCAGGAACAGCAAAACTGAAAACAACAACAAACCATAATTCAGAACATAAGAGACCCTACTCAATCACCTGGAAAGAGATCAGCCAAAACACTCAATCCTAAAGTTCAGGGAAATTTGTGGAAAAGGGTGTGGTGAGATTGTAAGAGCCTAATTATGGGGCGGACCAATGATATGCAAGATACTGCATACAAGTTAGGGCCACAGCAGCCATTATTGGAATTTGCATGACTTGGGCAATGACTTACCTGTCAATGGCCCCCCCCCCGAAGTCTAGCATGTATCACAGACACTAGAATCCTTAGAAGCAAGGGATTAACAGTCAGGAGAGCTCCCCATACTAAAGGAAAGCCCAAGAAAGGGCTCTGAGCAATGCCACTGAGTCCTTATACCTCACTACAGTGAGTGATTTAGAAGGAAGTTTGACATTCACACTAAAGGATGTTCCAGGGAATGGGAAAGGGGGCAGGGTGAGGCACTGCAAGAAAGGTATAGAGGGGGGTTAAAAGGAAGCTTTTGGAAAAGGGAGGGAAGATGCAAGTGGGACTGGGGAGGTATAGAAGGAGGGAGGGGTTCGGGGGTACTTATTAAGATTGTATGATTTGGAAAAAAATTAATTGTTATAATAAAAATTAACTGGATACCTGAATCTTATCTTCTCTCCTTCTTTGGGAGGAATGGAATATTACTCAGCCATCGAAAAGATGAATTAATGAAATTGCCTGGAAATGTAAGAAATTAGAAAAAATTATATTGAGTGAAGTATCCCAGACACAGAAAATTAACACTCTATGTACTCCCTGCTAGATGAATCCTAGTACCAAACTCACTTAGTAGCATATTCAAAAATATGAATTCTATAAAGATATAAAAGATACTGTAATTTTATAGTAATTGCAAAGATTATAAACAGGAGGTAATGGGAAGGAGGGCCACTCCAGAAATAAGGTAATCGACACAATGGTTCTCCATAAGAAACCAGGGTTGGATGGGTAGGGCTTTCTGTGTGCATAAGGGATAAGTGAAAGCTATACCTTCTTTTTTTTTTTTTTTTTAAGGGAGAAAGGGAGGTTTATTCAGCTTACGGTTCCAGAGGGAAAGTACAGTCTCTCAAAGCAGAGGCGGCATGGCTGGCTAGCCAAGCTGGAGGAGGCTAAGTCACTGCAGACATCTTGGAAGCCGAGAGCTGCAGACTGCTTGCAACAAAGATAGCCTTCTCCTGGAAGTAGGGTGGGACTAATCCACCTCAAGTCCCATCCCTTGTGACTGCCTTCCTCCAGCAAGGCTCCACCTCTCAAGGTGCCATGACCTTGCCAAGCACATGAGACTGTGGGGGACACATTTCAAACCATGACATTCCACCCTTGGCCCCCACAGGCTCCTTGCCATCTCATTATGTAAGCCATACTCAGTCCAACTTTAAAAGTCTTCATATACTACAATGGTAGTCCAAAAGTCCAAAGTCCAAAGTCTCCTGTAAAATCAAAATACAAGTTACATACTTCTAACATACAATGGCACAGAATAAACATTCCCATTACAAAAAAGAAGGAATGGGGGCATATCCAGGAAAGATCGGTCCATAACAAAACTGAAAACCAGCAGGACAAACTCCAAATCTTGTAGCTCCAAGTCAAACAGGTGAGCCTCTTCTTGAAATCATCTCAGTTCCAAAGGGCTTTGGTTCCACCGCTCCAATGCTGCTGCCCATAGAATACATTGGTCTCTTGAGCTGACTCCTCCCAGGGTATACAGCTCTCCTTGGCAGGTGTCCCACGTTGTGGCTGGACTCTAACATCTTTACTTCTCAATGGCAAACCAGGCTTTAACTCCACAGCACAAACTGCCCTTCTTGGGCCTCTAAACTGCAGGCTTCTTGCCTCATGATGCCTGGATTCTGCCAATTTTTGAAATCTTGGAGGAGGACTCCATGATCTCTTCCCTCTTGCATCACTGATGCCTCTAAAACCAGAACCACGTGGACGACTTTGCCAAGACTGGCCCCCTTGAATCACAGCTGATTCTGCTTCTCTATGTTGACCATCTCTTTCACTCCTGGGAAGTTGCTTGGTAAGAGAAATCAACTCTTGCTTTGGAACTCCACCTTTTAGCTCCAGTCTTCTGAAAGGATTTGCATTCTTATGGAGCCTTCCCTGAGAATCTTGCCCTCAAGCTAGGGCCTCTCCTATTATTCAAATAGCTAATCTCTTCAACAGCCAGTTTGTTCTCTGCTTCTTCCTGGTTCAACTCTTTAAGTTTGCCATGTATTTCATCATTGGATCTTACAGTTTTGCTTCTTCTTGCCTGATTCTTTGCTCTTTTTCATAACTCTGAAAACATCTAAAAAGTAGCCATATCACATTGTCAAGACTACATTGCTTTGAAATTTCCTCCACCAAGAACTCCAGCTTAACTTCAGACAAGCTTTCAGGACGAGGGCAAAACTTCACTAAACTTTCAGCCAACACATGGCTCCATGTGTCACTTGTCCAGTTGCAAACACAGTCTCTGTTCCCCTCTGGACTATCACAAGCTGGTCTTCCATTGTCTGTGTCTCTCACAACATTGCTCTCCTCTGAGCTCTTACAAGAAAGGCCCATTTGGCCCCCTTGCTCAGATGCAAAGACTTTCCCAGCACAAAGTCCCAAAGTTCTCTGTATTTCTCCCAACAAACAGTTCCAAAGGCACCCTATCCACATCACAGCAATGGCCATATTTTGGGTACCAACTTCTCTCAGCTTCACAAACAGTTTCACTTTGTGGTACCAGCTGTTTTTAATCTCACAGCAATACCTCACTACCCGGTACCAATTTTTTTTTTATTAAAAATTTAATTATACATTTTAAAATTTTTTACCAGTTTCCTCCCTCCCCTCTCCTCCCCCTCCCCTTCCCCCAATGCCTCCCCCCCAATTCCCAGAGAGTCCTTTATTGTATACGCCTAACTCTCCATTGGGTCCTCCTCTCTGATGACATATAAGGACCCAGTGGCATTTCCATAAGCCCTTTCTCTTGTTCCCCTTAAGCATAAGATCACTACTATGGCTGTCAATCCCTTGCCTCCAGGGGTCTCGGTGCCCTTAACAGATGCTAGACTTTATGAGGGCAACAGTGCGCTGGACATTGCGCAGGGCATGCAAAGTCCCATTAAGATTGCTTTGGCCCCAACTATTGTTGAGAATCTTGCAAATCGTTGCTCCTCCCATCCTTTTGCTCTTACAATCTTACCGCCCCCTCTTCCGCAAATGTCCCTGAGCTCCAGGATGGGGAGAGATTAGGCTGTCCTAGTTCTATGTGATTGATATAGTCTCTGAAGTTCTGGATCGTGGTTTGTTGATTTTCTTTTGCAGTTTTGCTGCTCCTGCAATTCCCTTCACTCCATTCTGCTGGGCACTGTATGTCACCCCCTGGCCAGAGACAAAAAGCTGTTAAACTGGAGTCTTGTTGTAATAGCACATTCAAGGGTAGATGTAATAAGAGTAGGAAACCTCCCTGAGGGAGGGGTCCATCACCCATTTGCAAAATGATTACTTTTTATCTGCTAGACTATATGCCCTCCCCTTCTGGTGAGATCAGGAAAGAACGTCTGTGAACTTAACCAGGTTTCTCATTACTTACTTGCAGACCTTGATGGAGGCCTATTTTCTCTGCTGTAACATGGTCTCCTCTCTCCTTGTTTCTGGTGTGGCCCTCCTAACCCATCTCTCTTGTTCATAATCCTTGCAATTACTGTGTTTCATAGGTTTACTTTTGAGTGTCTCAATGTGGGCTGGGTGAGTTTGGTACTAGGAGCCACCTATTAGGGAGTACATACGGCGCTTAATTTTCTGGGTTTGGGATACTTCACTTAATATAATTCTTTCTAATGACATCCATTTCCCAGCAAATTCCAGTAATTCATCATTTTTGATGGCTGAGTAGTACTCCATTGTATAGATGCCGGTACCAATTTTTGTATCAGTTACTCTTAACTATTGCTGTGAGAGAACACCCAAAATCAAGAAACTTAAGGGAGAAAGGGAGGTTTATTCAGCTTACGGTTCCAGAGGGAAAGTACAGCCTCTCAAAGCAGAAGCGGCATGGCTGGCTGGCGAAAGCTGGAGGAGGCTAAGTCACTGCAGACATCTTGGAAGCCAAGAGCTGTGAAAGCTATACCTTCTATAATGCTGATCACAACTCTGAAAAAGTGTTGTCCCTTACTTCAGGTTCAATGTATTCAGAGGCATCTGAAGGCATTTCAGGAGTAAGGGTTAAAATTACTGCTTTCTCCTAGAGAATGTAATTCTAAAAGATAAGGGAGTCTTCTATGCTTGCCCCATAGAGTCATTGGCTGAGTTTGGACTCACTATTTGTTCCAAGTCCCTGCAGCATATGGCTTCCCATACTTTGTATCACCTGTACTGACAGCCTGATAATTTGACACATTTCATGATACAATCAGATATCTGCCAAGACTGGTACCATGGCAGTTGTGTTGGTGTCCAAGAGGAGAAGGTCAATTATATTGATCTTTACCATTTCCCGAACTGCATACTGTTTCATGGACTTTCTGTTATGAAGAAACAAGGTGTGTCTTCCAAAAGGAAAAAGGTGCACCACCAGAAACAGTCAAGGTAGGAACCCCATATTTTATGCAAAAACTCTAGGGGAGTATGTTCCAAAGTGCTAAGGACATAATTATGAGGTACACTGGAAGTCAGCTGACAGTGGGATTCCTGGAAGAGCGCAATTTGAATGTGCCCATCCTCATTATGGAAAATGGCCTGGGAATTAAGGGAACATTGCCCTCTTTCAGCATGAAGGATGTGGAACACTATGTTGGTTTTAAGAGGAAATTGATGTGATTGATGTCACCTGCCAGGCTGATTTCAAATGAAACTGTGTGAATTTGTGAAACATTATTGTGGCCTGAAGAAAGGGACAGTACTTAATATCATTATTTGGAGTTCTCTGACACCAGGCTTTCTAATCTTGTGGAAACTCTAATGATGTTTTGCAAACTGCATGGGTAGAGAACTTTTCACTACAGGAATACATTTTTCATATATTCAAGGTGCAGAAGTAATGTCTCATGAGAATGGAAGACAACTTCACAGTTTTTCATAATGAATTTAGTGTTATTTGAGTCTGGTGTCATGTATTCAAAGCATGAGATGATATTCTTGTTCATGTGCTGAAATTTTAGCTCTCTTTGAGAGCTGGACTAAGTTCTCTAAGCAAAAAAAAGTGTTTATTGGTGATCAGAAGAATAATGGACAGAAGTGCTTTGTGATGCAAGGGCCAACTCTTTATTCCAGCAGGATAGATTCTGACTATGCTCACCTATGTGGAGTACTTGGTCTCTTCAGGGAACTTCTGATACAGCTTTAACATTGAAATGCTGCTAAAAGCCTATAATTGACAACTGGTGGACCACACCAAGCCTACTCAAATTTGCCCACTTTGAGACAATGTGTTGATGTGTGGGAATTTACCTCTTGAAGATATTTCATGGTCTGCAAGAAAGCAAGAATCAGCCTATCTCCTTCCTGGTGCATGGTGGTAAAGCTTTGACCTCTTCCTTTGTGGCATGGACAAGGAATGACCATGAGGCTGACATTCCAGAGATGGTATACCTTGAACAGATAAAGAAATACCTGGCCAGTGACATTAGACTGGCTGGAGACATATGCTACCAGAATATTGTGAACTTGCAGATGACATTTGCTCCAATGTCCATCAAGGTAAAAAGTCCAGTCCTTCCTTCTTCTGCATACCTGACCAGGCTGAACATACTATTTCTAAATAAAGTCTCTGACTAATATCATAAAATTCAAAGATATACAGGTTCAGGAATAGCAGCAATGAAAAGAGTTTTCATCCTTGTTGACTTCTGGCCAATAGAATTATAAGCTCCTAGACTACTACTATCATCAGGTTTTTGTACATAGTCTTCTGAGAAGATAATTTTCAACATCACAACTAAGATTTCTGATTGCTCACTTGATTACTACCTTTTCAGAGACCTTCACAAAAAGGAAATCCAGTCACTGTCCAGAAGGTCAATGGCATAATCAAGATGTTAGAAATCATACTCAAAGCTCAGAGAGAGAAAACTGCAGTAAAACTATCAATGTGCTTTCAGTGAGAGCATCTTAAAAAGAACACAATTGTGACTCAGATTATGGATCTTGTCATTCAGGTTCAAAAGACTCACGGAAATGAAGCTATTCCAAATGAAGTGCATTCCAAAGTACAACATTATCACAAATTCTGAACCCTAAGATGCCTTGCACTGAGGCTGATGACACTAAGTAGGCAGAAAGTCTAGAGTTTGAAAATGATTCTGAACAAGGAGAGTCTGGTCTGAGGTACTGAGGGAAAGATTGGGAAGTGAAGTTGAAGAGATTTTGCTCAAAATGTAACTCATCATGAAATCCAACTCAAGGTATCCACAAGCTGAGATTACAAACTCCCCAAATTTTTAAGAGGTATTTGAGATATTTATACATAATTGCAATTCTTCCTCATGTGTACTGATTAGCCCTCCTTGCATGTCCATAGATATATCTTGGCCAAAACACCCCCTAAAACCTCCAGGTATTGGCTCCTTCCAATGTCTGGAACCTTTACTTTCCAAAGAAGTCTAGGGAAACAGCTCATCAAGCAGTCAGCACACTGATAAAAAGGACATTCGCAGCCCCTGTGATGAACAAATCACCAGTAGGAAGAATATTTATATGCATTCTGGGATTCTGAAGCTATTGACTCTATTTGGAAATTACAAACTGTGAAGATTATAAGTAGGTTTACATAGGCTCTGAAAACATTTTTCATCTCAAGTCTCTCAAGTTCTGCACAGCACTGTCCTTTACCTAATACATACTGAGCTGCCTTTATACAGATAAGGTTTAATTCAGGCAGAAGAAGACAGTTCTCTGACTTCAATTTTGTTCACATTTCTAAAATCAATAAAATGAAGACTTTTAGAATTTCACATCTAGGAAAAACTTAATGTAAATACAAAGGAATATTATGATGTACATGTTCGGGAAGTTATGGAAGAAACCTGCTGGAATCTGGTTTTGGAAATTAACAGTAGACTCATGGGCCAGATTTCACTTCTTCACTCAAAGATCTCTCTGCCAATTGAACAGCAGTTTCATGAAACAGCTTGCAAACTATTCTAGGTTCACTGCTACAGAGGAGATAGGACAAAAAACACACTTAAAATGCCTAACTACACCCTTAGGGCTTCAGAATGGAAGAAAAAACTTTAACAGAAATTGTCATTCCTTTTTTATTTCTATCTACTGCTCCTCAGGTATATCACAAGTAAATTGACAACATTGCACACATTGCAAAAGATTTTCTTCTCCTTTGTAAATTTTTTCCTAGCTATCTACCAAAGTTCCATCAATGATATAAAATGACCAATATTTATAATTTAAGAAAATATGAGAAACATGAAACTTTTCATCTTTATATAATTTTGGAAAGCTACAGATGATATCAATGTGGAACTGATCTGTAAGTTTCCTTCTTAACGATAATATTTACAATACATTGAAGGAGTTGAGATGGTCTCTGAGAAGGCTTCTCTGTAGGTCAATGTCATTAATGGGAAAATGCTTGTTGAAAACAGAATGCAGATACAGTAATATACATTGAAAAAGTGGATATTACTAAAGCAACTCACTGTGCTCTGTTTGTGGGTGTGCCGAGAAGTGTCTTGACTGTGATGGATCTCATCCTAATAAGTAGAAACCATATATGCCTTCATCCCATTATGAGGAAAATGTGGATGGTGATTTATGTTTGCCTCAAGAAGATATTGCCACATCTTTCAATATCATTTTTTGATAGAATGTCTATTGAAGGACACAGAGGTGGAGGTAATAGATCCTCACATCTACTCCTCTAAAGCAGAGTAGAAGTCCTAGTCAACACATCCACCTTCATTTCTCATGTGTGCTCAATAACTAAGGAAAACTTCTGAATACCTTAGTAAGAAGGGATGCAAGTATGTTCTCAGAACTGATCACTGTGCACAATTTCATAGGATAGGGAGGCTGTTGTAGGTAGACTTCAATCTTCTAAAGGACACATTTGAGGATTTCTCTTCATTTTCAAAGAGTAAAACTGCACAGTGTTTTTCCATTCCCATTGCTCTCAATGGTACACTGAATTCTAATTGCAGGGCTCATATCACATCAGGATTACAGAATTACTGTGCAAATCCCTGCAGAAAACTGGAGAGGACACAATTCCTATCTTGCTAGCCTGCCAAATTTCAACCAAATCTCTCTCTAACTTATTTACCTAGAGTGGGAACTGTCTCAAACACTATCTTCTGGGACGTCCTCTATGTGTACACAGTCTCCTGGGGATTCTTTAAAACCTTACGTTCACTGCATGTAAGCTTTTCATACATATTCCAGAAGGCTCACTTGTCAGTTGTCAATTTTAATCTAAAAAGAATCAACACAAGATATTTCTGCTCTTTCTTTAATTCTCCTCACAGTAAAGAGTATAGCCTTTCTTTTTTTTTTTATTTGGCTCATATAAACTTAACAGGTACACCGGTCCCCTCCCTCTCTCCACTCCCTGACTCCCTTGCTCTCCCTTCCCTTTCCCCCTCCTCATCCCTCAATGCCTCCCTCTATTCCTGGAGCATCCTTTAATGTGCATGCCAAACATTCCTCTGGGTTCTCCTCTACAATGAGGTGCAAGGACCCAGCGGCATTTCCCAAAACGCTTTCATAGGAACACTACTGTGGCTGTCAATTCCTAGCTTCCAAGGATCCTAGCGCTTTTAGTCCAGGCTAGACTTTGAGAGTTCAATAATGTGTTGAATATTGCGCAGGTCATGCGAAGTCCTATTATGATTGCTTCAGCCATAACTTGTGTGGAGTATCTTGCATACCATTATTCCTCCCATTCTTGTGCTCTTACACATCCCCCACTTCTGCAAATTTCCCTGAGCTTCAGGATAGGGAGAGAGAGCCTTTCTACTGAAGTGCGCACTAGATTTTTGATATTGTTTCAACCAGTCATCTCTTCTAAGACATTCAGTGGTGAATATGTTCTCAGATTTGGTTTGGTTCCTTGCAAGCTTTTTGGAAAATTGAACTGTTTCTAATCACCTTTGGCTCTTAGGAAAGCTGCTGAATCTTGAAAAATATTTTGTAATCTGCCATTCAGCTTTATCCATTTTTTCTAGTGTTAGATGTTTCCTCCAGGAAATTCTAGATTCTCTCAGAAAAACTATGCTATTATCTGCTGATGGGGATTTATTTTCTTCTTGTATTCCTCTTTTCTCATGTTTCTACATAAGACTTCAAGTAAAGTAGTGGACAGAAGTTTTTAAAATTGACAGGCTGGTGTGCCTTTGAATAGAAGTTAGACACCTTTAAAATTTACATCCTTTAGAAAGTTCCTAAATTTGTTGCACATGGCCTTCTTATATTCTCACATTCAAATTCTTTTGATATTTTCTTCAGGGCTTTAATTATAAAGGGATGTTGGATTATTTCCAATATTTCCTCTGCATCCATTGAGGGAATAATGTCAATATACCATTGCATTTGATCCTATGATATACTATCTTTGTAGATTTGAATACATTCAACCAACCTTACTTTTCTTCAATAAATCTAAAATGTATGTAGCAGAGATCTTTTGAATATACTTTTGTGCCCATCAATGAGAAGGTTCTGGTTGAATTTGTGTTCATCAGTGTAAAGGCTCTACAGATTTCTTCTTATTTTTCCTTTGGTAAGCTTCCAGGAAAGTGTACCATTGGCATGTTTCTTCTGAACATTTATCAAATAGCTTTAAGTACATTTTCATTAGGTCTTCTTTAACTGGTTGGATGAATTCTGCATTGAATTTATCTGGTCCCAAGAGACCACCATGTAGGCAACACCATTGTAAACACATGAAGGTATTTATTCAAAGCTCAAGCCTGGGCTTTCCCTGTCATTGACACAGCAGATCAGGAATGAGAGCCACAGTTGTTGTGTTAGCAGATTCATGTAATACATGTAAATTGAAGCAAAAGTACTATTGGCATATGGAGACTGGATAGCCCCACCTTTTTTCATTTTTTTAAAATTTCCACTCATACAAACTTAACAGATACAAGGGGCCCTTCACTCCCTCTACCCCTCCACCCTCCCATGCCTCCCTCCTCTCCCCCTTCCTGCCCATCCGCCAGTGCCTCCCCTCCCATCCCTGGAGCATCCTTTAATTAGCATGCCAAACTCTCCTCTGGATCCTCCTCTCGAATGAGGTGCAAGGACTCAGTGGTGTTTCCCAGAACAGTTTCCTGTTTTCCCTATAAGCACAGGAACACTACTGTGGCTGTCAATCTCTTGCCGCCAAGGATCCTAGTACCTTTAGCAAACACTAGACTTTCTGGGGTCAATAGTGTGTTGGACATTGTGCAGGGCATGCAAAATCCAAATATGATTGCTTCGGGCCTAACTTGTGTGGAGTATCTTGCATATCATTGCTCCTCCCATCCTTGTGCAGTTACAATCTTACCGCCCCCTCTTCCGCAAATTTCCTTGAGCTTTAGGATGGGGAAAGATTAAGGTGGCCTAGTTCCAGGTGGTTGATATAGAGTCTCTGAAGTTCTGGATTATGGTTTGTTGATTTTTTTTTCAGTTTTGCTGCTCCTGTAATGCCCTTCACTCCATCCTGATGGGTATTGGGTATCACCCCCTGGCTAGAGATAAAAACCTGTTAAATTAGAGTATTGTTATAAGAGTATATTTAAAGGTAGATGTAATAAAAGTAGGAAACCGTTGTGAGAGAGGGCTCAATCGCCCATTTGGGAAATGGTTACTTTCTATCTGCCAGACTATACACCCTCCCCGTCTGGTAAGATCATACCCCTTCAGTTGTAAATGATCAACGAAAGTCTGTGAACTTAACCAGATCGTGGTCTATTTGCTCTGCTGTAACATGGTCCCCTCCCTCCTTGTTACTGGTGTGTCCCTCCTTCCCCATCCCTCCTATTCATAATCTTTGCAATTACTTTAGGTATTACAGAGATTTATCTTTGAGTATCTGTAAGTGGGTTTGGTACTAGGAATGACCTATTAGGGAGTACATACAGCACTTAATTTTCTGTGTCTGGGATACTTCACTCAGTATAATTGTTTCTAATTTCATCCACTTCCCAGCAAATTCCATTAATTCATCATTTTTGATGGCTGAGTAGTACTCCATTTTATAGATGTACCACAGTTTCCTTATCCACTCGTCAACTGTTGGACATTTAGGTTGATTCTATGACTTTACTATTGTAAACAGTGCTGCTATGAACATGGTCGTGCGTGTACTATGGAGGTGAACCTCTGCTGCATGGGTGGTTATTCCCAAAAGTGGAATAGCAGGGTCATATGGCATTTCAATCTTTAATTTCTTTAAGAATCTCCAGACGGCTCGCCAGAGTGGCTGTATGAGCCTGCATTCCCACCAGCAATTTAGGAGAGTTCCCCTCTCCCTACATCCTCTCCAGCATTTGTTGTTGTTTGTATTGCGAATTTTTGTCATCCTGATCGGGGTGAGATGATATCTCAGGGAAGGATTGATTTGCATTTCCCTGATGGCTAAGGATGTGGAGCATTTTTTAAAGATATTTGTTAGATATTTTAATTTCATCCCTGGTAAATTTCTTTAAAGTTCCAGGGCCCATTTTTTAATTGGGCCATTAGTTTCCTTGGAGTTTAGTTTTCTAAGTACTTTGTGCACTTTGGATAATAAAGTTCTATCACCCATTCTGTGGGTGGCCTCTGAGCTCATATTACAATCTCTTTATCTGAACAGAAGCTCTTTAATTTCACAAGATCCCAACTGTTGAGAGTTGGTAGGAGTGACTTTGCCATTAGATGTCTGTTTAGGAACTGTTGGTCTACCCAATCATCTGGAAGGAGTTCCGTACTCTTTCACCTATGGTTTTTATACTCTCTGCCCTTATATCAAGGTCTTGATCCATTTGGAATTAAGTCTTGTACATCAATAAATGTAATTCATCATATAAACCAGTCCAAAGCCCAAGACTACATGACACTCTCGATAGATGCAGAAAAAGCTTTTGAAAAGATCCAACAGCCTTTTATGATCAAAACACTAGAGAGAGTAGGTATGGAAGGAATCTTTATCAATATAATAAAAATCTGTATACAAAAAGCCCACAGCAAGGATTATTCTCAATGGGGAAAAACTGGAAGGATTCCCACTTCGATCAGGAACTAGACAAGGCTATACACTCTCACCACTTCTATTCAATATTGTACTTGAAGTCTTAGCTGAAGCCATCAGACAAAAAGTGGTATAAAAGAGATTCAAATCAGCAAGGAAGAAGTCAAGCTATCTCTATTTGAAGATGACAAGATCTTATATCTGAGTGATTCCAAAAACTCCACCTGGGAGCTCCTGGAGCTAATTGAGAAATTCAGCAGGGCGGCAGGATACAAAGTAAATGTACAAAAATCAGTGGCCTTCCTATATGCTCAGAATGAAAGAAGTGAAAAAGCCCTGAGAGAAAAAATCCAATTTACTATAGCCCCTAAGGAAATGAAATACCTTGGTATAAACCTAACCAAGGAGATAAAAGACCTTTATAATGAAAACTTTACAACCCTAAAGAAAGAAATTGCAAAAGACACCAGAAGGTGGAAAGACCTCACATGTTCCTAGATTGGCAGAATCAACATCGTAAAAATGACCATCCTACCAAAGGCAATATACAAATTCAATGTTATACCAATTAAAATCTCAAAGCAACTCTTTAAGGAAGTTGAACAAGGAATCTCAAAATTCATACAGAGGCACAAAAGACCCAGGATAGCAAAGATAATCCTGAGTAACAAAAACACGGCTGGAGGTATCGCCATATCAAACTTTAGTCTATACTACAAATCCATAGTTATAAAAACAGCCTGGTACTGGCTCCAAAATAGACACACAAATCAATGGATAAGAATTGAAGACCCAGATATAAGCCCACAAAATTACAGGCATTTGGTCTTTGACAAAGGGGCCCAAAGAATCCAATGGAAAAAGATACACTTAAAACAAATAGTGCTGGCAAAACTGGATCTCCACATGCAGAAGATTAAAGCTGGACGCGTACTTGTCACCATGTACAAGACTTAATTCCAAATGGATCAAGGACCTTGATATAAGGCCAGAGACTATAAAAACCATAGTTGAAAGGATAGGGAACTCCCTCGAGCTGATTGGGCAGGCCAACATTTCCTAAACAGACATCCAATGGCACAGTCACTGCTACCAACTCTCAACAGTTGGGATCTTGTGAAATTAAAGAGCTTCTGTTCAGATAAAGAGATTGTAACACGAGCTCAAAGGCAACCCACAGAATGGAAGAAAATTTTCACTAACCACACATCTGATAGAACTCTGCTGTCCGGAGTGCACAAAGAACTTAGAAAACTAAACTCCAAGGAAACCAATGGCCCAATTAAAAAATGGGCCCTGGAACTTAAAAGAAATTTACCAGGGATGAAATTAAAATGTCTAACAAATATCTTCAAAAATGCTCCACTTCCTTAGCCATCAGTGAAATGCATATCAAAACTTCCCTGAGATATCATCTCACCCCGGTCAGGATGGCAAAAATCCACAATACAAACAACAACAAATGCTGGAGAGGATGTGGAGAGAGGGGAACTCTCCTACATTGCTCTTGGGAATGCAGGCTCATACAGCCACTCTGACGAGTCGTCTGGAGATTCTTAAAGAAATTAAAGATTGAAATGCCATATGACCCTGCTATTTCTCTTTTGGGAATAACCCCCCATGCAGCAGAGGTTCACCTCGATAGTACAAGCACGACTATGTTCATAGCACCACTGTTTACAATAGCAAAGTCATGGAATCAACCCAAATGTCCAACAGTTGACTAGTGGATAAGGAAATGTGGTACATCTATATAATGGAGTACTACTCAGCCATCAAAAATGATGAATTACTGGAATTTGCCAGGAAATGGATGTCATTAGAAACAATTATGTTAAGTGAAGTATCCCAGACCCAGAAAATTAAGTACCGTATATACGCCCTAATAGGTGGCTCCTAGTACGAAACCCACCCAGCCCACCTAGAGACAGTAATTGCAAGGATTATGAACAGGAGAGATGGGGTAGGAGGGCCACACCAGAAACAAGGAGAGAAGGGACCATATTACAGCAGGGAAAATAGGCCTCCACCAACCAAGGACCCAAATAAGTAATGGGACATCTGATTAAGTTCACAGACTTTTGTTCCTGATCATTTACTACTGAGGGGGTGTGATCTCACCAGAAGAGGAGGGCATATAGTCTGGCAGATAAAAAGTAATGGGTGATAGACCCCTCCCTCACTGTGGTTTCCCACTTTTATTACATCTACTTTTGAATGTGCTTTTATCACAAGACTCTAGTTTAACAGCTTTTTGTCTCTGGCCAGGGGGTAAGGGCATTGCAGGAGCAGCAAAACTGCAAAAGAAAATCAACAAACCACAATCCAGAACTTCAGAAACTCTATATCAACCACCTAGAACTAGGCCACCTTAATCTCTCCCCATCCTGAAGCTCAGGGAAATTTGCGGAAGAGGGGGCGTTAAGATTGTAAGAGCAAAAGGATGGGAGGAGCAATGATATGCAAGATACTCCATACAAGTTAGGGCTGAAGCAATCATAATTAAACTTTATATGCCCTGCTCATTGCCCAACTCACTATTGACCTCACAAAGTCTAACATCTGCTAAAGGCACCAAGAACCTTGGAGGCAAGGGATTGGCAGCCACAGCAGTGTTCTTATACCTAAAGGGAACATGGGATAGGGTTCAGGGAAAGGCCACTGGGTCCTTGTACGTCATCGGAGAGGAGGGCCCAGAGAAAAATCAGGCATGCACAAGAAAGGACTCTCTGGGAATTGGGGCAGGAGGCACTGGGGGATGGGGAGGAAGGGGGGTGGGGAGGGGAAGCAGGAGGTACGGGGGGAGGAGGAAGTAGGGAGGGAACTGGTGTACCTATTAAGTGTGTATGAGCTGAAATAATAATAGAAAATGTATTAATAATAAAAAAGAAACAAAAAATAAATGAATAAATAAATAAATACTATGTAAAAAAAAAAAAAAAGACAGCTTTCATTGTGTCCCAGAGATTTTGATATGTTGTGTATTCATTATAACTGGTCTAGGAAATATTGGATTTATTTTTTATTTATTTTTTTAACCCATTTCTCCTTTAGTATCCTGGGGTAGCATATTTTTTGCTGTTTGTTATTTGGTGGATGTCAAGTTTTCGACAATGTATATGCTATAATTTCAACTTTCCTGCACATGTGGATATTCCTTTTTTGCCCCAATATGTGGCCTATTTTGGAGAAAGCTCTGAAGGCTGTTGAGAAGAATGTGAATGCCTTGGTGATTGTATGGGAGGTTTCTTAGAGATCTGTAATGTCCATTTCCATAAGGGGTTGATTTAGTTCCAATGTTTCTCTGTTGAGATTTTAGCCATTTGATCAGCATGTTGCACTGGAATTCTGAAATATTATTGATTTTGAATTGCTTTTTTGTTTTAGCTGTTGTAGTGATTGTTCAATGTATGTGCAGGAGCCAATATTAGGTGAGTATATATGTTCAATATAATGTATTCTTCCTGGTGAATTTTTTCTGTGACTGAAATGCAGTATCCTTCTATATCTCTTATGATTTTCATTGCTTTGAATTTCACTTTGTCAGGGAACATAGTTGCCACTCTTGCTTGTTTCCTGGTTTCATTAGCTTGCAGAATTTCTGATCAGCCTTTTACTTTTAGAATGTGCCTATCTTTTCTGGTGAGATGTGTTTCCTAAAGGCAGCAGGTGAATGGGTTTTGATTTCTAATCCATCCTTTTAACATGTGTCTTGATTCATCAGTTAATTCCATTGAAAATTAGGGTTATAATAGAGAAATTATTTTTGATTCCTCCTATTATTTGTTTTTAGTGGCTTTCCTAAGTATACTATTTAGCTTGTAGGTTGTAGTGTTTTAAAATACCATTCTGTCTCCCTGGATATGCTTATTTCATTTTTTCAAGCATGAATATCTCTTCTTGCACATTCTTACAGCTGGGTTCATGTAAGCTTTGAGGTTGTCTTTATGATGCAAATTTTTCTTTTACCCTAGATAATGGCTCATAGTTTTGCTGGGTATATCACTCTTCAGTAGCAGGTGACCAGGAAGGGAAGTGAGGGTGAGCTTTGCCAGATGTCCCCCTACTTACATGCAATATTGTTGATGACCTATTTTTCTACTGAAGAAAGATTCTCTCTCTCCTTTTTCTCTGATGGACTCTCTTCCCCCTTCCTTTCTGTTTATATTATTTGCAATAACAGTAGGTATTATAGAGATTTATCTATGAATATCTCATTAAGTCGGCTTGATAGTAGGATCCACCTATTAGGAAGTACATACAGTGTCTAATTTTCCTTGCCTGGGATATTTCACTCAATATATTTTTCTAATTCCATCCAACTGTTTATATTTCCTGGCAAATTTCATTAATTCATCTTTTTTGATGGCTGAGTAATATTCAATTGTATAAATATACCACAATCTTCTTATCCATTCATTAACTGTGGGACATTTTGGTTGATTCCATTACTTTGCTATTATAAATAGTACTGTTATTATCATAGTTACGCCATGTCACTGTAGTGAATTTCTGCATTCTGTTGGATTATTCCCAGAAGTAGAATAACAGGGTCATATGGCATTTTAACCTTTAACTTTTTTAGAAATCACCAAACTGATTGGCAGTAGTCATATAAGCCTGCACTCCCACCAGCAATGAAGGATATTTCCCTTCTCTCTACATCCTGTCCTACATTTGTTGTTTGTATTGTGGATTTTTGGCTTCCTGAGTAGTACAAGATGATATCTCAAGGAAGTTTTGATTTCCATTTCTCTGATTGCTAACTATGTATACCATTTTTAAGATATTTGTTAGACATTTCAATTTTGTTCCTAGAAAAGTTTCTTTTGAGTTCCCAGACACATTTTTGTAATTGGGTCATTAATCTCATTTGTGTTTAGGTTTTTAAGTTCTTTGTGTACTCTGCATAAAGAAACTCTATCAGATATGTGGTTAGTGAAGATTTTCTCCCATTTTGTGGGTTGCCTTTTTGCTCAGTTTAAAATCACTTTATCTGAACAGAAGCTCTGTAATTTCATAAGATCTCATTTGTTGAGTGTTGGTTCTAGTGACTTTGCTTTTTTATCTTAGTTTACAATCTGTTGACCTAGGCAACCGCTTCAAGGATGTTCTGTATCCTTTCAACTAAGGATTTTAGAGTCTCTGGCCTAATTATGAGGTCCTTGATATATTTGTAATTAATTTTTGTGCATACTGACAAGTACAGATCCAGTTTTAATCCTCTGCATGTGGACATCCAGTTTGGCCGGTACCATTTGTTGAAGATGCTGTTCCTTTCCCATTGAATTTTTTGGGCCCCTTTGTCAATAATCGAATGGATGCAATGGTGTGGGCATTGGTGTTCATCAAAGACATTGGCCTATAGTTAATTTATCAGGATTTGGGATTAGTGTGATGATAGTTTCATAAAAAGAATTGGAAGTGTTCCTTTCTTCACAATTATATAGAACATTTAAAATAGTAGTGTTGTTAGTTGTTCCTTAAATATCTGGTAGAATTCTGTGATGACTCCATCTGATTCAGGACATTTTTTCGTGGGAAGATTAGAGAATACTCCAACATTTCCTCATATGTTATAGGATTATTTAAATAATTGAAAACTTCCTAATTCCATTAAGGAAAGTTTTCTTACTTAGGAATTCATCTATTTCTTTTGTTTTATCATATTTAATGGAGGTCTGGAATGCTAGGTCGCTCCCTTGCTCACAGTCTAGGTAAGGCACCCTGCTTCCCAGGTACTTCCCACCAGCACCCAGGTCACTGCTTCTACCAGACCATCCAGCCTAAGAAGCATCCAAGATTCCCAGGATTTGGGTGGGCCACTAATCCATGTCCCAGTACCCAGGTGAAGCCCAACAATCCTCCTCAGCCCCTCGCCCCTTGTGCCTGCCCTAAATACATGCTTTCTCTCTTAAGAGCTCACAGTCGATGCAGGGCACCCTGCTTCTCAGAATTCAACGGAATCCAAAGAAAATGCAAGCAAAGCTCTAGGGGACAAAGGCCATACATCTGAAGTCCTCTAAAATCATCCTATCACATGGAAGAGATTCTTCACATCCAGCTGAAAGATAAGTAAATGCACTTTTTACTGTCCCACTCCTCACAATTATTAATCACTGTAGATAAAATTTACTATATAGCCACCCCCAAAACATATACTACTTCAGAGAGTATACCAGTCACCCTTACATATCACCAAAGTACTAAATTGTAAAAGTGCACTATCATACTAATATTCACCCACTGTCTACTAAACTTAATTTAGTTCATGTACTAACAGTTTAATAGCCTCATCTGGAAAATAACAATAACAACAGAGAAATGCACCCAACTCCAAGGCAACCACTAGGAATAACTGCCAGAGAACAGTTATATCAACTAAATCAGTTCAATCAAAAACACATAGAAACTGAAAGGAGTCAAGAGACAAAACAAGGCAGAAGTCAAAGCATAGATCCATGAGAAACAAAACCCAAGAAAATATATCTCCCACTGAAAGAATTAACCCCATAGTCACACATTCCAACCAGGACAAATTCACAGAAAATACCTAAGAAAGCCAGGCCCAAGATAAAGACTTTCAAACCATGATCATTACTATGATCAATACTGTGAAAAAGGAAATGTGAGAGGAGTTAAATAACCACATCAACTTCTTTGAAAAGGAACATAACAGACACTTGGAGGAGTGGAGAAAAACAGTTAAAGAAACAAAAATAGGCATAGAGCAGTTAAAACAGTCTCAGGCAGAGTTTAAAATTGAACTACAAGACAAGTTATCCTCAACCCAGAACTTAACAGATAGACTAATTAGCAGAAATAATGAGGCAGAAAATAGAAATTCAGACCTTGAAGACAAAGTGGGAGTATGAACCAGCTCAATGGAAGAGGATGTTAAACAAAAAGATACTTGAGAGGAATATTCAAGAGTTATGGGACACCCTGAAGAAGCCTAACATGGACATTCATGGTATACCAGAGTAAGAATCCCAAAATATCATACCTGAGGAAATTTTTCAAACTATCATAAGTGAAAACTTCTGGAGGGCTGGAGAGGTGACTCAGGGCTTAAGCCTCTGTCTTGCAGGTGGAAGGTCCTGAGTTAGGATCCTAAACCCCATGTACAGACACCAGGCAGAAGCTGGGGTGGCCTGCATTTCTGGTCCTGGTAGGGCAGAGCCTGTGAATCCCTGGGCAGAATAAACAAGGAGGAGTCCATGTTGGTTCCCAAATTCAACCTACACACACATGCATACACACACATACATGCACACATACACACAATTGAATAAATAATAAAAAATAAATAAATGAAAACTTCCCTCATCTAAAGAAAGAGAGGCCCATCCAAATGCAAAAGGCACTCCGCACAGCAAACAAATATGACCAAAAGAGAAACTTGCCACTGCAAATAATAGTCAAAACACTCCACTTTCAAGACAAAGAAAAGATGCTAGAGCTTCAAGGGGAAAAAAAGAGTCACTTTTATTTTTTTTCCTTTATTTCCACTCATAAAAATTTAACAGGTACACTGATCCCCTCTGTCCCTCCAACTTCCCACTGCCCTGTGCTCCCCTCCCTTTCTCCTCCCTCCCATCCTCCAGTGCCTCCCTCTCCCATCCCCGAAGCATCCTTTAATGTGCATGCCAAAGTCTCCTTTGGGTCCTCCTCTCCGATAAGATGCAAGGACCCAGTGGCATTTCCCAGAACACTTTCCTGTGTTCACCTTAAGCATAGGAACACTACTGTAGCTGTCAATCCCTTGCTTCCAAGGATCATAGTGCTTTTAGAAAATGCTAGACTTTGTGGGGTCAATAGTGTGTTGGACATTGTGCAGAACATGCAAAGTCCAATTATGATTGCTTCGGCCCTAACTTGTGCGGAGTATCTTGCATATCATTGCTCCTTCCATCCTTGTGATTGCAAAAGTCCACAATACAAACAACAGGAAATGCTGGAGAGGATGTGGAGAAAAGGGAACTCTCCTACATTGCTGGTGGGAATGCAGGCTCATACAGCCACTCTGGCGAACCGTCTGAAGATTCTAAAAGAAATTAAAAATTGGAATGCCATATGACCCTGCTATTCCACTTTTGGGAATAACCCCCATACAGCAAAAATTCACCTTTATAGCACAAGCACGGCCATGTTCATAGCAGCACTGTTTACAAGATCAAAGTCATGGAATCAATCCAAATGTCCACCAGTTGACGAGTGGATAAGGAAAATGTGGTATATCTACACAATGGAGTACTATTCAGCCATCAAAATCACTTTTAGTTTTTAA
Source organism: Typhlomys cinereus (assembly GCA_023101885.1). Taxonomy (NCBI): domain Eukaryota; kingdom Metazoa; phylum Chordata; class Mammalia; order Rodentia; family Platacanthomyidae; genus Typhlomys; species Typhlomys cinereus. Next base: position 2,780,822 of record JALPQD010000250.1, on the reverse strand, counting down.
GACATTTTTAATTTTTTATTATTTATTCAATTGTGCCTGTGTGTATGTACATGTGTGTGCATGTGTGTGTATGTGTGTTTGTGTGTCTGTGTGTGTGCGTGTGTAGAACCATGGGTGAATTCGGGAACCACCATGGACTGCCTCCACCAACTCTGTTTACCCTGCCCCAGGATTCACAGGCTCTGTCCTAACAGGAACCAAAACATAGGGTGCCCCTTCTTCTGCCCTGCATCTATACATGGGATCTAGGATCCAAACTCAGGACCTTCTGCCTGCAGGGCATAGGCTTAACCCTGGAGCCACCTCTCCAGCCCAAAAACAAATCATTTTAAAGGTAAACTCAATGGAAATAGTAAAAGCAAGAGGAGCTTGAAGAGTTGTAGTTCAAGTATGAAATGAGCAAAAATGACAACCCAGGTTGATATACCTGGCAAAACTGTCCATCATGATTGAGGGTGACAGAAAAGTTTTCCAGACAAAGACAACTTGAAGGCTTACATGTCTACCAAACCAGGCCTTCAAAAAATGCTAGAAATGCTATTCAAGCTTGAAGAAAAACAAGCATATCAAGGAGGACAGAAGGGATGTATAATATACCAAAACCTAAAAGTCAAATAATACACTTTAAAAAGCCACTAAACATAAAAATGTACAGATTTAAAACGAATTTATCCATCATAACAATAAATGTCAATGAAAATAACCAGTCAAGAGACACACATTACAAACCTGGATTAAAGGTCAAAATCATCAATCTGCTGCATTCAGGAAACACACATTACAAACCTGGATTAAAGGTCAAAATCATCAATCTGCTGCATTCAGGAAACTCATATCACCACAAAAGATAGGCACATCTTAGAAATAAAAGGATGGTCCAAAATTCTGAAAGCTAATGGAAACAGGAAACAGGCAAGGATAGCCATTATGCTATTGGACAAAGTGGACTTCAAACCAATAAAAAATCATGAGACACAGATGGATACTACATTTTAGTCATGGAACAATTCACTAGGAAGACTTCACAATACAGAACATATATGCACCTAATATGGGCCCTTTCACATTCACTAAGAAAGTCCTACAGCATCTAAAGTGAGAAATATCACCCAAATGATAATTCTTGGGGATTTCAACACTGCCCTCTCAAAATGGGTCAGATCAACAGGTCAAAAACTTAACAGAGACACTTTGGAACTTAATCAAACTCTTACTGAAATAGACCTTACTGATCTCTATCGAACTTTCCATCCATGTGACAAAGACTACACATTTTTTTCAGCAGCACATGGAACTTTCTCCAACATAGATCACATACTGGCCACAAATTGAATCTCCACATATACAGGAAAGTTGAAATTCAAGCCTGTACCCAATCAGACCACCATGGTATAAAGTTTGACATCTGCTACAGAACAAACAACAGAAAATACACTAATTACTGGAAACTAATTACTATGATACCAAATGAGAATTGGATTCAGGAAGAAATTACAAAGGAAATTCTAGATTTCCTGAAAGCAAATAATAATGAAAATATAACTTATCAAAATCTTTGGGATACAATGAAAGCTGTCCTAAGAGGTAAATTCATGGCTTTTAATGCCTACATCAAAAAAATAGAAACATCACAAGTAAATATGTTAACAATGCAGCACAAAACTTTAGAGGCACTAGAGCAATCTAATCCCAAAAGCAGTAGAAGAGAGGAAATTAGTAAACTCAGGGGAGAAATATATGAAATTGAGATAAGCAAAATGTTACAGCGAATCAACCAGTCAAAAAGCTAGTTCTTTGAAAAAATCAATAAGATTAATACACCTTTAGCTAAATTAAGCCAAACCAAAATAGAGAAAACACAAATTAACAAAATTAGAAATGAAAATGGAGTTATTACTATTGATACCCCCAAAATTCTGAGAATTATAAGGTCATATTTCAAAAACTTATACTCTGTGAAATTTGACAAAACAAAAGAAATAGATGAATTCTTAAGTAAACACAACTTACCTAAATTGAATCAGGAAGTTGTGAATTATTTAAATAGTCCTATAACATATGAGGAAATCAATAAAGTAACCTCGAATCTTCCCACCAAAAAATGTCCTGGACCAGACTGATTCAGCACAGAGATCGCCCAGACATTTAAAGAACAAATAACACCAATAGTCCTTGAAATGTTCCATCAAGTAGCAAAGGAAGGAACACTACCAAATTCCATCTATGAAACTAATAACCATCTTAATCCCAGAACTTAATAAAGATACACTTAAAGTATAGGCCAATCTCTTTGATGAACAGATGCAAACATTCTCATCAAAGTCTTAGCAAATCAGATTAGAAAACATATCAAAAAGATCATTCATGGGGATCAAGTAACACGAGGTTGGTTCAACATATGAAATCAATAACTGTAATTCATCATATAAACCAGTCCAAAATCCAAGACTACATCATACTCTCATACTCTCGATAGATGCAGAAAAAGCTTTTGACAAGGTCCAACAGTTCTTTATGATAAAAACCCTAGAGAAGGTTGGAAAGGAAGGAACCTTAATCAATATAATGAAAACTGTGTAGCAAGGATTGTTCTCAATGGGGAAAAATTTGAAGCATTCCCACTTCAATCAGCAACTAGACAAGACTGTCCACTCTCACTGTGGAAGAAAAGAAATTTTTAAACAGACCAAAATGCAGAAATGTTTATGTCCTTGGGTCAGGAAAAGTTATGACTAACAGCTTGGTGGTCAGCAGTTTCCATAGTTCTGAAAACAAAAGTTTAAAACAGGTGGCTAGAGATTGAAAAACATCTCCACTCTCAAGGTCCCTGTGAGAAGGCCAGATGCCAAACCACCCAGACTCAGATACTAGGCCACCCAGACCCCCCACAGTTGGTTCCAGGAATCTTTCCCCTTCAAGGTCTCGGAGAGATGTTTTCAGTATGTGCAGATGCCACCTAAACCCACTTGCCCCCTCCCCACACAGAACTCTGGGAAATGCTCCCCCTCTCAAGGTCTAGTACATGCAGCTATGCCAAATACTGCCAAAGCCTTTGTACTATTATTGTAACTAATATGATAGCCAATAATTTTGTAACATTATGTAACTTCCCTGAGAGGAGGGTATAAAAAGTGTATGCTTCTTGAGTTTGGGGTCGTCTCTCTCCCTCATGTGTGAAGCGACCCCAGCGCGCTGGAATAAAATCCTCTTGCTTTTGCATCGAACTCGTGTCTGTGAGTGCTCTGTACATGTCCACTTCCTGGCATAAGGCTGGGCTTTGGCCCTTTGGGTCTTAACATTTGGTGTGTTGGCGGGGAACCAATGTGCCCTCCCAGACCTCACTGTGACCCTAATCAGAGGTCCACTTGAGCAGGTCTGTGTCTGTTTTATCTTCTGTTTCATTTTCTGTTTGACTTGTGTTCAGTGTGTCTGTGTTTGTTTCATTTTCTGTTTAATGTGCCTGGTTAGTTTTGTTGGTTTGTAATTACAGTTTGCCTGTCACAGAGAGCTTTTTGTGGAGTCTCGGGGAGACTCATTTGATTTGAATTTGTAGAGACCCGAAAGGCCTCATTTGTGTCGACCATAGTGGCGGGCAGACTGCGAGACTTCACGAGTCAGGAAACTGAAGGACGCTCCGGATTCAATTTGTGTAATAGGATCTGAAAAGATCCTTCTTCAGCCTGAGGCAGCCCATACAAGGCCGCCAGCAGGGACTGCTGCCATGACAGGATTGTGGCATTCTCGACCAGGATGCTTTTGTCTGATTTGTTTCATTTTGGGGTATTGCTATTGTCTTTATTGTGCTTAGACTGATGCCTTTCCTCTTCCCTGACTAATTTCAATATGAGACAGACTCTTTCCAACCGCCTATCTTTAACTCTAGATCATTGGGCTGAAGTCAAGGCTAGAGCACACAATTTGTCTGTGGAGGTCAGGAAGGGAAAGTGGCAAACTTTCTGTCACTCAGAATGGCCTACCCTACAGACAGGATGGCCCCCCAAAGGGTCCTTCTGTTTGGATAAGATTGATAAAGTAAAAGACAAAGTCTTCCGGAGCCCCAGAGGACATCCTGACTAGGTGCCCTACATACTTGTTTGGGAAGATCTAGTTCTCTCCCCCCACTCCATGGGTTCGCCCATTTGTTTCTCTTGTAGGTCTGGCTACCATATTTACATTAAAAGAAAAAGACCAACAGTGGAAGGAGGTTCTGACCTCACCTGACACTGACCTACTGCTTATGGACCCCCCCATCTGCCTGTGGGAAATCCACTGTCCACCTTGCCCCTGGCAGTGGCAGCTTTACCACCACCTTTGGCGCCTCCTTCTGGGCTGTCCGCTCCCTTGCTTGCCAGCATACGGGAAGGGAACTGCAGGGACTCACAGCAAATGTGCAGGAACCCCCCCCCCAGAATCCAAGGCCTTCCCTCTATGGGCTTATGGAACCACGGACAAGCAAAGACAACAGCCTTTACAGTATTGGCCCTTTTCCCCTCAGACCTTTATAACTGGAAAACTCATAATCCCTCTTTTTCAGACAACCCCCAAGCCTTAACCGCCTTAATTGATTTTATCCTTTTCTCCCATCAACCCACCTGAGACGACTGTCAAGGGCTCCTGCAGGCTCTCTTCACCACTGAAGAGTCAGCGTTTCCTCTTAGAAGCCAGAAAGAATGTTCCAGGAGAAAATGGGAGTCCCTCACTTCTCCCTAATGATATAGATGCTGGGTTTCCATTGACACATCCAAACTGGGACTACAACACTGCTGAAGGTAAGGAGCACCTAAAAGTCTACCGCCAGGCTCTGATGACAGGTCTCTGTGGGGCCTTGTGGCATCCCACCAATTTGGTCAAGGTAAGAGAGGTAATACAGGGGCCAGAGGAATCTCCATCAGTCTTCCTACAGTGACTGATGGAGGCATTCCGCCAATTTACCCCTTACACTCCCAATGCAGATGAACACAAAGCAGCTATAACAGGCCTTCATTGACCAGTCTGCCAGAGATATTAAAAGAAAGTTGCAAAAATTAAAAGGATTACAAGATAAGTCACTGAAAGATTTAGTAAAGGTAGCTGAGAGAGTATACTATCACAGAGACAGAAGAATAAAAAAAAGGAAAGAGAACAAAGAGAACAGGAGGAAAGAGAAGAAAAGAGAGAAAGACGTAAGGACAGGAGGTTAATCAAAATCCCGGCCACAGTGGTAGAGAAAGGTTAGGGGCCTAGGGAGAGAGCACCAGGCAACCAAAGAAACTATGGGACAGGGACCAATGTGCCTACTGTAAGGAAAGAGGACACTGGGCAGAGGAGTGTCCAAAGAACCCAAGGAGCCAAAAAGGCAAGGAGGGAGGTCCTAGGGCCCGAGTCCTTGCCCTGGGAGGAGATAGTGACTAGGAAGGATGGAGTTCAGACCCCCTCCCTGAGCCTAGGGTAACCATGATAGTGGAGGGGATGCCTACTCAGTTCCTAGTGGACACCAGAGCTCAGCACTCGGTTTTGCTACAAGATGATGGGCCCTAACTGAACAAAAAGTCATGGGTACAAGGGGCCACAAGCAATAAACAATACTCATGGACTACTCAAAGAACGTTGGATCTCCGCGTGTGCCAGGTATCCCACTCATTCTTGGTCATCCCTGATTGCCCTTACCCTCTCCTGGGCAGGGACCTGAAGGTACCATGGTAAAAGATAAGAAGCGAAATCCCCTGCAAATCCTGACTGTTAAGCTAGAGGATGAATATCATCTCTTTGAGATTCCAACCAGAGACACGAGTAATCTAGACTGGTGGTTGCAGAAATGTCCCCAGGCATGGGCCGAAACTGCAGGCATGGGGGAGGCAAAGAGTCAAGCCCCTATCCATATAGAGATTAAGTCTCAGGCTGTGCCCATCATGGTCTGTCAATACCCCATGAGTTGGGAGGCATGAGAAGGAATAAGACCCCACATCCTCAGACTGCTAGACTTGGGGGTGCTCAGATGATGTCAGTCTGAATGGAACACACCTCTGCTGCCAGTGCATAAGCCTGGGACCAATGACTACCGACCTGTACAGGATCTCCGTGAGGTGAACAAGAGAGTGGCAGATATATACCCCACTGTGCCTAACCCTTACAATCTGCTAAGCTCTCTTCCCCCAGACAGGACATGGTACACAGTCCTCGACCTAAAAGATGCCTTCTTCTGCCTCCGCCTGAGTCCCAAGAGCCAACCCATCTTCGTCTTCGAATGGAAGGACCCAGAGGCTGGCATCTCAGGGCAACTCACCTGAACTCATCTCCCACAGGGATTTAAAAATTCCCCCACCGTCTTTGATGAGGCATTACATTGAGACCTCGCCATGTTCAAAGCCCTAAACCCCCAGGTAACACTCCTTTAGTACATAGATGACTTGCTGTTGGCTGCCCCTGATGAACAGACTTGTATTAGAAGAACCTGGAGGCTACTCCAGGAACTCAGGGGTTTGGGATACCGAGCATCTGCTAAGAAGGCTCAAATCTGCAAGAAACAGGTTAGTTACCTGGGATATCTGTTGGAGGAAGGAAAACGCTGGCTCTCAGAAGGTAGAAAACAAACTGTTTTTCATATCCCACCATCCCAAAGTGCTAAACAAGTAAGAGAGTTCCTGGGAACAGCAGGGTTTTGCCGGTTATGGATTCCCGGGTATGCAGAAATGGCAGCCCCACTGTGTGCCCTAACCAAGACAGAGGGCATCTTTCACTGGGGAGAAAAAGAACAGCTGGCATTTGATTAAATTAAAAAGGCCCTCATGTCCACCCCAGCATTGGGACTACCAGATGTGACCAAGCCCTTCTACCTATATGAGGCGGAAAATAAGGGGATTGACAAGGGGGTCCTAACACAACCGCTGGGTCCCTGGAAAAGAACAGTAGCATATCTATCCAAGAAATTGGACTCAGTGGCCACAGGGTGGCCCACTTGCCTGCGGATAGTGGTGGCAGTGGCAACCCTAGTCAGAGATGCCGACAAGTTAATGCTGGGGCAAAATTTGATTGTATCGGCTCCCAATACCCTCGAGAGTGTCATCTGCCAACTGCCTGATAGATGGCTCACGAACGCCTGCATGACTCATTACCAGACTCTGTTAATGACAAAATTACCTTCACTCCAGTCACAGGATGGAATGCAGCCACCCTGCTGCCAGATCCTGATCTTGAGCCCCCAATCCACAACTGCCAACAGGTTTTAGCTGAAGCCCACGGATGGCGAAAGGACTTGCCTTACCAACCTTTGTCAGATGCAGAGGTAACCTGGTACACAGATGGGAGCAGCTTCCTAGAGGATGGAAAAGGAGGGCTGGGGCAGCAGTGGTGGATGGCTAACAGGTAATATGGGCCAAAGCCTTACCTTACATCAGCCCAAAGAGCGAAATTGGTAGCATTGACAAAGGCCCTAGAATTGGGAAAAGACAAAAAGATTAACATCTATACTGAAAGCCGGTATGCCTTTGCTACTGCTCATGTACATGGGGCTATTTACCAGCAACGAGGGTTCCTCACTTCAGAAGGCAAAGAGATAAAAAACAAGACTGAGATACTGGCTTTATTTGGAGCTCTACTCCTGCCTACAAAAGTAAGTATTATTCACTGCCTGGGACATCAGAAAGAGACTTCAACAATGGCAAAAGGGAATAACATAGCTGACCACGAGGCTAAACATGTCACCAGCAGAACATCCAGCATCCTAACCACTGCTGACAACAAAGACAACTTGCTACCCCCCACTCAAATATGAGGTTGAGTACTTGTCTCTAATAAAAGACAGATGGGACCTTTGATCATCAGAAGGACTATAACCCTATGGGCCCTAATAAGATCCTAAATGGTCACAGACCCAAGTTACAAGTTAAACCCAAGCTTCCTCCTGAGCTCCCAAATTTACCTCCTCTACAGATGATGAATATAATTCTGTTCGTCCCAACTACTCCCCCAAAACCACCTTCAGATTTCCATCTCATTGAACTGATTTAGGGAGTTTTTGCAGTTCTAAATGCTACCAATCCTGAGATCACCAAAGTTGCTGGCTATGCTATGACATAGCCCCTCCTTATTATGAAGGTATAGCTTACTCAGGTTCCCCCAATGAAACAACTTATATAAGCCAATGTAGATGGGGACAAAAAGAGAAAAAGTTCACCATTTGGTTACTGGACAGGGACTGTGCATAGGAAAGGTCCCTAAAATACACACACACTTGTGCAGCTCAACTTATTCCCCTACCTCTATAGATGGTAGTTTGTATTTACTACCACCGCTGGTAGGGTGGTGGGCTTGTGCCTTGGGAATAACTGCCTGTGTCAACCTCAAAATCCTCAACAACACCCAGGTTCCTGAACATTGTGTGATGGTATAGCTTGTCCCCCAAATCATTTACCACCCTTATAAGGAACTCATAGATTACTGGGACCCAGATAGAACAACCTTGGCCAGGACAAAAAGAGATTTTTGCATAACCCTCTCAATTCTGTTAGGAGTGGGACTAGGAGTTGTCAGCACTACTGCTGGGTCATCAGCACTTGCCCTTCAACACAAAGCCTATGGCGAACTTAGAATGGCTATAGATATAGACATAGAAAGACTAGAAGATGCCATCTCTAAGCTAAAAGAGTCTTTAGTCTCACTCGCAGAGGTTGCTTTACAAAATAGGAGAGGATTAGACCTCTTATTCTCACAACAAGGAAGATTATGTGTGGCCCTAAAAGAGCAGTGCTGTTTCTACATAGACCACTCAGGGGCAATAACTGACTCTATGGCCAAGGTCAGAGAAGGATTAGCCAAATGAAAGCATGAACAGGAATTGAACCAGGGATGGTTCAAAAACTAGTTCAATTCCTCGCCATGGCTAACCACTCTACTTTCTACTCTCCTGGGGCCCCTAATTATACTTCTGTTACTTCTTACATTTGGGCCCTGCATTTTAAATCACTTGCTTGCTTTTATTAGAGAACTCATTAATGCAGTACAAGTAATGGTATTAAGACAACAATACCAACCTGTATCCCAATTAGACCAGGAAACAACCTCCCAATTTTAAGATTAAAATTCCACCAGAAGAAAAAGGGGAAAATGTGGAAGAAAAGAAATTTTTAAACAGACCAAAATGCAGAAATGTTTATGTCCTTGGGTCAGGAAAAGTTATGACTAACAGCTTGGTGGTCAGCAGTTTCCATAGTTCTGAAAACAAAAGTTTAAAACAGGTGGCTAGAGATTGAAAAACATCTCCACTCTCAAGGTCCCTGTGAGAAGGCCAGATGCCAAACCACCCAGACTCAGATACTAGGCCACCCAGACCCCCCACAGTTGGTTCCAGGAATCTTTCCCCTTCAAGGTCTCGGAGAGATGTTTTCAGTATGTGCAGATGCCACCTAAACCCACTTGCCCCCTCCCCACACAGAACTCTGGGAAATGCTCCCCCTCTCAAGGTCTAGTACATGTAGCTATGCCAAATACTGCCAAAGCCTTTGTACTATTATTGTAACTAATATGATAGCTAATAATTTTGTAATATTATGTAACCTCCCTGAGAGGAGGGTATAAAAAGTGTATGCTTCTTGAGTTTGGGGTCGTCTCTCTCCCTCATGTGTGAAGCGACCCCAGCGCGCTGGAATAAAATCCTCTTGCTTTTGCATCGAACTCGTGTCTGTGAGTGCTCTGTACATGTCCACTTCCTGGCATAAGGCTGGGCTTTGGCCCTTTGAGTCTTACATCACCATTTCTATTTAATATTATATTTGAAGATTTATCTGAGGCCTTCATTCAAGAAAGGGAGATAAAAGGAATTCAAATCAGTAAGGAAAAATTCAATTTATCTCTATTTGCAGATGACTTGATCTTATACCTGAGTGATCCCAAAAACTCCACCAGGAAACTCCTGGAAATAATACAGAAGTTCAGCAGGGTGGCAGAATACAAAATAAATGTACAGAAATCCGTGGGCTTCCTATATGCCCAGAATGAAAGGAGTGAAAAAGCCCTGAGAGAAAAACACGCATTTACTATAGTCCCTAAAAAAAAAACGGAATAACTGGTATAAACCTAACCAAGGAAATAAGACACCTTTACAATGAAAACTTTAAAACCCTAAAGAAGGAAATTTCAGAAGACACCAGAAGATTGAAATACCTCCCATATTCCTGGATTGGGAGAATCAATATCATAAAAATGGCCATCCTACCAAAGGCAATATACTGATTCTATGCCATATTCTATGCCAATCAAAATCCCAAAGCGTTTCTCCAAATAAATTGACCAAACAATCTCAAAATTCATATGGAAGCACAAAAGACCCAGGATATCAAAAACAACCCTGAGTAACAAAAACACTGCTGGAAATATAACTATACCAAGCCTTAATCTTTACTACAAATACATAGTTGTAAAACCAGCCTGGTATTGGCTCCAAAATAGACACACAGATCAGTGGATAAGGTTGAAGACCCAGAAATGAGCTCGCACAATTGCACCCATTTGATCTTTGACAAAGGGGCCCAAAAACTCCCATGGAAAAAGAATAGCATCTTCAATAAATGGTGCTGGCAAAACTGGAAGTCTACATGCAGAAGATTAAAATTGGACCTGTATTTGTCACCATGTACAAAACTTAATTCCAAAGGATCAAGGACCTCAGTATAAGGCCAGAGAGTATAAAAACCTTAGTTGAAAGGGTAGGGAACTCCCTCGAGCTGATTGGACTAGGCAAACAGTTCCTAAACGGAAATCTGATAGCACAGTCACTACAACCTTCACTCAACAGGTGGGATCTTATGAAATTAAAGAGCTTCTGTTCAGATAAAGAAATTGTAACTTGAGAACAAAGGCAATCCACAGAATGGGAGAAAATATTCATTAACCACATATGTGATAGAGCTCCACTGGTGCACAAAGAACTTAGAAATCTAAACACCATGGAAAATCTAAACACCAATTAAAAATGGGCCTTGGAACTTAAAAGAAACTTTACTAGGGAAGAAATTGAAATGTCTAACAAATGTCTTTAAAAAATGCTCTGCATTCTTAGCCATCAGGGAATTGCAAATCAGGGTTAAGCTTTTGCCTTGCAGGCCTAAGGTCCTGAGTTCGGATCCTAGACCCCATGTATACATGCCGGGTGGAAGCAGGGGCGGCTTGCATTTCTGGTGCTGGTAGGGCAAAGCCTGTGAATTCCTGGGCAGAGTAAACAAGGAGAAGGTGAAGGCGGTCCATGGTGGTTCCCGAATTCCTCTCCATGGTTCTACACACATACACACACACACACACACACACACACACACACAAGCTCACACACGCACAATTGAATAAATAATAATAAAAATTTTAAAAAAAGAAAAGAACAAGGATATACAGGAGGACAGAAGGGAAATATAATGCCATCAAAACCTCCAAGCTAAATAATAGTCTTATGAAAGACACTAAACACAAAATGTGTCAGGAACTAAAAATAGTAGTTTCTCCATTATCACAGTACATGTCAATGGAATTAATTCACCAAAAAAAAAAAAGACATGGATTACAAACATAGATTCGAAATCACAATCCATCAATCTTCTGCCTTCAGGAAACACATCTCACCACAAAAGATAGGCACATTCTAAAAGTAAAAGGCCTGTCAAATATTCTTTAAGCTAATGGAATTAGGAAACAAGCAGGGGTAGCAATTATGGTATCTGACAAAGTGGAGTTCAAGCCAAAAAAATTCCAATGTGATATGAAAGGACACTACATTTTATTCTCAGGTACAATTCACCAAGAAGACTTCACAATACTGAGCATATATGCACATAATATGGACTCTTCGATGCTCATTACACAGTACTGTAATTTATAAAAGAAGAAATCAATCACAAAATGATAATACACAGGGATTTAAATACTACTTTCTCAAAGCGGGATAGATCAACAGGCCAAACACTTAACAGAGACACATTGGAACTTAATCTAATTCTTACTGATATCAACCTTACAAATCTCTGTCAAATTTTCCATGCATGCACCAAGGAATACAAAATTTTCTCAGCTGTCTATGGAACTTTCTCCAAAATAGAACACATATAAGGCCACAAAACAACTCTCCACATATACAGAAAGTTGAAATTGTTGCCTATACCCTATCAGACCACCAGGGTCTAAAGCTTGACATCTACAACACAACAAACAGCAGAAAATACATTAACTCTTGGAAACCAAACACTATGTTCCTGAGTAAAAGTTGGGTTCAGGAAGAAATTGTCAAGGAAATTCAAGATTTTCTAGAAGTGAATGATCATGAAAATACAACATATCAAAATCTCTGGGACACAATGAAAGGCTCCATAAGTGATAAGTTTATAGATCTTAATGCTTATATAAAAATAGAAAAAGCACTAATAAATAACAATGCAGGATAAAGCTTTACAGACATAAAAGAAGAGAGGAGATTATTGTAGAAGACAGGATATTTGCAAAATCAGGGGAGAAATATCTGCAATCAAGATAAGGAAAATGTTACGAAGAATCAAACAAAAGAAAAGCTGGTTATTTGCAAAAAAATCAATAAAATTGATGCACCACTAGCTAAATAAATCAAAATCAAGAGACGGAAAGCCCAAATTAACAAAATTAGAAATGTAAGGTTATATTTCAAAAATTTATACTCCATGAAATTTGATAACATGTCAAAAATGGATGAATTTCTGAATAAGTACAACTTACCTAAATTGAATCAGAAAGTTCGGAATTACTTAAATAGTTTTATATCATTTGAGAAAATTGAGGAAGTAATCAAATATTCCCACAAAAAATGTCATTGATCAGATGGATTCAGCATGGAATTCTACCAGATATTTAAGAGACAACTAACACCACTACTTAAGCTGTTCCATCAAATTGTGAAGGAAGAAACACTTCCAAATTCCTTCTATGAAGCTGACAGCATACTAATACCAAAACCTAATAAAGATACACTTAAAAAAGAAATCTATAGGCCAATCTCTTTGATGAACACAGATGCAAAGATTCTCAACAAAATCTTAGCAAATCATGTTCAAAAACATATCAAAAAGACAATTCACTGTGGTCAAGTAGGCTTTATCCTAGGCACACAAGGTTAATTCACATATGCAAATAAATAAATGTAATTCACCATATATACCAGTCCAAAGTCAAAGACCACATGATAAGCTCAGAAAAAGCTTTTGACAAGATCCAACAGCCTTTTATGATCAAAACCCTAGAGACAGTTGGAACGGAAGGAACCTTTATCAATATAATGAAAGTTGTATACAACAAACCAACAGCAAGGATTATAATCAATGGGGAAAAACTTGAAGCATTCCTGCATTGATCAGAAAGCAGACAAGACTGACCACTCTTAACACTTCTATTCAAAAATGTACATGAAATCTTAGCTTGAGCCAAAAGACAAGAAAGGTAGACAAAAGGGATTCAAATAGGCAAGGAAGAAGTCAAGATCTCTATTTGCATATGACATGATCTCATAGCTCAGGGATCCTAAAAACTCCACCAGGAAACTACTGGAACTAATGCAAAACTCTGGCAGAGTGGAAAGTTACAATACAAACATGAAGAATCAGTGGTCTTCCTATACACCAAGGATGAAAATAGTGAAATAGTCCTAAGAGAAACAATCCCATTTACTATAGCCCCTAAAAAATGAAATATTTTGGTATAAACCTACCAAAGAAATGAGAGACTTTTATAATGAAAACTGTAAAACTCTAGAGAAAGAAATTACAGAAGACATCGGAAGGTGGAGAGACCTCCCATGCTCCCAGATTGGCTGACTCAACATAAAACCGACCAACCTGTGAAAAGTAATATACAGATTTAGAGCTATGCCAATCAAAATTCCCAAGCAATTCTTTAAATTGACCAAAAAATCTCAAAATTCATATGGAAGCACAAAAGACCCAGGATAGCAAAGCAATCCTGAGTAACAAAATCACTGCAGGAGGTATCAACATACCAAACCTTAATCTACACTGCTAATCAATAGCAATAAAAACAGCCTGATTCTGGCTGTAACACACACATTTAGATCAATAGATAAGGGTTGAATACCTAGGTAAGAGCCAACACAATTACAGCCATTTTATCTTTGGTGAATGGTAGCAAAAAGTTCAGCAGACAAAGAACAATATCCTCAACAAATGGTGATGGCAAAACTGGAGGTCCAAATGCAGACATCAAACTGTACCTGTGCTTGTGTACATGCACAAAAATTAATTCCAAATGGATCAAGGACCTCACTATTAGGCCAGAGTCTATAAAAACTCTAGTTGAAAGGGTAGGAAACTCCCTTGAGCTGATTGGATTAAGCCATTTCCTAAATAGAAATTCAATAGCATGGTCAGTAGAACCAACACTCAACAAATGGGATCTTATGAAATTAAAGAGCTTCTGTTCAGTTAAAGCAATTGTAAACTAAGCAAAAAATGTAACCCAAAGAATAGGAGAAAATCTTCACTAACCACATATTTGATAGAGCTGTATTATCCAGAGTTCACAAAGAACTTAAAAAATTAACATGAAGGAGATAAATGGCCTGATTAAAAAATGGGCCTGGGAACTCAAAAGAAACTTTACCAGGGACAGACTGAAATGTCTAACAATTATCTTTAAAAATACTTCACATCCTTAGGTATTAGGGAAATCAAATCAAATCAAATCAAATTTTTTGATTAAATCTTCCCTGACATCAGGATGACAAAATCCACAATACAAACAATATCAAATATTGGAGAGGATGTGGAGAGAAGGGAACTCTTCTACATTGCTTTTGGGAATGCTCTCTATGACCACTTTGTCAATCAGTTTAGTGATTTCTAAAAAAGTTAAAGATTGAAATGCAATATGACACTGCTATGCCACTCTTGGAATTAATACCCCATAAAACAAAAATTTAATACTGTGACATAAGCACAACATGTTCATAGCAGTACTATTCACAATAGCAAAATCATGGATGGAATTAGAAAAAAAAATTATGTTAAATGAAGCATCCTAGACACAGAAAATTAGACACACATGTCTAATATGTGGAGCTATGACCACTACATTAGCTCTCTATGAACACTATGTTTACTTAATCACCACAATGAACTCTGTTCATTGTGAACATTCTAAGACCACTTTAAGCTCTCTATGAAAACTGTCAGCTCTTATTGTCCATTATGTGCTCTCTATGACCACTGTGAGCTATGAGCACTGAAAACTTTCTATGACCATTATGAGCTATGACCACTATTTGCACTCATTGCCTTCTATGAGGTATGAGCACTATGAGTTCTGTACAACTGTCAGCTCTGGGGCTGGAGAGGTGGCTCAGGGGTTAAGCCTCTGCCTTATAGGCAGAAGGTCCTGAGTTCGGATCCCAGATCCCACGTATAGACGCCAGGTGGAAGCGGGGGCGGCCTGCGCTTCTGGTCCTGGTAGGGCGGAGCCTGTGAATCCCCGGGCAGAAGGAGGTGGAGGCGTCCATGGTGGTTCCCGATTCGTCCGTGGTTCTACACACACACATACATACATGCGCGCGCACATACATACACACACACACACAATTGAATAAATAATAATAAAAAAATTAAAAAAAAACAACTGTCAGCTCTGTATGACTACTGTGAGTTATGACCACTGTGTGCCCACTATCAACACTGTGAGCTACCACCACTTTGAGCTCTCTATAATGATTTTAGTTCTCTGTGACAACAATGAGCTATGAACAATGTGAGCTCCCTCTGTCCACTATGAGCTATGACTACTATGAGTCCTCTACGATAACTATGAGCTCTCTATGACCACTGTGAGCTCTCTGTGACCACTAGGAGAACTCTATGACTAATATGAGCTATGAACACTGTGAACACTCTAAGATAATTATGAGCTTTATATGACTACTATGAGCTATCTATGGTCACTGTCATCTGTGACCACTGTGTGTCCTCTATCAACATTATGAGCTATGACAACTGTGAGCTCTGTGTCCACTATGAGTTATGAGCAATGTGAGTTCTCTATGTCCACTCTGAGATATGATCACTTTGAGATCTATAGCCACTATAAGCTCTCTATGACCATTACGAGCTATAAACACTATGAGTCTATGACCCCTGTGAGCTCACTATAACCCTTGTGAGCTATGACAACTGTGAACTCTCTATGACAAATGTGAGCTCTCCAATAACACTATGATCACTCTATAACCACTGTGAGCTCTCTATGAGCACTGAGAGTATTCTATGACCATTGTGACCTAAAAACAATGTAAGCTCTCTATGACAACTATGATGTAGAATCACTGAGATCCCTTTAGGTCCATAATGAACTCTCTATGATTCCTATGAGTTATGACCACTGTGAACTCTCTAGGTCAACTATGACCTATGACCACCGTGAGCTCTCTATGACAACTATGAACTATGACTTCAGGGAGCACTCTATGACCACCAGGAACTCTCTATGACAACTGTACTTTGACCACTATGAACTCTCTATGACCACTATTAGCTATGACCACTATGAGCTCTCTGTGCCTCCTGTGGGCTCTCAATGTCCCCAGAGAGGTATGACAGCTGTAAACGCTCTATGACAACTATGAGCTCTCATTGTCCATTATGAAGCATTACTATTATGAGCACTTTATGACCACTTAGTCAATGAGCACTGTGAACTATGACCACTATAAGCTAAGATCACTCTGAGCAATGACTACTGAGTTCTCTGTGACCACTGTGAGCTATGACAACAGTGAGTTCTCTGATGACTATGAGCTATGACATTGTGAGCTCTCTATGAGCACTCTTTATGACTAGTTACTTCTCTATGATCAATATGAGCTCAATTTGACCATTATGTGCTCTGTTTGAGACCTATGAACTATGACCCCTGTGACCTCTCTATTACCACAATGAGCTATGACAACTGTGAGCTCTCTGTGGCCACTATGAGCTCTCAATGACCTCTGTGAGCTATCATCACTATCAGCTCTTTATGACAACTGTGAGCTCTCTATGACCACTGTGATTTTTCTATGACCACTTTGCACTTTCTATGAACACTGAGCTATCTATGACCACTGAGAGTTCTTTATGACCACTATTATCTCTGACCACTGAGAGTTCTTTATGACCATTATGAGCTCTGAGCACTGTAAGCTTTCTATATCCATTATGAGCTCTTTATGACCTATGAGCTCTCTATAACCACTATGACCTTGAGCTCCATGTGAGCTTTGTGAGCTCTCTAGTATACCTATATCACTCTATGAGCAATATGGCCTATGACCACTAAGTTCTCTATGACCACTATGAGCTACGACCTCTCTAATCTCATTATAATCATTTTGAGCTATGACCACTGTGAGCTCTCTGTGACCACTATGAGCTGTGACCTCTGCCAGCTCTTTATGAACATTATGAACTATGACAACTGTGAGCTCTCAATGAGCTGTCTATGTGAACTCTCTATGAGTTATGACCACTGTGGCCTCTCATTGTCCATTATGTGTTTTCAATGACATCTGTAAGCTATAACCACTATGAGCTCTCTGTGACAACTCTGAATATTCTATGACCACCACTGTTAGCACTCTATGATCACTGAAGCTCTCTGTTATCAATACAACCTATCATCACTGTGAGCTCCCCATGACCACGGTGATCTATGTTCACTGTGAGCTCTCCATGACTACTAAGAACTAAGACCTCTGTGAGCACTTTAAGTCCATTATAACCTATGACCTCTATATGTCTATTATGCACTCTATATGTCTCTATGACCACTGTGAGCTCTCTATGACCACTATGAGCTACAATCACTATGAGCTACACCACTGTCAGCTTGATATGTTCATTGTGAGTATTTATGACCACCAAGACCAGAAGCACTGTGACTTCTGTATGCCACTATGAGTGCTATATGATTACTGTGAGCTCTCTATGACCACTGTAGCTCTCTATGAGTAATATGACCTATGACCACTGTTAGCTCTTCATGACCACTAAGATCAATGACCACTATGGTCTCTCTGTTACATTGTGAGATATGACCTCTATGAGTTCTCATTACCCATTATGAGATCTCTTTAAACAATTTTAGCTATTACCATTGCAAGCTTTCTATGACCACTGTGAGTGAATAGCACTGTGAGCTCTCTATGACCACCACTGGAAGCTATGAGCACTTTAAGTTTTCAATGACAACTATGTGCTATGACCACTATGAGGTCTCTATGGCCACTATAATCTATGACTACTATGGTCATTCTGTGGCCACTATGAGCTTTCTATGATCACTAGGAACTATGATTCTATGAGCTCTCAATAATCTCTTTGAGCTAGGATCCCTATGAACTGTGAAAATTATAAGCTTTCTAAGACCACTGTAACCTCTCTATAACCTCTTTGCGTTACGACCAATGTGTGCTCTCTATAACCACTATGAGCTATGACCACTTTAAGCTTTCTGTGACAACTGAACACTCTATGATCACTGTGACTTCTCTATGACCTCTCAGATCTCTCTATGATCATTTTGATATATAAAAACTGTAAACTTTTTATGAACACTGAGTTTTAACTGTGTGTTCTCTCTATATCACTATGATTCTATGAGCTCTCAATAATCTCTTTGAGCTAGGATCCCTATGAACTGTGAAAATTATAAGCTTTCTAAGACCACTGTAACCTCTCTATAACCTCTTTGCGTTACGACCAATGTGTGCTCTCTATAACCACTATGAGCTATGACCACTTTAAGCTTTCTGTGACAACTGAACACTCTATGATCACTGTGACTTCTCTATGACCTCTCAGATCTCTCTATGATCATTTTGATATATAAAAACTGTAAACTTTTTATGAACACTGAGTTTTAACTGTGTGTTCTCTCTATATCCGTTATGAGTTCTCTATTACCACTATGAACTCTCAAGGACATGTGAGCGATATGGACACTATGAGTTTTCTATGACAACTGTGAACTCTCTATTATTACTCTGAGCTATGATCATTGTGTGATCCCTATGACTACTATGTGCTATGACCATAAAACACTTATTGTCCATTATGAGCTCTTGGTCACTGTGAGCAGTCTATGTCCACTCTGACCTATGACTATTGTGACTTCTCTATGACGACTTTGAATTCAATGTAACTACTGTGAGCTTTCTATGACTCCTATAGCTCTCTATATGCAATAAGACTGGTGACCAATGTAAGCTTTGTATGACCACCATGAGCTATGATCACTGTGAGCACTTTATGGCCACTGTGAGCTTTCTATGAACACTATGAGTTATGACCACTGTGAGCTCTCATTGTCCATTATGTGCTGTCTATGATGACTGTTAGACATGACCACTGTTAGCTATCTATAACCACAATGAGCTATAACCACTGTGAGCTCTCTGTAATGATTCTCTACAACCACTGTGAGTTTTGAACACTGTGAACCCTATACGACTGTGTGATCCTTTATGACCACTGTAAGCTATAAGCACTGGAGCCTCTCTATGACCATTTTGAGTTCTCTGTGAATACTGTGAGTTCTCATTGTCCATTAAGTGCTCTCCTTGACCACTGTGAGCTAAGACCACTGTGAGCTCTTTAAGACCTCTGTGAGATATGACCACTATGAGTGCTCTATGAAAGAAGAAAGCTCCCTATGACCACCGTGAGCTCTATGAGCACTAAAACCTATGATCATTGTGAGCTTTCTATGACCACTATGATCTATGTCATTGTTAGCTGTTCAGACCACTGTGAGCTTTGAACACTCTAATCCCTCTATGTCCATTACGAGTTCTCTATAACACTGTGAGAAGTGATCACTTGTAACAATGTAACTATTATAGATATAACAATGTAATGGGGGCTCATGGAGACTCTTGGGGGCGGGGATAAGCTGAAGTGGAGTCAACAGCACAGACTCCGGAAGTCAGGTGAGTGGCAAAGCAGACTCTCAGGTTTGTGGCTCATTTATTTTAAGTATCAGGCTGCTTATATACCCCACCCGACATCCCATAAGTCCCAGTGTGAGTTTTTGTTGAGTTGTCCTGTCCGGATTGGTCCTCTCAGCCTGGCAGTTTAACAGCACCAACTCTCTTTGCTCTGGGGAAGGCGTAGTCTTGCGAGATTTGTTGTCTCATGAGATACGTAGTCTCGTGAGATTTGTATGCTTAGCAGAAGGGAGAAGTTCAAAGAGCCTCTCTATATGGAAGCCTCTGTGGCACAATCATTGTCTGTTCCTCCTTCAACCACTATGAGCTCTCTATGACCAATGTCTTTTACCATTATCAACTTCAATTTCATCTTTAAGTATTGACCACTACAAGATCTCTATGACCACTGTGATCTCTCTATGACCACTTGGATCTCTCTATGATCATTATGATCTATTTATGACCATTATGAGGTATGACAACTGTGAGCTCTCTCTGACCACTATGAGGTATGATCAGTGTGAGCTCTCATTGTGCATTATGTGCTCTCTATTTTCACTGTGAGCTATGACCACCATGAACTCTTTATGACAATTGTAAGGACTCTATGGTGACTGTGACCTTTCTATAACCACTGTGCGCTCTATATGACCACTGTGAGCTCTTTATGATTCCTGTGAGCTCTCTGTGAGCACTATGATCTATGCCTACTCTGAGATCTCCATGAACACTATGACAATTGTGTGATCTCTATGAACACTATGTGATATGACCATTGTATGCTCTTATATCCATTATCAAGTCTCTATGACCACTGTGAGCTGTGACCATTGTGAGTTCTCTATAACCACTATGAGCTACGAAGACTTTGAGCTCTTTATGATCTCTATCACCTATGGCCACTATGACCTCTCTATGACGACTATGAGCTATGGCCTCTGTGAGCTCTCTATGACCAATATGAATTCTCTATGACCACTATGAACTATGACCACTGTGAGCTTTCTCTGTGCACTGTGAGCTCTCTATGAACATTTTGAGGTATGACCACTATAAGCTCCCAAGACCACTATAAGCTATGACCACCATGAACTCTCTATGTCCATTATGAGTTCTCTTGACCACTGTTAGTTCTCTATGACCCCTATGAGCTCTCTATGATCCCTGTGAGCTCCTTAAGATCCTATGAGCTATGACCACTGTGAGTTTTCTATTACCACTGTGAGTTCTTTATGATATGTATAAGCTATGAACATTATGATCTCTATATAACCATGTTGAGCTCTCCATGACTACTGTGAGCTCTCACCACTGTGAGCTTTTTATAACCACTGTGAGCTATGAGCGCTATAAGTTCTCTATGACAACTGTGAGCTGTTTATGACCACGGTGGGCTCTCTATGATCACTATAAGTTTTGACCACTGTATGATATCTATGACCACTAGGAACTATGACCACTGTGACACTATGAGCTCTCTATGACTTGAGCTCTTTCTTACCACCATGAGCTATGACCACTGGGACCTCTCTATGACCACTTTAAGCTCTTTATGACTACTGTGAGCTCTCTATGTCCACTGTAGTTCTCTATGAGCAACACAACCATAACTGTTGTGAGCTCTCTATGAGCACTTTGAGCTCTCTATGACCACTGAGTTATCACTACTGTGAGCTCTCTGTGATCACTGTGAGCTGTTTATGAGCACTGTGTGCTATGACCATTGTGACTTCTCTATGACCACTGTCAGCTTTCTATGACCATTATTAGCTGTGACCACTGCAAACTCTATATGACAACTCTGAGCTCTCTATGATCATGTGCATTTTCTATGAACACTATAATCTATAACCACTGTGAGCTCTCTATCAACACTATAAGATATGGCTACTGTAAGCTCTCTAGACAATTATATGTTCTTTAAGTCACTATGAGCTCTCTATCATGACTATGATCTATGACCACTGTGAGCTCTCTATGGCCATTATGAACTAGGACCAGTGTCATCTATGAACACTATCAGCTATGACCATGTGAGCACTCTATGGCCACTATGAACTCTCTTTGACCATTGAGAGCTATGACAGTATCAGTTTTCATTGTCCATTATTGGCTCTCTTTGATACTTCTGAGCTCTCTATGACCACTGTGAACTCTGTATGATCACTATGAGCATGCTCTATGACCATTGTGAGCTCTCTATACTACTATGAGCTGTGTATAACCCCAATAAAATTTGACCACTTATAGTGGTCATACCTCAAAATGAGCTATGTGCACTGTGAACTCTTATGACCACTGTGATCACTTTATGACCACTATGAGCTTCCTGTGGCAACTATGATCACCCTATAACCTATATGAGCTCTTATCACTAAGTTCTCTATGACCATTTTGAGGCTTCTATGACTAATATGATCTATTTTTGACTACTAGGAACTATGACTACTGTGAATTCTCTATGACAAGTATGATCTATGATCACTGTGAGGTCTCTATGAGAACTATGAGATATAACAATTATGAGTGCTCTATGACTACTGTGACCACTATATGATGACTCTGTTCTCTATGACCTCTATGAGCTATGACCACTATGAGCTCACTGTGAAACCTTTATGACCACAAACATCTAAATTGACTATGACCTATCTATGACCATCATGAATTTTCTGTGACTACTGTGAATTCTATAAGACCACTATGAGCTCCTTATGAGCACTATAAGTATGATTACTGTCAGCTCTCTATGACCACTGTCAGCTATAACCACAGTGAGCTCGCTATGACTATTGTCCACTCTCTATAATCACTATCACCTATGACCACTGTGAGAACTCTATGATCACTGTGAGCACTTTTTGAACACTGTGAGTTCCCTCTATCCTCTATGCACTCTCTATGACCATAATGAGCTATGGCCACTGTGAGGCATCGATGAATACTGTGATCTCTTTATGACCATTGTGATTTTTCTAAGACCACTATGAGTTATGAACACTGCAAATTCTCAATGATCACTGTGAAATCACTATGACCACCATGAGCTCTCTATGTCCACAATGACCTCTCCATGGCAATTGTGAGTCCTCTATGACCAATATGAGATATGGCCACTGAGAGCTCTCTATGATAACTACAAAATATCTGTGACACTGTGATCTCTCTAACACATTATCAGCTATGACTACTGTGAGCTATCTATGATCACTGGGAAATATTTATGTCCACTCTGAGCTCACTATTCCTACTTTGTGTTCTCTATGTCCTTTGAATAACCACTGTATAATCACTGTGAGTTCATTATGATCACTGTCATTATCACTGAGTTATGTCCACTATGATCCCTCTATTATCACTGTGAGCTCTCAATGATCACTGTGACCCCTCTATGATTGCTGTGAGCAATCTATGACCAATATGAGCAATGACCAGTTATTCATTTCTAACCAATGTGAGCTCTCATTGACCACTGTCAGCTCTCTATGAACATGATGAGCTATGAACGCTATGAACTCTGTATGACAACTCTGAGTTATGACAACTGTGAGCTATCTATGAAAACTGTGACTTCTCTATGATCACTGTGAGTTTTCCATGACAACTGTGAGCTCTCTATTTTGGGAGCTCCCTGTGGTCACTGTGAGCCCTCTATTACCACTATAGGCTAGGAAAATTGTGAGTTGTCTTGACCTCTATGAGTTTTCTAGGACCACTATGAGCTCTCTATGGCAATAATGAACTCTCTATGATGACTATGAGCAATCACCATTATTAGTTTTCTATAATCACTCTGACTTATCTCTGACCACTGTGAACTCTCTATAACCACTATGAGCTCTCTATGACCACTATGAGCTATGATCACTGAAGCTCTCTATGACCATTATGAGCTCTCTATGAGCACTATGAGATTTCTATGTCAACTATGAGCACTCTATTACCACTGTGAGCTCTCTATACCCACTATGAGCTCTCTATGTCCACTAGAGATATGATCACTGGGATCTCTGTATGACCTTTGAATAACCACTGTATAATCACTGTGAGTTCATTTTGATCACTGTCAACTCTATGACCACTATCAGCTATGACTACTGTGAGCTCTTTTTGACCACTATGAGCTCCCTATGGCCTCTATGCCCTCTCTGTGATCACAATGAGCTATGACTACAGTGATTTCTCTATAAACACCATGACCTCTTTATGACCATGGTTATTTCTCTCTGACCATTATGAACTATGAACACTGTGAACTTTCAATGACAAGTGTTAAATTTCTATGACCACTGTGAGTGCTCTATGACAATGATGAGCTTTCTATATACACTGTGAATCCTCTATGACCACTTGGAGCTATAACCTCTGTGAGCTCTCTATGCACCCTATGAAGTATCTGGGACCACTTTGAGGTCTCTATGACAACTCTGAACTATGACCTCTATGAACTCTCTATTATTACTATGAGTATGAACACTAAGAGCTCACTATTACCACTATGAGCTATGACCACTCTGAGCTTTCTATGAGCACGATGAGCTATGACCACTGTGACCACTTTGAACACTGTGAGCTGTCTATGAGCATGATGAGCTATGAACATGTTCAGCTATATATGACCACGATGAGAACTGACCAATATGAGCTCTCTATGACCATTATGATCTGTGACCACTGTGAAGTATCTATGATCACTGTGAAATCTCTATGAACACTGTGAGCTCTCAATGACTACAATGAGCTATGACCACTATGAGCTCTCCATGACCACTATGAACTATGACCACTCAGAGTTCTCTATAACTACTGTGAGCTCTCTAAGACCATTCTGAGCTATAGGCACTGTGAGCTCTCTGTGAGCACTGTGAGCTCCCTTTGCCCATTATGGGCTCGCTAAGTACACTATGATCTCTCTATGACCACTATGCGTTCTTTGTGACCAATATAAGCTCTCTATGACCACTGTGACCTATATGTCACCACTATGAGCTATGACCACCTTGAGCTCTGTATGAACATGATGAGTTCTCTATGACCGTTATGCCACTATGAGCTATGAATAATGTGTGCTCTATGTGACCAGTATGACCTATGACCACTCTGAGTTTGTTCTGTTCACTTTGAAATCTCTATGACAACTCTGGTATCTCTATAACCATTATGAGCTCTATGCTACTACTATGATCTGTTAGCACTGTGAGCTCTATGATACCACTATAAGCTTTCACCACTTTGAGCTTTTATGACCATTCTGAGCTACGACCAGTGTAAGCCCTCTATATCCATTAAAAGCTAAGACCACTGCAAGCTCTTTATGACCACTATGAGCTATGCCCACTGTGTGCTCTCTATGACCATTATAAGCTCTCTATTGCCACTATGAGCTATGACCACTGTCAGTTATCTTTAACCACTGTGATCTGTCTCTGATCACTGTGAGCACTGTATGACCACTGTGAGCTCTCTATGACCAGTCTAAGTTCTGTATGACCATTTTGAACTATGATCACTGTGTACTCTCTTTGGCAACTATGAGCTATTACTACTGTGAGCTCTCTCTGACCACTTTGGACTGTCTATAACCACTCTGATCTATGACCACTGTGAGCACTCTTTCACCAATATGAGCTACGAAGAAAGTAAGCTTTTCTGATACATATGAGCTTTCTATGAACACTGTGAGCTCTGTATGGCCATTATGAGCTTTTTATAACCACCATGAACTATGACCTCTCTGAGGTCTCTATGACCACTATGGCTCATGACTACATGGAGCTCTTTATGACCACTATGATATATGACTCCTGTGAGCTCTGTTACCACAGATACCTATGACCACTTTGAGCTCTGTATGACCACTGTAAAATCTATTTGACCACTGTAAACTCTCTATGATCCATATGGCCTCTCAATGAGCACTATGAGCTCTCTATAAGCACTACAAGCTTTCAAGACTGTAAGGTCTTGATCAATATGAGCTCTTTATGACCACTGTAAGCTCTCTAGGACCTTGTGAACTCTTTGTGACCATTATGAACTGTGACCACTATGAGCTCTCTATGACCACTGTGGGCTCTCTCCCAGAAGCATGAACTATGACCAAAGTTAGCTCTGTATGACCACTGTGAGCTCTCTGTGATCACTGTAAACTCTGTGATGACTATGAGCTATTACCACTATGATTTCTCTTTAACCACTATGAGCTATTAGCATTGTGAGCTCTCTATGAGCACTTTGGGCTGTTTTTAACCACTACAATCTACGACCATAGTGAACGCTCTCTTACCAGTATGAGCTGTAACAACTATGAGCTTTCTATGACAATTATGAGTTCTCTCTGATGACTGTGATCTCTCTATGACCTCTTTGAGCTCAGTATTGAGGTTTATGCCTTATGACCACTGTAAGCTCTCTATGACCACTGAGTCCTCTATGATCATTTTGAGCTCCCTATGATCACCGTAAGTTCATTGTCACCACTGGGAGCTCTCTATGACAACTTAAGTTCTCTATGATACTGCAAACTCTCTAAGACCATGATGAGCTATGACCACTGTCAGCTCTCTATGACCACTCTCAGCTCTCAATGATTACTATAAGCCATGACCAGTTTGAGCTCTTTATGACTACTATGAGCTATGACCACTATGAGCTCTCTATGACCACTATGAGATATAACCACTGTGAGCTCTCCACTGTGAGCTCTCTATGAGCACTATGACTTTGACTGCTGCGAGTTCTTTATGACCATTATGAGTTATGACCACCATGAGTTCTATGGCTATTGTGAGTTGTCTATGACCACTGTAAGCTATCACTACTGTGAGCTCTCTGTGACCATTATGAGATATGACCATTGTGACCTCTCTACCACCACAACGAGCTCTCCATGACCACTATGAGCTCTCTATGATCATTAAGAGCTTACTTTGACCATTGTTAGCCCTCTATGATCACTATGATCTCTCTGTCACCACTATGAACTCCCTATGACTTCTATGAGTTCTCTATGACCACTGTGAGCACGTGACTACTGTGAGCTCTCTATGACTACTATGAGCTCTCTATAACAACTGTGAGCTCTCTATGAACACTGTGAACTCTCTATATCCACTATGAGCTATGACCTCTGTTAGCGCACTATAACCACTGTGAGCTATGACCACTGTGTCCTCTCTATGACCACTTCCAGCCCTCTAACACCACTGTGAGATCTCTATGTCCAACGTGAGCCCTCTCTAACCACTATGAGCTATGACCACTTTGAGATTTCTATGACCAATATGATCTATGACCACTGTGAGCTCTCTTTGTCCTCTGTGAGCTCTCTATTAGCACTGTGATTTATGACCACTGTGAACTCTTAATGACAATTATGAGGTCTCTATAACCACTGTGCGCTTACTATGAACACTTCAACCATTGTAACGTCTATATGACCACTGTGAGTTTTTTATAAAAACTGTGAGAACTATGTGACCAATGTGAGCTCTCTGTTACAACTGAAAGCTCTTTATGACCACCTTGAGCTCTCTATGAGCACTATGACCTAGAACCACCTTGAGCTCTCTATGTCCACTATGACCTATGACCATTGTGAGCTCTCTATGACCATTATAAGCTCTCTATAAACACTGTGACCTCATTTTGACTGCTGTGAGCTATCAGCACTATGACCTCTGAACAGTGTAAGATCTCTATAAGCACTATGATGTATGACCACTGTAAATGCTCTATCACCACTATAAGCTATGATCACTGTTAGTTCTCTATGAACATTATGAGCTCTCTATGACCACTGTAAACTGTGAACACTATAGACTCATTATGACCATTGTCAGCTCTCTGTGAACACTATGACCACTATTAGCTTTAAATACTGTGATCTCTCTATCACCAATAAAAGCTCTATGTAACCACTATGAATGATGACCACTATAAGCTCTCTTAGACCTCTGTGAGCTTAACTACATGGGCTATGATCACTGTGAGCACTCTTTGTCCACTGTGATCTCCCTATTATCACTGTGAGCTCTCTATGAATACTATGAACTCTAACCACTGTGAACTCTCTATGTCCAGTATGAGCTATGACCACTGTGAGCACTTTATGATTAATGTGAGCTCTTTATTACCATCATGAGATATATCACTGTAAGATCTCTATGCCTGCTATGATCTCTCTATGGCCTCTAAGAGCTCTCTATGAAGACTGTGAGGACTCTATAACCACTGTGAGCTTTGTATGACAACTGTGAGCTATCTATGGCCACTGTAAGCTCTCTATGTGCATTATGACCTCTGATCATTGTGAGTTCTCTATGACTACTATGAGCTATGATCACTGGAAGATGTTTATGACCACTGTGAGTGTTAACAACCACTCTGACCTATGATAATGATGAGATCTCTTTGATCACTATGAGCTCTCTATGACCACTATGATGTCTCTATGACCACTGTAATATCACTTTGATGACTTTCACTTCTCTTTGACCACTGTGACCTTGTTATGACCACTGTGAATTCTCTATCACCATTGTGAGTTATTCATGTCCAATGTGAGCTCTCTATGACCACTGTGAACTATGAACACTCTGAAATCTATATGGCCCCTATGATCTATGACTACCATGTGCTCTCTTTGACCCCTGTGGGCCCTCTAAGAGCACCATGATCTATAACCACTATGTGCTCACTATGACCACTATGAGCTATCTATGATCATTCTGAGTTCTCTTTAAACATTATGAGCTTCCTATGAACACTATGATCTATGACAACTCTAAGCTCTTTGCCACCAATATAAGTTCTCCATGACCACTATAAAGTATGGCCGCTATAAGCTGTAAATCACCAATGTGAGTACTCTTTGAGCACTGTGAGCATGATCACTGTGAGTTCTCTATTACTACTATGGGCTATGACTACTGTGATTTTTCTATGAACACTATGAGCTCTCTGTGACCATTATGGACTATGACCACTTTGACCTCTCAGTAACCAGTCTGAACTCTCTATGGTCACTGTGAGCAATGACTACTATGAGCTCTCTATGGCCACTGTTAACTGTAACCATTGTAAGCTCTCTTTGTCCATGGCGAAGTCTGTATGACCACTACGATCTGTAAAGACTGTGTGCTCTCTATTACCACTATGAGCTCTCCCTGTCCCCTTTCAGATGTCTATGACCACTGAGCTCTTCATGAGCACTGTGAGTTATGAACACTCTGAAATCTTTATTATCACAGAGAATTAAGAGCATATGAGCTTTTTATGACCATTGAAAGCTCTCTATGAACAATTAATGCTCTCTATGATCACTTAATGCTCTCAATGTTCATTATGAACTCTATATGACTACTGTGAGCTATGACCACTGTAAGTTGTCTATGACCACTATGAGCTCTCTATGAGAACTGTGAACTCTTTATGAGCACTATGAGCTCTCTCTGACCACTGTGTTATTTTTATAACCACTGAGAGCTTTATATGGCCACTGTGAACTCTCTATCATATCAATGAGCTCTCTATGACCACTATGAGCTCACTTTGACCACTTTCAGATCTCTATGACCACTCTGTGATCTCTGTAACAACTTATGAGCTCTCTTTGACCACTATGAGCTCTTTATAATCACAAATATCTATGAACAATGTGAATCTCTATGATCACTGTGAACTCTCTAAGACCACTTAAGCGCTCTATGATCACTGTGTCTTCTGTAGGAGCAACATGACCTATGAGCACTGTGAGCTCTCTTTGACCACAATGAGCTGTCATCACTGTGAGCTTTTAATATCCAGTGTGAGCTATGATCACTATGAGCTCTCTATGACCACTGTATGCTCACCTATGATTGATGAGCACAATGAGTTCTGTATGACTTCTTTGATCTCTGTATGAGCCCTCTACATCCACTGTGAGGTCTTTCTGACCACTGTAAGCTATCTATGACCTCCTAGCTGTCTGTGAGCAATACAACTTATGACGACTGTGAGCTCTTTGTGATCACTATCAGCTATGATCACTGTGAACTTTTTATCACTATGCGCGCTGAATGACCACTGTGAGTTCTATGTCACAGTGAGGGTGTGATATCAGAGGTGAGGCTGAAATCTAACAGTTAGGCTGTGATGTCACTGTAGAGGCTGTGATGGCATAATTTGGCTGAGATGTCTCAGTAATGCTATTCCCTCACAGTGAAGATGTGATGTCAGATGTGTGGCTGTGATTCACAGTGAGACTATGATGTCACAGTTTGGCTATGAAGATACAGTGAGGTTCTGATATCAATGGAGATTCTATGAGATGACATCAGTGGTGATGGTATGCTTTCCCAGTGAGGTTCTGATGTCAGTGGTTAGGCTGTGCCATCACAGTGAGTGTGGGATGTGATTTCAGAGTTATGCTGCAATGTAACAGTAAGGCAGTGTTGTCATTGGTGATGCTGTGACATAACAGCCTCAGTGATGGCTGTGATGTCACAGTGAGACTGTGTCTTCACCATGAAGCTGTGATGTCAGAGGTGTGTCTGTGGTGTCAGAGTGAGGATATGATATCACTATGAAGGATGTGATGGTGCAGTGTGGCTGTGATATCAGAGTGAGGCTGTGCCTTCAAAGTGATGCTGTGATATCTGAGCTGTGGCTGTGATGTCACAGTGAGGCTGTGATGCAACAGTGAGTTTATGATGACTCAGTGAGACTGTGATCACACAGTGAGACTATAATGTCAGAGGTGAGACTGTGATGTCACCATGAGGCTGTGATGTCAGTGGTGAATTTATGATGTCACAATGTGGCTAAAATGTCAGTGCCAAGAATGATGTAATAGTGAGGTTATGATCTTACTGGCAAAGCTATGATTTCAGTGATGAGTCTATTATGTGACAGTGATACTGTGATGTCTGTAGTGAAGCTTTAATGTCACAGTGAGGCAAGGACGACAGGGGTGAGGCTGTGAAATCACCGTGAGGCTGTAATGTCACAGTAATGTTGTGATGTCATTGTGAAAGCTATGAAGTCACACTGAGGCTGAAATATCAGTGGCAAGGCTGATTTCACTTGGTTTCAGAGATGAAGCTTTGATGTCACACTGAGTCTATGATATCAGAGGTAATCTTGTGATGTCACCATGACACTGTGATGTCACAGTGAGGCTGTGATATCTGAGGTGAAGTTATGATATCACCAGTGAGGCTGGTGTGTCAGTGGGAAGGCTAAAGATGTAGTGAGTTTGTGACATCACAATGAAGCTGTGATATCACAGTAAGGATGTTATATCACAGTGATTCTGGAAACCAGAGGTTAAGTTGGAACATAACAATGAGCCTGTGATGTCTGTGGTGAGGCTATGACATCAGTGTGTGGCTGTGATGTCAGTATAGAGGCTGTGATATCACAAAGAGGCTGTGATGTCACAATGTGGCTATAGTGACACAGTGAGGCTCTGATGTCAGTGTGATTCTATGAGATGACAATGAGACTCTCACATCAGTGATGATGCTGTGATTTCACGCTGAGGTTAGGATGTTAGTGGTTAGGCTGTACCATCACAGTGAATCTGAGATGTGATGTCAGAGGTGAGGCTGTGATGTAACAGTGAGGCTGTGTTGTCACTGGAATGCTGTGATGTCACAGTGAGACTATCATATAAGAATTGTGGATGTGATGTCACAGTGAGGCTATGATGATGCAGTGAGATTTCAATGGAGATTCTTTTTTTAATTTTTATTATTTATTCAATTGTGCGCCCGCATGCATGTGTGTGTGTGTGTAGAACCACGGACGAATTCGGGAACCACAATGGTCCGCCTCCACCACCTCCTTGTTTACTCTGCCCTAGGATTCACAGGCTCCGCCCTACCAGGACCAGAAACGCAGGCCGCCCCCACTTCCGCCCGGCGTCTATATGTGGGGTCTAGGATCCAAACTCAGGACCTTCCACCTGCAAGGCAGGGGCTTAACCCCTGAGCCACCTCTCCAGCCCCGATTTCAATGGAGATTCTATGAGATGGTAGTGAGGCTGTGACATCAGTGGTGTTGCTATGATTTCACAGTGAGGTTAGGATGTCCATGGTTAGGCTAGGATGTGATGTCAGAAAAGAAGCTGTGATATGACAATGAGGCTGTGATATCACTGTTGATGCTGTGATGTCACAATGAGGCTGTGATTTCAATATGGAGGCTGTGATGTCATGGTGTGGCTGTGATGCCACAGAGAGGCTATTGTGTGTCACTGAGGGTGTGATATTAATGTGGAGGCTGTGATGTCACAGTGTATCTGTAATCCCCAATGAGGCTGTTGTGTGACACTGAGGCTGTTATGTCACAGAGAGTCTGTGTGAAACTCTGATGTCAGAAATGAGTCTCTGATGTCACTGGTGAGTCTGTTGTATCAGCGACAAGGCTGAAGTCACAGAGAGGCTATGATGTCATAGAGACTGTGATGTCACAGTGAGGCTCGGATGTCACAGTGAGTCGCTGATGAAACAGTGAAACTCTGATATTCCTGGTGATTCTGACATGACAATGAGGTTATCAGGTCACTGGTAATGCTGTCATTTCTCAGTGCAGTTAGGATGTCTGTGGTTAGGCTGTACCATCACAGAGAGGCTGTGAGGTCACAGTGAGGCTCTGATGTTACAGTGAGGCTCTGAAGTTACAGTGAGGCTATGATCACACAGTGAGACTATGAAGTCAGAGGTGAGACTGTGATGTCGGTGGTGAGGAAATGATGTCACAATTGGGCTGAGGTCACAGTGGTGAAGATATGGTGCGACAATGAGGATGAGGTGTCAGTGGCAAGAATTAAATCATAGTGAGGTTATGATCTCACTGAGGAGGCTATGATATCAATGGTGAGTCTATTATGTGACAGTGATGCTATGATGACTGTGCTGAAGCTTACAGTGAGGCTAGGTTGTCAGTGGTGAGGCTGTGATGACACAGTGAGGCTGTCATGTCACTATGAAAGCAAAGAAGCTGTAGTATCAGTGGCAAGACTGATGTCACAGGTGAGACTTAGTTTCAATGGTGAATCTCTGATATCAGAATAAGGCTGTTGTGTCACACTGAGGTTATGATATCACAGTAAGGTTATGCTGCAAAAGGGAGTTTGTGATGTCACCATGAGTCTGTGATGTCACAGTGAGGCTGTGATGTAACAGTGAGGCTGTAATGTCATATTTTCAGTGGCAAGGCTGAAGTGACAATGAGTTTGTGATGAAACAGAGAGGCTGTGATGTCAAAGTGAGGCTGTGATGTCACCGTGAGAGTTTGATGTCAGAGGTGAGGATGAAATGTAACAGTGAGCCTGTGAAGTCAGTGGTGAGGCCATGATGTCAATGTGAAGCTGTGATGTCAGTGGTGGTGATAAGATGTCACAATGAGGCTAAGATATCAGTGCTGAAGGGATAATGTCACAATGAGATTGAGATGTTAGTGGTGAGAATGATGTCACATTGAGATTATGATCCCACTGGTGAGGCTATGATGTCAGTGTGAACCTATTAGGTTACAGTGATGCTGTGATGAAACTTTGATGCTACAGAGTGGCTAGGATGTCAGTGGTGAGGCTGTGAATTTACAGTGAGACTGTGATATCACTGTGAAGGCTGTGATATCACAGTGTGTGATGTCACAGTTGAGGCTGTGCTCTCACAGTGAGGTTGTGATGTCAGAGGTGATGTTGTGATTTCACAATGAGGCTAGGATTTCAGTCACAATGAGTCTGTGATGAGACAGTGAGGCTCTGATGTCAGTGGTGATTTTATGAGATGATAGTGAGTCTGTGATGTCAGAGGAGATGCGGTGATTACATAGTGAGTCTAGGATTTCAGTGGTGAGGCTGTGCACTCACAGTGAGCCTGTGATTAGATGTCAAAGGTGAGGCTGTTATGTGACAATGAGGCTGTGATGTTATTCTTGATGCTGTGAGGTCACAGTGAGTCTGGGATGTCACAGTATGGCTTTGATGTCACAGTGAGGCTGTGTGGTCTGATTGAGACTATGATATTAGCCATGCGCCAGTGATGTCACCATGAGGCTGTGATGTCAGTGGTGAAAGCATGATGTCATAGTGAGGCTGAGATGTGAGTGGTGAGAATGATGTCATAGTGACACTATGTGACACTGTGATGTGAGAAGTGTGGCTGTGGTATCAGTGTGGCTGTTGTGTCACTGTGAAAGCTGTAAGGTCATAGTGAGGCTGTGATGTGATCAGCAAGACTGATGTCAAAATGAAGCTACAACGTAACTGGTGAGGCTGTGACTTCACTGTGAAGCTGTGATGTCACTGTGTAGGTTGTGATGTCACATTGAGGCCATGATGACAGTTACAAGGCTGATGTCTCAATGAGGCTTTGATGTAGCAGGTGAGGCTGCAGTGACACTATGAAGGTGTGACGTCACCATGAGGTTGAGGTGTCACCATGAGGTTGTGATGTCACTGTGGAAGGTGTGAGGTCACAGTGAAGCTGTAATATCTGTGGCAAGGCTTATGTCACAGTGAGACTATGATGTAACAAATAAGTCTGTGATGTCACCCAGGAGGCTGTGGTGTCAGGGGAAAAATGATGTCACAATGAAGCAATGATGTAACAGGTGAAGCTGTGGTGTCACTTAGGAGGCTATGAATGCAAAATCTATGATATCACTGGTGAGGCTGTCAGGTCACAGTGACACAGTGAGCCTTTGATGTCACTTGTGAATCTGTCTCCTTACAGAGAGGCTATGATATCATTGATAAGGCTGATATCTCAGGGAAGCTTTGAATTCACTGGTGAAGGTTTGACATCACAGTGAGGCCATGATTTTACAGTGATGAGGCTGATGTCATAATGAGGCTGTGATGTCAGTGGGGCTTTGGTGTCACTGGTGGCTTATGGTATCCCAGTGATGCTGTGATGGCACAGTGTTACTATAATATCACAGTGAGGCTTGAATGTCACTGGAAAGGTGTGTTGTCACAGAGTGGCTGAGATTCCACTGGGAAGGCTGATAGCACAATGCGGATACAATGGCACTAGTGAGGCTGTGTGTTACTGGTGAGACTGTGGTGTCAGTGATAAAACTGAAGTCACAGTGAGGCTATGATGTAACAGTTGAGGCTGTGGTATAACTGGGAAGGCTATGATGTGCAAATTGTGATGTCACTGTTGAGGCTGCGATGTCAGTGGTCACACTAATGTCAGAGATGAGGCTGATGTCACAGGTGAGGTTGTGGTGTCTGTGGTGAAGCGCTGATGTCACAGTAAGGCTGTTGTATCACACCAAGGCTGTTGTGTCACTGATGAGGCTATAATGTCAAAGACTGTTATGTCGCTGGTGAGGCTGTGACCTC
The DNA here is from genome assembly GCA_023101885.1 of Typhlomys cinereus. Lineage (NCBI taxonomy): Eukaryota > Metazoa > Chordata > Mammalia > Rodentia > Platacanthomyidae > Typhlomys > Typhlomys cinereus. The sequence goes on along the minus strand of JALPQD010000250.1, from coordinate 2,745,528 downwards.
AGTGGTCAGACTGGATTGTCAGTGATGAGGCTGATGACACAGTTGAGGCTAGGGTTTCAATGGTGATGTTATAATGTCACAGTGAGGTTGTAGTGTCATACCGAGGCTGTGATGTTAGAAGTTAATCTGACACAGTGAGGCTGTGACGTCATTGGTGAGAGACTATTACATCACAGTGAGGCTGTGATTTCAGTAGTTAGGCTGTGGTGTCAGAAGTGAAGCTGATGTTTCTGATGAGGCTGTGATGTTACAGTGAGGCTGGATTGTCACTGGTGAGGATGTGATACCACCATGAGGCAGTGATGTCACCATGTGGCTATAGTGTTACAGTGGGGTTGTGATGTTATGATAAAATTCTGTGGTGTCATTGTGGAGACTGTGATGTCACAGTAAGGCTGTAATGTCAGTGGTGAAACTGGTGCAACAGTGAAGCTCTGATAACACTGGTGAGGCCATACTTTCATTAAGAGGCTGTGATATGACTGATTATGCTGATATCACAGAGAGGTTGTGATGACAGCGGTGAGTGAAGATCTGATGTCACTAGAGAGCACTGTGATGTCACAGAGAGGCTGTTATTTCAGTGGCAAACCTGATGTCACAATGAGGCTATAATGATACCAGTGAGACTGTGGTGTCACTGGTGAGGCTGTGGTGTCAATGGCAACACTGAGGTCACAATGAAACTATGATATACCAGGTGATGCTGTGGTGTCACTGGTGAGGCTATGATATCCAAGGCTGTGATTTCACTGGTAAGGTTGCAATATCAATGGTCACATTGTCAGAGGCAAAGCTGATGTCAGAGGTGAGGCTGTGAAGTCAATGGTGAGGTTGTGATATCACAAAGAAACTGTGATGTCAGTGGTGAGTCTGAGTTCACAATGAGGCTGTGATGTCAATAGTGGGGCTGTCACATCAGAGTAAGCCTGTCATGTCAGTGATGAGGCTGTGGTATCGTAGTGGACATAGCTAGACTATCAGAAGAGAGGCTGTCACAGCACAGTGAGGATGTGATGGTAGAGGTGAAGCTGTGATATCACAGTGAGGCTGTGTTGTCACAGTTGATTCTGTGATGATACAGTGAGACTGTGATATCATGGTTAGAAACTATGGCATTCAGTGGGGCATTTCATTGGTTAGGCTGGGGTGCCATAGTGAGACTAGATAGAATGTTAGTGTTGCAGCTTTGATGTTACAGTGAGGACAGTGAGGCTGTGATGTCACAGTGAAATTGTGATGTCACTGGTGAGAGGCTATGAAATCACAGTGAGGCTGTGATGTCTGGTTAGACTGTGGTGTCAGAAGAGATGCTGATGTGAGTGATGAGACTGTGCCATCACAGTGAGTCTCTGTTGTCTCTGGAGATGTTGTGATGTCACAGTGAGGCTGTAATGTCACGGTGTAGCTGTAATGTTACAGTGAGGTTGTGATTTCCTGGTGAGGCTTTGATATCCTGGTGAAGGTGTGATATCACTGTAAGGCTGTGATATCACTGTGAGGCTGTGATATCACTGTGAAGGCTATGAGGTCACAGTCAGGCAGTGATGTCAGTGGCAAGGTTGATGACAATGAAGCTACCTATGATGTAACAGGTGAGACTACGCTGTCACTGGTGGGGCTTTTTCAAAGGCTCTGATATTACTGGTGGGACTGTGGTGTCAGTTGTCAGAATGTCATTGGCTAGGCTGATGTCACAGGAGAGGCTGTGGTATCACTGGTAGGTTCTGGTGTCATGGTGACACTTTTGTCACACTGAGTTTGTGATGCCACAATGAGGCTGTGGTGTCACTGATGAGGGTATAATGTCAAAGACTGTGATGTCACTACTGACGCTGTGATATAAGTGGTCAGATTGTGATGTCAGTGGCAAGTATGAAGTCACAGGTGAGGTGTGATTTCCTGGTGAGGCTTTGAGGTCACTGTGAGGCTTTGAGGTCACTGAGAAGGCTGTAATGTCAGTGGCAAAGCTGATGTCACAATGAGGCTATGATAAAATAGGTGAGTCTGTAGTTTCACTGGGGAGACTATGAGGTCACTCTGAGACTGTGAAGTCAGTTGGGACACTGATCCCAAATAAAGCTATGATGTAACAGTTGAGGTGTGGTGTCACTAGTGAGGCTATGATGTCAAAGGCTGTCATGTCACTGATGAGGAGGCTGTCATGTCACAGTGAGCCTGTGACGTAAGTTGTGAGGCTGTGGTATCATAGTGAGGCTAAGTAGGATACTAGCAATGACACTGTTATGTCATCAGTGAAGCTGTTGTGAGGCTATGATGTTAAAGAACGTGATGCCATGTAGGCAAGCATGGGGTCCAGGTCTAGATGACTGCAGTAGCCAGGCTGCTGAGTAAGCAAATTTCCAAGTCAGTTAGGCACATTAGTAGTGGCCTGGCCCTAGACCAGCCAGACTCCCAGTGCCCCTCCACAATCTCCCTGCCTCTTAATGCCTTAGAATGGCCTTCATAACTTTTGGACTACTCAGTCCTTGGAAAGGTCCCCCTGTGTATTTGCCAACAGTCAGACTGGCCAGCTCCCCTTATATAGTCTTTGTTCGTGCACATGTTCCCCCAGTTGGTATCTCTGGTGCCTGTCTCTCTGTCTTTTAGTGGCATGTCATTCACACCTTTGTCATGTCCTGCGAAGAGCCCTGGCTGGGCTACTGCAATGTCCAGTAGAGCTGCTGGTTGCTGTTGTTATTCCACCACTGCGGCATCTGATGCCCCAACAGGGACCTGGCACTCTGCACATGGTATCTACAGATGGATCCCCAAAAAGCCTTGAGGTATTTTGGATTGCTGATGAGTGAATATGGGTAAACTCCTACCCTCAGCTAGGGCCCCTCAACGTTCTGATCTCTTCTGCCAGTTGCCTTCTTGGCACATTAAGGTGTCAGAGAAAGACCTCAAAAAGATCTTGGATGAAATCCTTAATGTGGCCTCCTGGGTAAATGCTGATCACATGTGGGATCCTGATGTTTGGGCTGTGTTATTCTTGCAGCCTGTTGCACTGAGATCCAAGGTATGGCTCTCTATGGCCCATTCTTTTCCATAGTGATTGCAAAACATTCCACTCTCCAAAAATCCCTCAGTGCAACCTGCTCATGATATCCTAGCTGTTGTGTTAGCAGATGAAGGGAACTCCACAGCCTGGGCTGGCCTCACTCCCACAAGCTTTGCCTGTATCACTGCCAGACCCAGCTGGCCCACACTACCAAACCCATGCTCTCTGCACCTTTCACAGAAGTGCCGAATGGAGCTGGGATTGATCCACTCCCTTTCCAGTGGCAGGAATCACCATGGAGCTTTGTGGCCAGCCTGCGCCTGGGGTAGCCATGCAGGGGGACAAAGCCAAGTCATCCTGCTTATGCATGATTTCACCTATCCTTTGCCCAGGGAGCTATCCCCCACAGCTGTGCATGAAACCTGAACCATCTTGCCTTTCCCAGAACCTTCTGCGTGTGCGATGATGGTGGCAGCAACACAGTGGTAACTGAGGCCATGTTGGGGACCGTGGCAGTGCCTGAACAGGATGAGCAGGACAAGCAGGATACTCCCTCCCCTATTCCCTCCTTCCCTCACTCTCATTTTTTTCTGGAGGGGCTTCCACCCCAATACACATCCACATGGGGATTATATCCTGATCTTTTTAATTTAAGGAACTTCTACATCCCAAAAGACCAGCCCCTGTGGGCCTTTTATTTTCCTCAAGATAAGCCCCAGCATTCTGGCCCACCTTGTATCTCTACTGGTTATGGATGGGTCCAAGATTTTCCAGTTAATCCTCACTCCACAGTGATTAGGCCCCCAAAATGGTACCCACCAACCCAGGAGTCCATCAGAGAGCTCCAGAAAGCAATTAAAGTAGACGGCATGGGGACTTTCTATACTCACTAACTACTGGATAACTTATCTGCAGAGCTCCACTGTTCTGAGGACTATAAGCACATCTTGTGTTCAACCCTGTCCCTGGGGCAATTTTTGATGTAGGAAGCTGCCTTTTGTGATGAATTCAATCAGCAATCCTATCGCAATAATGTGACAGGGGTTCAAATCACCTCCAACAGCCTGCAAGGGGAATGTGCCTTCTCTGACCCCATGGTCCAAGCTCAAGGGCCTCGTCACTATTTTGACTAGGTCCTCCTTTGTGTCATGCATGCTTTTAAGAAGGTACCTGGCAGAGATTCAAATCAGCCCTTAGGCAAGATTCATCAGAAACCAAATGAGGGATTTGTTGACTTTTTAGTGAGGATCCAGATGACAGTCATTTGCTCTTGGCTAATGTTGACACAGCAGATTCCCTCACCAGGGAATTAATATGTGAAGGAGCAGTTCTGAGTGTCAACAGGCTTTTACCCCCATGCGTCAGGAAACTTTAGGAGACTGAATTCTAGCTTGCAAGTTTGTGGGCACTTCGTCTACCTTTGCCGGTGCTTAAGCTGAAGCACTCACTACCACCTTTTCTTCTCAGCTGCTGACTTGCTTACAACAGTCCAAGTGGCCAAGGACACTGGGCAAAACAATGCCCAGTAAGCAAACCCAAATCTGGCCTGCCTACTGTATGACCCAAATATAAATGAGGATTTCATTGGGCAATAGATTGTGCTCGTCCTCCTCTGGGAGGTCTTCCCTCAGTCCCACAACTAAGAGGGACTACTCCAAGGCCTCGGATGCTCCCCATCAAGCCACACAAGCCTCACATGACTTTAAAGATAAAAAAGTACACTATTAAAGGCATCTTGGATACAAGTGCTGAATGTTCAGTGCTAAGACTCAAGGACACTCATAGGATCCAATGGACCCTTCAGGACAGCCCCACCATCCAAAGTGTGGAGGGTTTCCACTATCCCAAAATTTGTGTCATCCTCTTACCTGGAAAGATCCCAATGGAAATACTGTAAAGGGACAGGCTCACCAGTGACATCAGAGCCTCACCTACATCATAGTCTCATTGTTACATCAGTCTTGCCACTGACATCACAGCCTCACAGTGACCTCACAGGCCTCATGGTGATCTCACAGCCTCCACAGTGACATTCCAGCCTCACTGTGACAGCAGCCTTCCCATGGACATCACAGACTCACTGTGAAATCACAGTTTCACTGTGACCTTACAGTCTCCACAGTAACATCACAATCTCACTAGTGACAATGCATCCTCACTATGATATCACAGCCTCATCAGTGACATCCTAGCCTCTTTGTGACATCAAAGCTTTACCAGAGACCTCACAGCCTCACTGTCAATTAATAGGTTCACCATTGACAAAATAGCCTCAACAGTGACATCACAGCCTCATTTTGACAATAATCTTGTCACTGACATCCCAGCCTCATTGGGACATCATATTTTCACCAGTGACATCACAACCAATCTGTGATATTATAACCACATTGTGCCATCACAGACTCACTGTGACTCCAGGGTTTCACCAGTGACACCACACCCTCACTACTGACATCACAAACTCATTGTGAAATCAGCCTTGAGCTGAAATCACGCCTTTCTGTGATGTCACAACCTCAACAATGACTTCATAGCTTTAATATCACAGGCTGATCAGTGACACCACAGCCTAACTCGCTACATTATAGCCTCACCATGACGTCAGACTTGCCATTGACATCATAGACTCACTGTAACATCACAGCCTCACTATTGCTATCCTACTTAGTCTCACTGTGACACCACAAACTCACAACTAACATCACAGGCTTACTGTGATGTGACAGCCTTACCATTGACATTACAACTTTTGACATCATAGACTCACCAGTTACACCTCAGTCTCATCTGTTACTTCATGCCCTCACTGAGACATCAGTCCCACCACTGACATCACAGCCTCACAATAACCGCACAGCCTTGTTGTGACCTTGCAGCTTTCCCAGTGACATCACAGCCTAATCTGTAACCTCATAGACTCATTATGATATCAGTCTCACCACTGATATCACAGCTTCACAGTGGACCTGATAGACTCACTGTGACCTCACAACCTTTCCAGTGACACTACAGCTTCAGTTCTTACAACATAACATCAATATGATATCAACTTTGCAAATGAAATCACAGTCTCCCAGTGACCTCACTGTCTCACTGTGACCTCACAGCCTCCCCAATGACACTACAGCTTCAGATTTTACAACATAGGATCATTATGTTATCAACCTTTCAACTGAAATTACAGCCTCCCAGTGACATCATTATCTCACTGTGACCTCACAGGCTCCCCAATGACATCATTGCCTCACCTGTTGCATTATAGCCTCATTGTGACATCAGCCTCTCAACTGACATCATACACAGTGACCTCACAGATGTCATAATGATATTACAACCTCACCATGGAATCATAGCTTGACAGTGAAATCACACCTTCACAGTGACATCACAGGCTCACAGTGACATCAAACCTTCACAATGATGCCACAAAGGCTGTGACATCACAGCCTCACCTTTGACATCATAGCCTCACTGTGGCATCACAGCTTCACCTCTGAAATTACAGCCTCATTGTAATATCACAGGCTCATCTCAAAAATCACCACCTCACAACTGACATCCTACTTACCCTCAGTGTTTCACACCAGCCTTACCAGTGACATCCTACCTTGTCACACTATTACATTATATCCTCACCACTGAAGTCACAGGCTCACCAGTGACACCACAATTTCACCTGTGACATCAACATCACTATGAACATAATCTGACCTCTGACATCACAGCCTCACCAGCGACACCAAAGCCTCACATGTTATATCATAGCCTCATGGTGACATCAGTCTTGCCACTGATATCAAAGCCTCATTTTGACCCCACAGCCTCTGCAGTGACACCAGAGGCTCACCTGTTATGTCATAGCCTGATTGTGGCATCAGTTGCCACTAGGATCTCACAGTCTCCAAAGACATCGCAACTTGACTATGACATCACAGTCTTACCACTAACATCCTACCTTCACTGACATCAAAGCTTCACTATTGACATCACAGCCTCACTGTCAAAATAACCTCACCAGTGACATCATAGCCTCATTATGACAGCAAACTTGCCACTGAAACCTCACTGCCTCACTGTGACATATCTTCACTAGTGACACCACCTCCTAATTATGACATTATACACAGTGTGCCATCATAGACTCATTGTGAGTCCAGAGCTATACCATTGATATCATGCCTTCATCACAGCCTTACTGTGACATTATAGCCTCGACTCTGACATCATTGCCTTATTGTGACATCAGCCTTGCCACTGATATCACAGCCTCACCATGAAATCACAGGCTCACCACTGATATCCTATATAGACTCTTTATGACACCACACCCTCAACACCAACATCACAGGCTCACTGTTACCTCACAGCCTCAAAGTGGCCATAGAGATGTATCAGTGGACATAAAGCACTCACAGTTGTCATAAAGAGCTCATAGTGATCATAACTCATAGAGCTCTTAGAGAGCTTATAGTAATCATAGCTCATAGTGGTCATAGAGAACTCATAGTAGCAATAGAGAATTCACAGCTGTCATAGTTCATAGTGGTCACAGAGAGATCACAGTGGCATATAATGCTGACAATGGTCATACAGAGCTGATAGTGGTCATGGATCACAGAGGTCATAGAGAGCTCACAGATGTCACAGAAAAGTCATAGTGGTCATCACTCACTGTGGTATTAGGTCAGAGAAGTCATTGAAAGTTCATAATGGCTATAGAAAGCTCATAGTGGTCATAGAGAAATCATAATGTTCATAACTCATAGTGTCAATATAGAGTTCATAGTAGCTTTAGAGAGTTCACAGTAGTCAGAGAGAACTCATATCAGTCATATAGATCTCACAGTGGTCATAGCTCATAGTGGTCATGGAGAGCTCACAGTGGTCATATATCATAGTGTTCAAAAAGAGCTCATAATGGATATAGCTCATAGTGGTCTTAGACAGCTCACAGTGATCATAGCTCACAGTGGGGACAGAGAACTCATAATTGTCATAGAGAGCTCACAATGGTCATAGATAATAGTGGTAATAGGGAGCTCACAGAGGTCATAGATCATACTGGTCAAAAAGAGCTCACAGTGGTCATAGCTCATAGTGGTCATAGAGAGCTCATACTGATCACAGGGAGTACACAGTGGACATAGAGAGTTCACAGTGGTCATAGAGCACTCACAGTGGTCATAGAGAGCTCACAGTAGTTGGACATAGCTCACAATAGTCATAGAAAGTTCAAAGTGGTCATAGAAAGGTCTATACAGAGCTCATGGTAGACATACAGAGCTCACAGTGGCCTGAGAGAGCTCACAAAGATCATAGCTCACAGTGGTTAGAGGGAACTCATAATCCTTACAGGGAGCTCACAGTGGTCAGAGCAAATAGTATTGATGGAGGAGAGCTCACAGTGGTCACAAATCATAATGGATCGAGAGAGCTCACTAGTTCTCATAGTTGTAAGAGAGAGCTCACAGTGGTCATAGCTCACAGAGGTCTTAGAGAACTCATAGTGTTCACAGCTCATAGTGGTCACAGAGACTTAACACTGGCCATAGAGAGCTCATAGTGGACATGGCTCATAGTGGATATTGAGAGCTCACAGTGATCATTGTTCACAGTGGTCATAGAGAGCTCATAGAGAGCTCAGAGAGGGCATAGAAAGCTCATACTCTTTGTAGCTCACTGTGATAATAGAGAGCTCACAGTGGTCATAGTTCATTGTAGTGATACTGAACTCATACTGGCTACAGGATGCTCATAGTAGTCATAGAGAGTATATAGCTGTCATAATTCATAATGTCATAGAGAGTTCATAGTGGCTACAGAGAGGTTGCAGTGGCCATAGAGAGCTCATAATGGTGATAGAGAGCTCTCAGTGGTCATAGCTCATAGTGTTCATAGAGAGCTCACAGTTGTCACAGCTCACAGTGGTGATAGTGAGGTCACAAGTGCTCATACAGAAGTCACATTGGTTATATCAGCTCTCAGTGGTCACAGAGAGCTCCCAGTGGTCATAGCTCACAGTGGTCACAGAGAACTCATAATCCTTATGAAGAGCTCACAGTGGTCAGAACTAATAGTGTTGATAGAGAGCTCACAGTGGTCACAGGTCATAGTGGACATAAAAAGCTCAAAGTGTTCATAGTCCATAGTGATCATATTGAGCTCGTAATGGTCAGAAAACACACAGAGATCATAGCTCATAGTGCTCATGGAGCTCATAGTCACCATAGAGAGCTCATAGTTGTCATGGAATGCTCATAGTGATAATAGAGAGCTCTCAGAGGTAATAGAATGCTCTCATTGGTCATAGACTGCTCACAGTAGTCATAGGTCATAGTGGTCATAGAGAACTCACATTGGCCACAGAGAACTCATACAGTGGTCATAGCTCATAGTGCTCACAGAGAATTCACAGAGGTCTTAGCTCATAATGGTCATAAAGAACTCAGTGGTCACACTTCATAGTGGTCATAGAAAGCTCACACTATCATAGGATGTATTGCTCATAGAGAGCTTAAGAGGTCATAAAAAGCTAATAGAGGTCACATTGAACTCAGAGTGATCATAGAGAGGTCACAGTAGTCATTACTAATAGTGGTCATGGAGAGCTCACAGTGGTCATAGTCTACAGTGGTCATAGAGAGCTCATAATGGACATAGAAAGCTTAAAAAAGTTATATCTCATAGTAGTCATAGAGAGCTCTTTGTGGTCATAGAAAGCTCACAGAGTTCATAGAAGAGTCATAGTGTTCATAGCTCACTGTGATAATAGAGAGCTCAGAATTGTCAGAGCTCATAATATTCACTGAGACCTCAGAATGGCTATAGAGAGCTCACAATGGTGACAGAGAGTTCATAGTGTTCTCAACTAATAGTGGTCATACAGAGTTCATAGTGACTGCAGAGAACTCACAGTAGTTATAGAGAGCTCATAGTAATAATAGAGAGCTCATAGTGGTCATACATCTTAGTGCTCATAGAGACCTAACAGTAGTCAATAGAGAGGTAATAGTGGTCACAGTTCATAGTGTTCATAGAGCTCACTGTTGTCATAGCTTACAGTTGCCATAGATAACTCAAAATTGTCATAGAGTGAACAGAATGGTCATAGCTCATAGTGGTGATTCAGAGCTCCCAGTGATAATAGAGAGCTCACAGTATTCATAGCTCACACTGGTCATACAGGGATCAAAATGGACATGGAGAGCTAATGTAGTCATTGCTCATAGTGGTCATAAAGAGCTCACAGTGGTCATAGAGAACTCACAGTTGTCATAACAAATAGTGGTCATAGAGAGCTCACAATGGGCATAGAGAAATCATAATCCTTATAGAGAGCTCACATTGGTCATAGTTCAAAGTATTGATAGAGATCATACAGTGGTCAGAGATCACATTGTTCATAGAGAGCTCACAATGGTCATAGCTCATAGTGATCATATAGAGCTCATAGTCATCCGAGAGAACTCAGTGTTCATAAAAGTATTAGTTAAGGTCATAGCTCATAGTGGACATGCAGAGCACATGATGGACAATGAGACCTCACAATGGTTATAGATCACAGTGGTCATAGAGAACATAGAGTAGTCATGCCTCACAGTAGAGAACTCATAATTTTTTTTTATTTTTCCACAATCATATAAGCTCAATAGTTACCTTGGTCCTTCCACTCCTCTCCAGTTCCCCTTGCAACCTCCCCCTTCTCCTTCTTTTCACCCCCTCCCTCGCTCTCTCCCAGTGACTTCCCCTTCCTACAGCCCATCCCTTGTAGCATCCCCCTCTATGAATGGCAAACTTCCCTCTGAGTCCTCCAATCCAGTGAGGTGTAAGGACTCAGTTGAATAGCCCAGAGCCCTCCTTACCAGTTCCCCCTTAGTATAGGAACACTATTATGACTATTAATCTCTTGCCTCTAAGGATCCTACTGCCTGTGATCCATGCTAGACACATTGGGGGTTTGTCAAAACATCAGTCATTGTGCAAGTCATGCAAAGTCCCACTAGGGCTACTGAGGCCCTAACTTGTGTGAAGCATCTTGCATGGAGTTGGCTCTCCCCATCTTTAGGGTCTTACAATCTTGCCACACCTTCTTCCACAAGTTTCCCTGAGATTTAGGATGGGGACAGATTTGGCTGGTCTCTTTCAAGGTGATCAATACAGGGTCTTTGGTGTTCTGACTTATGGCTTGTTGTTTTCAATCTTGCCATTCCTGCACAGCCTTTGGCTTCATCCTAATTGGCATTAAGGTCATCTCCTAACCAAAGATAAAAGGCTGTTTAAATGAAGATATTACTATAAGAAGAGATTTAAAGGTATATAGAATAGGAGTATGAGACAGCAGTGAGGGGGCTGACAATGTCCCATTTACAGGATGATTACCATCTATCTTCCAGTTGCTATATCCTCCCTGATTGGTGAAATCAAAGTTCTTCAATTGCAAGTGCCCAGGAAGGAAAGTGAAAGTGAATTTTACCGGATGTCTCACTATTTTGCAATATTTGATGGTGACTTATTTACTGTACTAAAGCATGATCACCTCTCTCCTTATTTCTGGGGGGGTCCTCCTTCCTCCTTATCTCTGGCTTACAAACTTTGGGATTAGTATAGCTATTACAAAAATTTATCTTTGAGTATGACATTAAGTGGGTTTGGTTCTAGGATCCACCTATTAGGAATACATATGGTATTGTTTCCTCACTCAATATAATTTTTATTTCCATCCATTTCCTGGAATATTTCATTAATTCATCTTTTCTAATGGCTGAGTAGTATTCCATAGCATAAATGTCCTACATTTTCTTTATCTGCTTGTCATCCGTTGGGCACTTGGGTTGGTTCCATGATTTTGCTATTGTACATAGTGCTGCTGTGAACATGGTCTTCAATCCTTATCCATTGATCTGTGAGTCTTTTTTGAAGCCAGTACCAGACTGTTTTTATTATTAAGGATTTGTAGTATAGGCTAAGGTTTAGTATGGTGCTATCTCCAGTGGTGTTTTTGTCATTCAGGATTGTTTTTGCTATCCTGGATCTTTTGTGCTTCCATATGAATCTTTAGATTGTTAGTCAAATTCTTTAAAAAATAGCTTGTGGATTGCTGAACTTCTGTATTAATTCCAGTAGTTTCCTGGTGGAGTATTTGGGAACATGCAGGATATGACCATGTCATCTGTAAATAGAGATATTTTGACTTTTTCCTTACTGATTTGTATCTCTTTTATCTCCCTCTCTTGTCTTATGGCTCCACCAAAACTTCAAATCCAATATTGAACAGAAGTGGTGGGCAGCCTTGCCTAGTTCCTGATCAAAGCAGGAATGCTTCCTTTTTCCCCATTGAGTATAATCCTTGCTGTGGGCTTGTATACAGCTTTTATTATGTTAATAAAGGTTCCTTCCATTCCAGCTGTTTCTAGGGTTTGGTCAAGAAGGAAATTTCTTTATCACTTCCACTTTATTTTCTCTGTTTCATGATGCTTGTAGATGATGTTTGTAGCAATAAGGTCTTAATATCAGTTTCTGGAGAGTAACTAAGAGTAAAGACAATAGTCTATATTTGTTTTGGTGGTCTTTAAGATCATTCTGACCAAGAGTTCATTAGAAGGTATCAAATACCAGACACTGAGAATTTTGCTTCTTGTAGGAGCATCTCTAGGTAGTTTTTGTTATTCCTTTCTGTATTCCTTTCTACAGATATATCTATATGTTCACACTTTTCAATTATTTCTTGCTATCAATTTCTGGAGTGCAATTAAGAGCATAGAAACATTTTGCTTTGTGGATCTTTAAAACTACTCTGACATTAAAAGGTTTTAAATATCTGGTACTGTAACTTATATTTATTCACCAGTAACTTCTGGCAGGAACATCTCAGGGAAGTTTGTCATCTTTTTTCTTCCTCTGTCTGTATTCCTTTACATAGGGATATATACATGTTCACACTTTTTAAGAGTAACATATTTTTGATAATCTAGCAAAATAGGTTTCTTTCCCTTCAGAGTCTATTGAGAATTAATGTAGGACAGTGAAATCGGAGTTACTTTTCTCAAAGTTATGCATTGTGATACATCATCCATGCTCCAGCAATGTTCACCACAACCAGTTTGAGCAACCCAGATGAAATTCAGTGTGCACAGACACACTGACACAAAGACACGAAAGGAGCTGGTTGATGATTAAGTGATTAAGACTGTGTCTCATAAGCAGAAGGATCTAGGTTTGGATACTGTATCCCACAAAAAAAGAGCCAGACAGTAATGGAAGCAATTGGCACACCCAACTCTGCAAGGCAGAACCTGGGAAATGCCAGAGTGAAATAAAAATGAAGTATAATAATCCAGTATGATGTCCAAAGTCACCCTTGGGCCTCTACAGGCACACACAGTTCTGATACACACATACACACACATATAGAGACACACACACATACAGACATGAAAGTAGAAAGGAGACTGGTTGGGAAGAAGCTTTGCAGTGAGAATAAGAAAGGGAATGAGGTTTGGTGTCAAGTGATGAAAATGACATAAATTTATTGTATACATGCATGAAATTGTCAAAGAATAAAAACAAATATAAATAGTAAAAGTAAATTGAGGCAATAGATAAGAAGGACTGCTGTTAGCTATTCAAAAACAGAAAATTATGCTGAGCATCAGTGCTTTAGAGTAACAAGAGACAGGATGGAAAGACCACCTAGGTTATGGTTTGATGATTTCTGCCAAAGGTCATGTTCTATGTAAATAAAATAAAAACTTATGCTTAAATTTTCCATAAATCTTAGCCTTGAAACAATTTTAATTTTAATACAATTTAGTGGCATGAATGATTATAGTTATGTCAAAAGTGTTTTAATAATTGATATTTTTGTAATATTCATATTTATTACATAGCATATTTCTTGGCCTTTATGAAAATTAAGCAAGTTAACAGTAATTTCAGCAATGCCTTTTCTAAAAATGTTACTGCCTTCATTTGGACTATAATAATATATAATGAAACACCTAACGTAAATGGCCTGAAAATACAAAATATTACATAAAATTAAAGATTAAAATCATACCTGGGGATAATGCTTAGAAGTAGAGTACTGGATGTGCATACTGGAGACTCAAGAATCAATTGATAGCAACACACACACATACACACACGTCTGTCTTTATAGATGCATGTCATCACATATAACTCATTTACTAATGACTTCTATTTGATCACAGAATTTCAATCAAAATTATCTTTCTTATTACTATGTTATCAGTAATGTTTTCATATTAAAGCACACATTATTGGACAAACAGAAATGTATATGTTTATATGTACATATTTTATTATTATAAAGTATACAGCTAATTAATATGTAAATATATTCTATTTTTCTAGCTCCCCAAATACAATGAAAAGATAACTTGACAGAAAAATGAAAAAATTGCATAATTGCATTTACTAAATTTTATTACTGCATTTGCTGAAGTTAATTGTGGTTATACCTGTGTGTCTTTATTATTTCCCCTATGATATTTGAATCACATATCTCTACCGCATGAAAATTATTTTCAAGGTACTGGCTAAAATAGTCTGTATTTATTGTCTCAGAGTTTTTGTGTGTCAAAAATTTGATCGTGGTTAAACTGGTCTTATAACTTGTGGTCTTATAACTCTGAAATTGAAGTGACAGGCAGCCAAGTTTTTACCTTATACTCCATAACACCTTTCAAACGCATGCATTTGTCAGTACAGTTCCTTTCTCTGTGGTGCCTTGTGATATTAAACCTTGTTCAGATGCTGTCACTGCAGTCTACTGTCAATTACTAGGCATCATAATTCCTTACTAAATGTAAGCTCTAATAGTACTTATACAAACATCACTCCTTCCTTTTTCAAAGCCAAAAGGAGATTCTTCCTTAATCCAGTCTGTTCAAAGAGAATCTTAACTAATGTAGCATAATCAAGATGGTCAGTTACTATCTCATTTTCTCATTTTGCTAAAAGGATGACAAATATTCCCACTAGCTCTAAGGAGAGGGGGGATTACACAAAAGTATGATGCATCAGGATTGAATGTGAGAAATTGTGACTATACTACTACTGTGATTCAGAATACATAAATTTGGAGACTGAGCTGTCAGTTATATAGGTATAGCATTGTATTACATTCTTACAAATAAATTATATACTGACTCTATTATTCAAATCTGTTTGTGTATATAAAGTACATACTTTAACCTTGCAAGCACTGGGAATTGAACCTTGGGCCTTCTACATAGCAGGCTAGTTTTCTACCACAGAGCTGCAGTTTCAGTCCCTAAATAACTTCTAATCAGAAAAAAAAAAAAACAGTCTAGATCAGAGGTTCTCAAGCTCCATACTATGGATACCCTGATAAATTATTTGTTATAGGAGTGTTGCAGGATCTCTTGTGAACTCACCAGATATTTATAACATTCCTTGTCTGAGTTGGGGCAGGAAAAAATGTCTCTATATATTGCCATTTATCCATCTGTAAGAGCTATCATCATGGATAATTCATGTCTTCAGTTTTACAGTAATAATCTAAGGCAGTCTCAGAGCCATTGTGAAAACTACAATGGCTCTTAGAATGTTTACAGAAAATCAAATAAATGAAACAGGGTTGTATTTTGAATATTGTTGGAGATTTATAGGTAAAAAATTATAAGGATTTCAGCTTGACTTGCTTTATAAATGATATAAACACTAACTGAAAAATATTATACTTGAAGTATAGTATTTTGGACTGCATGATGAAGAAGGAAAATGGCATGCTGAGTTTTTTTAATGATACATACAAGTGGATATATAAGAAAAATATCTCAAAAAAGAACCCCAAGACTCTGAGGTTAGTCTCAAAACAAGTCTTGTTACTATTTGGGTGGCAGTTAGAAATAGGAATAGATGGGTTAGCTAAATGAAATCTATCATGGAGCTGAAACAGAGACATAAATTAGGAATCAGCTTGGGATATGAAGGAGGAGGAGTTTATCTTAAATCTCCAAAAGGAATATAATTAAGATGAAGAATGAGAGAAAAATTATACTAGTTCATGAAATGGAAAATAGTGGGAAGTTTAAGGAAATTTGTTTCTTTTATTTTTGGACGCTGGTAAGTGTAATGAAATCAAGGTGCTGGCATCTGGTGAGTTTTCTTGCTGTGTCATGATAGAATGGGATATGTCTCTTGGTGAGAAAGCAAGCTTGTATGTTCAGTTCTTGTCTTCTTTTTATAGTTACCAATTCCATTTTCACTTCCTAGCCTCATGATTCTTCTAATATCCCCAAAGATCACACCTCTGAATAACATCAGCATGTGAATTGATTTTTTTACTATTTGTTATTTATTCAATTGTGCATGTATGTGTGCGTGTGTTTCTGTGTGTATGTATGTGTGTGTGTGTGTGTAGAACCACGGACGAATTCAGGAACCACCATGGACCGCCTCCACCTCCTCGTTATTTACTCTGCTTCAGGATTCACAAGCTCCGCCTTACTAGGACCAGAAACGCAAGCCGCCCCCGCTTCTGCCTGGGGTCTATACGTGGGGTCAAGGATCCAAACTCAGGACCTTCCGCCTGCACGGCAGAGGCATAACCCCTGAGCCATCTCTCCAGCCCCAGCATGTGAATTGAAAGATTATATTTCTATCTCATGAACTTTGGGTGATGCAGGGAAACGACCATGTTTGTCCTATTTTATCAAATATCAGGTTTTTTTTATTATCCCAATCATACAAACTTAATAGTTACCCCAGTCCCTCCATTCCTCCACCCCTTTCTGGTCCTCCTTGCTCCCTATCTCCATTTACCCCCTCCTTTCATCCCCTCCTTCCCTTTCTCCCAGTACATCCCTTCTCCCCAGTCCCTGAAGCATCCTTTAGTGTGAATGTCAAACTTCCCTCTGAGTCCTCCACTCTAATGAGGTGTAAGGACTCAATAGCATTGCCTAGAGCGCTTTCTTATTGTGCTCCCCTTTAGTATGAGAATAATATTGTGACTGTTAGTCTCTTGCCTCAAAGAATCCTAGTGCCTGTGATCCATGCTAGACTTTGGCAGGTCATTGATATGTCAGTTATTGTGCAGGTCAAGCAAAGTCCTATTATGGTAACTGTGGCTCTGACTTGTGTGGGGTATCTTGTGTATCATTGCTCCTCCCCATTTTTAGGCTCTTAAAATCTTACCACCTCCTCTTCTTCAAATTTCCCTGAACTTTAGGATGGGGAGAGATTTGGTTGATCTGGTTCCTAGTGATTAATGTAAGGTATCTGATGTTCTGAATTATGGTTTATTGTTTTCAGTTTTGCTATACCTGCACTGCCCTTGGTTCCATCCTGATTGATATTGGAGGTCACCTCCTAGCCAGATATATAAGTCTGTTAAAATGGAGTCTTACTATAAGAATAGATTCAAAGGTATATGGAGTAAGAGTAGGAAAATGCAGTGAGGAGTCAATCTCCCATTCAGGATGGTTACCATCTATCTGCCAGACTCTATACCCTCCCTAACTGGTGAAATCAAAACCCTTCAGTTACAAGTGACCAGGAAGGAAAGTGAGCTTAACTAGATGTCTCACTACTTACTTGCAGTACTTGATGGTGACCTACTTTCTCTGTTGTAGCATGATCCCCTCTGTCCTTATTCTGTGGGGCTCCTCCTTCTCCTTCCCTCCTGTTTATAATCTTTGCAATTACTATAGATATTACAGAGATTTATCTTTGAACATGTCACTAAGTGGGTTTGATACTAGGATCCACCAATTAGGGAGTATATACAATGCGTAATTTTCTGTGTCTATGACACTTCATTCAATTTTTTTCTAATTTCATCCATTTCCCAGCAAATTTCATTAATTCATCTTTTTTTTGGTGGCTGAGTAGTATTCCATTGCATAAATATGCCACATTTTCCTTATCCACTCATCAACTGTTGGGCATTTGGGTTTATTCCATGATTTTCCTATTGTAAATACTGCTCTTATCAACATGATAGTGCTTGTGCCATTGAGTTGAATTTTTGCTTTATGGGAAGTTATTCCCAGAGGTGGAGTAGCAGGGTCATATGTCATTTTGATCTTTAATTTTTAAAAAATCACCATACTGATCATCAAAATTATTGTGTAAGCCTGCATTCCCACCAGCAATATAGGAGAGTTGCCTTCTTTCCACATCCTCTCTAGCATTGTATTGTGGAATTTGCCATCCTGACCAGGGTGAAATGATACCCCAGGGAGGTTTTGATTTGCTTTTTCTTGATGGCTAAGGATGTGTAGCATTTTTAAAAGATATTTGTTAGACATTTCAATTTTGTCCTCAAATATCTGGATTTTATGTCTAGAAGGGTTTCAAAAAACATGCACTTAAACTTTGTCCTGTTTTAGAGACCATAGGTTTAAAGGATTGTCAGTTTCTAACAGTGCTTTCAATTCTGTGCTCTCATTATTTTTTTTATTTCCACTCCTACAAACTTAAAAGGTACACTGGTCCCTTCAATCCCTCCACCACCTTGCCCCCCCTCTCCTCCCCCTTCCTTTCCCATCCCAAATACTTCCCCCTCCCATCCCTGGAGAATCCTTTAACGATCATGCCAAACTCTCCTCTGGGTCCTCCTCTCTGATGAGGTGCAAGGAGCCAGTAGCATTTCTCAGAACCGTTTCCTGTGTTCCCTTTAAGCATAGGAACACTACTGTGGCTGTAAATCCCTTACCTCCAAGGATCCTAGTACCTTTAGCAAACACTAGACTTTGTGGAGTGAATAGTGTGTTGGACATTGTGCAGGGCATGCAAAGTCCAAATATGATTGATTCGGCTCTAACTTGTGTGGAGTATCTTGTGTATCATTACTCCTCCCATCCTTATGCTCTTACACTCTTACCGCTCCCTCTTCCGCAAATTTCCCTGAGCTTCAGGATGGGGAGAGATTAGGCTGGCCTAGTTCCAGGTGGTTACTATAGAGTCTCTGGTGTTCTGGATTATGGTTTGTTTATTTTTTTCAGTTTTGCTATTCCTGCAATGCACTTCACTCCATCCTGATGGGTATTGGATATCGCCTCCTGGCTAGAGATAAAACCTGTTAAATTAGAGTCTTGTTATTAGAGTATATTCAAGGGTAGATGTAATAAAAGTAGGAAACCTCAGTGAGGGAGGGATCAATCACCCAATTGTGAAATGGTTACTTTCTTTATGCCAAACTGTACACCCTCCCCATCTGTTGTAAATTATCAGGAAGGAAAGTCTGCTAACTTAACCAGATGTCTCATTACTTACTTGCAGTCCTTGATGGTGGCCTATTTGCTCTGCTGTAACATGGTCCCCTCTTTCCTTGTTACTGGTGTGTTCCTCCTTCCCCATCCCTCCTGTTCATAATCTTTGCAATTACTGTAGATATTACAAAGATTTATCTTTGAGTGTGTCTAAGTTGGTTTGGTACTAGGAGTCACATATTAGGGAGTACATATGGCGCTTAATTTTCTGTGTTTGGGATACTTCACTCAGTATAATTGTTTCTAATTACATCCACTTCCCAGCAAATTCCATTAATTCATCATTTTTGATCTCTGAGTAGTAGTCCATTATATAGATGGACCATATTTCCTTATCCACTCGTCAACTGTTGGACATTTGGGTTGATTCCATGACTTTACTATTGTAAACAGTGCTGCTATGAACATGGTTGTGATTTTGCTATCGAAGTGAATTCTTGCTGTATGTGGGGTTATTCCCAAAAGTGGAATAGCAAGGTCATATGGCATTTCAATCTTTAATTTCTTTAAGAATCTCCAGACAGCTTGCTAGAGTGGCTGTATGAGCCTGCATTCCCACCAGCAATTTAGGAGAGTTCCCCTCTCTCCACATCCTCTCCAGCATTTGTTGTTTGTATTGTGAATTTTTGCTATTCTGACCCGGGTGATATGATATCTCAGGGAAGTTTTGATTTGCATTTCCCTGATGGCTAAGGATGTGGAGCATTTTTTCAGATATTTGTTAGACATTTTAATTTCATCCCTGTTAAAATTTCTTTTAATTCCAGGGCCCATTTTTTAATTGGGCCATTGGTTTCCTTGGTGTTAAGTTTTCTAAGTTCTTTGTGCACTCTGGAAAATAGAGCTCTATCAGATATGTGATTAGTGAAGATTTTCTCCCATTCTGTGAATTGCCTTTGAGCTCATGTTACAATCTCTTTATCTGAACAGAAGCTCTTTAATTTCACAAGATCCCATCTGTTGACAGTTGGTAGCAATGACTGTGACATTGGATGTCTGTTTAGGAAATGTTGACCTACCCAATCATCTCGAGTGTTTTCCCCACCATTTCAACTATGGTTTTTATAGTGTCTGGCCTGATATCAAGGTCCTTGATCCATTTGGAGTTAAGTCTTGTACATGGTGACAAGTACGGGTCCAGTTTTGATCTTCTGCATGTGGAGATCCAGGATTGCCAGCACCATTTGTTGAAGATACTGTTCTTTTTCCATTGGATTTTTTGGGCCCCTTTATCAAAGACCAAATGGCTGTAATTTTGTGGGCTTATATCTGGGTCTTCAACCCTTATCCATTGATCTGTGTGTCTATTTTGGAGCCAGTACCAAGCTGTTTTTATAACTATGGATTTGTAGTATAGACTAAAGTTTGGTATGGTGATACCCAGTGCTTTTGTTACTCAGGATTGTCTTTGCTATTCTGGGTCTTTTGTGCCTCCAAATAAATTTTGAGATTGTATGGTCAACTTGTTTAAAGAGTTGCTTTGGGATTTTAATTGGTATAGCATTGAATTTGTATATTGCTTTGGTAAGATGATCATTTTTACAATGTTGACTCTGTCAATCCAGAAACATGGGAGGTTTTTCCACCTTCTGGTGTCTTCTGCTATTTCTTTCTTTAGAGTTTTAAAGTTTTTATTGTAAAGGTCTTTAACCTCCTTGTTTAAGTTTATACCAAGGTATTTCATTTTTTTTAGGGGCAACAGTAAATGGGGATTGTTTCTCTCAGGGCTTTTTCACTTCGTTCATTCTGAGCACATAGGAAGACCACTGATTTTTATACATTTATTTTGTATCCTGCCACCCTGATGAACTTCTCAATTAGTTCCAGGAGCTTCCTGGTGGAGTTTTTGGGATCCCTCAGGTATAAGATCATGTCATCTGCAAATAGGGATAGCTTGACTTCTTCCTTGCCAATTTGAATCCCTCCAATGACCCTTTCTTGTCTTATGGCTACATCTAAGACTTCAAGTACAATATTGAATAGAAGTGGTGAGAGTGGACAGCCTTGTCTAGTTCCTGATTGAAGTGGGAATGCTTCCAATTGTTCCCCATTGAATATAATCCTTGCTGTGGGCTTGTTGTATACTGCTTTTATTATATTGATAAAGGTTCCTTCCATTCCTACTGTCTCTAGGGTTTTGATCATAAAAGGCTGTTGGATCTTGTCAAAAGTTTTTCTGCATCTGTCGAGAGTATCATGTGGTCTTGGACTTTGGACTAGTTTATATGATGAATTACATTTATTGATTTGCATATGTTGAACCAACCTTGTGTGCCGGGGATGAAGCCTACTTGGTCCCCGTGAATGATCTTTTTGATATGTTTTTGAATCCGATTTGCTAAGACTGTGTTGAGAATCATTGCATTTGTGTTCATCAGACAGATTGGCCTATAGTTTTCTTTTTTAAGGGATTAAGACAATATTAGCTTCATAGAAGGAATTTGGTAGTGTTCCTTTCTTTGCTATTTGATGTAACATTTTAAGGAGTATTGGTGTTATTAACTCCTTAAATGTCTGGTAGAACTCTGTGCTGAATCCGTCTGGTCCAGGATATTTTTTGGTGGGAAGATTCAAGATTACCTCCTCAATTTCCTCATATGTTACAGGACTATTTAAATAATTCACAACTTCTTGATTCAATTTAGGTAAGTTGTGTTTACTTAGGAAGTCACCACCTCTTTTGTTTTGTCAAATTTCACAGAGTATAAGTTTTGGAAATATGACGTTATAATTCTATGGATTTCTTGGGTATCAGTAGTAATAACTCCATGTTCATTTCTAATTTTGTTAATTTGGGTTTTCTCTCTCTTGCTTTTGGTTAATTTAGCTAGGGGTGTATCAATCTTATTGATTTTTTCAAAGAATCAGCTTTTTGACTGGTTGATTTTCTCTATCTTTTTCCTAATCTCGATTTCAGATATTTCTTCCTTTATTTTGCTAATCTCCTCTCTTCTACTACTTTTGGGATCAGATTGCTCTAGTTTTTCTAAAGCTTTTAGCTGCATTGTTAATTTATTTATTTCTGATGCTTCCATTTTTTTGATGTAGGCATTAAGAGCTATGAACTTACCTTTTAGAACAGCTTTCATTGTGTCCCAGAGATTTTGGTATGTTGTATTTTCATTATCATTCACTTTCAGGAAATCTTGAATTTCCTTTTTAATTTCTTCCTGAATCCAGTTCTCATTCAGCATCATAGTGTTATGTTCCCAGGAAATAGTGTATTTTCTCTTGTTTGTTGTGTTGTGGATGTCCAGCTTTACGTCATGGTGGTCTGACAGGGCACAGGTTAGAATTTCAACTTTTTTGTACATGTGCAGATTCGTTTAGTGGCCCAATATGTGATCTATTTTGGACAACGTTCTTTGTGATGTTGAGAAAAATGTATATTCTTTGGTATGTGGATGAAAAGTTCGATAGAGATATGCAAGGTTCATTTCTTTAAGGGTTTGATTAAGGTCCAAAGTGTCTTTGTTAAACTTTTGACCTATTGATTTATCCCATGTTGAGAGGGCGGTGTTGAAATTCCCAAGAATTATCGATTGGGTGTTGATTTCTCGCTTTAGATGCCGGAGGGTTTTCTTAATGAATGTGGAGGGGCCTGTATTGGGTGCATATATATTTAGTATTTTGAAGTCTTACTGGTGAATTATACCTGTGACTAAAATGTAGTGTCCGTCTCTGTGTCTTATGATTTTTTTTGCTTTGAAGTCCACTTTGTCTGATATCATAATGACTACCCCTGCCTGTTTCCTGGTTCCATTAGCTTGCAG
This sequence comes from Typhlomys cinereus, assembly GCA_023101885.1. NCBI lineage: Eukaryota > Metazoa > Chordata > Mammalia > Rodentia > Platacanthomyidae > Typhlomys > Typhlomys cinereus. Next base: position 2,722,489 of record JALPQD010000250.1, on the reverse strand, counting down.
AATTTTGTACCATCCTTTCATTTTTAGTATGTTCCTAACATTTGTGGTGAGATGAGTTTCCTGAAGGCAGCAGATTGATGGGTTGTGGTTTTTAATCCAAGTTTGTAGTCTGTGTCTCTTCAAGTTTGTGTATCATTTCTAGCATTTTTTTGAAGGCCTGGTTTGGTAGACATGTATCTCTTCAAGTTGTCTTTGTGCTGGAAAATTTTTCTTTCTCCCTCAATCATGACAGATAGTTTTGCTGGGTATATAAGTCTGGGTTGGCATTTTTGCTCATTTAATACTTGAAGTAGGTCTCTCCAAGTTCTTATTGCTTTTAATGTTTCCATTGAGAAGTCATTTGTTATTTTAATAGGTTTGCCTTTAAAAGTGACTTGCTTTTTTTCTTCTTGAAGTTCTCAGCACCTTTTCTTCATCTTGAATGTGGAGTGTTTTGACTATTATTTGCCGTGGCGATTTTCTATTTTGGTCATATCTGTTTGGAGTGCGAAATTCCTCTTGTATTTTGATGGGCCTCTCATTCTTCAGTTGAGGGAAGTTTTCATTTATGATAATTTGAAAAATTTCCTCACATGTGGTATTTTGGGATTCTTACTCTCATATTCCATGAATGTGCATGTTAAGCTTCTTCAGGGTGTCCCATATCTCTTGAATGTTCCTCTCCAGTATCTTTTTGGATTTAACAATCTCTTCCATTGAGCTGGTTAATTCTCCCACTTTGTCTTCAAGATCTGAAATTCTATTTTCTGCTTCGTTAGTTCTGTTGATAAGACTCTTTGTTGAGCTTTGGGATTTGGATAACTTGTCTTTTAGTTCAATTTTAAACTCTGCCTGAGACTGTTTTAACTGCTGTATGCCTATTTTTTTTCTTGAACTGCTTTTCTCAACTCCTCCAAGTACCTGTTGTGTTCCTGTTCAAAGTGGTTGATGTGGTTGTTTACCTCTTCTTGGATTTTCTCTTTCATAGTATTAATCATGGTAATGATCATACTTTGAAAGTGGTTGTCTTGGGTCTGGCTTTCTTGGCTGTTTTCTGTGAATTTGTTCTGGTTGGAATCTATCATTATGGGATTAATTCTTTCGGTGGGAGATTGGTCTTCCTGGATTTTGTTTCTCATGGATCTGCACTTTGACTTGGGCATTGTTGTTTTGTCTTCTAGGGTTTTTCAGTTTCTGTGTGTTTTTGACTGAACTGATTTAAGTTGGTATTACTACACTTGGGCAGTTATTACTAGTATGTTTGTCTTTTGTTATTGTTATTTCCTAGTTGAGGCTCTAAGGTTGTTAGTACATCAGTTAAGTCAGGTTAAGTAGACAGGGGGTGAATATTAGTATGGTAGTGCACTTTTACGATTTAGAATCTTGGTGATATGTGAGAGTGAGTGGTGTACTCCCTGGAGTTGTATATGTTTTTAGGGTGGCTGTATGGAAAAGTTAATCTACAGTGATTAATATTAGAAAGGAACAGTAAGGTGAAAAAAGGAGGTTTACTTGTCTTTGGGCTGGATGTGAAGAATCTCTCCCATGTGATAGGATGATTGTAGAGGTTTTCAGATGTAGAACTTTGCTTGAGTTTCTTTTGGACTCTATTGAATTCTGAGTAGCAGTGTGTCTTCTGTAGACGATGTGCGTGGGTCCCCGGTGGGCCAGAGAGGCAGAGGGGCTGATCTTGATGTCAGAATTCTTCACCTGGGACCTGGGACCTGGGACTTGGATTAGTGGCCCACCCAAGCTTCAAGGATGGAGGAATGTGTCTGTGCTCTCATTCTTAAGCACATGTTCACATATATATCTTTATTTAATTACTTGAATATTTACAGTCTATATAGGATTAGGAATTATTGTTTTGTATTCTTTATAAGGAAATGGTAAACATTTCAAAGGGGAAATATTTTTTAATTTGTGATGTAATTGAATAAATTACATAATGTTCCTCAAACTAGCCTTACCATCACAGGATATAAAGTGAAATCTGTGATCTTCTCCACACTATCCTCCAATTCTGGAAATGTCCCATTGTTGAAATACTGTTGAAATTCCATCATTGCTTAAAATTTGGTATGTTTTTAGGTATTATCTTTTCTTCATTGTGTCATGCATATCAACAACTATATTAATACCTGAAAATGGTATTAATTAAAGCTTGAGAATCGTTTTAAATTAGAAAGAAAGGAAAGAGAATCCTTATATGTTATTAGTGGGAATGTCAATTAGTACAATTGATAAAAGTTACTCAAATATTTTAATACAAATCCATTTGCCGTGACAGATATTGCTCTCACTTGAGTAGGAACAGATGGATTATCTCTTCCAAGTATCTTTTCCAAGGGCTATTATGTTGAGAACTCAATGTTTTGTTTCAGAATTAAGAACTAATGAAGAACATCAGCCTAGTGTGGAATACATACCTACAACCCCAGGATTTTATAAGCAGAAAATCCATCATTCAAACAAACAAATATCAACAGATTTTAAGGTGCTGAAAAGACTAAATAAATTAAGGAAATAATAATGCTAAAATCTGAGTGTTTGGGAAAGTGAGAAATTACTTTTAAAAATTTCTCCTGTCATGTTACAGCAGAGAAAATAGACCTCCTTCAAGGACTGCAAGTACGCAATGAGACATCTGGTTAAGTTCACAGACTTTTCATTCCTGATCATTTACAACTGAGGGGGTGTGATCTCACCAGAAGGGGAGGGCATATAATAAGTAGATAATAATAACCATTTTGCAAATGGGTGATTGACCCCTCCCTCACTGTGGTTTCCTACTTTTATTACATCTACCTTTTTATATACTCTTGTAACAAGACTCTAATTTAACAGGTTTTTATCTCTGGCCAGGGGGTGACATCCAATACCCATCAGGATGTAGTGAAGGGCATTGCAAGAGCAGCAAAACTGCAAAAGAAAATCAACAAACCACAATCCAGAACTTCAGAGAATCTATATCAACCATCTAGAACTAGACCAGCCTAATATCTCCCCATCCTGAAGCTCAGGGAAATTTGTGGAAGAGGGGGCGGTAAGAGTGTGAGAGCACAAGGATGGGAAGAGCAATGATATGCAAGATACTCCTCACAAGTTAGGCCAAAGCAATCATAATTGGACTTTGCATGCCCTGTGCAATGTCCAACACACTACTGACCCCACAAAGTCTAGCATTTGCTAAAGGCACCAAGATCCTTGGAGGGAAGGGATTGACAGCTGTAATAGTGTTCCTATGCTTAAGGGGAACAAAGGAAAGGGTTCAGGGAAACACACCCGGGTCCTTGTACGTCATTGGAGAGGAGGACCCAGAGGAGAGTTTGGCATGCACATTAAAGGATTCTCTGGGGATTGGGGGAGGGAAAGCACTGGAGAGTGAGGAGGGTAGGGTAAGGAGAGGGGGAACAGGAGGTTCGGGGGGAGGAGGAGGGGGAGGGAACTGGTCTACCTACTAAGTTTGTATGAGCGGAAATAATAATAAAAATGTTAAAAAAACATCAGATGTTCACTCATACACACACACATGCACAGATTCCACATACATAATTCTTTACATGCTGCCCCTTATTGATGTTGGCGTAAATGCTTCCAAGCATGGGATATTCATTCTCTTGTATATTTGCCTATTAAAGTCCATTGAGGTACAAATATTCTTGGTGCCACTAGTAATTCTTTGGCACAAAATAAAATGGATGAAAATTAGTGGTGTATTGGTTTCATTTTCCTATTGCTGAAAAAATACAGTACCAAACAATTTAAGGGAGGAATAACAGTTATTCTAGGCTATGATTCTGGTTATAGAATCAAACAGCTTAAGTGAATAAGTTTATTTCGACTTAAAATTCTGGGTTCAGTCCTAATCAGTTTGGCAGAAGAATTCATACAAATACCAAACTCTGAGGGAACTGGTTATCAAATATGCAATAATTGCTGAGCGAGGGACAAACTTACTTGACAGACTCTGAGCCAAACAAAGGATGTTTATGTATGTCAAACTATTAAACCAGTCTTCTCCTTCTTATCTACTTGCCCAGGTCCCACCCACCAGGGCCTTGGTCTTCCCTTATCTGTTAGATATCTCCCACAAGCTTGCAGAAAGCTGCCTTAAAAATTAATTCTTCCCGGATGGCCCAAAAGCTCAGTCTTCTATTGTCAATTACAAATATTAATTGTAAAATTGAAAATTCCCATAGATTATTTAAGGCAAAAAAATAAATTCAAGGGCAGGAGAAATTTTTTTAACATTTTTTATTATCTCCGCTCATACAAACTTAATAGGTACACCGGTTCCCTCCCTCCCTCATCCTCCCCCCCAAACCCCCTGGCTCCCCTTCCCTTAACCTTCCCTCCTCACTCTCCAGTGATTTCCCTCCCCCAATCCCCAGAGAATCCTTTAATGTGCATGTCAAACTCTCCTCTGGGTCCTCCTCTCCGATGACATACAAGGACCCGGGTGTGTTTCCCTGAACCCTTTCCTTTGTTCCCCTTAAGCATAGGAACACTACTATGGCTGTCAATCCCTTCCCTCCAAGGATCTTGGTGCCTTTAGCAAATGCTAGACTTTGTGGGGTCAGTAGTGTGTTGGACATTGCACAGGGCATGCAAAGTCCAATTATGATTGCTTCGGCCTAACTTGTGTGGAGTATCTTGCATATCATTGCTCTTCCCATCCTTGTGCTCTCACACTCTTACCGCCCCTCTTCTGCAAATTTCCCTGAGCTTCAGGATGGGGGGAGATTAGGCTGGCTTAGTTCTATGTGGATGATATAGAGTCTCTGAAGTTCTGGATTGTGGTTTGTTGATTTTCTTTTGCAGTTTTGCTGCTCCTGCAATGCCCTTCACTCCATCCTGATGGGCAATGTATGTCACCCCTTGGTCAGAGACAAAAAACTGTTAAACTGGAGTTTTGTTACAATAGCACATTCAAGGGTAGATGTAATAAAAGAAGGAAACCTCGGTGAGGGAGGGAACAGTCACCCATTTGCCAAATGATCACTTTTCATCTGCCAGACTATATGCCCTCCCCTTCTGGTGAGATCATACCCCCTCAGTAGTAAATGATAAGGAACAAAAGTCTGTGAACTTAATTAGATGTCTCATTACTTACTTGAGTCCTTGATGGAGGCCTATTTTCTCTGCTGTATCATGGTCCCTTCTCTCCTTGTTTCTGGTGTGGCCCTCCTACCCCATCCCTCCAGTTCATAATCCTTGCAATTACTGTCTCTAAGTGGGCTGGGTGGGTTTGGTACTAGGAGCCACCTATTAGGGAGAATATACGGCGCTTAATTTTCTGGGTCTGGGATACTTCACTTAATATAATTGTTTCTAATGACATCCATTTCCCGGCAAATTCCAGAAATTCATCATTTTTAATGGCTGAGTAGTACTCCATTGTATAGATGTACCACGGTTTCCTTATCCACTCGTCAACTGTTGGACATTTCTGTTGATTCCATGACTTTGCTATTGTAAACAGTGCTGCTATGAACATGGTCGTGCTTGTGCTATCGAGGTGAACCTCTGCTGTATGGGGGATTATTCCCAAAAGTGGAATAGCAGGGTCTATAGCATTTCAATCTTTAATTTCTTTAAGAATCTCCAGACGGCTCGCCAGAGTAGCTGTATGAGCCTGCATTCCCACCAGCAATGTAAGAGAGTTCCCATCTCCCACATCCACTCCAGCATTTGTTGTTATTTGTATTGTGGATTTTTGCCATCCTGACCGGGGTGAGATGATATCTCAGGGAAGTTTTGATTTGCATTTCCCTGATGGCTAATGAAGTGGAGCATTTTTGAAGATATTTGTTAGACATTTTAATTTCATCCCTGGTAAAGTTTCTTTTACGTTCCACGGTGCATTTTTTAATTGGGCCATTGGTTTCATTGGTGTTTAGTTTCTAAGTTCTTTGTACTCTCTAGACTGCAGAATTCTATCAGATGTGTGGTTAGTTAAGATTTTCTCCCATTCTGTGGGTTGCCTTTGAGCTCATGTTACAATCTCTTTATCTGAAGAGAAGCTCTTTAATTTCACAAGATCCCAACTGTTGAGAGTTGGTAGCAGTGACTGTGCCATTGGATGTCTGTTTAGAAAATGTTGGCCTAGCCCAATCAGCTCGAGGGAGTTCCCTATCCTTTCAACTATGGTTTTTATAGTCTCTGGCCTGATATCAAGGTCCTTGATCCATTTGGAATTAAGTCTTGTACATGGTTACAAGTACGGGTCCAGCTTTAATCTTCTGCATGTGGAGATCCAGTTTTGCCAGCACCATTTGTTGAAGATGCTGTTCTTTTTCCATTGAAATTTTTGGGCCCCTTTGTCAAAGACCAAATGGCTGTAATTTTGTGGGCTCATATCTGGGTCTTCAATACTTATCCATTGATCTGTGTGTCTATTTTGGAGCCAGTACCAGGCTGTCTTTATAACTGTAGATTTGTAGTATAGACTTAGGTTTGGTATGGTAATACTTCCAGCAGTGTTTTTGTTACTCTGGATTGTCTTTGATATCCTGGAACTTTTGTGACCACATATGAACTTTGAGATTGTTTGGTCAATCTTTGAATCTTTGAAGAATTGCTTTGGGATTTTGATTGGTATAGCATTGAATCTGTATATTGCCTTTGGTAGGATGGTCATTTTTACGATGTTGATTCTGCCAATCCAGGAACATGGGAGGTCTTTCCACCTTCTGGTGTCTTCTGCTATTTCTTTCTTTAGGGTTTTAAAGTTTTCATTGTAAAGGTCTTTTACCTCCATGGTTAGGTTTATACCAAGGTATTTCTTTTTTTTAGGGGCGATAGTAAATGGGATTGTTTCTCTCAAGGCTTTTTCACTTCTTTCATTCTGGGCATATAGGAAGGTTACTGATTTTTGCACATTTATTTTTTATCCTGCCTCCCTGCTGAACTTCTCAATTAGTTCCAGAAGCTTCCTGGTGGAGTTTTTGGGATCACTCAGGTATAAGATCATGTCATCTGCAAATAGGGATAACCTGACTTCTTCCTTGCCGATTTGAATCCCTCTTATGTCCCTTTCTTGTCTTATCTCTTCAGCTAAGACTTCAAGTACAATATTGAATAGAAGTGGTAAGAATGGACAGCCTTGTGTAGTTCCTGATTGAAGTGGGAATGCTTGCAATTGTTCCCCATTGAGCATAATCCTTGCTGTGGGCTTGTTGTATACAGCTTTTATTATATTGATAAAGGTTCCTTCCATTCCTACTGTCTCTAGGGTTTTGATCATAAAAGGCTGTTGGATCTTGTCAAAAGCTTTTTCTGCATCTATCGAGAGTATCATGTGGTCTTGGATTTTGGACTGGTTTACATGATGAATTACATTTATTGATTTGCATATGTTGAACCAACCTTGTGTGCCGGGGATGAAGCCTACTTGGTCCCCGTGAATGATCTTTTTGGTATGTTTTTGAATCCAATTTGCTAAGACTTTGTTGAGAATCTTTGCATCTGTGTTCATCTGAGAGATCGGCCTATAGTTTTCTTTTTTAAGTAAATCTTTATTAGGTTTTGGGATTAAAACAATATTAGCTTCATAGAAGGAATTTGGTAGTGTTCCTTCCTTTGCTATTTGATGGAACAGTTTAACGAGTATTGGTGTTATTATCTCCTTAAATGTCTGGTAGAACTCTGTGCTGAATCCATCTGGTCCAGGACATTTTTTGGTGGGAAGATTTGAGATTACTTCTTCAATTTCCTTAAATGTTATAGGACTATTTAAATAATTCAAAACTTCCTGATTCAATTTAAGTAACTTGTGTTTACTTAGAAATTCATCCATCTCTTTTGTGTTGTCAAACTTCACAGAGTATAAGTTTTTGAAATATGACGTTATAATTCTCTGGATTTCTTGGTTATCAGTGGTGATAACTCCATGTTCATTTCTAATTTTGTTAATTTGGGTTTTCTCTCTCTTGCTTTTGGTTAATTTAGCTAGGGGTGTATCAATCTTATTGATTTTTTCAAAGAACCAGCTTTTTGACTGGTTGATTTTCTCTATCTTTTTCCTAATCTCGATTTCAGATATTTCTTCCCTTATTTTGCTAATCTCCTCTCTTCTACTACTTTTGGTATCAGATTGCTCTAGTTTCTCTAAAACTTTTAGCTGCATTGTTAATTTATTTATTTCTGATGTTTCCATTTTTTTGATGTAGGCATTAAGAGCTATGAACTTACCTCTTAGAACAGCTGTCATTGTGTCCCAGAGATTGGTAAATTGTATTTTCATTATCATTCACTTTCAGGAAATCTTGAATTTCCTTTTTAATTTCTTCCTGAATCCAGTTCTCATTCAGCATTATATTGGTAAGTTTCCAGGACATAGTGTATTTTCTCTTGTTTGATGTGTTGTGGATGTCCAGCTTTACGCCATGGTGGTCTGACAGGGCACAGGTTAGAATTTCAACTTTTTTGTACATGTGCAGATTCATTTAGTGGCCCAGTATGTGATCTATTTTGGAGAAAGTTCCGTGTGCTGCTGAGAAAAATGTGTATTCTTTGGTGCGTGGATGAAAAGTTCGATAGAGATTTGCAAGGTTCATTTCTTTAAGGGTTTGATTAAGGTCCAAAGTGTCTCTGTTAAACTTTTGACCTGTTGATCTATCCCATGTTGAGAGGGCGGTGTTGAAGTCCCCATGAATTATCGTTTGGGAGTTGATTTCTTGTTTTAGATGCTGTAGGGTTTTCTTAATGAATGTGGAGGGGCCCATATTGAGTGCATATATGTTCAGTATTGTGAAGTCTTCCTGGTAAATTGTACCTGTGACTAAAATGTAGTATCCATCCGTGTCTCTTATAATTTTCTTTGGTTTGAAGTCCACTTTGTCTGATATCATAATGGCTACCCCTGCCTGTTTTCTGCTTCCTTTAGCTTGTAGAATTATTGACTAGGCTTTCATTTTTAGGGCATGCCTATCTTTTGTGGTGAGATGGGTTTCCTGCAGGCAGCAGATTACTGGATTGTGATTTTTAATCCAAATTTGTAATCTGTGTCTCTTGATCGGTGAGTTAATTCCATTAACATTTAGTGTTATAATGGTGAAACTATTTTTGATTCCAGACATTTATTATGTTCAGTAGTTTTTATAAGTAGATTGCTTCGCTTTTAATGCCTTCTGTTCTCCTGGATATGCCTGATTTTTCTTCACGCTTGAGTATCATTTCTAGCATTTTTTGAAAGCCTGGTTTTGTGGACATGTATCCCTTCAAGTTGTCTTTGTGCTGGAAGATTTTTCTTTCTCCCTCGATCATGACTGATAGTTTTGCAGGGTAAATCAGCCTAGGTTGACATTTTTGCTCATTCAATACTTGAAGTATGTCTCTCCAAGCTCTTCTTGCTTTTACTGTTACGAGGAGAAGTCATTTGTTATTTTAATAGGTTTGCCTATAAAAGTGACTTGTTTTTTTCTCCCTTGAAGCTCTCAGCACCAGTTCTTTATCTTGAATATGGAGTGTTTGAACTATTATTTGCAGTGGCAAGCTTCTGTTTTGTTCCTATCTGTTTGGGGTGTGGAATGCCTCTTGTATATGGATAGGCCTCTCTTTGTTTAGATGAGGAAAGTCTTCCTTGATGATCGTTTGAAAAATTTCCTCAGGGGTGGTATTTTGAGATTCTTGCTCTGGTATTCCATGAATATGAATATTGGGCTTCTTCAGGGTGTCCCATATCTCCTGGATATTTCTCTCAAGTATCTTTTTGGTTTTATCAACCTCTTCCATTGACCTGGTTAATATTCCCACTTTATCTTCAAGATCTGAAATTCTGTTTTCTGCTTAGTTAGTTCTGCTGATAAGACTCTCTGTGGAGTTCTGGGTTGAAGGTAACTTGTCTTTTAGCTCAGTTTTAAACTCTGCTTGAGTCTGCTTTAACTGCTCTATGCCAATTTTTGATTCTTGCACTGTTTTTCTCAACTCCTCCATGTGTCTGTTGTGTTCCTCCTCAAAGCGATTGATTCAATTTTTTAATTCCTCCTGGATTTCCTCTTTCATAGTATTGAACATGGTAATGATCATATTTTGAAGGTCATTATCCTGAGTCAGGCTTTCTTGGCCATTTTGCGTGGGTTTGTTCTGGTTGGAGTCTAACATTATGGGATTAATTCCTTCAGTGGGAGATTTGTTTACTTGAGTGTTGTTTCTCATGGATTTGCAGTTTGTCTTTGACATTGTTTTAACTGTTAGGATCCTCTTTTAATTTCTGTGCGTTTTACACTGAACTGAATTATTTGGCCCGGGGTTCTGGGGGTGGGCGGAGACGGAGCTTCCTTAGGTCGAGGTGAGTCCAGGCTGGACCCTGCGCGTCCTGGGTGGAGGAGTGGAGGGGAAGGGGGGATGGGGCGTCAGCGGGGTGCTATTTAAACCCAGGGAACCTGAGGGCGGGGCCGTGCGCAGAGGTGGTGCCCTCTCCTCCTCCCAGGCCCTGCGTGGGCGGCTCTGGCTGGATGGTGGGAGGAGCTGGGTCCCCTAGGGCGGCCTGGGGCTCTGGGAGTGGGCGGGGACCGAGCTTACCTGGGTCGCAGCGTAGTGAGGCCGGGCTGGACCGCGCATGCGCGTCCCAGATGGGGGAGTGGAGGGGAAGGGGCATCTGATGTTTTGTATTTTTCCCTTAAGTAATTTTGCATTGTAAAAGACCAAGGGGTTGAGAATTTGCTTCTTGTCAGAGTCTGATATTTACTAGGCATATGATTTAATTCACGTCATATAATTGTTGGGTCTTTGATTTCTTCATGTATAAATAAATGGAAAGAAAAAGGTATTTTCTCAATTATTTTCTAACTTTAAAATATAAGAGTTGAATTTCAGGGAGGGTAAAGTCTCAATACAGTGTAGTGTTATTCCTTAAGTTGAAAATGTGTTGGCAGGATTATAATTATATTATATTAATTATATTATATTATATTATATTATATTATATTATATTATATTATATTATAATGTGCAAATATTCTGAAATGAAATTATTAACTGAAATCCTTGCTATTCTTCCTTAAGCAAGCTTCTATTTTGTGATATTAAAGAGCTGCTGTATTCTTTCAAGAGTGTAGAGAGTTCATACTCTCATGATTATGCTGAGAAATAAAGCCAATACATGATTCAGCACCTTTATTAATCAGAGATTCTATTACAGGCAGAAAATAACCCACAATAGATAGTCTATTACACTTCAATGGCATTAGAGAAGAATATATCCAATGGGACAATGTATCCTTTCTTTTTATTAACCAATACAATAAAAAGTCTACTCAGATTTGGGAAATTTCTTCTTTTCCATGATCTAGAATGTTGCGTTTCATTCAATAATGACATTGTCTTAGATGTACTTAAGTTTTATTAGAGTATTGATTATTTTCTGTTCTAGCCAAAAAATACTGACACTATGAAATAGAGAGGATTATTTTAATATCTACTTTGATTGGAGTCTTATGTCCTGACAGGTATCAGAGAATGATTTTTACAAACTCTTTATAAGGAGAAAACAAATATATTGAGTTTATTTAATAAAACTTCTATTTCATAAATATTATCGATTCAAAAACTCCCCCTAAGAAGATCATTGTGTAATATGTTTGAATTACAAGAACAATTTTGTAATTGGCAGTGTATATACTTCTTAAAAAAACAAATATATAGTCTGGCAGATAAAAAGTAATCATTTTGCAAATGGGTGATTGCCCCTCCCTCACTGAGGTTTCCTACTTTTATTACATCTACCCTTGAATGTGCTATTATAACAAGACTCCAGTTTAACAGCTTTTTGTCTCTGACCAGGGGGTGACATACAGTGCCCATCAGGATGGAGTGAAAGGCAGTGCAGGAGCAGCAAAACTGCAAAAGAAAATCAACAAACCACAATCCAGAACTTCAGAGACTCTATATCAACCACATAGAACTAGGTCAGCCTAATCTTTCCTTATCCTGAATCTCAGGGACATTTGCAGAAGAGAGGGCGGTAAGATTGTAAGAGCAAAAGGATGGGAGGAGCAATGATTTGCAAGATTCTCCACACTAGTTAGGGCTGAAGCAAACATAATAGGACTTTGCATGCCCTGCGCAATGTCCAACACACTATTGACCTCACAAAGTCTAGCATCAGCTAAGGGCACCAAGATCCTTGGAGGCAAGGGATTGACAGCCACAGTAGTGTTCATATGCTTAAGGGAAACATCAGAAAGGGTTCAGGAAAATGGCACTGGATCCTTGTACGTCATCGGAGAGGAGGACCCAGAGGAGAATTAGGCATACACAATAAAAGACTCTCTGGGAATTGGGGGGGAGGCACTGGGGGATGCGGAGGGAGGGGTGGGGGAGCAGGGGTTGGGGGGGGGAGGAGGGAGGGAGGGAACTGGTCTATCTATTAAGTTTGTATGAGCAGAAATAATAAAAAAGTATTAAAATATAAAGACATAAAAATGTAAAAAAAAACAAAGCAAAGGAATTTGAAGAGCATGAAGCCAAAAGAAAATGGGGGAAAGGACTGTCCTTCCCCTGAAATAAAAACACCTTTTTGGGAGGCAAAAAAGAACTAATTCTAATAAACTCTACATAAAATTCAGTTTATTAAATAAAAAAAATAATTTGCCTCATTTATAATGAGTTAAGCAATTTCTTCATTTCCATGGCCTTTTTGTCAATTAAATACAGGTTTCAACTTGACAACTGATGGCTGGTCTTTTATGTACATTTGTGGAGAATAGTAGCTATGCAAGTCCCAAGCGAGCCATTGGTAGATTGCAATTAGTGTGGAATGGTCCAGTCCATGGTGAATAGTAGGCAAGTGGATAATATTGACAGAGGTACTTCAGTAATTTGGCATATGTTGGCACAAGTTAGCATACTGGTATGTTAGCAAGCCAGAAAGTATTCAGATATGTACCTCTTTTCTCTCTCTCATTATTTATTCTTTTTTGAGAGTTAGGCAAAAGGAGTTTATTTAGAGCTGAAGTACTTGTGACCAAAGGAGCCACAGTTTAGCACTAAGATGGGAGAATGCCCACCTGAGTGCTGTTTAACATCAAAAAAAAAAAAATAGGAGGAGAACTGTCCTGAGAGCATGGCAGGGGAAGGACACAAGAGGGAGCAGGCAGAGTGACAGGAGAACATTGAGATCATGAGTGAAAAGCTTTATCATTTTATTCTATGGACATTGCCCTCAGCTCTTGATGCTGGTATGACTCTCCTGCCATGTTGAAATGTAACTGAGAATTAAGGATAATAAAGAATAACTCCTTTGCCCCTTAAGTTGTTTTGTCCTGTGGACATATCAGAAATATGAAGAGACCCTAGACTACCAAGCTTTCTCTCCTATGTTATAGACAATGTTTTCTATACAGCGTGGCAAATTATATATATTTTGTAGATGTGTAAACTTGTGTTTCATGATTTTGTTTTTCTGCCTTTACAACTAATATTAAATGAATATAGATATAACTTCTTATTTTATTATTGTTTTTTTATTTTCTTGAAATATCAAGAAATCCACGATGAATGTTTTTTCTTATTATGTGAAGGCTAAATTATGTCTTGATGTCAGATTAGAAAGTTGAAGTTACTCATGTACTCCAATATCACAAGGAATACTTTTATACAACAGATGAAAAATTTATTTAGCCAATAGAATTGCACTGATTTTATATCTATCTATCTGTCTTTCTGTCTGTCTGTCTGTATGTCTACCTACATATGTACATAAAATTGGGACTGATGATATAGCTCTGTGAATAATGATCATGAACTGAGTTCATTTCTTGCAACCCACCTGAGTTCTGTCCTTGAAGCCATCATAGTAGAAGGAGAGAACTAAGTTCTGAATAGTATCAGGACAGATGTGTCAGTTCTCTCTTTCTCTTTCTCTCTCATAAGTATTTTCAAAGCTATAAAGTTTAATTTCATTCATTGCCATATGTGAGCATTAGATTCTAGCAATATGTTCAAAGTTATATAGGTATGATATTAGTAATTTGAAACTGTATTCAATTACTGTTTTATTTGTAGTGAAATAAATATATTATTTTCAAGAATCAATGAGCTGACACATTGGATCTACCCTTAGTCAAAACAATGCTAGCGGTCATTCCTTGACATTGTGAGCTAAAATTGCTTCATTGTGACAATGAAGGCTTCTCACTCCATTACCATAAAGGTGGGAAATTATTTCTCATCATTACTTGCTCCCTTTCATAACACATTTATAAACATGGGCACCATGGATTAAACTTGGTTTTTCTAATTCAAAAGGGTTGAAACGTATTAGAAGTAACTCATCAAAGGAAAACAAAATACTTTTAAAATAGATGTCCATGATCATGATCATTTAATTTTACTTTCTTTACCAATTTCCAAATTTATGCTGCCTCGAGCTCAAGAAGAATAGATAAGGAAAATCTCTTGTAATTTTATTTTACTGTCAAATCTATACAGTAATTATTTCCACACAGTTTTCCAAATGTCAAGAGATTAGAAGGTTGTTTTTTTTTATGTTACTGAATTGCAAGTGTTTCTCAATGTAAGAAGTGAATTGCATATTGTGTGTGTGTTCAAGGAAGCCAGCACTAAAATATCCCACAAATCTCAAACAATATTGTCAATGTAACAATTTTTAAAGTAGGTTTAAGCAAAGCATGTTTAATTACTTCTGTCCATTTACTTTCACTTCCATTTTAAAGATAAATTTTACTTTTACCTATTTATTTGTATGTATGAGATGAAGAAACTGCATATTACAGCTTATACATGCTAGAACTGATTCAATTCCTTTATGTACCCAAAACTAGTCTTATTTGTACTGTTCTAATTTAAAAAGGAAGGTTTTTATATTTTTCTATTTTTTGGGAAGTATTTTAATAAAGATTGGTTTGGTTTTTATTCAAAATATGCACAAGTTCTTACCATTTATAACTAAACAAGTTTCTTTATATGAAAAAGAGTCAAAGATTATTTGACTTAAACTGATTAATTCTTTTTATTAAGAAAATTAGTCTCTATTATTTTTGAGAAAAATTTTATGAAACTTTATAGTACTCATGTACAATCAAATCCACATCACTTTCAAGGTTTGTCTTGAAAGTCTGCTTGATTCCTTAAACTAAAAATGCTTCATTCCAGTGTAAAGTCCTACAATTTTTTTGTTTTGTTTTGTTTTAGACAGGGTATTCCTTGGAACCCAAACTGTCCTGTATGTCACAATCCTTCTACCTCAGACTCCAATGCTGGGATGACTGGCAGGAACCACCGCTGTCCCAGTATAGTCCCTCTCTCTCAGTATATTCATATCATTGCAATTCTTTTAGATATTTTAGACAACCCAGTTATCAGAAGGCAAACTTTCTCTATTCATTTGATTTTGCCTATTGATTGCTTATAATATATTCAAGCAGTGGTTTTTTTAAGTGTAGACTAATCTTTTTATCATACCCTGTGGACAACTTTTAGAATTCTATAAACAATTCAGTATTGTTCAAGCACAACTCTTGTTCAATAAATTAAACCAAGTTATAGAAAAGTTGTGTAATTCTGCAAGTAGGATAGTTCACGTTAGCTAATATAGTTGAAACCAGAGTATCAATAAGAATACTTTCATTCTGGGATAATATTTTCTATATATCCTAACTAATGGATTATTTTTCACTGTCCTTAATATTATATTCTATTGTATCTATTTCCTTTTATTATGTTACCTAATGTATATATGTATATGTATGTATATATTACATTTCACTTGCCTTAAAGGAAGCAGTCATATTTATGATCTCAATGAAATTTTCTCTTATATTCTTAGTTTTTTTTATCCTTTCTCATTCAGAATTTCTTCATCTAATCCACTTTCTGCCTTTCTCCAGTCTGTAAACATACTCAAATATAAGACAACTATCTTTTTATCTATTTATTTATTTTTCCCCAATCATATAAGCTTAATAGATACCCTGGTCCCCTCATTTCCTCCATCCCTCCCCAGTTCCCCTTGCACTCTCACCCCTTCCTTTCACCTTCCTTTTACACCCCTTCCCTCCCTTTCTCCTAGTGCCTCCCTCTTTCCCCCATCCTATTCTTTGAAGTATCCGTTGTATGAATCCCATACTTCCCTCTGAGTCCTTCACTTTAATGAGGTGTAAGGACTCAGTGGCATTGCCCAGAGCCCTTTCTTGGGCTCCTCTAATATGGGAACACTATTATGACTGTTAATCCCATGCCTTTAAGAGTTCTAGTGCCTGTGATCCATGCTAGACTTTGGGGGTTCGTTGACATGTCAGTCATTGCACAGGTCATGAAAAGCCCAAATATGACTACTATAGTCCTAACTTGTATGGAGTATCTTGCATATCGTTGGTCCTCCCCATCTTTAGGCTCTTAAAATTTTGCCACTTCCTCCTTCGCAAGATTCCTTGAGCTTTAGGATGGGGAAAGATTTGGCTTATCTGGTTCCAGGTTATTAATATAGGGTCTTTGGTGTTCTGAATAATGGTTTGTAGTTGTTTTCAGCTTTGCTGTTCCTGCACTGCCCTTGGCTCTATCATGATTGCTATTGGAGATTGCCTCCTAAAAAAGATAAAAGGCTGTTTAAATGGAATTAAAGACAATTATGTTTAAGTAAACATTGACACCAACAAATATTTGCTTTTTATGGTTCTTGGACTCTACTTTTTAAATAAACAGAATTCTGTATTGAAAATGTTCCTTCTGAGTTCCACTACTCAGAATACCCCTTTTAAGGTTAAAAAAAAACCCTGATCATATAACAAATATAATTTAATTAATAAAATTGAATTTGTCCATACAAAAAACAATTGACAGATACACAAGTCTTGAAGCTCTTTCCATAGCATAATACTTTGATTATTTTATGACTGGATGTTACATTTTTATGCTATTTTAAGGGCATGTAGCAGTGTAAACCTATTGGCTTAACTGCACCAAATGATAACCATGGGACATTATATTTACTTCTTGTATTTTGATTATGATCTGAGATACTGTCTGGTTTTGACAAGCCATGTGTTCTGTTCTAACTTTTCCATAAAAATTCTTAGTTATATTATTATTCTATGTATTTTAAAAGTGCTTCTAGATTTACTAATTTTACCTAGTACTTTAATTTCCTGTACTTTAATTTCCTAAATGGAAATGCTGAAGATCTCCATTTGTCTCTCTAGATTATGTATTGGCCTCTCTCTGCACAGTTTGACACCCTAGAGGATAACTTCTATGGACTGAATTACCAGAGCTGTTTTGAGATGTGTCTTGTAATTGCATTTTATTAATAAGCATTGTTGAAAGGAATTTGGAGTAGAGGATCAGAGAGGTTCGGTACCTCCTTCCTCTCCCTGAGGACACTGTCCTGTCAGATTGACGTTTAACAGGGGCTATGCTGCTTTACTTGTGGCCATAACTCATACTGAGTATCCCAAACTCACATTCAGAAGACTTGCTAACCACAGTATCACAGTAACACTATTAAGTCTGTTGCCATCTTTTTGTGGATGCAAATCATTTGTGAATATTGTTAGTATTTAGGTCTCTTTGCAATTGATTTCTTTTTTTCAAAATAATGCATTTATTTTTTTTTTCTGCTCATACAAACTTAATAGGTACCGCAGTCCCCTCTCTCAACTCCTTCCTGAACTTCCCTGGTCCCTCCCCCCTTTTCTGGTCCCTTTTCCCTCTCTGTCCCTTTCTCCCAGTGTCCCCTCCCCATCCCTGGAGCATCCTTTAATGTGTAGGTCAAACTTTCCTCTGGGTCCTCCTCTCTGATGAGGTGTAAGGACTCTGGGATTTTCTAGAACTATTTCTTTCATTCCCCTTAAGTATAGGAACACTATTGTGGCTGTTCATCCCTTGCTTCTAAGGATCCTAGTGCCTTTAGTCCATGCTAGACTTTGAGGGGGTCAATGATAAATTGATCATTGGGCAGATTATTCAGAATCCTATTATGATTGCTTCAGCCCTAACTTGTATGGAGTATCTTGCATATCATAATTCCTACCCATCTTTGGGCTCTTAAAATCTTAACACCCCCTCTTCCTCAAATTTCCCTGAGCTTCAGGATAAGAGTCTCTAATGTGACTCTATATCAACCACCTGGAACAAGGCCAGCCTACTCTCTACCCATCCTGAGGCTCAGGGAAATTTGTGGAAGAGGGGGCAGTAAGATTGTAACAGCATAAGGATGGGAGGAGCAATGATATGCAAGATATTCCACACAAGTTAGGGCTGAAGCAATCATAATCATAGGTCCTGCGCAAGGTCAAACACACTATTGACCCCACAAAGTCTAGCATTTGCTAAAGGCATTAAGATCCTTGGAGACAAGGGGTTGACAGTCGTGTTCTTAGGCTTAAGGGGAACACAGGAAATGGTTCTGGGAAATGCCACTGGGTCCTTGCACCTTATCAGAGAGAATGACCCAGAGGAAAGTCTGTCATGCACATCAAAGGATGCTCAGGGGATGGGAGGGGGAGGCACTGGGGGATGGGGAGGGAGGGTGAAGGGGAGGAGCGCATAGGGTGATGGGAAGTTGGAGGGAGGGAGGGGACTGATGTACCTGTTAAGTTTGTATGAGTGGAAATAAAAATAAATAAATAAAATAAAAAGATTCTCTGATGTTCTGAATTATGGTTTGTTAAATTTTTTTCAGTTTTGATGCTCCTGCAATCCATTTGGCTCCATTCTGGTGGGTATTGGATGTCACCCCCTGCCCAGTGATAAAAAGCTGTTAAAATAGATTCTTATTATAAGAGTAGATTCAAAGGTAGATAGCATAAGAGTAGGAGACCATGGTAGGGGGTTGAGGGGTCAGTCTCCCATTTTATTTTATTTTTTTAATTAGGTTTAGAAACAAGAATTTATTTTCATAAAGTGAGTGTACCCCATAACCATACTGATATGTAAACATAGACATGAGTCATTGCAAAAGGAACTGGAGATCAAGGTCATCCTCAGCTACATGGAAAGTTTGAGGCCAGTTGGAGACATGTGAGTTTCTTTTGAGAGAGAGAGTGTGAGAAAGAGAGACCCAATGCAGATCCTATGGACTATTTTTTCTCATGTTTTTCTATTGCATGCCTTCACTATTAAGCAACTGAAGGATAAATTATTTGAGTGTTTCATAATTAAACAGAATTGCAAAATTGATGTTAACTTTTGAAAGTTAACAGACATATAAACTAAATCTAGAATAATATGCTATAAATAAAGTCACACTTTATTGACCTATTACCTTTTATCTGTCAAACTGTATGCCCTCCCTTTCTGGTACCCATTGGTTGAAAGTGACCAGGAAGGAAAATCTTTGGTCTTAATCATTTGTCTTATTACTTGCTTGCAGTCCTTGATGGTGGCCTATTTTCTCTGCTGTAACATGATCCCCTCTATCCTTGTTTCTGGCAGGTCCCTCCTTCCTCTTCCCTCCTGTTCATAATCTTTGCAATTACTGTGAGTATTACAGAGATTTATAATCGAGTGTATTGCTAAGTGGGTTTGGTACTAGGATGCACCTATTAGGGAGTACATACCACATTTAACTTTCTGTGTCTGGGATACTTCACTCAATATAATTGTTTGTAATTCCATCCATTATCCAGGAAATTTCATTAATTCATCATTTTTGATGGCTGCATAGTATTCCATTGTATAAATGTACCACATTATCCTTATCCACTCGTTAACTGTTGGACATTTGGGTTGATTTCATTACTTTGCTATTTTAACAGTGCTGCTGTGAACATGGTCATGCTTGTGCTATTGAGGTGAATTTTTGCTGTATGTGGGGTTATTCCCAAACGTGGACTAGCAGAGTCATATGGCTTTTCAATCTTTAACTTCTTTAAGAATCACCAGATGGCTGGACAGAGTAGTTGTATGAGCCTCCATTGCCACAAGCACTGTAGGAGAGTTCCCCTATCTCCACATCCTCTCCAGCATTTGGCCGTTGTGTGTATTATGGTGTTTTGCCATCCTGACTGGGGTGAGATGATATCTCAGGGAAGTTTTGATTTGCATTTCCCTGATAGCTAAGGATGTGGAACATTTTTTAAGATATGTTTTAGACATTTTAATTTCATCCCTGGTAAAGTTTCTTTTAAGTTCCAGGGCCCATTTTTTAATTGGGCTATTAGTTTCCTTGGTGTTAATTTTCTAAGTTTTTGTGCACTCTGGGTAATAGAGCTCTATTAGATATGTGGTCATTGAAGATTTTCTGCCATTCTGTGGATTGCCTTTGTGCTCAAGTTACAATCGCTTTAAGCTCTTTAATTTCACAAGATCCCATCTGTTGAGTGTGGGTTGACTGTTCCATTAGATGTCTGTTTAGGAACTGTTGGCCTACATAAACACCTCGAGGGAGATCCCTACCCTTTCACCTACGGTTTTTATAGTCTCTGGCCTTAAAGTGAGGTCCTTGATCCATTTGGAATTA
Organism: Typhlomys cinereus; assembly: GCA_023101885.1. Lineage (NCBI taxonomy): Eukaryota > Metazoa > Chordata > Mammalia > Rodentia > Platacanthomyidae > Typhlomys > Typhlomys cinereus. The sequence goes on along the minus strand of JALPQD010000250.1, from coordinate 2,702,085 downwards.
ATTCTTGTACATGGTGACAAGTTCGGGTCCAGTTTTAATCTTCTGCATGTGGAGATCCAGTTTTTCCAACACCATTTGTTGAAGATGCAGTTCTTTTTCCATTGGATTTTTTGGGCCCCTCTCTCAAAGACCAAATGGCTATAATTGTGTGGGCTTACATCTGAGTTTTCAACACTGTCCATTGATCTGTGTGTCTATTTTGGAGTCAGTATCAGCCTGTTTTTATTACTATGGATTTGAAGTATAGACTAAGGTTTGGTATGGTGATACCTACAGCAGTGTTTTTGTTACTCAGGATTGTTTTTGCTATCGTGGGTCTTTGTGCCTCCATATGAATTTTGAGATTGTTTGATCAACCTTGTTAAAGAATTGCTTTTAGATTTTGATTGGTATAGTATTGAATCTCTATATTGCCTTTGGTAGGATGGTCATTTTTATGATATTGATTCTGCCAATCCAAGAACATGGTAGGTATTTCTACCTTCTAGTGTCCTCTGCAATTTCTTTATTTAGGGTTTTAAAGTTTTCATTGTAAAGGTCACTTATTTCCTTTGTTAGGTTTATGCCAAGTATTTCATTTTTTAGGGGCTACAGTAAATGGCATTTTTTTCCTCTTAGGGTTTTTTCACTTCTTTCCTTATGGGCATATAAGAAGGCCACTGATTTTTGTATGTTTATTTTGTATCCTGTCACTTTGCTGAATTTTTATATTAGTTCCAGGAGTTTCCTGGTGGAGTTTTTGAGATTACTCAGGTATAAGATTATGTTATTAGCAAATAGAGATAACTTCCTTGCCAATTTTAATCTCTTTTTTCTCCCTTTTTTGTCTTATGGTTGCAGCTAGGACTTTAAGTACAATATTGAATAGAAGTGGTGAGAGGGGACAGCCTTTTCTAGTTCCTGATCAAAGCAGGAATACTTCAAGTTTTTCTTCATTGAGAATAATCCTTGCTGTGGGCTTGTTGTATACAGCTTTTATTATATTGACAAAGGTTCTCCATTCCAACTATCTCTAAGGTTTTGATCATAAAAGGCTGTTGGATCTTGTCATAAGCTTTCTCTGAATCTAACGAGAGAATCATGTGGTCTTGGATTTGGACTGGTTTATATGGGGCATTACATTTTTTGATTTGCATATGCTGAGTGAACCAAACTTTGTACCTGGAATAAAGCCTACTTGATCCTCATGAATGATATTTTTTTAAAATTTTTTGTTACTTTTTCCGCTCATACAAATTTAATAGGTACACCGGTTCCCTCCCTCCCTCTTTCTTCCCCCTACCCTCCTGCTCCCCTTCCCCTCACCCCTCCCTCCCCAAACCCCAGTGCCTCCCCCCCAATCCCCAGGGAATCCTTTAAAGTGCATGCCAGACTCCCCCTGGGCCCTCCTCTCTGATGATGTACAGGGACCCTGTGGCATTTCTCTGAACCCTTTCCTGTGTTCCCCTTAAGCATAGGAACAGTACTATGGCTGTCAATCCCTTGCTTCCAAGGATCTTAGTGCTTTTAGGAAATGCTAGATTTTATGGGGTCAATAGTGTGTGGGACATTGCACTGGGCATGGAAAGTCCAATTAAGATTGCTTTGGCCCTAACGTGTGGAGTATCTCGCATATCATTGTTCCTCCCATCCTTGTGCTCTTACAATGTTACCTTCCCCTCTTCCACAAATGTCCCCGAGCTTCAGGATGGTGAGAGATTAGGTGGTTGATATAGAGTCTCTGAAGTTCTGGATTATGGTTCATTGATTTTCTTTTGCAGTTTTGCTGCTCCTGCAATGCCCTTCACTACATCCTGATGGGTGTTGTATGTCACCCCCCGGCCAGAGATAAAAAGCTGTTAAACTGGAGTCTGGTTATAAGAGTATATTCAAAGGTAGATGTAATAAAAGTAGGAAACCACAGTGAGGAAGGAGTCAATCACCCATTTGCAAAATGGTTACTTTTTATCTGCCAGACTATATGTCCTCCCCTTCTGGTGAGATCATACCCCCTCAATTTTAAATGATTAGGAACGAAAATCTGTGAACTTAACCAGATGTCTTGTTACTTACTTGCAGTCCTTGATGGAGGCCTATTTTCTCTGCTGTTACATGGTTCCCTCTCTCCTTTTTTCTGGTGTGGCCCTCCTACCCCATCCCTCCTGTTCATAATCCTTGCAATTACTGTATTACAGAGATTTATCTTTGAGTGTCTCTAGGTGGGGTGGGTGGGTTTGGTACTAGGAGCCACCTATTAGGGAGTATATACAGTGCTTAATTTTCTGGGTTTGGGATACTAAATATAATTGTTTCTAATGAAATCCATTTCCCGGCAAATTCCAGTAATTCATCATTTTTGATATGTCTGTAATTCATCGTTTTGATATAGCTTGATATGTTTTTGAATCCGATTTGCTAAGACTTTGTTGAGAATCTTTCCATCTGTGTTCATCCAAGAGATTGGTCTATAGTTTTCTTTTTTTTTTAAATTCAATAATTTATTTAGTTTTGCAAAAGGACTCCTGGATAGATACATTTTTTTCTCAGGAATTAAGCAATTTTTTTCTTTTTTCTTTTTATTTATTTTCTATACATTTTTTATTATTATTTCAGCTCATACAAACTTAATAGGTACACCAGTTCCCTCCCTCCTCCTCTCCCCAAACTCCCTGCTCCTCCTCCCCTCACTCCTCCATCCCTATCCCCAGTGCCTCCCACCCCAATTCCCAGAGAGTCTTTTCTTGTGCATGCCTGACTCTCTGAGCCCTCCTCTCCGATGACATACAAGAACCTAGTAGCATTTCGCTGAACCCTTTTCCGTGTTCCCCTTAAGCATAGGAACACTACTGTGGCTGCCAATCCCTTGCCTCCAAGGATCTTGGTGCCTTTATCAGGTGCTAGACTTTGTGAGGTCAATAGTGTGTTGGACATTGCGCAGGGCATGCAAAGTCCTATTATGATTGCTTCAGCCCTAACTTGTGTGGAGTATCTTGCAAATCATTGCTCCTCCCATCCTTTTCCTCTTACACTCTTACCGCCCCCTCTTCTGCAAATGTCCCTGAGCTTCAGGATGGGGAAAGATTAGGCTGGCCTAGTTCTATGTGGTTGATATAGAGTCTCTGAAGTTCTGAATTGTGGTTTTTTGATTTTTCTTTTGCAGTTTTACTCCTCCTGCAATGCCCTTCACTCCATCCTGCTGGGCATTGTATGTCACCCCCTGGCCAGAGAGAAACAGCTGTTAAACTGGAGTCTTATTATAAGAGCACATTCAAGGGTAGATGTAATAAAAGTATGAAACTTCAGTGAGGGAGGGGTCAATCACCCATTTGCAAAATGGTTACTTTTTATCTGCCAAACTATATGCCCTCCCCTTCTGGTGAGATCATACCCCCTTAGTTGTAAATGATCAGGAACGAACGTCTGTGAACTTCACCAGGTGTCACATTATTTACTTGCAGTCCTTGATGGAGGCCTATTTTCTCTACTGTAACATGGTCACTTCTCTCCTTGTTTCTGGTGTGGCCCTCCAACCCCATCCCTCCTGTTCATAATCCTTGCAATTACTGTAGGTAATACATAGATTTACCTATGAGTGTCTCAAGATGGGCTGGGTGGATTTGGTACTAGGAGCCACCTATTAAGGAGTACATATGGCACTTAATTTTCTGGGTTTGGGATACTTCACTTAATATAATTGTTTCTAATGACATCCATTTCCTGGCAAATTCCAGTAATTCATCATTTTGATGGCTGAGTAGTACTCCATTGTATAGATGTACCACAGTTTCCTTGTCCACTCGTCAACTGTTGGACATTTGGGTTGATTCCATGACTTTGCTATTGTAAACAGTGCTGCTATGAACATGGTCGTGCTTGTGCTATCGAGGTGAACCTCTGCTGTATGTGGGGTTATTCCCAAAAGTGGACTAGCAGAGTCATATGGCATTTCAATTTTAATTTAAGAATCTCCAGACGGCTTGCCAGAGTGGCTGTATGAGCCTGCATTCCCACCAGCAATGTAGGAGAGTTTCCCCTCTCTCCATATCCTCTCCGGCATTTGTTGTTGTTTGTATTGTGGATTTTTGCCATCCTGACCCGGGTGAGATGATATCTCAGGGAAGTTTTGATTTGCATTTCCCTGATGGCTAAGGAAGTGAGCATTTTTGAAGATATTTGTTAGACATTTTAATTTCATCCCTGGTAAAGTTTCTTTTAAGTTCCAAAGCTCTTTAATTTCACAAGATCCCAACTGTTGAGAGTTGGTAGCAGTGACTGTGCCATTGGATGTCTGTTTAGGAAATGTTGGCCTAGCCCAATCAGCTCGAGGGAGTTCCCTATCCTTTCACCTGTGGTTTTTATAGTCTCTGGCCTTATATCAAGGTCCTTGATCCATTTGGAATTAAGTCTTTTTTTTTTCATTTTAAATTATTTTATTTTAAATTAGAAAAACAATAACAAAGACTGCACACACTCAATAGAAATACAAAGATTTTGTTCATGTCCATGTTGACACCAGAATTGTTATTAAAATGCAAGTTTTATGTTTTGTTTTATTTCGGGCAACTCCACACCCATGTAAACAAGTGGTTTGGCTATAATTCAACCTTTGCCCCAAAGTTTCCAGTTTCCAGAGGGCAGAGGTGGATGCCAGCTGTCATGGCAATGCCAATCACAAACAAGATAATGCCCTGCCGGTCCTGACCCTCCAGTGGTCAGGACAGTTACTTGAAGCCTATCCGGCCATTGAACTTCACCCAGTTCTCAGGTCTCTGAGAAAACCACCCAATGCTCCCTCTGCTAGGTCCTGGCCCCCAATGTCACGAGGACAGGCACCAATAGGGGGTTATCGGAGTAGGGGAGTCCCAATCTCAGGCAGTTCTCTTTACTTCCACAACAGATGACCGTCCCTTCTCGGGTTTTTGGCTGCACCTCCCAGGTGCACAGGGCTGGGTCGCAGGGAGGGAAGAGGCCAGGGGGCATCCAGGCAGCGTTGGCCGGGCCGTTGGATTTGACATTTGAACAAAAAAGGTCGTCCTTTGGTCGTGTCACCCGCATGGTGGGGGCTCCTAGTTGATGATACAGCACTCCTTGTCCTTGGCCTGGCTGCCATCACTGACCTTCTCGCGAATGTACATGAGGTCGCTGTGGACACTAGGTCTGCGTGCGAAAGGGGCCACCTTGCCGAAGGCGTCGCCCGGGTCACCGCAGCCACCACTGCCCGCACGCAGAAACTTTTTGCTCCGCAGCGCCTTCTTGTGCAACACGTCACAGTACTGCACCGATACTTTGCGGTGCAAGTCCAGGCTCATCTCGCTGGGCAGCTTGGCCATGGCAAAGAAAGCACGGAACATCTGGTCCAGGCTGCTGTTCTTCTTGGTGGAGATCTCGAAATAGGCACAGCGCTGGGGGTCGTCGCCTACAGCTGCTCGATCTCCCGCTGCTCCACCTCCCAGTAAGAGTCCCAGTCGCCCTTGTTACCACAGATGACCAAGGGCACGTCCACATTCTCCTTGGTTTTGTTCTTGAGACAAGACTTGGTATCCAGTATCTGCTGTTTGAGTTTTTGCACCTCCTCGAAAGAGTCTCAGTTGTTCAGGCTGAACACCAGGATGAAAACGTCTCCTGTGAGGATGGAGAGGCGCCGCATGGCGGGGAATGGATGGTTGCCAGACGTGTCCAGTATGTCCAACTGGTAGACTTCGCCGTGGATAGAGTAGAACTTGCGGTGGAAATCTTCGATGGTGGGCGTATAGGTTTCCTCTAAGTGACCGGTGAGAAAGCGCAACACAATCGCCATCTTGCCCACCTTGGACGAGCCGAGGATAACCATGCGGTAGCAGTTCTTGGCTGGGATACTCAGCTCTGAGTCGCTCGGGCACATCTTTTTGATCATGGCGGCCAGTTTCATTGGGCAGAGCGGCCCCGGGCCGGATGTGGGGCCGATAGGGTGCGGGAGTAGAGATTCGGCGATGCTGCAGACGGTTCCGCTCAGGTTGAGCTCCCGGTTCCTGGAGCTTTTGGATCAGACAGCTCGCTCTCTGGAATTAAGTCTTGTACATGGTGACAAGTACGGGTCCAGCTTTAATCTTCTGCATGTGGAGATCCAGTTTTGCCAGCACCATTTGTTGAAGATGCTGTTCTTTTTCCATTGGATTCTTTGGGCCACTTTGTCAAAGACCAAATGGCTGTATTTTTGTGGGCTTGTATCTGGGTCTTCAACACTTATCCATTGATCTGTGTGTCTATTTTGGAGCCAGTACTAGGCTATTTTTACAATTATGGATTTGTAATATAGACTTAGGTTTGGTATGATAATACCTCCAGCAATTGTCTTTGCTATCCTGGGACTTTTGTGCCTCCATATGAATTTTGCGATTATTTGGTCAACTTCTTTGAAGAATTGCTTTGGGATTTTAATTGGTATAGCATTGAATTTTTATATTGCCTTTGGTAGGATGGTCATTTTTATGATATTGATTCTGCCAATCCAGGAACATGGGAGGTCTTTCCACCTTCTGGTGTCTTCTGCTATTTCTTTCTTTAGGGTTTTAAAGTTTTCATGGTAAAGGTCTATTAACTCTTTGGTTAGGTTTATACCAAGGTATTTCATTTTTTTAGGGGCTATAGTAAATGGGATTATTTCTCTCAAGGCTTTTTCACTTCTTTCATTCTGGGAAGATAGGAAGGCCTCTGATTTTTGCATTTATTTTGTGTCCTGCCACCCTGCTGAACTTCTCAATTAGTTCCAGAAGCTTCCTGGTGGAGTTTTTGGGATCACTCAGGTATAAGATCATGTCATCTGCAAATAGGGATGGCTTGACCTCTTTCTTGCCAATTTGAATCCCTCTTATGTCCCTTTCTTGTCTTATGGCTTTGGCTAAGATTTCAAGTACAATATTGAATAGAAATGGTGAGAGTGGACAGCCTTGTCTAGTTCTTGATCGAAGTGGAAATGCTTCCAATTGTTCCCCATTGAGCTTGGGCTTGTTGTATACAGCTTTTATTATATTGATAAAGGTTCTTTCCATTCCTACTGTCTCTAGGGTTTTGATCATAAAAGGCCATTGGGTCTTGTCAAATGCTTTTTCTGCATCTATCGAGAGTATCATGTGGTCTTGGACTTTGGACTTGTTTACATGATTAATTACATTAATGGATTTGCGTATATTGAACCAACCTTATGTGCCGGGGGATGAAGCCTACTTGGTCCCCATGAATAATCTTTTTAAAATGTTTTTGAATCCGATTTGCTAAGATTTGTTGAGAATCTTTGCATCTGTATTCATCAGAGATCGGCCTATAGTTTTCTTTTTTAAGTGAACCTTTATTAGTTTTTGGGATTAAAATGATATTAGCTTCATAGAAGGAATTTGGTAGTGTTCCTTCCTTTGCTATTTGATGGAACAGTTTAAGGAGTATTGGTGTTATTAACTCCTTAAATGTCTGGTAGAACTCTGTGCTGAATCCATCTGGTCCAGGACATTTTTTGGTGGGAAGGTTCGAGATTACTTCCTCAATTTCCTTATATGTTATAGGACTATTTAAATAATTCACAACTTCCTGATTCAATTTAGGTAAGTTGTGTTTACTTAGAAATTCATCCATTAGCTCAAAGGCAACCCACAGAATGGAGAAAATCTTCACTAACCACATATCTGATAGAGCTCTACTGTCCACAATGCACAAAGAACTTAGAAAACTAAACTCCAAAGAAAACAATGGCCCAATTAAGTATAAGTTTTTGAAATATGATGATATAGTTCTCTGGATTTCTTGGGTATCAGTAGTAATAACTGCATTTTCATTTCTAATTTTGTTAATTTGGATTTTCTTTCTCTTGCTTTTGTTTAATTTAGCTAGGGGTGTATCAATCTTATTGATTTTTTCAAAGAACCAGCTTTTTGACTGGTTGATTGTTTTCTATCATTTTCTTAATCTTGATTTCAGATATTTCTCCCCTTATTTTGCTAATCTCCTCTCTTCTACTACTTTTGGGATCAGATTGCTCTAGTTTCTCTAAAGCTGTAAGCTGCATTGTTAAGTTGTTTATTTCTGATTTATCCATTTTTTAAAATTTTTATTATTTCCACTCATACAAACTTAATAGGTCGACCAGTTCCCTCCCTCCCTCCTCCTTCCCCGGAACCCCCTGCTCCCCATCCCCTCTCTGTGCATCCCCAAGTGCCTCCCCCCCAATTCCCACAGAGTCCTTTATTGTGTATGCCTAACTCTCCTCTGGGTCCTCCTCTCCAATGACGTACAAGGACCCAGTAGCATTTCCCTGAACCCTTTCTCGTGTTCCCCTTAAGCATAGGAACACCACTGTGGATGTCAATCCCTTGCCTCCAAGGATCTTGGTGCCTTTAGCTGATGCTAGACTTTGTGAGGTCAATAGTGTGTTGGAAATTGCGCAGGGCATGCAAAGTCCTATTATGATTGCTTCGGCCCTAACTAGTGTGGAGAATCTTGCAAATCATTGCTCTTCCCATCCTTGTGCTCTTACAATCTTACCACCCCCTCTTACACAAATGTCCCTGAGCTTCAGGATGGGGAGAGATTAGGCTGGCCTATTTCTGTTTCCATTTTGTTGATGTAGGCACAGGTTAGAATGTCAACTTTTTTGTATATGTGTAGATTCATTTTGTGGCCCGATATGTGATCTATTTTGGAGAAAATTCCGTGTGCTGCTGAGAAAAATGTGTATTCTTTAGTGTGTGGGTGAAAAATTCAACAGAGATCTGTAAGGTCCATTTCTTTAAGGGTTTGATTAAGGTTCAAAGTGTCTATGTTAAGCTTTTGACCTGTTGATCTATCCCATGTTGAGAGGGCGGTGTTGAAGTCCCCATGAATTATCGTTTGGGGGTTGATTTCTTGCTTTAGACGCTGTAGTGTTTTCTTAATGAATGTGGAGGGGTCCATATTGAGTGCATATATGTTCAGTGTTGTGAAGTCTTCCTGGTGAATTGTACCTGTGACTAAAATGTAGTATCCATCCGTGTCTCTTATAATTTTTTTTGGTTTGAAGTCCACTTTGTCTGATATCATAATGGCTACCCCTGCCTGTTTTCTGCTTCCATTAGCTTGTAGAATTGTTGACCAGCCTTTCATTTTTAGGTCATGCCTATCTTTTGTGGTGAGATGGGTTTCCTGCAGGCAGCAGTTTGATGGATTGTGATTTTTAATCCAAGTCTGTAATCTGTGTCTCTTGATCGGTGAGTTAATTCCATTAACATTTACTGTTATAATGGAGAAACTATTTTTAATTCCAGACATTTATTATGTTTAGTAGTTTATATAAGTATATTGCTTTGCTTTTAATGGTGTTATACTTGCTTTCTGTTCTCCTGGATATGCCTGTTTTGTTCTTCAAGCTTGCGTATTATTTCTAGCATTTTTTGAAGGCCTGGTTTTGTGGACATGTATCCCTTCAAGTTGTCTTTGTGCTGGAAGATTTTTTCTTTCTCCCTCAATCATGATGGATAGTTTTGCAGGGTAAATTAGCGTGGGTTGACATTTTTGCTCATTCAATACTTGAAATATGTCTCTCCAAGCTCTTCTTGCTTTTACTGTTACGACTGAGAAGTCATTTGTTATTTTAATAGGTTTGCCTTTAAAAGTGACTTGTTTTTTCTCCCTTAAAGCTCTCAGCACCAGTTCTTTATCTTGAATGTGGAGTGTTTGAACTATTATTTGCTGTGGCAAGCTTCTGTTTTGGTCATATCTGTTTGGGGTGTGGAATGCCTCTTATATATGGATGGGCCTCTCTTTTTTTTGATGAGGAAAGTTTTCCTTGATGATTGTTTGAAAAATTTCCTCAGGGGTGTTATTTTGAGATTTTTGCTCTGGTATTTCATGAATACACATGTTAGGCTTCTTCAAGGTGTCCCATATCTCCTGGATATTTCTCTCAAGTATCTTTTTGACTTAACAATCTCTTGCATTGACCTGGTTAATACTCCCACTTTATCTTCAAGGTCTGAAATTCTGTTTTCTGCTTCATTAGTTCTGCTGATAAGACTCTCTGTGGAGTTCTGGGTTGAAGGTAACTTGTCTTTTAGCTCAGTTTTAAACTCTGCTTGAGTCTGCTTTAACTGCTCTATGCCAATTTTTTATTCTTGTACTGTTTTTCTCAACTCCTCCAAGTGTCTGTTGTGTTCCTCTTCAAAGTGATTGATTCAATTATTTAATTCCTCCCGGATTTCCTCTTTCATTGTATTGAACATGGTAATGATCATATTTTGAAAGTCGTTATCCTGGGTCAGGCTTTCTTGGCCATTTTGCGTGGGTTTTTTCTGGTTGGAGTCTAACATTATGGGATTAATTCCTTCATTGGGAAAGTTGTTTACTTGAGTGTTGTTTCTCATGGATTTCCACTTTGACTTTGGCATTGTCGTTTTAACTCTTAAGATCTGTCTTTCAATTTCTGTGCGTTTTTCACTAAACTGAATTATTTGATCTGGGGTTCTGGGGCTGGGTGGGGGTGGAGCTTACCTAATTCGCGGTGAGGCCCAGCTGGATCACCCGCATCCCGGGCTGCAGAGTTGGGGGAGGATGGGGCGTGGGCAGGGCGCTATTTAACCTGGGAGAGCTGGGCCAGGGCCGGGCTCAGAGGGGGTGTCCTCCTCCCAGGTCCTGGGCGGCTCCGGCTGGATGGTGGGAGGAGCTTGGTCCCTTGGGCTGCCTGGGGTTCTGGAGGAGGACAGGGGCAGAGCTTACCTAGGTCGCGGTTAGATCCGGCTGGACCGGGCACGTGTCCCTGGCAGCCGATTGGGGAAAGGGAGGATGGGGCGTTAGCGGGGCGCTATTTAACCTGGGGTAGCTGGGGCGGGCCGGCGCAGAGGGAGTGTCCTCCTCCCAGGCCCTGCACAGCTCGGCTGGATCAAGCTTTTTTTTTTTTTTATATTGGCTCATACAATCTTAATAGGTACAACAGTCCCCTCACTCCCTACACTCCTCCCTGGACCCTTTTGTTCCATCCCCCTTTTCCCCTTCCTTTCCCCTCCCCTATCTCCAAATGCCTCCTCCCCCACCATCCCTGGAGCATCCTTTAATGTTTATGTCATACTTTCTTCTGGGTCTGCCTCTCAGATGTGTAAGGACTCAGTGGCATTTCCTAGAAGTCTTTCTTATCTTCCCCTTAAGTAAAGGAACACTATTGTGGCTGTTAATACCTAGCTTCTAAGCATCCTAGTGCCTTTAATCCATGCTAGACATTGAGGGATCAATAATGTGTTAATCATTGTGCAGGCCATGCAAAGTCCTATTATGATTGCTTCAGCCCTAACTTGTATGGAGTATCTTGCATTATCATTACTCCTCCCATCGTTGTGCTCTTACTATCTTACTACCCTCTATTCTACAAATTTCCCTGAGCTTTAGGATGGGGAGAGATTAGGCTGGCCTTGTTCCAAGTGGTTGATAGAGAGTCTCTGATGTTCTGAATTGTGGTTAGTTGATTTTTTTTTTTTTAGTTTTGCTGCTCCTGCAATGCCCTTGGGTCCATCCTGATGGGTATTGAATGTCACCCCCTGGACAGAGACAAAAAGCTGTTAAATTAGAGTCTTATTATAAAAGTATATTCAAAGGTAGATGGTATAAAAGTTGGAGAAGTGGTGGGGGGGTCAGTCTCCCATTTGCAAGATGGTTACTTTCTATCTGCCAGACTATATGCCCTCCCCTTCTGGTGAGATCATACCCCATCAGTTGCAAATGATCAGGAATGAAAGTCTATGAACATAACCAGATGTTCCATTACTTACTTGCAGTCTTGGTAGTGGCCTATTTTCTCTGCTGTAACATGATCCCCTCTCTCCTTGTTTCTGGTGGGGCGCTCCTCCCCTTTCCTTCCTGTTTATAACCTTTACAATTACTGTAGGTATTACAGAAATTTATCTTTGAGTATCTCTAAGTAGGTTTGGTAATAGAACCCACCTATTAGGGAATACATAAGGTGCTTAATTTTCTGTATCTGGGATACATCACTCAATATAATTGTTTCTAATGTCATCCATTTCCCAGCAAATTTCATTAATTCATCATTTTTGATGGCTGAGTAGTATTCCATTGTATAAATGTACCACATTTTCCTTATCCACTCAACTATTGGACATTTGGGTAGATTCCATGACTTTGCTATTGTACATAGTGCTGCTATTAACATGGTCATGCTTGTGTTATCAAGGTGAATTTTTGCTGTATGGTGAGTTATTCCCAAAAGTGGAATAGCAGGGTCATATGGCATTTCAATCTTTAACTTCTAAGACTCACCAGACAGCTCAACAGAGTGATTGTATGAGCATGGATTTCCACCAGCAATGTAGAAGAGTTCCCTTCTCTCCACATCCTCTCCAGAATTAGGTGTTGTTTGTATTGTGGATTTTTGCCATCCTGACCGGGGTGAGATGATATCTCAGGAAGGTTTTGATTTGCATTTCCCTAATGCCTATGGATGTGGAACATTTTTTAAGATATTTGTTAGACATTTTAATTTTGTCCCTGGTAAAGTTTCTTTTAAGTTCCAAGGCCCATTTTTGAGTTGGCCCATTTGTTTCCTTGGTGTTTCGTTTTCTAAGTTCTTTGTGCACTCTGGATAACAGAGCTCTATCAGATATGTGGTCAATGAAGATTTTCTCCCATTCTGTGGGTTGGCTTTGTGCTTGAGTTACAACTCTTTATCTGAACAGAAGCCCTTTAATTTCACAAGATCCCATCTGTTGAGTGTTGGTTGTAGTGACTGTGCTATTGGATGTCAGTTTAGGAACTGTTGTCCTAGGCCAATCAGCTCGAGGGAGTTCCCAATCGTTTCAACTATGGTTTTTATAGCCTCTGGCCTTATATCAAGGTGCTTGATCCATTTGCAATTAATTCTTGGATATGGTGACACGTACAGGTCCAGTTTTAATCTTCTGCATTTCGATATCCAGTTTTTCCAGAACAATTTGTTGAAGATGCTGTTCTTTTTCCATTGGATTTTTTGGGCTCTTTTGTCAAAGATCAAATGGCTGTAGTTGTGTGGGCTTATATCTGGGTCTTCAACACTTATCCATTGATCTGTGTGCCTATTTTGTAGCCAGTACCTGGCTGTTTTTAAAACTATGGATTTGTAGTATAGATTAAGGTTTGGTATGGTAATACCTCCAGCAATGTTGTTACTAAGGATTGCTTTACTTATTCTGGGTCTTTTATGCCTCCATATGAATTTTGAGATTGGTCAAATTCTGTAAAAAATTGCTGCAGGATTTTTAATTGGCATAGTATTAAATCTGTATATTGCCTTTGGTAGGATGGTCATTTTTATGATGTTGATTCTGCCAATCCAAGAACATGGGAAGTCTTTCCATGTTCTGGTGTCTTCTGCAATTTCTTTCTCTAAGACTTTAAAGTTATCACTATAAAGGTCTCTTACTTCCTTGGTTAGGTTTATACCAAGGTATTTCATTTTTTTAGGGGCTATAGTAAATAGGATTGTTTCTCTTAGAGATTTTTCAATGCTTTCATTCTGGGCATATAGGAAGGCCACTGATATTTTATGTTTATTTTGTATACTACCACCCTGCTGAATTTCTGTATTATTTCCAGGAGTTTTCTGGTGGAGTTTTTGGGATCACTCAGGTATAAGATCATGTTATCTGCAAACAGAGATCATTTGACTTCTTCCTTGCCAACTTGAATCCCTTTTATGTCCCTTTCTTGTCTTATGGCCTCAGCTAAGACTTCGAGTACAATATTGAATAGAAGTAGTGAGAGTGGACAGCCTTGTCTAGTTCTTGATCAAAGTGTGAATGCTTCGAGTTTTCCCCCATTGAATATAATCCTTGCTGTGGGCTTGTTGTATACAGCTCTTATTATATTGATAAAATTTCCTTCTTTCCAACCATCTCTAGTGTTTTTATCATAAAGGCTGTTGGATCTTGTCAAAAGCTTTTTATGCATCTATCAAGAGTATCATGTGGTTTTGAATTTTAGACTGGATTTTATGGTGAATTACATTTATTGATTTGGCTATGTTGAAATAACCTTGTGTGCCTGGGATAAAGCCTACTTGATACCTATGAATGATCTTTTTGATATTTTTTTGAATCCGATTTGCTAAGTCTTTGTTGAGAATCTTTGCATCTGTGTTCATCAAAGAGTTTTTCTCTTTTATAATTTTCTGTTTTAATTGTATCTTTACAAGTTTTGAGATTAAGAAGATATTAGCTTCATGGAAATAATTTGGTAGTGTTCCTTCCCTTGCTATTTGATGGAACAGTTTAAGGAGTATTGGTGTATTAGCTCCTTAAATGACTGGTATTACTCTGTGCTGAATCCATCTGGTCCAGGACATTTTTCGGTGAGAAAATTCGAGATTACTTCAATGATTTTCTCACACTTAAATAGAACTATTTAAGTAATTCACAATTTCTTGATTCAATTTATGTAATTTGTGCTTACTTAGGAATTCATCTACTTATTTTCTGTTGTCAAATTTCACAGAGTATAAGTTTTTGAAATATGACATTATAATTTTCTGAATTTCTTGGATCTCAGTAGTGATAACTCCATTTTCGCTTCTAATTTTGTTAATTTGGGCTTTCTTTCTCTTGCTTTTGGTTAATTTAACTAGGGGTGTATCAATCTTAGTGATTTTTTCAAAGAACCAGCTCTTTGACTGGTTGATTCTCTGTATCCTTTTCCTTATCTCAATTTTGGATATTTCCCCCTGATTTTGCTGATCTCCTCTCTTCTACTGCATTTGGGAATGGATTGCTGCAGTGCCTCTAAAGCTTTAAGCTGCATTGTTAAGATATTTACATGTGATATTTCTATTTTTTGATACATGCATTAAGAGCTATGAAGTTACCTCTTAGTACAGCTTTCATTGTGTCTCAAAGATTTTGCCAAGTTCTATTTTCATTATCATTGAATTTCCTTTGTAATTTCTTCCTGAATCCAATTCTCATTCAGCATCACAGTGTTTAGTTTCCAGGAATTTGTGACTTTTCTATTGTTTGTTGTGCTGTGGATGTCAAGATTTAGACCATGGTGATCTGACAGGGTACAGGCTAGAATTTCAACTTTCCTGTTGGTGCTCAGATGAAAAGTTCTGTAGAAATCTGTAAGGTCCATTTCAGTAAGGGTTTGATTAAGTTCCAAAGTGTCTCTGTTCAGCTTTTAACATGTTGTTGTATCCCATGTTGAGAGTGTGGTGTTGAAATCCCCAAGATTTATAATTTTGGGGTTGATTTCTCACTTTAGATGTTGTAGGATTTGCTTAATGAATGTGGGGGAGGGCGTTTTGGGTGCATATATGTTCAGCATTGTGAAGTCTTCTTGGTAAATTATTACTGTGACTAAAATGTAGTAACCATCTGTGTCTCTTATGACTTTTTTTGGTTTAAAGTATACTTTGTCTGATAGCATAATGGCTACTCCTGCCTCTTTGTTGGTTCCATTAGCTTGCAGGGTTTTTGACCAGCCTTTTATTTTTAGGGTGTGCCTATCTTTTGTGGTGAGACGAGTTTCTTGAAGACAACAGATTAGGTTTGTAAGTGTGTCTCATGATTGGTGAGTAAATTTCATTGAAATTTAATGGTATGATGGAGAAATTATTTTTAATTCCGGACATTTTTTATGTTTAGTGGCTTGTAAGTGTATTATTTGGCGTTTTGGTTTTGGTGGTATTATACTTCTCTTCTTTCCTACTGGATACGCTTGTTTTTTTTCCATCTTGAGTGTCATTTATAGCATTTTTTGAAAGCCTGGTTTGGTAGACATGTAAGCCTTCAACATGTCTTTGTGCTGGAAAACTTCTTTCTCCCTCAATCATAGTTTTGCTTGGCCAGGATAGTTGCAGATAGTTTTGTGGGGTATATCAACCTAGGTTGACATCTTTCTCATTCAATACTTGAAGTACATCTCTCAAAGCTCTTCTTGCTTTTACTATTTCCATTGAGAACTCATTTGTTTTTTTAATAGGTTTACCTTTAAAAATAACTTTCTTGCTCTCAGCACCATTTCTTTGTCTTAAATGTGGAGTGTTTTGACTTTTATTTGCCATGGTGAATTTCTATTTTGTTCATATCTGTTTGGAGTGTGGAATGCATCTTGTATTTAGATGGGCTTCCCTTTCTTTAGATGAGGAAGTTTTCATTTATGATAGTTTGAAAAATTTCCTCAGTTGTGGTATTTTGGTATTCTTCCTCTAGTATTGCATGAATGCACATGTTAGGTTTCTTCAGAGTGTCCCATAGCTCTTGAATATTCCTCTCAAATATCTTTTTGGCTGTAATGACCTCTTCCATTGAGCTTGTTATTTCTGCCTCTTTGTCTTCAAGATATGAAATTATATTTTCCACCTTGATAGTTTTATTGGTAAGACTCTTTTTTGAGTTCTGGGTTGAGGATAACTTGCCTTTTAGTTCAATATTAAACTCTGCTTGAGACTGTTTTAACTGCTCAATGCCTATTTTTGTTTCTTGAACTGTTTTTCTCAACTCCTCCAAGTGTCTGTTGTGTTCCTCTTCAAAGTGGTTGATGCAGATATTTAACTCCTCCCGGATGTCCTCTTTCATAGTATTGGTCATGATAATTATCATGCTTTGAAAGTCGTTATCTTGGACCTGGCTTTCTTGGCTATTTTCTGTGAATTTGTTCTGTTTGGAATCTGTCACTATGAGGTAAATTGTTTCAGTGGGAAATTTGCTTTCTTGGGTTTTGTTTTCATGGATCTACTCTTTGGCTTGGGCATTGTTTATTTTGTTTCTTGGGTCTTTACAGTTTCTATATGTTTTTGACTGAACTGATTTAGGTGGTATAACTGCTCTCTGGCAGTTATTACTAGTGGTTGCCTTGGAGTTGAGTGCTTTTGTCTCTTGTTATTGTTATTTACCAGATGTGAATATTAGACTGTTAATACATTAATTAAATCAGTTTTAGTAAACAGATGGTGTCTTACCTGGTCTGAGAGTGAGAGAGTGCATTCACAGCAAGTGGAAGGGGAAGAAGGGCTAAGGATGATAGCCAGGCTTCACTTGGGACCTGGAGCATGGCCAGTATTCCACCCAAGCCCTGGCCAGCTTTGGCACTGTTCAGGCTGGATGGTGAGAGGGGCTGGGGGAGGAGCAGGTAACCTGGGTTCTGGTGGGAGTAACTGGGAAACAGGGTGCCTTACCTGGACCATGCAGGCAAGCATTTGTTCAGGGCCAGCGGGGCGGTGCTAAGGATGATCCGGCGGGTTTCACCTGGGATCTGGGGCATAGCCAGTAGTCCATCCAAGTCCTGACAAGATTTGGCACTGTTCAGGGTTATGCCCAAAGTTTTAAAGATGTTTGATAACCGATGAAAACTTAGCAAACTTCTGAAGAGGAAATGAATTCAATTTCACAATAAACCGTTTTGATTTCTGAGAAATTTTACAAAAGAAAATATATATACTGACCTTCCCTGTTTCGCTGATATTGTGAATATGGCATATTGAGATTCTTTCATGATAAGTCAGTGACTTACATATATTTAGTCACAGAGACTTGATACTTCGGGTGTACACAGATTATAACATAACAGATGAAATGCTCACTGAAACAATTAGTTTATAAACACAGGATATTATTGTTGCCATGTATGTTGGCATCAATAATAAGTTATAGATGGTGAATTATTGTTCATTGTTCAAAGTACTGACTTTAGGATCACATGCAATCATACACACTCTCTCACTGATATCATCTTTCTGAGAGTTTTTTCAGGATAGGGAATGAGTAGTGAAGCAGGCTTTCTGTCACAAACAAAGCAGCTCTGCTTCTTGTCCCAGCTGCCTTTACTACAAGCCTTGATGGTCTCAATGCTCAAGCTAGGAACCAAATATTATTATCCTTCAGCTGCTCTGGTCACCGATTTTGCCATAGCAGAAGTAGAAAGCAATCAATACATTAAATAAAGTGCCACTTCTCAAAATTCTGTCACAATATCATGAGGATCTAAAAACATTTCAATGCCTTTGTCTATTCTGCTTATTGTCATCTGGATAAATTTCACACGTGGAGTTTATGTAGAACACAAATATTTCTATCATGTTCATCAAATTCAAAAGTGTGTTAGCTGCCCACAATCATGGCAATGGTAACATTTGTAACTTGCATAGGTTACAGCATTGTACACTGTGGAACAAATCCCATTGTGGTTTGTAAGCATGATCAGATCAGTGGGAAAATGGGTATGGGAATTTGGTCTCTTCTCTCTCTCTCTCTCTCTCTCTCTCTCTCTCTCTCTCTCTCTCTCTCTCTCTCCTCTTTCTACCTTTTTATCTTCTCCGTTCATCACTTTTTCTCTGTCTTGCATTCTCTTTCTCCCTGATTCTCTCTCCTTCTCTCTCTCTCTCTTTCTCCTTTCTTCCCCTCCCTCTCTCTGTCTGTATTAATAGTTAAGTAAAGCTGAATACCTGTGTTTCATTCCAGATATGACTTTGAATGTGCTTCTTGAATTGCAAGTAATATAACTATTAGTCTTTCATTGTGTCCAAAATAAGGTGAATTGGTATACTTAATGAAAACATGGAATTCTGCACTGTCAGTTTGATATTTTGAAGAATATTCGATACATTGGACACAAAGTTCATGTATTTGTCACTTTCATTTCACAAATGCAAGAGTAGACTTTCTTTTCCTGAAAGATGTCCAGAAATTTTACTTACAAAAGGCATCTGTAAGGAAGAAATCATAAAGGAAATTCAAGATTTCCTAGAAGCGAATAGTAATGGAAATACAGCTTATCAAAATCTTTGGGACACAATGAAAGCTGTCCTAAGAGGTAATTTCATAGCACTTAATGCCTATATCAAAAAATAGAAATATCACAAATAAATAACAATGGAGCTTAAAGCTTTAGAGACACAAAAGCAATCTTATCCCAAAAGCAGTAGAAGAGAGATTAGGACAATCAGGGCAGAAATATCTGAAATTGAGATAAGAAAAATGATACAGAGAATCAACCAGCCAAAAAGCTGGTTCTTTCAAAAAATCAATAAAATTGATACACCCATTAGAAATGAAAATGGAGTTATCACTACTGATACCCAAGAAATTCAGAGAATTATAAAGTCATATTTCAAAAACTTATACTTTGTGAAATTTGATAAAACAAAATAAATGACCACTATCAGCTCTCTATTTGAATTGTGAGCTTTCTATGACCACTCTGAGCCATGAGTACTGTGAACTCTCTAGGACCACTATGAGCTATGTCCACTGTGAGCTGTTTACACTCTGAGTTCTTTATGACCAGTATGAACTGTGACTAATGAGACTTCTCCTTGAGCACTTTCAGCTCTTTATGAGCACTGTATTCTGTATCCACTGTAGCTATCTCTGAGCAATATGACCCATCACCAAACAAGCTCTCTACCACCACTATGAGCATAAATACTCAGAACTCTCTATTACTACTGTGACTTCTTATTGCCCAATGTAAGTTTTTTATAACCACTATGAGCTATGACCACAATGAGCTCTCTATAAACACTCTGAGGTCTCTGTGATGTCTGTGAGCTTTCTATCACCACCATGAGCTCTATATGACCACTGTGAGCTCTCTAGGACTACTATGAGCTTTGACCACTATGAGCTCTATATGAACACTCTGAGCTCTTTAGAACCAGTATGAGCTATGACTACTGTGACCTCTCAATATGCACGTTGAGCTCCTTATGACCACTGCAGATGTCTGTGAGCAATACAACCTGTGACCACCATGAGTTCTCTATCACCACTATGCGCTATGACCACTGTGAAATCTTTATGATCACTGTGAGCTCTCTATGACCACTTGTGAGCTGTGATGACTGTGAGCTCTTTATGACCACTATGAACTATAACCACTATGAGCTCTCTATTATCATTATGAGCTATGATCATTGTGAGTTCTCTATGACAATTATGAGATACCTATGTCCAATGTGATCACTCTCTGACCACTGCTCACTATGAGCACTATAACCTTTGACCACTATGAGCTTTATGACCACTATGAGCTATGACATCTGTGAGCTCTTCATGACCACTATGAGGTATGACCACAGAAAGCTACGACCACTATGAGCTCTGTTTGACCACTGTAAACTCTCTATGTCCACTTGTGCTCTGTAACCACTATGAGCTCTCAATTACCACTATGAGCTCTCTATGACCATTATGGTATGACCACTGTGAGTTCTCTATGACCACTATGTTCTTTGACCAATGTGAGCTCTCTTTGACCACTGTCAGCTATGACAACTGGGAGCTCTCTATGACATCTGGGAGATCACTTTGACCACTGTTAGCAGTACACGACCACTGTCAGCTCTCTATTACCACTGTGAGTTCTTCATGTAAACTATGATCTATGACCACTATGAGCTCTCTATGGCCACTATGAGCTATGACCACTGGGAGCTCTTTATGACCACTATGAGCTATAACCACTGTGAGATATTTATTATGACAGAGAATTATGACCACTATGAGTTCTCAATGACCACTGTAAGCTATGATTACAGTGAGCCCTTTATGACATTTATTTGCCTTTGATCACTGTGAGCGCTCTATGACCATTGTGAGCTGTGATGACTGTGAGCTCTTTATGACCACTATGAGCTATAACCACTATGAGCTCTCTATTACAGTAACAGTATGCCTTTTCAAAGAATTTGTTCTCTACCATGTGGTTTGTATGTGTTCATTGTTTTCATGAAAATCAGTGATAGAGACAAAGGCAGACAGGGTCTTCCTGAGGAAGATTTCTGTAAGATTTAGAATTCTGTAGTCAGACCTAACTTTAAGTATCTTTCTGCCATATACAAATGTGTCCAGGGCACTGTGATGTTGCTCAGCTGGCTGGTGACTGTGGTCTAGTCTGCTCTGTGATGCCCCGCACACTGTTCTCCAGATAAGCATTGGCCCAGATAGTTTTCTGGGCCCATGAACCAACATAAACTCAAATTTACATGCAGGAAACAGGAGCGGGAGTGGTAGGAATTGATTAGGCAGTTCTCCATCACCTAAGCCAATTTTATTGTAGCATACATGAGTGTCTATAGGAAAACAATAAAGTAGAAAAGCAGGATCAAATTCTTTACAGGATTATGTTAAATGCCTACATTCTAGCTGACAAAAGGCAGGAGTGACATCTTCCTGTTGTATGGGACCAGAAATGATTTCTCCTGGTAGAGATAAAAGCAGTCATGACACTTAGTTGATAAAAGGGAATGGACAGTGAATGTTTCAAAACAGAGTTACCTAGTCCATGCATTTACATATCTCAAATGTATAGGAACTGTAAGGGGAAGTTTCAACCTCACCAGTTCTGAGAAGAACAAACATTATCTAGGAACAGACAGAAGGGAAACTTAACTTCCAGAGGAAGGATTCCTGACATTGTCTATGCAGACAAGAGGCAAAACTCAACTTCCAAAGGGAGGAATCTAACTAACTGCCCATTTCCGATGCTAATGTGCCATTCCCCAGAGAGCAGGCTTTAGGCCTGAAAACCCCAACACCCACCCACCCTGGCCTTCCCACATCAATAAGACCATCTCCCAAAGACTTGCTCAGGATGCCTTCACTAGCAAGTCTGACATGTCCAAAGGGTCAGTTGTGATTATCAGTGGACATTTGTGCCTGACCAACAGGAGCAAAGCAGGACCCCCAGGCCTTACAAGTGCTGCTTCCCAGGACCTTAGGATCACTGGGACAAGCAGGCACTACCACCTATGGCCCAGCCCCACACAGCCTCTCACCCTTCATGTATGAGGCAGAGCTGAGCCCTATGGAGCAGAAGCTGAGCTGGCTGTGATCACATAACCCCTTCTTTGACACCCTGTCCTGGGCGATGTAGACCTGTTTGAGTATGAGTGTGCAGATCCATGGCCTCTGTGAGTGCTCTTGGAGATGTAGACCCTCACCCAGTGATTGCATCAGGGACCTGCACTTGTGACCACCCAGAGCTGTGTAGGGACTGCACAGCAGACATGTTCTGTGGCCAAGACCAGTTGGCTGAGGGCTCAACCTTGTGTGGAGTGCAGAGCAAACTGTTTGTATGCAATGGTGATAAATTTTTATTTATTCAATGTGGATGCTTTTCCAGCACCTTCGTTGATGGTTCCCAGGGTCTTAGCCAGCTCAGAAACAACTAATCTTCCAAAGATCTTATGCCAGCTATACAGTGAGCATGAACCCTGTGATCCAGGGGACATCCACAAATATAAATCATTTCTGGGCTTGTCACCTTTGACCTGGGCATATTGCTCCCCAGAAAGTTCTGGTGGCCTATGAAGAGCATTGTGTTCTTCTTGAAGGAGGGAGAAGTCCATGACCTATGAATTGGCTTGGGACTCCACTCCCTGGCATTGATTCTCCCCACATGACAGGCTGAGGCCTCCCCATGACTCTGAAATGCAGAGGCTTCCTGTGTCACGTGATCACAGAGTGGGCCTACCACGTTTGTATCTCTGAATAAAGAATCTAAGACTCTGTCCTGCCTGGGTCACAGCCTCCTGAACACATACGAAGCTGTGACCAGCATCTGCTATGGGGTACAAGTTGCCATCTGGGGTCAGAAAGAATGTCCATGATTGGGCCATCTCATGGATCCCACCCTCCTGCCAACACAGCCATGGAGAACTGTGCTTCTGAGTGTGCTGCATCTGACATCAGGTACTGAGAAAAGGGTGCTTCTGCTAATAGATACTGAAATCAGGGTAATTCTGCTAACAGGTACTGAGAGCAGGGTGTTTCTGCTAACATGTGCTGGGAGCAGGATCCTTCCAGCTGACAAATACGTAAAACAGGTTGCTTACAACCAACAAGTACTAAGCACTGGGTGCTTCCAGATGACACACAGGCACTGGGATCAAAGTACTTATAGCCAACACAGATACTGAGTACAGGGTGCGATGGACACTGGAAAGACAAACCAACAGCAGCTGAGTGCTCATGACATAGCCCCACATAGCATGAGACAAGGCAGACAAGGAGGTGGGGCCTACTCCAGAGCTGGTGAGGGGTGTCCTGCCACACAGCCCTAGGCTTGCCCAGGGGTCTAGATGTGTTCTTGGGGTGCATGTACCCCAGAACAGTCCTCCCAGCCCTAACATGTGTATCTGCATGTCCAGGTAATACTGCTGTTGTACATGCAACTGGGTGTGAGGAGGGTGTCTACAGTAGGATGTCTTATGGAATCACATAGGGCTGATGTTCCTCGGTAGGGTATCTGATTATACCCAAGGAAGTCAGGGGCCCTGGCCAGAGCAGAACAGAGTTGGCCGTCAGGTCCCCCACAATGATGCCAAATAGACCCTGTAACCCAGCATGAGCTGTTCCTGAATGTGATGGTGTCAGCTTCACATGGGAAGGCCTGCTATTCCTTGAGACTGGCACTGTGCACAACCCTCAGGGTCACACTCACTGCAAGCTCTTCTCCCTCAGCTTGAGGGTTGCAGGATCGAGGTGTCTGCTCTGCACATAAGAACTTCCTGAGAGTCAGGGTGGGTGTTGTGTTCATCTGCCCAGAGCTGCATAGGTATCCCAAGATGATGCTGAACCCTAGGCCCTCCTCAGGTTTGGATGCCTGGGCTTATGGGGAGTTGGCATGGAAGCCAGGACTCTGGCCTGCCCAGTATGCACGCTACCAACTGAATCCCAAGCTGTGTGTCATGGCAGGAGACTGTCAAGTAGACTCAGAGTGCATTATCATTATGAAGGTACACAGCATGAGCCTCAGGCGCCCCAGGATCATGGGTATCGAGATGTCCACCAAGGACCTTGGTATTGAGGGCTCCTTACACCCTGCAGGTAGGAGTCTGACTCTCCCCCACAAGACAGGTGGGTGTGCTCCAGTCTGCAAGTCATACACCACCTTTAGACTCACCTCAGCTTGTCATTCCAAGACCTGCCAAAGTGGGGATTCTGTGCTGTGTGTGCTCCAGGATGTGGACACCTTCTCTGGACTTCATGTAGAAAAACACTCCTCAAAGTCATGAGGAGCAGACCCATTGCTATTGTTGACATACTGTAGTGCCAAAGTGTGTGTGTATAGGTCTACTCTGGGGGAGCCTGCACCTTCTCCAGTCAGAGGGTCTATGGGAACAATTCCAGGTGTGACAAGGAAGCAATGATCCCATGACCCCCATACAGTGGCATCCTCATGGGGACAGGTGAAGGCTGAATAAAAGATGAGATTCATGGTTACTTGCCTACTTAGCCTCAGACCCTGCCCTGGCCAGGACACTGCTCCCAGGGCACAGATAGCTGGTGGCCTAGACTGGCAATGGGAGGAGGACCCTTCCTGTCCCCCAGCACTAGGAGAATTGTGTGTGCTCACAGCTGAGCAGAGGACATCCCAGGCCTACATGGTACAAGGTAGGGTACAGAATGCTGGATCACCTGCAGGTTGATGCAGGCAACACATACATGCATGCACATACACACACATACCAGTCCTCTGTAAAGTGTCTTCAAATCACACCTGGGTAATTCTTCCACTGCTTGTGGCTGCATGATTATAATGCTACAGCCAGGGTCTTTTGATTACTTTCTAATTCTTTGATATCATGTGGGTACAGGAAGTGGTTTTCAGCTCATAGTGACTTGGGCTGACACCTGCAAGCAGCTTGGGCTGTCCCCTCCCTCAAGTGCACACCCTGTCTTTCCTGGGTACCTGGCCCACCAATATTTCCAGGGTCCAGATCATGCCTGGATTCTGAGGCTTCTAGGGACACCCCCAGGATGAGGTGTCTAAAACTTTTGCTCCAAGAAGTTAAGACAATAACAGTGAGAAAAAATGGCATGTGCAGGCCCAAGGAGGAGAGGCTCATGAAGCTCTGCCCTTCTTCGGAGCACTCCAGGTTTTCTACAGACACCTCAAAAGAACCTCAATTAAAAGTTAAGTTAGAACAGAAGCTGGGATTGTGAGGATCTTCTAGCCCTGCAGAGACTGGCGGTGGTCTGGGTGACCATGTGGCTCCCCAGGTGACCCAAGAAACCGCATTCTCAGAAGCCAGCCACAGGCTCTGAGATCAGCAGAGGGTCGGGGCACCAGGGAGCACGTATACACCGGAAGGGGCTGGAATAGAGAGGGGCACTAAGGGCAAGGTAATGGGAGAAGCTGAGGGCTCAGAGGCCAGAAAGGGGCAGAGTTCTTTGAGGGCCAGGGTTTCCTGAGGGAGGAAGGGGGAGGGAGGGAAAAGGTTGGGAAGAGTCTGCTAGGCGGGGCCAGAGCCATCTTAAAAAGACTGGCAGAGGCTTGAAGGGGTTGGCAAGAAAGGGTTTGCGAGTCATGGCCCTCAGAAGGGGCCTTGGATCCTCACACATCAGTTACCTGCCCTTGCTTGCAGTGTCCTCATACACGGGGTTCCTTCCATGTGCGACTCCTCCATGCAGGACTGTGCACTCTCCGTGGACCCTTTCCTGTTCCTCTTGTCACTTGTATCCTAGGGGTCTGCAGGTGGTCCTTGAGAATCATACCCAATGAGGTTCTCTCCAGAGAGGCCAGTGTAAGGAGCAGGAGCAGGCCTTGGGGTCAGGAACATAACCACCAGAGCTCCCTTTGTCTCCACAGCCAAGTGGCAGGTGGTGGAGGTGAAGGCTCTGGTACACACTTTGGACCACTGGGCAGTGGTGTAGAAAATGGTGGTACCCACCAGTGTGCCCAACAAGAAGCTGGTCTTTGACAAGGGCAACTTGAGTACCTGACTGGTAAATCCCTGCATTTACAGTCCCCTGTTGCATTGTCATCTGCTGCTGGCAGAACAGCAAGGACAGGCTGATGGGGCATTCTAGGGCTCCCAAGGCTGGTTATGTGTAACAGAGAAGATTCGTCGCTAGAGCCTGACCTGTTCCCTCAGTCTCTTAGATTTCCTGGCTTACCACACAGTGTGAGGCATGTGCAGCTCAAATGGATGCCGATTCCCCACTGTGCTGTGCTTGGAGATTCACATCATCTATGTCTGTGTGTGCATGTACATACAGGTTGTGCATATGCATGCAAAGTGTGCATGTGCATACTGAGTACCTGTGTGTACAGGTGTGCACATGCATACCTGTGTACACACAGGCATATATACACATAGGCTGCTGAGGACAGCTGCACATCCCACCACCTCTCTGTGCAGCCCACCAAGGCAGAGCGCACAGGACACTGGTCCCTAAGACATGTCTCTTCTGTCCCCAAGACAATCAAAGCATCTCCAGAAATCACCTCTGTCTTCCTGAACATGGATAAGATGGCCGCTCCAACCAAAGTGCATCCACATCGCCCAAGTGAGTGGCTGGGTCATGCAGGATGGTGATTGAAGCTGTGTCCCCCAGCGGTGACCCCTTATGGTTCTGTACCTGCGCTGTGCATTGCAGATGGAACTGGAGGCTGCCTTGGGTATGGAGATGTTCGATCACTTCATCATCATGCTGCACATTTTTCGCCACAATGCCTGCACCAGAGATGCCAGGCTGAAGGTGGTGCTGGCTGAGATCCCACTCCTCAGATACCCTGGCAGGACACAGGGCTGCAGCACCCTCATCCCAGGGTGCCCTGCTCACATGACTGGTGAGACAGGTCCTGTGAGACCTGACCTCTGTCTAGAAGCTGCCCCAGCCCAGGGTTTGAGCCCCCAGCCCCCTCTCCTTCTTTCCCTCTAGTGCCTCCAGGCCTTCTTGGGGCAACCTGTCTCCAGTAGTCCAGTGGGACCTGAGACATAACCTCACCCAGCAAGACTAGCAAGACCATGGCTCCTGTTACATCATGGAGTCAGGTGAGGTGACCATATGGCAATGTAGCCTGTGGCTTGGGGAGGGAGGGGCATGGTGTCAGCTACAGTCCACCTGGCCTCCTTATGTCAGACACATGGGGTGTCACCTGACTGTGGACTGTGAAGTCAGTAAAAATGCAATCACTTCTGCAAGCTCCAAGTATGATAGTGTAGGCCTTACTCCCAGGTGTTACCTATCATGGCACTAGAGCACTCAAACTGATACCCATTAGTGAGTTCATGAATTGTCCACTCCTACAAATTGGCGGAGGTGCTGGTTTGTGACTGGTCTGGTCTGCTTGTCCACCATGCACTAATCTGCTGGTTGAATGGATGGACCATTCATCATTTCTATGAATGGATGGACTATTCATCTGTTTCTATGAATGGATGTGTGGCCCATTCACATGAACACATTGATGTGCAAGTGTGTGATGGACTCCCTTGTGCTAAGGAACGGAAGAACAATTGACTCTATGACAGCAATTCATGGAGGAAGGAGTCTTTCTAAGCCAGCTGCCTGTGCGGGTCTTAGAATGGATGAACCCTGCCCATCCATCCCATAACCTCATGATAGCTCAGTGTACCACCTCTGCCAAACATTCCCACGACCTTGGTTGTCATTTTCAGATATGAATTAGGGGACACCAGTGTCGGATGAGACACTAAATCAGCAGAGCTATGGGGACACTGGGGGGGGTGTAGTGGGGGTCTCAGTGGGTCCTTGCACCTACTCAGTGAGTCCATAGAGCAGGTGCCAGGGTTGCCATAGATATGTCCTAAGGGGCCTTTGTTGAAACCTGCCTGCTGCCCAGGGAGACGCCCCCTCCAGCTCCACTTTTCTCAGGCAGAGGGGGACTCTGCTTCATGGGCTCCCACGCGAGTGGCCTTGCGATGTCCAGACAGAGCAGCGCACTTTGGGAAATACAGGCAGGGCCGGGAGGATTTGGGTATGCATCCTGCAGGGAACCTTCATTGCAACGTCTTTTTATGCTGTGCAGGGTGCGCCCCCACATCTTCCCTGATGTTCCACAGTGAGAGAGGTTGCAGCCTGCCCGCTCCATGATGCCCTGCCTCTGTAGGGGAATCCTTTATGCAGCCGCAGCAGTGCCTGCTGAGGGAGAAGGAGGCCAAGCTCCAACGTTTGTTGCAGAATCTGCTCACCAAAGGCGAGCTGCATGCACGGCAGGACTTTCCAGTGGTCTCCGTGGTGGGCTACACCAACTCTGGCGAAAAGGCACGGGGGAACGGGATCCCTCGGCACATACGCATCTGTCCTTAGGGGTGGAGGGAGGTGGAATGGGAGGGGCACACACAAGGGCCTCACAGCTACACTTCCAAGGGAAGACCACGCTGATCAAGGCTGTGACAGGTGATGGCGCCCTCCAGCCCCAAGACCAGCTGTTCCTCATGCTGAACTTCATGACGCACACCGAGTTTCTGCCCTGGTGCCTTACCATTCTCTACGTGGACACCATGGACTTCCTGTTGCAGCTCCCCCATGGCCTGCTTGAGGTCTTCTTGGCCACACTGGAGGACGCTCTGCACTTGGTGAGTGGTGCTGTGACTGGCCCTCATACTCCACTCCCCGAGTCAGGGCCTTGACTCCCCATAAGTTCCTGGCATCTCTTGATCTGGGAAGCAGCAGCTCTGCCGGGTTCTCAGCATCTTGGTGCTTCTGTTGTCAAGCATATCTAAGTCACACACACATTGCATGACCCATAGATGGTGCAGAAGTGGCACAGCCTCACTGTGGCCTTCTGGGGCTAATAGCTAATTGTGAGGATGGGATTCAGAAATGTTTAAGGCAGAAGGAAGGTGAATATTTGCATGAACTGATCCATCACCCTCCAGGGCACCTCAGTGTGTATCCCTGTAACTGTCCCAGCGAACCACTGTGATGATATCTCATGCCTGCCCCACACTGACTGTATACTATCCCGGGCTGTCTGATGCTTGTGCTCCCCAGAGTGTCCATTTGGGCTTGTCTGCATGGTGTGCACTGCTAGCGAGGCACACATGTGTGCCTCTTCTTAAATCCCTGTTGGGGTCTGTAGGCCTGCTCAAGGTGCATTGGCAAAAATGGCCCTTCAGCTTCCTGATCAACTACCCTGGCCCACCTCAGGATCTGATCGTTCACTTAAGGGATGTGAGTCACCTTGGGATGGAGGTGCAGAAGGCCAGCGTTCTCTCCATGCTGCAGGGTCTGCATCTGCCTGCTGCACTGCTAGACTCCATGGTGTAGGTCCACAACCAGGTGGACCTTGTGCCAGGGTGAGTTGCTGGAACGGGGGACTTCCTTTTGGAGTCTGGAGGTAAGCTGACCACAGGCTCCATGTCATCTGGTGCCCATGAGGGGTTTGCTGACCACAAGCTTCATGTCCTCTGGGGAATTTTGGGGGCATAGACTGACATAGGCCCCCAGGAAGGATGCTGACCACGAGTTCCATGCCCTATGTCCTGGCACATGTCTGAAGATCTCAGAGCTGCCTATCTAGGGGGAGGCCCATGTATTGGTCTACCATCCATGCTTAGGTACACACCCATGGAACCACCCACCCTGTTCATGCCCACTCTTCTGGGCCACTGGCTGGAGGACCTGAAAGTTGTGGAGGATGTGGTATTGAAGGCAATGGGAAGATGGGGACTCACGCTCACATAGTGGAGGTCAGACCATGGCTCAGGTGAGTGGCCTTGACAGGGTGTGCCATGACCCTGTCCTTGTCACTGCACAACACATCTTCCATGAGCTGTGAACAGCCGAGGCATGAAATTTCAGGCCAAGAAGTATCTGTGCTCTTTCTACATCCCAAGGTTCCTAACCTGTACTGCTGTGTATACTCCTAATGCCTAGCCCGCACTCTGTGTACCCCCAGTCACCTACCCTGTGCTCTTTGTATACCCCTGGAGCCTAACCTGTGCTCTGTGTATGCCCTGGGCACCTAACTTGTGCTGCTATGTTTACCCTGGGCACATAGCCTGTGCTGCTGTGTATACTCGTGGCGTCTAGCCTGTGCTCTGTATATTCCCTATGTGCCTAGCCTGCACTCTGTATATACCTTGGGCATCTAGCCTGTGATGCTATGTATATTCTGGGCACCTAGCCTGTGTATACCCAGTATATATATACCTTAGATACTTAGCCTGTGCTACTGTGTATATCCTGGGTGCCTAGATGACTGTTTGTGCCCTGTGTATACTCTGGGCACTTAGTGTGCCCACCTGCACTCTCTGGAAATGGGCTGTACAGAGCAAGCTTCAGGCTGGGGGGGCAGCTCTGCAGATCTTGGACTACGATTCCATGCTCACACCTCACACAGCCCCTACCTTGCACCAGCTGGCTGTACAAGGAGACCATCATGCAGCAGGTGTATGTGCTTCCCAACAATGAGGCAGCTCACGTAAAGGACACTATGAGCCATGTAGCCTATGGAAAGTTCCAGAAACTGTTCCCAAATGAGGATTCTGCACTCTTGTGGAGGATGTGTATAACTCCTGTGATCCTCAGAGATGCATTGCTTCAGCAGCAGGCAGAGTGGAGTCCTGACCAACAGGCCAACGAGGGAGGTGGCTTCAGTCCCAGTTTGGATAGTGTGATGCCACTATAACTGTGTGTGATTCCACTATAGTTGTGTCCTAACTCAGGCTGACTGGTGGCCTTGGCTGAGCTGATCACAAGCCATGTCCCCTGGAGATGGCATTAAAGGAAGAGGTCAGGAAGTCAGGCAAAGTGGTCCCAGCTGTACTGCATGTGTGACCAGCTGGGCACAGGACATCCTGTCTGAAAATAAACGAAAGTTCCCACCACATTGGAATTTGGCTTATTTGTTCAAATGTGATGATGCCAAGTACTCTTTGAGAAGAAAGTGACCCTGGGCCAGTGAGGTGGCCCTGGCCCATCTTGCCCATCATACAACCCCTTAGTGCCTGACTGGACTGTCAGGGGCATGAGGCAATCACTCACTCCTGGCTGTTGGGTGGTGGTAAAATGCAACAAGTGGGCAGGAAGCAAAGCAGGTTACCTGGGCCTGTGACTCCCACACTCAGCTCCCAGGATAGCTCTCCCACTGTAGTCCTTGGAAGCATGGAGGCTCTCATGCCCACTCCAGAAAGTGAAATGTTCTAGATCACTGGTCTGTGTGTGATCCCAGGCATCTTGCCCCTGGGAATCATCCCTGGCTGGATGCTGAAGAGCAGCATCCTGAGCTGCATCCAGAGTGGGTGGCAGATGGAGCAGAGCATAGACTGTGGGGTCTCAGGTGAGCACAGCTCTAGAAAGCCAACCTCAGCCCAGTCACCTGACCTCTGGGATACAGAAGATGGGGCTACAACCTGGGGTGGGGAAAGAAGCTTGGATAGTGCCACATCTCTGAGTGACCAGCACCACCTCTTTCTTGAGCTCTTCCCATCACATGTCCAGAGAATATCTTGTTGAGCGTGGGGAATGTTCCATGAGCCACGAGATCGCCCTCCAACTGAAACCAAGTGTTTCTCTCCATTGTCCTAATGTTTTTCTGGGGGGATTCTAGCTCCCCTTATCATATCTATGCTCTGTGGCTCCTGGATACATGTTCGCACTGGCCTCAGCTGTAGGTGTGGTTGGTTAGGCCCAGGAATGGGGCACACAGTGGGTACTGAACCTCCAGGCAGTGATATAGGGCCCTTGCTCACTGTGGGAGGAACAGCTTGGGAACCATGGCCCTTGTTCATGATGGGGCAAGTGCAGAACTGGGGCCATGCTTACATCCAGGTGGAGGCGCAGCATGGGATGAGGACTGTCAGTCATCAAAACAGCAGCTTCTGTTTGAGCCCAATGATGTCACTGACAAAGGTGTCAACACCTATGAAGTCCCCCATGATGATGTTAGTGTGGGCCAGGCACTGGGAACTGGTCATGTGCCCAGGTGCTTAGCTGTGGCAGGCTGGGCAACATCATCTTGAGGAGGGATTGCAAGGGGTACACCAGCACATACTCCAGGTTCTCTGTCAGGTTGGTGCCTGCCATGAAGAAGCTCCCTGAAATCAGGACAGCACACATGGAACCAGCTTCCTTGTTCCCACCATGTCCTCCTAGGTGGTCACATCCTAGCCTCTGTGTGGCAAGCAGAGGAATATGCCCCAATCTGTGTTCTGTGGGGACACACAGACACAGAGGGGAGGCTTGGGAGGACAGACAGTATGAGCCACATGGTGGGGGGTAGAGACAGGTAGACTGAAGGTGCCCATAGTGTTGGGACCCTCACTACAGGGTCCACTCATTCACAAGTCTGAGATGGGCACTGACCACTCAGGCCCAGTGCACATGCACTACAGAGCTGCTTGTTCACCAAGGTCTCCCTGTGTTTCTGACCAAGTCGCTACATACCTGGGCACCTAGAGCACTTCATAGACTCCCGGTAGCAGATGAGAGCTTGTGTCTTCACCTTTTTCCCCCACCAGTAGGGTATGCCTGGCCACAGCTGGTGGTGCTAGCTTACAGAGCGCTAATCTTCATACGACAGGATCACCTCCTGGCTGCACACCCACAGCTACTGCAGCATGGGCATGTCCTGCGGGGACCACACAGGTTGCAGCAGGTGGCTGCCTGCTCACCTCAGAGCCCACCCAACTGCTCAGGCTTCTAGAGCAGCATCCCAAGCACTCAGGTGTGCACAGTGAGCAATGCACAGCCCTCCCAAGACAGTCTTCAGATGCACCCGTCCCCCTCCCTCTTCTGTACTCATCATAGTCACAGCATGTCCCCAAAATATTCTTGATGCAAGTGATGAGGTACTCATGCAAGTCATCAGTAATTCCCTTGAAGTTCCTCCAGGCCAGGATGACCCAAAGGTGTCTCTCCAGCCACTTTGAGATCTTAGTCAAGGTGTCCTGAAAAGGAGTCAGGACACTCCCCTGCCTGAGGGGAGACACGGTCCTCCTGGTGAGTCCCCACAACACACACTCAGCTCCTCAACACGCCAAGCCAGACACAAGCAAGCAGGTAGAACCGGCTGCTGTCAAAGGCTATGGGATGCAGCTGGCCATCTCCCTCAGCTCTGACAGAGGGCTGAGGTGTTCATCTGGTTTTTTTGGCCTCCCCATCACCAGCCTCACTTCCACCAGTGCTGTGGTATATACTGTGTGTACAAAATACAGGTTCACTCAGAATCCTCCTGCATTTGTGCAACCTGCAGGTCCAGGAACTGCACACCCCCATCCAGCTGCTCTGTCACATCCAGCATCTGCAGCACACACCAGCCAGCATTTTCCTCTCCTGCCCTCCAGGGTACATGACTCCTACCCTCCAAGGTTTACAAAGGGATGTGACACATACATAGACCTGAACTGTTGTGTCATGTGCCCAGCCCCCACTTGCCTGTCCTACCACCCAGACTAAATCTGGAAAAGCTGTCTTTTCCCTAGGACTTGACAAGGACTGTGTGGATGGACATAAGCATGGGACTCAGGATCCCAGGCTGGTTTTCTGCTTTTCAGCTGCAGCAGTTCTGCAGTGTGAACAGCAGGATGCCCACACTTCAGGGGTAGAGTCATATTTTCTTGAGCTTTCTTGAGGCTCAGTGCCCACACCCACCTCCTCCAGAGCTACCACGGCCCCTTGGGAGAGATCTATAGTCATCGGGCCAGTGAGAATCTGCCACACACCTTCATTTATGTGACTGACTACTTGAGCACCACGGGGAGTGTGAAGCAGGGGACCACCTTGTCCAGTACATGCAGCATTCCGACTGTGTGTGCAAGATGGGTGACTTATGATTCAGGCAGAATGTCATGGTATTGTGGCTCCGTGGGGGACACAGGAGAGGTGAAGTTCTCATCCTGCCCTCCATGCTCACACTGAACTGCCCAGATGCATGTCCACCCAGTAGTGGGCCTGGAGCAGGTCGTATGTGCTGCTTCCTGAGAAGGTCAGACCCCACCTTCCTGCCTCTTGGCAGCCAAGCGTGGATCTAGCTTTTCATGTCCATCACATACAGTCTGGGTTAAAACTCATCAGGTCTGCAACCCTGCATAGCTGGAACCCTAAGTTCTTTCTTATTGTAACCCCCCAAGTCTTCAAAAAATGGAGGAAGGAGTGAAAAGGGGGGCAGATATGATCTCAGCGTGTTAACGAGCAGTGTGCAATTCACACATGCTCCGGACAGGCTGCTTCTGTTAACATTATCTACACAGACAGTTTCTTTAAGCAGCTGCAGATTTTCTTGGGGTGTGTCCCCTGCTTCTGACCTATGCACACACACATGCATCTACTCCTGGCATGTGTCCTAAGTTCCCAACATATGTACACAAGTGTACAAATTAATGAATCCTGAAAGTGCCTGGGATTTCTCAGCATGTGACTGTGCAGCTGAGTCAGGGGTGCATTGTGTGGCCAGGGCAGATGGACAGGCAGGCTTATACACACGTGGAAGCGGCATGTGTATACATGTGTGGAGGTGTGCATACACATATATGGAGGGGGTGGAAGGGCGTGCATGCACAAGTGGAGGGGATGAAGGGGCATGTGTGTGCACTTGTGGAAGGTGTTTGTATCATTGGTGAGGCTGAGCCCTCACAGTGAATCTGTGATGTCAGAGGAAAGGCTGTGATGTAACAATGAGGCTATGATGTCAGAGGCAAGGCTGTGATGTAACAGTGAGGATCTGGTGTCACTGATGTGTTTATAATGTCAAAAACTGTGGGAATCACTGGTGAAATTGTGACATCAGTGGTCAGACTGTGATGCCAGTACCAAAACTGATGTCACAGGTGAGGTTGTGGTTTCAAGGATGAGGCTTTGATATCCCAGTGTGCTGTTGTGTCACACTGAGGCTGTGATGTCACAGTGAGGCTCTGATATCACTGGTGATTCGGTGAGATGATAGTGAAGCTGTAACATCAATGGTGATGCTGTAATGTCACAGTGAGGTTAGGATGTCAGTGGTGAGGGTGTCCCATGAAAGTGAGGCTGTGTAGTCCAAGGTGAGATGATGTCACCATAAGGTTATCGTGTCAGTGGCAAAGATGATGTCATGGTCAGGTTGTGATGTTACAGAGAGGCTGTGAAGTCACGGGTTAAGTTGTGACATCACAGAGAGGCTGCAATGTCAGTGTCAAGGCTGATGTCACATTGAGACTATGTTGTCCTAAGTGAGGCTGTGGTGTCACTGGTGAAGCTGTGATGTCACAGTGTGACCGTGGTGTCAATGGTGTTGCTTTGGTGTCACTGGTGAAGCTGTGCTGTCACAATGAGTCTGTGATATCACCAGTGAAGCTATGGTGTTACTGGTTTAGTTGTGATATCACCAGTGAGGCTATAATGTCAAAGACTGTGATGTCACTGGTGAGGTTGTGACATAATAGCGATGCTATTATGTCACATTGAGACTCTGATGTCATTGGTGAGGTTGTGTTGTCATTGTGAGGCTAGGTAGGATGTCAATGGTGAGGCTGGGACATCACAGTGAGGCTATGATGTCAAAGGTGAGCCTATGCTATCACCATAAGACTGCAATGTCACTATGAGGCAGTGATGTCAGCAAGAGGCTGTTCTTTCAGCAAGGCTGATATCACAATGAGTTGGTGATATCATTGTGACCCTGTAATGTCACAGTGAGGCTATGATGTCAGAGGTCAGGCTGTCACATTACAGTGAAGCTGTGATGTTAATGGTGAGGCTGTGGTGTCACAGTGAGGCTAAGTAGGATGTCAGCGATGAAGGTGTGATGTCACACTCAGGCTATGATTTCAGAGGTGAACCTGTGATGTCACAGTTTGGCTGTGATGTCAGTGGTTAGCCTGTGGTGTGAGAAGTGAGGTTGATGTAAATGATGAGGCTGAGATTTCACTGTGGGGCTGGGATATCACTGATGAGTCTCTGATGCTACAGTGAGGCTGTGATGTCACTGTGAGACTGTGGTGTTACTGGTGAGGCTCGTTAGTGTTGAGGCAATGGTGTCATAGTGAGATTAGGTAGAATATGAGTGGTGAGGCTGTGATGTCACAGGGAGGTTATGGTGTCTGAGATGATACAGCATGGCTTTAATATCACAGTGAGGCTGTGATGGCACTGGAGAGGTTGTGATGGCACAGAGAGGCTGTGATGTCAGTGGCAAGGCTGGTGTCAATGAGGCTGTGCTGTCACTGGTGAAGTTATGATGTTAAAATGAGGCTGTGATGTCATTGGTGATAATGATGTCATAATGAGGCTATAGTGTCACTGGTAAGACCATAATGTCAGTGGTGAATCTGTGACGTCTGTGGTGAATGTTTGAAGTCACAATGAGACTAGGATGTCACAATGAGGCTAAGATGTCAGTGCTGAGGCTGTGATTCACTATGAAGATGTGATGTCCTTGTTTGCCTGTGAGGTTTGATGCCACAGTGCAAGCTGTGACTTCACAGTGAGGCTGTGATGGCATTGGCAAGGCTGATGTCACAATGACGCTATGATAAAACAGGTGAGACTGTGGTGTCACTGGGAGGCTGTGAGGTCATTGTGAGGCTGTGATGTCAGTGGATAGGTTGATATGACAATGAAGCTATGATGCAACAGGTGAGGCTGTGATGTCACAGTAAGGCTGTGATGTCAAAGTGAGGCTATGATGTCAGGGGTGAGACTTTCTCATCACAGTGAGCCTGTGATCTCAATGGTGAGATTGTGGCATCATAGTGAGGCTAGGTAAGATATCAGTAGTGAGGGTGTGATGTTACACTGAGTCTATGACTTCAGATATCAGCCTATGATATCCTCTTGAGGCTGTGATGTCATGGTGAGGCTATGATATCAGAGGTGCGGCTGTGATGTCACAGTGAGGCTGTAGTGTCACTGTGATGTCACCGTTGGGACTGTGATGTCAATGGCAGACTGATGTTAGTGGCAAGGCTGATGTCATAGGTGAGGATGTCATTTCAATGGTGATGCTCTGAAACTGTGATGTCACAGTG
This sequence comes from Typhlomys cinereus, assembly GCA_023101885.1. Taxonomy (NCBI): domain Eukaryota; kingdom Metazoa; phylum Chordata; class Mammalia; order Rodentia; family Platacanthomyidae; genus Typhlomys; species Typhlomys cinereus. The sequence goes on along the minus strand of JALPQD010000250.1, from coordinate 2,665,427 downwards.
ATGCTCTGATACCAGGAGTGACTCTGAGATGACAGTGAGTTTATGGCATCAATTGTGATACTAGGATTTCACAGTGAGGTTAGGATTTTAGTGGTGAAGCTGTTCCATGACAGTGAGGCTATGATGTCAGAGGTGAGATTGTGATGTCACAGTAAGGCCATGTTGTCACTGGTAATGCTGTGACTTCACAGTGAAGGATTGGTGCCAATGGTGATTGACTATGACATTACAGTGAGGCTCTGATGTCAGTGGTGAACCTGTGGTGTCATAGTGAGTCTAGATAGGATAATCAGTGATTAGGGTGTGATGTCACACTGAGACTAGAATTTCAAACGTGAGTCTATAATGTTACAGTGAGGCTGTGAGTCTCTGTGAGGCTGTGATGTAAACCATAAGTTAGGTTGACAGAGGTGAGGCTGCAATGTCAAAGAATGTGCTATCACTGTTAAGGCTCTTTTGTCAGTTAGTGGTAAGGCTGTCATAATGAGGTTTTGGTGTCACTAGTGAGGCTTTAATGTCACACTGAGGCTATGGTGCCATGGTGAGGCTATCAACTCACAATTAGTCTGTGATCTCAGTGGTGAGGCTGTGATGTCATACTGAGGCTAGAGAGGATAACAATGAAGTTATGATGTCAGATGTGAGGCTGTAAGGTTACAATGAAGCTGTGGTGTCACTGTTGAGGCTGTGATGTCACACAATGAGACTCTGGTGTCATTGGTGAGAGTGTGGTATCAATGGTGAGGCTATGATGTCAGTGGGGAGACTGATATCACAAGTGAGGCTGTGGTTTCAATTGTGATGCTCTGATGTCTCAGAGAGGCTAGTGTGTCAGACTAAGGCTGTGATGACACAGTAAGGCTCTGATGCCATTGGTGATTTTGCAAAAAGACAGTGAGACTGTGATATCAGTGGCAATGCTGTGATTTCTTAGTGAAGTTAAGATTTCAGTGGTGAGGCTGTGCTGTGACAGTGAGGCTGTGATGTCAGAGATGAGCTGTGATCTAAGAGTGCTGTATTGTCACTGGTGATGTTGTAATATCACAGTGAAGCTACGATGTCAGTGGTGAGAGACTATGATATCACAGTAAGACTAATTGCAGTGGTTTATCTGTGATGTCAGAAGTGTGGCTGATGTGACTGATGAGGCTAAGATGTCACAATGAGGCTGGAATGTCACTAGTTAGACTGGGATGCCATAGCGAGGCTGTGATGTCAGAGGTGAGGTTGTCATGTCACAGTGAGCCTGTGTTGTCAATGGTGATTTGATGATGTCATAGTGAGTCTAGTTTGGATATCAGTGGTGAGGATGTGATGTCGCATTGAGCCTATGACTTCAGATGTTAGCTTACGATATCATGGTGAGACTGTAATGTCATTGTGAGACTATGATGTCAGAGGTGAGTCTGTGATGTCATAGTGAGGCTTTGGTGTCATTGGTGTAGTTATAATGTCAAAGACTGTCATGTCATTGGGGAGGCTGTGACATCAATGATCAGACTGTGATGTTAGTGGTGAGGCTGATTTTACAGGTGAGGAGACATTTCAGTGGTGAGGTTCTGATGTCACAGTGAGGCTTTTGTGTCACACTGAGGCTTTGATGTCAGGGGTGACTCTGAGATGACAGTGAGTTTGTGGAGTCAGTGGTGATGCTATGATTTCACAGTGAGGTTAGGATTTCAGTGGTGAAGCTGTGCTGTGATAGTGAATCTGTGATGTCAGAGGTGAGACTGTGATATCAAAGTGAGGCTGTGTTGTCACTGGTGATGCTGTGATGTCACAGTGAGAGTGTAATGCCAGTAGTGAGAGAGTATAGCACCATAATTAGGCTGTGATGTCAGTGGTTTAGCTATGATGTCAATTGAGTGATGAGGCTGAGATGTCACAGTGAGGCTAGGATGTCACTGGTGAGGCTGGGGTGCCATGTGAGGCTGTGGTGTCACTAATGAGGCTGTCACATCAAAGTGACCCTGTGACGTCAGTGGTGAGGCTGTGATATAATACTGAAGCTAGGTAGAATGTCAGTGTTGAGGGTGTGATATCACACTGAGACTATGATTTCAATGGTGAGCCTGTGATGTCACAGTGAGGCTATGATGTCACTGGAGAGGTTGTGATGTCACAGCGAGATTTTGATGTGATTAGTGACACTGTGGTGTCATAGGGAGGCTTTGGCATTGGTGAGTCTGCAATGTCACTATTGAGGCTCAAATGTCATAGTGAGGCTGTGATGTCAGAGTGATGCAGTGGTGTCACAGTGAGTCTGTGATGTCACTGTGGTGGCTGTAGGGTCACAGTGGGTCTATGATGATGGAGGTGAAGCTGTTGTGTCACACTGAAGTTGTGATGTCACAGTGCAGCTATGATGTCAGTGGTGATGCAGTGATAGCATTGTGAGGCTGTGATGTGACAGTTAGACTGTGATTTCACAGTAAAGCTATGATGTTACTGGAGATGTTGTGATGGTACAGTGAGGCTGCGATGTTACTGGTGAAGGTATGCCACAATGAGCCTGCGATGTCAGTGGCAAGAATGATTTCATAGTGAGACTATGTCACTGGTAAGGCTATGATGACAGTATTGAGGCTGTTAGGTGACATACTGTGATGTCTGTGGTGAGACTCTAATATCACAGTGTGGCTATTGTGTCACACTGAGGCTGTGATGTCACATTGAGGCTCTGATGTCAGGAGTGATTCTTTGAGATAACCATGAGGCTGTAATATCTGTGGTGATGCTGTGATTTCAGAGTGAGGCTATGATGTCAGAGGTGAGGCTATGATATGACAGTGAGGCAGTGTTGTCAGTGGTGAGAGACTATGACATTCACAGTGAGACTATGATGTCAGTGGTTAGGCTGTGATGTCAGAAGTGATGCTGATAAGATTGATGAGGCTCTGATGTCACAGTGAGTCTGTCATGTCACTGGTGAGGCTGTGATATCAGTGGTCAGACTAATCTCAGGGGGAAGCTGATGTCACAGTGAAGTTGTTGTATCATACTGAGGCTGTGGTGTCACTGGTGATGCTATAATATCAAAGACCATGATTTCACTGTGAGGCTGTAATTTCACTGTGATGCTGTGATGTCACTTGGGAGGCTGTGATATTACAGTGAAGTTTTGATGTCAGTAGTGACACTGCGTTGTTCAGGGAGGCTCTGGCATTGGTAGAGACTGTTTGGTCACTGGGAAGGCTCTCATGTCACAGCAAGGCTGTTGTGTCACAATGTGGGCGTCATGTCACAGTGCAGCTATGATGTCAGTGGTGATGCAATGGTGTCATTGTCAGGCTGTAAAATAACAGTGAGGCTGTGATGTCTCAATGTGATATCTCAATTGTGATATCACAATGAGGCTATGATATAAGGGGTGAGGCTGTGATGTCACTGTGGAGTTGTGATGTCATTGTGAGGTTGTGATGTCACAGTAACCTGTGATGTCACTGTGGAGGCTGTGAGGTCATAGTGAGGCTGTGATATAAGTAGCAAGGCTGATATCACAATGAGGCTATGATGTAACAGGTGAGACAGTTTTGTCACTGGGGAAGCTGTGAGGTCACTGTGAGGCTGTGATATCTGTGATGAGACTAATGTCACAATGAAGCTATGATGTAACAGGTGAAGCTGTGCTATCACTGGTGAGGCTGTGATGTCAGAAGTGAGTCTGTGAAGTCACAGTGAGGCAGTATGGTCTCTGCTGATTCTTTGATGTCAGTGTGGCTGTGATGTGGTAAGAGACTACAAAATCACAGTAAGGCTGTGATGTCAGTTGTTAGGCTGTAATGTCAGAAGTGAGCCTAATGTGAGTGATGAGGCTATGTTGCAGTGAGGCTGGGATATCACTAGTGAGGCTGTAATTCCAACAAGTTGCAGTGATGTCACCTTGTGGCTGTGGTATCATCCTGAGGCTGTGATTTTTACAGTGAGGCTGTGATGTCACTGTGGAGGCTGTGAAGGCACAGTGAGGCTGTGATTTCAGTGGCAAAGCTGATGTCACAATGAGGCTATGATATAACAAGTGAGGCTGTGACTTCACTGTGATGTTGTGATGTCACAATGAGGCTATTGTGTCACTCTGAGGCTGTGATGTTACAGTGAGACCCTAATGTCAGAGGTAATTCAATGAGATATCTGTGAGGTTGTGACATCAGTGGTGATGCTGTGATTATACAATGAGGTTAGGTTGACAGTAGTGAGGCTGACCAGTCACAGTGAAGCTGTGATGCCAGTTTGAGCCTGTGCCATCACAGTGAGGCTGTGATGTCTCTATGTTGCTTTGGTGTCAGAGTGAGACTGTGATGTCACTGTGGAGGCTATGATGTCAAATGAGGCTATGGTGTCCCCGGTGAGGCTCTCATGTAATAGTGAGTATGTGATGTAATGCTGATGCTGTGATGTAATACTGCAGCTAGGTAGGATGTCAGTATTGAGGGTATGATATCACACTCAGGCTATGATTTCAGAGGTGAGCCTGTGATGTTAGGCTATGATGGCAAGGACTGTGATGTCACTGTGAGGCTGTGATGTCAGAGGATGTGACATCACTGGTGTGGCAGTGATGTCCGTGTTCTGACTAATGACAGTGGCAATGCTGATGATGAGGCCCTGATGAGGCTATAATGTCAGAGGTGAGGCTCTGATGTTAGTGGCAAGGCTGGGGTCACATTGATTTTGTGACATTTCCATGAGTTTGTGATGTCACAGTGAGCCTGTGACATCAAAGTGAGGCTGTGATGTCTCAATGAAGCCGTAATGCCATGGTGAGTCTGTGATATCACTCGTGAGCCTATGATGCTACAGTGAGGTTGTGATGTCTGTAGTGACACTTGTGTCACAGGGAGGCTGTGGCATTGGTGAGGTTGTGGTGTCACTGGCAAGGCTCTCACATATCTGTGAGCCTTTGATTTCAGTGGTGAAGCTGTGGTGTCATAGTGAAGTTAGGTAGGATGTCATTGATGAGGCTGTGATTTCACTGTGAAGCTATGACATCACAGTAAGATTCTGATGTCAGAGGTGAGGCTGTGATGTCACAGTGAGGTTGTGATATCACTGTGGAGGTTGTGCTGCCACAGTGAGATTGTGATGTCAGTAGTGACACTTTAGTGTCATGGATCCTATGGCACTATTGAGGCTGCGAATTCATTGTGGAAACTGTGAGGTCACAGTGAGGTAATAATGTCAGTGGCAAGTCTGATATCATGATGAGTCTCTTATGTAACAGGTGAGGCTGTGATTTCACTGTAAAGCTGTTGTGTCACCCTGAGGTTGTGATGTCACTGTGGAGTCTGTGAAGTCTCAGGCTGTGATATCAGTGGCAAGACTGATGCCATGATGAGGCTATGATGTAACAGGTGAGACTGTGGTGTCACTGGGGAGGATGAGAGGTCACATTGAGGCTGTGATGTCAGTGGAGAGGCTAATATCATAATGAGGCCATAATGTGACAGGTTAGGTTGTGCTGTCACTGATGAGCTTATGATGTCAAAGCTTGTCATGTCACTGTTGAGGCTGCGACATCAGTGGTAACACTAATGTCAGTGTCAAGACGGATGTCAGAGGTGAGGCTTTGGTATCACTGGTGAGGCTCTGATGTCACAGGGAAGTTGTTATGTCAGAGTTGAGGCTGTGATGTCACAGTGAGGCTGTGATGTAAGTGGTGAGAGTATATGATGTCACAATGAGGCTGTGATTTCTGGGGTTAGGCTGTGATGTCAGAAGTGAAGCTGATGTGAATGATGAGGTGGTGATGTCACATTGAACCTGGGATATCATTGGTTAGGCAGTGATGCCACCATGATGCAGTGATGTCAAGGTCTGGCAATGGTGTCACTGTGAGGCTATGAGTTCATAGTGAATCTGTAATGTCAGTCGCAAGGCTGATGTTACAATGAATCTATCATGTAACAAGTGAACCTTGACTTCACCATGAGGCTGTATCGTCACCATGATGCAGTAATGTCATAGTGATGTGGTGATGCAACTGTGGAGGCTTTGAGGTCACAGTGAGACTGTGATGTCTGCAGCAAAGCTGATGTCAACATAAGTCTTTGATGTAACAAGTGAGGCTCTGGTATCACTGGGGAGGATGTGAGGTCACAGTGAAGTTGTTATTCAGTCATCAGGCTGATGTCAAATGAGATTATGTTGTAATGTGAGGCTGTGATGTCAAAGGCTGTGATGTCACAATCTCACTGTGATGCTGCAATATTATTGGTCACGCTTATGTCAGTGGTGAGGCTGAATTCACAGATGAGGCTGTGGTGTCACTGGTGAAGCTGTGATGTCACACAGAGACTCTGATATCACTTGTAAAGCTGATGTCCCAAAGAGGCTGTGAAGTCACTGGTGAGGTTGTGATATCACAGAGAGGCTGGGATATCTGTGAAGAGCCTGATGTAACAATGAGGCTTTGATATAGTGTTACTGGTGAAGCTGTAGTGTCACAGTGAGGTTATGTCACAGCGAGGCTGTGATGTCACAAGGAGGTTGTGATGTCACAGGGAGGTTGTGATGTCAGGAGTGACACTGTTGTCACAGGGAGGCTGTGGTATTGGTGAGGCTATGGTGTCACTAGTGAGGCTTTAATGTCACAATAAGGCTGTTGTGTCACACTGAGAGTGTGATGTCACTGTGAGGCTATGATGTCAGAGGTAGGCAGTGATATAACTTTGTGGCTGTTATGTCAGTGATGTTAGGCTGTGATGTTCCAGTGAGGCTGTGATGTCAAGTGAGGCTGTGATGGCACAGTGAGGCTGTGATGTCAGTGGTGAAGATAGGATGTCAGAATGAGACTGCAATGTCAGTGGCAAGGATGAAGTCATAGTGAGGCTGTGATTTCATTGGTGAGGCTATGATATCAACGGTGAGCCTATTACATGACAATGAGACTGTGATGTCTATGGTGAAGGTTTGATGTCAAATGAGGCTAGGATATCAGTGGTTAGGCTATGAAGTCACAATGTGTCTGTGATGTCACTATGAGGTTACAGTATGGCTGTGATACAACTTGTGAAAGACGATGATATCATAGTGGGGCTGTGATGTAGGAATGAGGCTGATGTGAGAGATGAGGCTGTGATGGCACAGTGAGACTATAATGTCAGGGTTGAGACTGCTATGTCATTGTGAGGCTATGGTGTCACTTGTGAGATTGTCATGTCACCATGAGCCCATGATATCCATGGTGAGGCCATGGTGTCATAGTGAGGCTAGATAAGATGTTAATGGTAAGGGTGTTATGTCACACTGAGTCAATGATTTCGAACAGGAGCCTGTGATGTCATAGTGAGGCTATGATGTCACTGTGAAGCAATGATGTCAGGGCTGAGGCTCTAATGTCACAGTGAGGCTTTGGTGTCACAATGAGACTGTGATGTCACCGTGAGATTTTGATATCAGTAGTGATTCTGTGATGTCACAGTGAGGCTGTGAGTCACAGTGAGGCTGTGAATTTCTGGTGACAATGTATGATATCACAGAGAGGCTGTGATGTTACAGTAAGGTTGTGATGTCACTGTTAGAGTGTGATGTCACTGTGAAGTTGTGAAGTCACCATGAAGCTGTGATGTCTCTGTGAGTTTGTGTTGTCACTGTGGAAGCTGTGAGGGGACTGTGAGGTTATAATGTCAGTGGCAAGTCTGATGTCCCAATGTGAGTATGATGTAATAGGTGAGGCTATGGTGTCACTGGGGAGGCTGTGAGGTCAATGTGAGACTGTCATATCCTGGCAAGGCTATGATTTTACATGTGAAGTTGTGGTGACACTGGTGAGGCTATGATATCAAAGGCTGTGATGTCACTGATGAGGCTGTGATGTCAGTGGTCTGACTAATGTCACCAGTGAGGCTGTGAAGTCACTGGTGAGGTTGGTACATCACACACAGGCTGTGATATCAGTGATGAGGCTGATGTCACAATGAGGCTGTGATGTCATTAGTGAGGCTGTGGTGTCATTGGAGAAGCTGTAGTCTCAAAGTCAGACTGTGATGGCAAATTTGTGGCTATGATATCACAATGAGGTTGTGGCAAGGCTGATATCACAATAATACAGTGACTTCACCAGCGAAGCTGTGGTGACACTGGTGTGGCTATGGTGTCACCACTGAGGCTATGATGTTAAAGACTGTGCTGTCATTGTGAGGCTATTATGTCAAAGATGTGATGTCAGTAGTGAGGCCCTGATGTCACAGTGAAGCTATGATGTCACAGTGAGGCTATAATGTCAAAGGTGAGGCTTTAATGTTAGTGGCAAGGCTGGGGTCACATTGATCTTGTGACTTCACCATGAGTTGTGATGTCACAGTGAGGCTGTGATGTCACCGTGAGGCTGTGGTGTCATAGTGAGGCTAAGTTGGATTTCAGTGGTGAGACTATGATATCACAATGAGGCTATGATATCAGAAGTGAGGCTGTGCTATCACAATGAGGCTGTGATGGCACAGTATGGCTTTGATGGCACAGTGAGTCTGAATTCACAGTGAGGTTGTGTTCTCACAGTGAGTTTTTGAGGTCAGTAGTGACACTGTGGTGTCACAGAGAAGGTGTGATATTGGTGAGTCTGTGGTGTCACTGGTGAGGTTCTAATGTCATACTGAGGCCGTGGTTCTATTGATGAGGCTCTGATGTTACAGTATAGGGTGTTGTGTCACACTGAGACTATGCTGCCAATGGTGATGCTATGAGGTCAAATTGAGGCTGTGATGTCATGGTGGAGGCTGTGAGGTTACAATAAGGCTATGATATCAGAGGTGATGAAGCTGAGGTGTCTCAGTGAGATTCTCATGACACTGGTGAGGATGTGGTGTCACAGAGAGACTATGACATCACTCATAAGGCTGATGTCATAGGGACGCAGTGAAGTTGATGGTGAGGTTGTGATATCATAGAGAGCCTGTGTTGTCCGTGGTGAGGGGGTGTCATAATGAGGCTTCGATATAACAGGTGAGGCTGTGATTTCACTGACACTCTGATGTCACTGGGAGGTCGTGATGTCATAGTAAGGCTGTGATGTTACTGTGGAGGTTGGGAAGTCAGAGTAAGGCTGTGATTTCAGTGGAGAGACCGCTGTCACAATGAAGCTTTGATGTAACAAATGAGACTGTGGTGTCACTATCGAGGCTGTGAAATCACAGTGAGTTTGTGATTCAATGATGATACTGTAACAATGAGGCTATGATGTAACATGTAAGGCTCTGATGTCACTGGGGAGGCTGCAACCTCATTGGTCACACTAATGGCAGTGGTGAGGTTGATGTCATAAGTGTAACTGTGGTGTCAATGGTGATGCTCTGATGTCAGAGTGAGGCTGTGATGTTAGTGGTGAAGCTGTGGAATCACAATGAGGCTGTGATATCACTGATAATGCTGATCTTTGAGAGGCTGTGAAGTCACTGGCGAGGTTGTGATGTCAGTGGGGGGCCTTATGTCACAAGTGAGGCTGTAGTGTCACTGGTGAAGCTGTAGTGTCACAGTGAGTCTGTGATGTCACAGTGCTGTTGTGATGTCACTGGTGAGGTTGTGATGTCACAAGGAGGAAGTGATATCAGTAGTGACACTGAAGTGTCACAGGGAAGTTATGGCATTAGTGAGGCTGTGATGTCACTGGTGAGACTCTAACGTCACAGTGAGGCTGATGTCATTATAATGCTCTGATGTCACTATAAGGCTCTGATGTCACTATGAGGCTGCAATGTCACTATGAAGATGTGATGTCACAATGAGGCTATACTGTGATTGTGGAGGCTATTAGGTCCCAGTGAGGCTATGATATCAGTGGGAAGACTGATGTCACGATGAGGCTATGATGTAACAGATGAAGCTGTGGTATCACTGGGGAGGCTATGAGGTCACGGTGAGGCTATGATGTCAGTGGCAAGGCTGATGTCACAATGAAGCTATGATATAACAGGTAAGGCTATCAAAAGTGAGGCTGTGATGCCACAGTGAGGCTGTGATATCAGTGGCAAAGCAGATGTCACAAAAAGGCTGTGATGTAACAGGTGAGGCTATTGTGTCAGAGTGAGGCTATGATGTTAGAGTTAAGGCTAATGTCAAAGTGTGTCACAGTGAGCCTGTAATGTCACAGTGAGGCTATGACATCATTGTGAAGGTGTCACATCACTATGAGGCTGTGATGTCACTGTGATAGTGTGTTGTCACTGTGAGGTTGTGATTATTTGTTAGATTGTGATATCTTAATGTGCCTGTGATGTCACTATGGAGGTTGTGTGGTCAAAGTAAGGCTGTGATGCCAGTGGCAAGGCTAATGTCACAATAAGGCTATGATGTAACATGTGAAGCTGTGATGTTACTGGTGAGATTGATGACATAATGAGGCTTTGAGGTAACAGGTGAGGCTATGATGTCACTGGGGATGCTGTGACATCAGAGTGAGGCTGGGATATATGAAAAGACTGATGTCACATTCAGACTATGATGTAACTGTGGTGTCACTCGTGAGGAAATGATGTCAAACGCTATGGTGTTACTGGTGAAGCACTAATGTCAGAGTGAGGCTGTTGTGTCATACTGAGGATGTGATGTCACAGTGAGTGATGCTATGATATCACACTGAGTGAGCCTGTGATGTCACAGTGAAGCTATTATGTCATAGATGATGCTGTAATGTCACTATGTGGTTATGAATCACTCTGAATGTGTGATGTCACTGTGAGGTTATGATGTCATCGTGAAGGTGTGATGTTCTAGTGGGGCCATCACTCTGAGGATGTGATTTCACTGTGAGTTTGTGATGTCTTAGTGGAGCCATAATGTCACTGGTGAGGCTGTGAGGTCACAGTGAGTCTGTGATTTCAGTGTTGAAGCTGATGTCACAATGAGGCAATGATGTAACAGGTGAGCCTGTGGTGTCTATGGTGATGCTACGATGTCAAAGGCTGTGATGTCACTGGTTAGGCTGTGATGTCAGTGATCACACTAATGTCATTGGCAAGTCTTATGTTTCAGGTGTGGCCATGGTGTCACTGTGAGGTTATTGTATCACACTGAGGTTGTGATGTTACAGTGAGGCTTTGATATCAGTGGTCAAGCTGTAGGGTCACACTGAGGCTCTGATGTTACTGATGAGGCTATGGTGTCATTGAGAGTTTATAATATCAGTGGTAAGCCTGATGTCACAGAGAGGATGTGAATAAATTGCTGAGATTGTGACATCACAGAGGGAATGTGATGTATTCAGCAAGGCTGTTGTCACAATGAGGCCGCAATGTTAGTGTGGCTGTGGTGTTACTGCTGAAGTTCTGGAGTCACATTGAGTCTGCGATGGCACTGTGTGGCAATAATGACACAATGAGGTATGTTTGAAGCCTGGTGAAGGTATGTTTTAGTTAGGATTCTCTAAAGAAAGAGAATCTATAGAATGTAATATTTATAAATAAGTTTATCAAAAAATGACACAATAAAAATAGTGTCCTTCAAAGTAGCTGCCCACAGCAGCCTCTTTCCTGGCTGGAATGTTTCTCAAAGCCAAAAGATCCTGAAAAGGTCTTAACTCTTTGCTGTTCTGAATATTGAAGACCCTGGGTTCCAACATTGGTGAAGAACAGTTCGGCTCCAATGTCAGCCATGAAGAGCAAACAGCAACAAGACCTACAGACCAGGCTCCAAGGCAGCGGGAACAGCAATAGGGTAACTGAAAAGGTGACACTCCAAGTCAGCCAAGAATGGAGGCAGCAGCAGCAAAAAAGAAGGTCAGATGCTCTAAATGTGAACAAGGTGCACGCAGAGTGCTCTACACAGAAAGTCAACACCCAATAAGAGAAGAGCAAGTCCCTCCTCCTTGCACCTCCTATTATCTAGTCCATCACTGGAAAGTACCACCCACTATGATGGGTTCTCCATAGCAATCAGTCAATTATCTACACACTTATTCAGAGGCCATTCTAACCATTAGCCTTCCACGACCATGACCCAAACAGTCTGTAACTGTCAAGGTGCCTTCAAAATGCAAACATAACATTCTACCCCTTGTCAACTTGACACAAACACATAATGATTACACTATGACCTTAATACCAAACCCTTATTACCAAAATATTATATTCATAAAACATTCAATTCAATATCAAAAAATTCTCAAATTCTGACATAAAAATTTGAAGTCTCTGAAATACAGAATATATTAAAAATATAAAATGTATATTATAAAATATATAATAAAAATATATAAAATGTAAAATATAAATATAGTAGTACCAGCTAAATAATTTAACACAGAATAAATAAAATGTATCACAATAAAATAATTAAAAATTTTAAAAAATCATCTAAAATATATACATCACATTCTGTACTTCACTGTTCCTCATATAAGGACAAATAAAAAAATTCTAGACAGTTCCATTTTTATCTTATGAGTAGAACAGAAATGCTGTAAGTAGTTATAAGCTATGTCTCTGTAACTGGTCACGTGGTCTTAATTGGTATTTAGAACTACCTTCCTCTACTTCCCATTCCATATTTCCTGTGTCCTCAGAAGTGCCTCAGCATATATTTGTTCTTTTTCTGGGGTTCTCATCCATATCTTCATTCCAGAAGGATCTGGGCTTTCCAACATCCTGGCTGCATTGGGGTATTGCAATTTTCCATTAATCTTAATCATAGGACATGGTAACACCAAGAGTCACCCTATCGGATCTCCTGCACTCCATTTATACTCTTCCTTATCTCCATTGTCCAGAAGCAATCCAATTTCCCCTTGACAGTCTCAATCAATCACACTTAACAGAGTCATTTTTTAGTCTGTTGATTCAAAGGCATCAGGAGCCCAAAATAGCTAAGAAGAAGCTTTAATTTTCAGTTCAATGGAATGCTTATCATATCTTCTGGCAAAAGCATCCAGTGCTCTGGAACCAAAACATCTAAGCTGCCAGAGTACAGAGTTTCAGGGACAGGAAGCAAAATTTTTCCTAATGGGTTACTAAGTGTGACAGTAAGAGGCACCATCCCAGCCTCCACCCCCTTGTTCCTGGATCTGTGAATTCTGGCTATAGGAGATACAGCACCATATATTGGATGCTGATTAAAAGCATACACTGCATCCTGAAGTACTCTACCCCAATTTTCCAGATTATTACTACCTAACTAGTACTGTAATTGTATCTTTCAAAGGCCATTCCACTCTTCTATCAAACCAGCTGCTTCAGGATGGTGGGGAACATGGTAAGACCAATGAATTCCATGAACATAAGCCCAATGTTTCACATCCTTAGCTGTAAAATGAGTTCTCTGGTCAGAAGCAATGTTGTGTGGAATACCATGACAGTCCACAAGACATTCTATGAGTCCACAAATAGTAGTTTTAGCAGAAGCGGAACATGCAGGAAAGGCAAATCCATACCCAGAATAAGTATCTATCCCAGTGAGGACAAAACACTTCCCTTTCCATCTTGGAAGTGGTCCAGTGTAGTCAACCTGCCACCATGTTGCTGATTGGTCGTCTTGGGGAATAGCTACATATAGAGGGCTCATTGTTGGTCCCTGCTGCTGACAGATTTGACACTCATCAATATTTGTAGCCAGGTCAGCCTTGGTACATGAAAGTCCATGTTGTTGAACCCATACATGACCTCCATCGCTACCACCATGTCTATGTTGTTCATGGACCCATTGGGCAATGATCGGGATGACTAAAGAAACAGGTTTATTGTCTAGAAAAGGAGTCATCCTATCCACCTGATTATTAAATGACTTTTCTTCTGAAGTCACTTTTTGATGAGCATTTACATGGGACGCAAATATCTTTGTATCCTTTGCCCATTTGGAGAGATCTATCCACATGCTTCTGCTCCAAATGTCTTTCTCACCAATTTTCCAATTATGTTCTCTCCAAGTCCCTGACCATCCAGCCAAACTATTGACTACAGCCTATGAATCAGTATATAGTCACACATGTGGCCATTTTTCCTTCCAAGCAAAGTTCACAAACATATGTACTGCCTGAAGTTCTGCTCATGTTTCCTTTTGGGTTATTGCAGAAAGAGGTTGTAATTCTGCAGCTGTCGACTTTGGGTGGCAACTGAATAGCAAGCAGAGTCATCTGTGAACCAGGCCTTAGTCTTCTCTTCTTCAGTTAGACTACATAGGGCACACCTTAGGAGGCCATAGGTTCATATTTAGAAGCAGGCATCACAACAGGCTGATGAATGATAGGCATTTGGGCAACTTCATCATATAACTTGCATATTCAGGACCTGCTTAGGCCCTGTTTCATATGTATCATTTCCACTTGACAATTGATTGCTGCTATGTCCATCCAACTTTATTACTTGCTGGGTCAGACAATTCCAAACTCATGATGGGCAACTCAGGTTGCATGGTAGCTTGATGACCCATTGTCAAATGTTCAGTTTCCACCAGGACCCCATAACAGGCCAAAAGCTGCCTCTCAAAAGGAGAGAAGTTGTTTGCCAATGATGGCAGGGCCTTCCTCCAAAATCCTAAGGATCTTCAATGTGATTCACCCATGGAAGCCTGCCAAAGGCTCCAGACAGCATCTCTATCTGTGACAGACACTTCTGATACCATTGGGTCTGTTGGATCATATGACCCAAGTGGCAAGGCAGCCCATATAGCACCTTAAACCTGCTGAAGGGCTTTCTCTTGTTCTGGGCCCCAATCAAAACTGGCAGTGTATTCTGAGTAACACACCCAAGTGAGGAATGTTGTGCCTCCAAAGTCCAAACAGGCCCACTAAACGTTGTGCTACTTTTTTGGTAGCAGAAGGGGCCAGGTGCAGCAACTTAACTTTTACTTTGGAGGAAATATCTCTGCATGCCTCACACTATTGACTCCTAGAAATTTTACTGAGTAGATGGTCCTTGGATCTTGGATTTATTTTACCATCCTCTCATGTGCATATAGCTTACTAGAAAATTTAAAGTGGTTGCCACCTCCTGGTCAGCATAATATCACCAATATAATGGACCAGTGTAATGTCTTGTGGGAGAGATAGGGATACAAGATGTCTATGAACCAAGTTATGGCACAAAGTTGGAGAGGTAATATATCCTTGAGGCAAAACAGTAAAGGTATACTGCTGGCCTTGCCTGCTGAAAGCATATTGTTTCTGATGGTCCTTATGAATAGGTATTGAGAAAGAGAATTTGCAAGGTCAATACCAGGAGATGTGTTAATTTCTCAAGCACAGAAACTACATCTGGCACAATACCTTCAACTGGAGTAACAACTTGATTAAGTTTATGATAATCAACTGTCATTCTCAATGATCCATCTGTCTTCTGTGCAGGCCAAATAGGATTAAAGGGAGAAGTGGTAGGAACCACTACCCCTACATTCTTCAAGTCCTTAATGGTGGCAATAATTTCTGCAATCCCTCCAGGTATGCAATACTATTTATGGTTCACTATTTTCTCTGGAAGAGGCAATTCTAAAGGCTTCTATTTGGCCATTCCTAACATAATAGCTCTTACTCTACAAGCCAAAGACCCAATATGGGGATTCTGCCAACTTCTGAGTATATCTATACCAATTATACATTCTGGAACAGGAGAAATAACCACAGGGTGAGTCTGGGGACCCACTGGACCTCCTCTGAATGAGCATTAGCCAAACTTCCATCACTTGTCCTCCATAACCCCCACTTTAACTGGAGGGCCACAATGCATTTTGGGATCTCCTGGAATCAATGTCCACAAGGAAGCAGTATCCAGTATGCTCTGAAATGTCTGATCATTTCCTTTATCCTAATGGACAGTAACTCTTGTAAAAGGCCATAGGTCCCTTTGGGGAAGAACAGAAATATTAATAGTAAAGGTCTTCATTATTTTGCCTAAGTCCCTCAATGTGACCCTGCCTCTCCTTCATTCAAGGGATTCTGGATCTACAAAGTGACCTAAATCCAGAAACTGATTGACCAGTCACGATTCTCTACTACTGTGATTCAGCAGCCCTTACTTCATTTGTTTTAAAAAGTTTCTGCTTATGAGGTGGAGGCAGTCCATGGTGGTTCCTGAATTTGCCCGTGGTTCTACACACGTATACATATACATGCACACATGCACAATTGAATAAATAAATTAAAAAAAAGTTTCTACTTATATAAATCATTTAAAAACTTTGTAGGCTTCTTATAGATTTTACTCTTGGGAACACCATGAATGATTAACCAATACCAAAAATCTAAGTGAGTCAGACAACCACAAATACTGTTCTTTCTATGCTATGCATTATGGTTGATATGCTAGCTTTGCCACTGGCGATTCAATGCTGACATTTGACCCCTGTTGTGCCTGGATCCACCTAAACCCACTGGATTTAATTCTTCTAATTGAACAGCTACATCACCCATTGATAATGAAGGTGCAAGAAGAGGAGCAATGGTTGTACCCTTCAAATTTGCTGGTGACTCTCTCACCAATTTGTATAATATAGTCTTGATGAAAGGCATATCATCTGGATTCTGCAACTGAGAGTTATATTTTAAATGACGAATCCAGTCATGCATACCAATTTCCCTAATCCTTTTAATCACATCGTCAACAATAAACCAAGGAATATCGGTATCTCCAGCTTTCTTTTAGAAGGCCAAATGCTAATAAATGTTTTAGCCACCCACTTAAATAAACTCTTGGCATGACTTTTAACTCTATGAACTGCAGAATTAAACCAAAATCTCTATTCAATGTATCCATTTCAATAAACTGATTAATTGAGTCTTATATTCATTCTGCCAATATCCCATAGCTTTAAAATCCATTCCCAGAGGTGTTCTCCAACTTGTGGTTTGAACGTGTTACAAAAAGTTCATGAAGTTCTCTAGGAGTATAGCTAACCTCCTCTATGGCACATCTAGAGGGCTTCTTGACCTGAGGGCCATAATAGGCCTAGAGGCAACCATAGGTGGGCACTCTGTAATATCAGCATTGTACTGAGGAAAAATCCTTATTCCCTCCTCAGCCAAAGAAGGATTATTTTCCTCAGGTAAAGGCTAAGATTGAGATGCTGTAAGAGGTGGGGGTGGGAATTCATTCTCTACCAAGGGTAGTAAGACCACTTTCCCAGATGAAAGAGGCCCATCAGAATTTGAGGCTTCACTGGCCTCAGCATCCTCTGAGTCTTCTCGCACATCAACATTCCAATTTTCAGACATTGCTAATCAGTTCTCTAACTTTAACTGCAGACACCTTCTGAGGCTGGGGCTTTAATTTACATTGCAACTCAGCCAATCTAATAATTAAAGCTTGAGTTTGATATTCAGCAGTTTGAGCCCTATTCCTACTGGAAAGAAGATTCTTTTCCAGAGCACACTTAGAAACTTCCAGCTTATTCACACACATCTGAAGCTGATTATTTTCATCTCTGTGGTCTTTCTTTTCCTTCTCTATTTATCCGGAGGTGCTTCCAAACCATGAGCTCCCTGCAATTGCAACATTCTTGCCTCAGTCTTCCAAGTGATTGGATTATTTTGGACACCTTACCTAACTGAGTATTGGTATTTATTTCAAATATTTTTATAATTATATAATGGAAGAAAATTGTTTATATGCTATTACTGGTTTCATTTTTTTCTCCACCTAAAATGGACTTTAGTCCATAACGATTTCTTTCCTACTGTCACAGTATTGCAGAATCATCTTCTTTTTTTTTGTAACTTTTTTATTTTTATTAAGTTTTATTTTATTTTATTTTATTTTTTTATTTCCACTCATACAAACTTAACAGTTACACAGGTCCCCTCCCTCCCTCCAACCTTCCTCCCCATCCTCCATCACCCCTCCTTCCCCATCCCCCAGTGCCTCCTCCTCCCCTCCCCGGAGCATCCTTTGATGTGCATGCCAAACTCTCCTCTGAGTCCTCCTCTCTGATGAGGTGCAAGGATCCAGGGGCATTTCCCAGAACCCTTTACTGTGTTCCCATTAAGCATAGGAAAACTACTGTGGCTGTCAATTCCTTGCCTCCAAGGATCCTAATGCCTTTAGAAACTGCTAGACTTTATGGGGTCAATAGTGTGTTGGACATTGTGCAGGGCATGCAAAGTCCAATTATGATTGCTTTGGCCCTAACGTGTGGAGTATCTTGCATATTCTTGCTCCTCCCATCCTTGTGCTCTTATAATCTTACCACCCCCTCTTCTGCAAATTTCCCTGAGCTTCTGGATGGGGAGAGATTAGGCTGGCCTAGTTCCAGATGGTTGGTTGATATAGAGTCTTTGAAGTTCTGGATTATGGTTTGTTGATTCTTTTTCCAGTTTTGCTTTTTATCTCTGCCCAGGGGGTGACATCCTACCCAACAGGATGGAGTGAAGGGCATTGCAGGAGAATCATCTTCTTAAACTAGGTAGCTGTATATAATTTGTGTTTCAAAACAAAAGAGTAGGAAAGTAAAATAAAAATATAAAAGCTATCCTTGTGATTATACTTGCTATATGCTGCTGGAAATGCTTTTTTGTTCATTTGTTCCATTTTTTTTTTGCAAGAGAAAGGTCAATTGCTGCCTTGTCACTGTATAAATATTAAAATGATCTGCTCATAAAAATCACTCCTCTTAAGCTGAATTATGAATAAACTTGCAGATTAACCATGCCTTAGATTTCTTTTTAATTTGAGCAGGAACATATGTGCTTAGCTATATAATGAAAGAAGGACATTTAAAAGCAACTAGCTAAAAAAAATCACCCCTTGAACAGAATTAGACACTGAGTATTAGATATATCATCTGTGGTCTTCACAGATCATTTATGTAGCTGTGCTTTCTCTTTTGTCACTGAGAAAATGTAGAGTTCCTAACATTATAGATATGGCCAATGTAATTGGTTCTAGATGACAGGATATTAGTTGTAATAAATTTAGCCTTTTGCGTGTTCCAAATTTGGGCACAGTGTTTCCATGAGTAGCACAGATAACCTAATTACAGCGTCTGAGATCATATCTTAGATCCTTTCACTATCACAAATTTAAGCAACTGAAATGTATCTCCAATGACAAATCTATTGAGGAGAAAATAGCTCCTTAGTTTGAAAGCAAGAAATGTCTAATTTAAAATAAAGAAAATGTATTTATAGCTAAGTTTTTTCAGTTGTAAAGCAGTCTTTTTTATTAAGACAATAATTATATATGAGAACTTTAAATGCTCATTTCCATCTTATTCAACATTAGCATTTTGCCTTTTTCGTGCAATCAATCCATTTAGTAGACATGAGAGCTTTGAGCATAATCAAGCAAATATAATCATGGAAACATAATTACACAATGATTTAGAAAAGTAATTCTACAAGAAGATGACCTCTTTAAAAAGAAACAATTGTAACCAATAAAGCTGTCAAACAGATAGGAGAAAATCATTGTTTTAAATATTAAAAGAGCAGGCATGCTTAATTATTCATTATATTCAGGAAAAATAAACTGAGGCCATCATATTATGAGAATGTAATTTAATTTTTTTTTAATTTTTTTATTTATTCAATTGTGCATGTGTGCATATGTATGTGCAGGCATGTGTGTGTGTATATATGTATGTGTGTGTGTGTGTGTGTGTGTGTGTGTGTGTAGAACCACGGACGAATTCGGGAACCACCACGTTCGCCTCCACCTCCTCTGTCCCGGGATTCACAGGCTCCACCCTACCAGAACCAAAAGTGCAGGCCGCCCCCATTTCTGCCTGGCGTCTATATGTGGGATCTGGGATCCGAACTCAGGACCTTCCGCCTGCAAGGCAGAGGCATAACCCCTGAGCCACCTCTCCAGCCCCGAGAATGTAATTTAATTTTATATGCTGTCATTCTCTACTACCTTTCCTAGGAAATTTTCTTCCCATAGATCTGTGTAACCACAATTGCGCTCTCCATTTTCTCAGGGTTTCCTGGTGTCATAATTAGGTCATCTGCCTCATGACTGGCCTGGTGGTATAGGATTCACTTCAAGATTTTTCCGGAAGTTTCAAATGTCCTTTATTGAATGAAAGCAATATATATATATATATATATATATATATATATATATATATACATACACACACACATACACACAATGATATCACCTTTATTTCAGCTGCTCATGATACAAACACATGCTAGATTTTGTACATAAACTATTCAAAATTTTAATAAATGAGTCCAATGAATTTTTGATGGGTACATAGATGACACAGAAATAGAAGAATCAGTTAATAGGGTAAATGATGGAATCACATGATAATATTGCTGGAAATTGACATGATGGCACATTTATATTTCTGTCACATGTGATTTAAGTATTAAATAAAATCTCTGCTTTAGAATGGATTTTGGGATAAAAATACTGATCTAACAGAAAATTAAGCACCATATGTACTCTCTAATAGATGGATCCTAATACCAAACCCACATAAAGACACTCAAAGACAAATCTCTGTAATATCTATAGTAATTATAAAGATTATAAACAGGAGGGATGGGAAAGGAAGGCCCCACCAGAAACAAGGAGAGAGGGGACCATCTTACAGCAGAGAAAATAGGCTACCATCAAGGACTGCAAGCAAGTAATGAGACATCTGATCACAGACTTTCCTTCCTGATCATTTGCAACTGATGGGGTATGATCTCACCAGAAGGGGAGGGCATATAGTCTGGCAGATAGAAGGTAACCATTTTGCAAATGGGTGATTGACCTCTCCCTCACCGCGGTCTCCTACTTTTATTCCATCAACTTTTGAATATACTCTTATAACAAGACTCTCCGGCCAGGGGGTGACATCCAATACCCATCAGGATGGAGCCAAGAGCATTGCAGGAGTAGCAAAACCAAAAAAAAATCAACAAACCATAATGCAGAACATCAGAGACTCCATATTAACCACCTAGAACTGGGCCAGCGTAATCTCTTCCCATCAAGAAGCTCAAGGAAATTTGCAGAAGAGGGGGCAGTAAGATTCTAAGAGCACAAGGATGGGAAGAGTAATGATAAGCAAGATACTCACACAAGTTAGGGCCAAAGCAATCATAATAGGACTTTCATGACCTGCACTATGGTCAACATATTATTGACCCCACAAAGTCTTGCATGAACTAAAGGCACTAGGATCCTTGGAGGCTAGGGACTGACAGTCACAGTAGTGTTCCTATGCTTAATGGGAACACAGGAAAGGATTCTGGGAAATGCCCCTGGGTCCTTGCACCTCATCGGAGAGGAGGACCCAGAGGAGAGTTTGGCATGCACATTAAAGGATGCTCTGGGGATTGTGAGTAGGGGAGGCACTGAGGATTGGAGAGGGATGGAGAAGGAAGGGAGGAGGAAGCAGGCAGGTCGGGGGGAAGTGGAGGGAGGGAGGGAACTGGTATACCTGTTAAGTTTGTATGAGCAGAAATAATAAAAAAATAAAAAAAGAATACTGGTCTATTGATATAGAATGGATTTATTTTCCTTGTGAAAATGACAGAAATTTTTGAATAGAAAGGATTAGAATACAATAAATAGGTTGACTTCCACCAAAATTAATATTTTGACATCCTAGTCCTCAATGTAATGCTATCAATATGTGGTGTCTTTGGGAAATAACTAGTTTATGAAGTTGTAACCTTTGAGAATGAGATTGCTGTGCTCCAAAAGAAAAAGAATGATTTTCTTTCTTTTCTTAGATGAACATTCTAGAATTCAATCATGTTGCACTCTGATCTTATACTTCCAGCCTACAAAATTGTGAGAAATAAATTTCTGTTGCTTAAGCTCCTAATCAGTGTAAATTTGTTATAATGATTTATGTTGACCAAAACATTCATTTAGGATAAAAATTATCAATTGCATACATAAAAACATTAGTGAAAGGTAGATAAATCATATGCTATCTCAGAAAAACAATACTAATAGATACACAAAATAAATCTGAAATTTTATTTGACCTCGTCCAGTATGAGTCCGTACTTTTGAGTCCACTGTCAGTAAATTCAATTTTATTATATGTGATGGTGCTCTATAGCAATGATGCCTTTGGGGGATGAAATACATTCTGGATATGATTCAATAGGAAATTGTTGCATTTTTAATGTATAGCCTTAATGATTACACTTACCTTAATTGTGTCAGGGAAAGCCAGAAGCACTGAACACAAAAATGAAATAAATTAGCACTGGGAATTCTGATTATCTTGTTTTCCATACTCACTTATTGAAATGTCTCAGTTTAGTTATCTGAAATTTAAAATAGTAATAGCCAAGATTTGTACAGTGTAAATTTTGTAAACAGGACAAAATTTTATTAAACTCAAAATAATATCCAATGTCAAATTTAGATAATGTCTTTCCATAAGAGCAGATAAATATTTCACTCCCCATAGAAAAATAAGATTTGAACACTCTCATATGCTGCTGGGAAATACAAATTGACTCAGGAAGCATGGACATACATTTTGAAAATTTAATATAAATATCTTGCTATTTCCACCTTATCTCTTCTACAGGAAAACTCTGACATATGCCTCAAAGATATATGTATAAGGCATTTTTCCTAGGATCTTTTCAATAATAGTTGAGATGTTTGGAGAAAAGTAAAAGTTTTATTTTCCTTTTTCATAGTGCTAGCAATTAAACTTATGTCCTTATGCATATTAACCAAGTGCTCTGCCATTGAACTATGATCCCATCCCATGGTTTATTGAGACAAGTCACATTATTTATGCAACCCAAGCTAACTTTGAACCTTCTGTATAGATTGAACTAGTTTCAAACTTGTATTCCTCATGCTTCAGTGTTCAGAATGTTGGTAAATGTTCATTGATAAAGAAATGACATAAAATTTTAATACATATGAATACCACAGAATATAACATAATTGCTAAAATGTAGTATCCTAATGATATGATACTAGTGATAAAATATGTAACAAAACACATGAACATGAATACAATGAATGCAAAGATTAAATTTTGATGTCAATACTATTTATATTGTATTTTTAATATGTGCTTACACATATGGAAGAAGATATGTACTCACAGATCTTGAACATCTTTTACCACTTTTGTTCTGGCTATATTTTCAAGGATGTTCATAATGTAAATAACCTTGACAGATAGAAATTGAATCTCTCTTTAGGGTATGAGCTCAGGTCATACTTACTTTCTGTCCAAAATAATATCTCTCTCAAGGACAAAAGTTAGATAGTACCATCAGTACTGTCTTTTAGGAGACAGCAGCATCCTAAAACCAGAGTTTTTCATGAACACAAAAATTATCTTTTTCCACCTCTGAAAGTATGTTTTGTGGAAGGAGATAGCATTCACATTTTTTACCTGAGGTGATAAATGGTAAATCCTATAACACCAGAAGCTTCATAAACAATTGTTATATTGACTTTACTTGCATCTAGCCAGAAAATGTAATGGACAACAGCTACTGAGAGAAAGTTAAAAAGAAATAGAAGGAGAATTTGGATAAATAAAGGAAATATCCAAATATTAAAAGAAATATCTTTGAACCTGTTAGAATGGTTATAATCAGAAAATCAAATTAGTAGTAAAGAAGTAGAAAAAATGGAACCTTTGTACATTATTAGTTGAAATGTAAACTGACACACCAATATGGAAAAGTACTAGGTTTCACAAAATGCTAAAAATATAATCATAACAGAATTCATCAGTGCCACTATTGGTTATAGATACAGAGGGAAATGAACTGAATGTCAAAGAATTCCTGGTGTTCTCATATTTACAAAGGTTGTTTTCACAATAGCAGATATGAAATCAATGTGAACCACTAACAGTAAACACATGTAATATACATGCAAAATGATTACTATTCAACCATACAAGGAATGAAATTCTGTGACTTATAAGTAATTAGACAAACTCAGAAGACAATTGTGCTAGGAAAATCAGACACTGTACAATCTCATATATAGAATCTAAAATAATGCACTATTGAGAACCAAGAAAACGATGAATGAAGACAAACAAAAGCTGATGGGGGAAAAGAAGAGATTGATCAAAGGATGCACATGTCCATTTATATAGGACCTACTACACAATGAAAATATATTACATGTTTGATAATTTGTGAGGATCGGTTTGAAGACTTTTCACTGTAAAATAAATATATAATGGGATGTGCTTACATATGTATGCATATATATTTAAATGATTTATTCAATTTTGCCATTTCATAGGATACTCATTGTATATATAAAATTGTGATTATTATTTATTGTTAAAACCAATAATATTAAAATTTGTGAAAGACTAGAAAGAAACAGGCAATTCTCCAATTATTTTTTGATGAGAAGATCATGTACTTTGATTTCAGCACATAAAGAAATCAAGCAAGAAATTAGCTAGGAGTTTTCTGCTTGCTGGTTAGTTTACATAGTACCAGAAAGAGCTTTGCAGAATTCTGGGTGAAAACTGTCATCATCAATGTTACCTAGCCATGGACCTTGAATAAATACTGCAATATTATGTGGCAGGCAAGATACGCCAACTCATAAAATAGTGCCATGGCAATTATGGGAGCAATCAACTGCTTTCTTTTTTATTTGAGGCCTGTTCCCCAGAAGGAGTACATGACTGCCTATGTCAACGTAGTCAAAAGTTTGATTGTGGTGGTTCTAGGCCCCAGAGGGAAGAGTATGGAGAAAGAAACAAGAAGAGAAAGAAGAGAAAGAATAGAATGTGGGAGCTGCTCTGACTTTCTCCATTGATCTTGGGTACTGTATAAATGAAGAATAACTCTAAGGGGAATGAGAGTTGAGTGGGAATGTGGCTGTGTGCTGAACAGTCTTCACTCATACACTTTCACTATATCATGACTAGCAAGAAAACAGACAAGGAGTCTCTCTTAACAGTTCCAAGGTTCCCATGGAGATAGGTCCTGAGTTTACACCTAAGGACACTCCAGAGGCCATTCCTTCTTGAGGTTTCCTTAATGGTCGCTGTCTGGGATGGCCCACAGAGTACTATGCCGAGTCGGGCTTCCGCTCTCCAGTAGGTGTCTCTGCAGACAGACAGCCTCTTGGGATTTCCTCAGTGAGTCAGAGCCAGAGATGCTGGACACTCAACGGTCACTATCTGGGATGGCACACAGAGCACTTTGCTGAGTCGGGCTAGCTTGTAGGTGTTGGAAACCTGAGAATCTGAATTCCTATGGACACAGAGTTTTCTGGCTCCTCTTATCTCCCCCCAGACTACTGGTATGAATTAGGCCTATTTCTTAAATACCATCTTTATTCCTTATCAGTACTCTGCACACAAGGTTCAATACCACATGGGGGGAAGGTCCACACATAGGTCACTTACCAATGTTTCAAACAGATTAGCACACCACAGGTCACTGGTTTTGTGGGCATGCAGCCCCATCCTGTCATTCATATTCTTATCTACTCACAGCACACTTGCTTGGGTTTGCAGGCCCTTGCTTCAGTACTTCAACTTAAACACTCCAAACCTGGGCTCACAGGCCTTGTATTTATTTATTTGTTTGTTTGTTTTTAATACTTTAAATTTCATCTTTATCTTGTTCTATAGAGCCTATTAATAATATGCAGCTTAAATGTGGGATTCTCACAGCTATAAATTCCTCTTCTTGCACTTCCATCTGAGTTCTGCTCTGGATTATACTCCATGCAGATTTTCACTCATGCAGGTTGAGTTCTTCTCTTGAAATTCCCAGAGCCACACCTGAATGATGCTCAATTGTGGAGATAACTGGTTCTGTTCCTCGAGCTGGGGATACTTGAAAGTATCTTGGCCCAGTTACCTGCTGTAACTGGCCCACAGGCTAGAGTACTGGTTAAAGCTTTCATACCATTCATATTCTCCACAGGTTCTCTATTGGGGTGCTAAGGGTAGTCCCAGAGACAGGTCACTTAGTGCCCCTTATATGCAATTCTTAGTAATATATCTTCTTTAGAATTCTTGAAAGAGGTCCTTAAAGTGGGAAAAACCCTAAGAGAATATTGTGGAAGGTGGAGAGGTAGGATTGTAAGATCCTGAAGATCAGAAGTTTTGTCAGACATTATCTTCTGTACATAACAAACCTGTTGATTCCATGAATTCATCACAGCTATGCATATTTCCACAAGTCCCACACAAGGATTGCTCTTATCAACATTTCAAAATGAAAGGAGAAAGATCTCAAGAGGCGCCACATCTCCCTGTGTTACTTTTGAGAGTTAATGTTGATGGTAGGGTACTTTCCTCAATGCATATCTACTGATATGTAATTCATGCTCCAGCAAGTCCTCGAGCATATGTAATCAAAGGCAGCCAGATAAAGCTCAGTGAGACATTCATGTGAGAAGACATACAAATAATATATAAAGACAATTAAATTAAAAAAATAAAATTAGGAAACTGGCAGGGGAAAGGACTGTAATGAGAAAAGGAGGGAGTATGGAATTAGATTGGGCTGTGAATATTCACTATAATAGGAAAATAATAAATCAGTAAATGAAATTCATGTTTTAAAAATGGTAATGAGAAACACTATGGTGATTGTTAATCCCTAGTTTCTAAGGATCCTAATGCTTTTAGTCCATGCTAGATTTTAAGAGGTTAATAATGTGTTGATCATTGCACAGGTCATGCAAAGTCCTATTATGATTGCTTTGGCCCAAATTTGTATGTAGTATCTTGGATATTGTTGATCCTCCCCATCTTTAGGCTCTTGCAATCTTACCACCCCCTCTTCTGCAAATTCCCTGAGCCGCAGGATGGGGAGATATTAGACTGGCCTACACTTAAGGGGAACACAAGAAAGAGTTGTAGGAAATGCCACTGGGTCCTTACACCTCAACAGAAAGAAGGACCCAGAGGAAAGCTTGACATACACATTAAAGGATGCTCCAGGGATGGAGGGAAGGAGGCACTGGGAGATAGGGGGGAGGTGGAGAAAAGAAGGGGAAAATGGGAAAGGAGCAAAGGGGTCCAGGAAAGGGTGGAGGAAGGGAGGGGACCGGTGTATCTATTGTTTCTATGAGCAGAAATAAATAAATTTTAAAAAAGAAAAGAAAATGTTTAAAAATGTAGTCATTTTTAAAGTAGGTTTGAGCAAAGCATGTTTAATTACTTCTATCCATTTATTTTCAATTCCATTTTAAAGATAAATTTTACTTTTACTTATTTATATGTAGTAGATGAAGAAACTGCATATCACAGCTCATACATGCTAGAACTGATTCAATTCCCTTATCTACTCAAAACTATTCTTATTTGTACTGTTTTAACTTAAAAAGGAAGGAATATATATTTTTCTATTATTTGTGAAGTATTTTAATAAAGATTGGTTTGGTTTTCATTCAAAATATGCACAACTTCTTACCATTTATAACTAAACAAGTTTCTTTTTATGGAAAAAGAGTCAAAATTTATTTGACTTACACTGATTAATTCTTTTTATTAAGAAAAGGGGAGGGGGGCACAGGGGGATAGGGGGTTGGAGGGGGGAACGCTGTATCTGTTAAGTTTGTATGAGTGGAAATAAAAAAATAAAATAAATAAAAATAAATATATAAACTTCTAATTTCCTCAGAACAAAATAAAGCAAATTTCTCATGAGAAACTCAAAAAAATTAATTTCTATTATTTTTTGAGAAAAATTTCATGGAGCTTTATAGTACTCATATACAATCATATCCACATCTCCTTTAAGGTTTGTCTTGAAAGTCTACTTGATTCCTTAAACTAAAAATGCTTCATTCCAATGCAAAGTCCTACAGTTTTGTTTTGTTTTGTTTTGTTTTAGACAGGGTATTCCTTGGAACTCAAACTGTCCTATACCTCACAATCCTCCTGCCTCAGACTACAATGCAGAGATGACTGGCAGGAGCCACCCTGTCCCAGTATAGTTCTTCTCTTTCAATATTTCATATCACTGCAATTCTTTTAGACATTTTAGAAAAACCCAAGACAATAGGATCATTTTGCTCTCTCCACAGTTATCAGAATGCAAACTTTCTCTATTTATTTGATTTGCCTATTGATTGCTTATAATATATTCAAGCACTGGTTTCTAAAGTGTAGACTAATCTTTTTATCATACCCTGTGGACAACATTTATAACTCTATAAACAATTCAGTATTGTTCAAGCACAACTCTTGTTCAGTCAATTAAACTAAGTTATAGAAAAGTTGTGTAATCCTGAAAGTAGGATAGTTCACATTTGCTAATATAGTTGAAACCAGAGTATCACTAAGAATACTTTCATTTTGGGATTATATTTTTTATGGATCCTAACTAATGGATCATTTTTCACTATCCTTAATATTACTTTCTATTTTTTTCTATTTCCTTTTATTGTCAGTTACCTAATGTATATGCTTATGTATATATTACATTTCACTTGCCTTAAAGGAAGCAGTCGTACATTTATGATCTCAATGGAATTTTCTCCTATATTCTTAATTTTGTTTATCCTTTCTCATTCAGAATTTCTTCATCTAATCAATTTTCTGCCTTTTTCCAGTCTGTAAACATACTCAAATATAAGACAATTATCTTTTTATATATTTATTTATTTTTCCCCAATCACACAAGATTAATAGGTACCCCAGTCTCCTCACTTCCTCCACTCCTCCTTAGTCCCTCTTACACTCTTCCCCCTTTCTTTTGCCTTCCTTTCATCCCCCCTTTCCTTCCCTTTCTCCTAGCACCTCCCTTTTTCCCCCTTCTATTCTTTGTGTGAATGCCAAACTTCTCTATGAGCCCTTCACTCCAGTGAGGTGTAAGGACACAGTGGTATTGCCCAGAGCCCTTTCTTAGGCTCCTCTTTAATATAGGAACACTATAATGACTGTTAATACCTTGCCTCTAAGGATCCTAGTGCCTGTGATCCATATTAGACTTTGGGGGTTCGTTGACATGTCAGTCATTGCATAGGTCATGCAGAGTAGGGTTATGACTACTGCAGTCCTAACTTGAATAGAGTATCTTGCATATCGTTGGTCCTCCCCATTTATAGGCTCTTAAAATTTTGCTGCCCCCCTCTTCATAAGATTCCTTGAGGTTTAGGATGGGGAGAGATTTGTCTGGTCTGGTTCCAGGTTATTAATGTAGGGTCGCTGGTATTCTGAATAATGGTTTGTAGTTCTTTTCAGTTTTGCTGTTCTTGCACTGCCCTTGGCTCCATCCTGATTGGTATTGGAGGTTGCCTCCTAATCAAAGATAAAAGGCTGTTTAAATGGAATTAAAGACAATTATCTTTAAGTAAACATTGACACCAACAAATATTTGCTTTTTATGGTTCTTGGACTCTACTTTTTAAATAACCAGCATTCTGTATTGAAAATGGTCTTTCTAAGTTTGACATACACATTAAAGGATGGTCCAGAGATGGGGAGAGAAGGCACTGAGAGATAGGGAGGGGGGAAAGGAAGAGGAAAAGGGGGGGAAAGGAGTAAGGGAGTTCAAGAAGGGGTGGAGGAAGGGAAGAGACCATGGTACCTATTGTTTGTATGAATGGAAATAAATAAATTTTAAAAAAAGAAAAGAAAAGGTTCCTTCTGAGTTCCACTACTCAGAATACCCCTTTTAAGGTTAAAAAAAAACCTGATCATATAACAAATATAATTTAATTAGTAAAACTGAATTTGTGCATATAAAAAATAATTGACAGACAGGCAAGCCTTGAAGCTCATTCCATAGCATTTATGATGCTATGGAGCATAAACTTGGAAATACTTTGATTATTTTGTGACTGGTTGTTACATTTTTATGCTATTTTCAGGGCATATAGCAGTATAAATCTATTGGCTTAATTGCACCAAATGATCCTTATGGGACATTAAATTTACTTCTTGTATTTTGTTTGTGATCTGAGACTGCCTAGCTTTTGAAAAACCATGTGCTCTGTTCCCACTTTTCCATAAAAACTCTTAGTTATATTATTATTCTATGTATTTTAAAAGTACTTCTAGACTTACTCATTTTATCTAGTACTTTAATTTCCTATACTTTAATTTCCTAAGTAGAATATGCTGAAGATCTCTATTTATCTCTCTAGATCATATAATTATCAATGAGATTTGTTGGAAGAAAATTGAAGTACAGAATCAGAGAGGTTAGGTACCTACTTCCTTTCCCCGAGGACACTGTCCTGTCAGGTTGAAGTTTAACAGGGGCTATGCTACTTTACTTGTGCCCATAACTCATAGTGAGTATCCCAAACTTAAAGTCAGAGGACTTGCTAACCACAGTATCACAGTAACACTACTTGCTCTGCTGCCATCTTTTTGTGGATGCAAATCATTTGTGAATATTGTTAGTATTTAAGTCTCTTTGCAATTGATTTCTTAACTCTGTAATTAATACCTTCATTAAATCCTCTTCATTTACTTTGAGTATGCTCTTTTCTGGAGAGACCTTGATTAAGTGACATTGAACTCTGGTTCCTTACTCTCTCAGCTTTTTGGGTTTATTGTTCAGCTACAATATACCACAAAAATACTTTGTCATTATTTAAGCAGTGGTAATTTATTTAGGTTAATCTACTACTCAGTTGATGGGAACGGGTGAGGCAACACAGGGAATAATAAGCTTCAATGTCTAAACTGATCTCCCAGGCCCAGGGTTCAAGGTGACTTGGTGAGTGTTAGAAGTACAACACAATGGTCTAGATACTGAAGCAAAGGCAATGCAGACATTTACTGAGGAGTTAGTGAAGCACACCTGTGGAGACTGTGCCACTGACTTCTACTTCCCAGAAGGTCGGTCTATGCCACCCAGCAATAACCACACCACATGGGGGCTTACTGATCAACATATTCCAAGATGCAGGTCTCAAGCTGGGACTTGGTTGGACAAAGTGCCATTCCCGTGCATTGCCAGCAGTCATGAACGTCAGGGTAGCTCGGCGTACTTTGGCTGGAGCTGTATCAGGGTGTTCTACTGCCACCTGGACAGGGTCTAGGGATGCGCTGTCCCTACCGAACTGAGGTCCCGGTTCTCAGCCTGTCCCTTAAATACTGTTTTATTCCACATTACATCATTGGGTACATGTCTGTTTACAGTAACAATACAGTTGTTTTGCCTCATTTTGATGTTAAACATTTTTATTTATTATTTAGAGATCCACTTATTTATCACACAGTTTAGGCTGACACAGCGGCCCACTTATCTATTACATACAGTTGTTTTCATGTTCAGTTGTTTTCACATTCTTTTAATATTACACATAGACTTTCTCATTTACTAGCATTTTCGCATTCATTTTTTCCTTACTGAAACTTTCCTCATGCTCTTCTCAAGAAGAAAAGTGGAGCTTTCCTATTCTCCCTGAAGTTCCTTCAACTATTTCACACTGGCTAAACCTATAGGAAAGGAAAATGATGAGGACAGATTTAAAAAAGTAATTTGAAAGAATATTCATTTGAGATATTGAAAATTCACTCCAGGGAAAGTCTAAGGAATTTTAATTTTTATTTAATGTAAGCAATGTATTAATTCATTTAATAAATTAGTCAACAATTAATTGTCTTTTCAGACAAGTTTCCAATGGGAATATCTGGCTGGATTTGAAATCACTATACATCCTAAGTTAGCCTTGAATTTACATCAGTCATTATTATCTATTGCCTCAATTTATTTTTACTTTTTATATTTATTTTTATTCTTTGACATTTTCATGCATGTATACAATAAACTTATGTCATTTCATCACTTGACACCAAATCTCATTCCCTTTCTTATTCTCACTGCAAACCTTCTTCCCAACCAGTCTCCCTTCTACTTTCATGTCTTTGTGTGTGTGTGTCTGTGTTTGTGTGTGTGAGTGTGTATCAGCACTGTGTGTGCCTGCACAGGCTCAAGGGTGACTTTGGACATCATACTGGATTGTTATACTTCATTTTGGTTTCAGTCTGCATTTCCCAGGCTCTGCCTTCCAGAGTTGGGTATGCCAATTGCTTCCATTACTGTCTGGCATTTTTAAGTGGGATACAGTATCCAAAACATAGATTCTTCTGCTGGTGAGACATGGTCTCAACCACTTAGTCATCATTTCAGCCCCTTTCACGTCTTTGTGTCAGTGTGTCTGTGCACACTGAATTTCATCTGGGTTGCTCAACATCTGGTTGTGGTCAACATTGCTCGAGCATGGATGATGTATCACAATGCATACTATTGAGAAAAGTAACTCCAATTCCACTGTCCTACATTAACTCTGAATAGACTCTGAACGGAAAGAAACCTATTTTGCTAGATTATCAAAAATATGTTACTCTTAAAAAGTGTGAACATGTATATATCCCTATGCAGAGGAACACAGAGAGAGGAAGAAAAAAGATGAGAAACTTCCCTGAGATGTTCCTGCCAGCAGTCACTGGTGAATAAATATAACTTACAGTACCAGATATTTAATACCTTTTAAAGTCAGAGTAGTTTTAAAGATCCACAAAGCAAAGTATTTATATGCTCTTAATTGCACTCCAGAAATTGATAGTAAGAAACTATTAAAAAGTGTGAACATGTAAATATATCTATACAAAGGAATACAGAAAGGAATAACAGAAATTGCCTGGAGATGCTCTTACCAGAAGCAAAATTCTCAGTGAACTCTTGGTCAGAATGATCTTAAAGACCACCAAAACAAATATAGACTATTGTCTTTACTCTTACTCTCCAGAAACTGATATTAAGACCTTATTGCTACAGACATCATCTACAAGGATCATGAAAAAGAAAATAAAATGGAACTGATCAAGAAGTTTCCTTCTTGACTATCCTTTATAGTTCCAGAAAGTCCAAGGAAGAATGCTGTGGAAGAAAAAATCAATGAATAATAACTACTTCAGTAAAAAGTGACCACTGGTACATTACTTTCATGAATGTTTTAGGGAGAAATTTAATTTCTGATTAAATTTAAGGTGAATTTTTTCAGCAGTAAAAAAAGTATGGCTATTGAAAATTCAAAAAAGAACCTATGGAATGGGAGACCCTTGTTCTAAGGAGGAATGAACTACTAAAATTTAGCTATAAGGACATGATACCAAACCTCTTTATGTCCATAGATTAGAGCAGCTCTCAGGTCTCAGCCTAGAAGCTTCTTGTTTCAATGGAAGGTTTTTTTAAATAAATATGGAGAATCACGACTGATCAAAGTATAGAGAATATGTGACACTAGACTACTCTGCCATACATAGGCAGAGTATGTAGAGAAGAGTATCCCCTTCAAGGCTCTGGGAACACTGCAAGAGAATGCAGTAAGGATGGTAAGAGTCAGGAAATAGTAAGGGATGTTATTATACAACATCTTCTGGACATGACAGGGCTCTGTCACCAATAACCTTTCATAAGATCTGCACAAGATTTGTTCAACCAACACTGCCATGGATGTTTAAAGGACTCAAGAGGCTCAATACTTTTCTTAGTTCCTTAAATGCTTGTATTACAGATAGATACTATCTATCACACTATATTCTATGGCTTGTTACCTGCATTTTAAGCTTTCATTTGATACAATTTATATTGAATAAAAATAAATGCTATAGTCTAGCATTTGAAGAATCACATGTGGAAAATAATCAGAGGTTTGTGGACTGTCAAGAAATGAAATGTAGTTGACAGACTAGCAAACATTTTTGATTCCAGTTCCTCACTCTGAGGCAGGATGTTCACTTGAGATGATAAGCTAAAGGTCAGGCCAGCCTTGCATAAGGAAACTGTGTTTCAGAGAAAAAGGACCTTCTTTTCAGAGATTCTCAGTGCATTGGTGAAATGAACTCAAAGGCAAATAAAGAGCTCCAGTTTCCTCCTCATTGCTTCATTTTTGATGAAATGTATAATATGTTCTGATAAATGCTCCTGCCAGGATGAACTAACTCATCAGAGGCTTAAACTAATTAGGAGACCAACCTGGGAGATAATGTCCATAATTATAATGGGAAAATAAGCCTCTAATCTTTAACCAATGATTAACTCAAATTATTTCATGATAGAGACAAAAAATAGTCTGATGCACCCATGCTGGCAATTTTTTTTTTTTTTGCAGACTGTATTATATTTTAATGACATCTGCATGATCATCACCCAGGCAACTATGTACAGATAGGAGGAAGCTTCATTTCTTGGTTTCCTACTCCTTGGACAGAGTCTTGATGATCTTTTCCTTCTTGGCCTGGAGGCGCTCCTCACGGCGCTTGCATGCTTCCTTGGTCTTCGACCTACGGGCTTCGGCCTGGTCAGCCAGGAGCTTCTTGCGGGCCTTGTCTGCCTTCAGCTTGTGGATGTGTTCCATGAGAATGCGCTTGTTTTTGAACTCATTTCCCTTCACCTTCAAGTACAGTCTGTGATACATATGGCGGTCAATCTTCTTGGATTCACGGTATCTCCTGAGCAGCTTGCGAAGGATCCTCATTCTCCTCTAGGTCACCTTCTCCGGCATTCGAGCATTAGCAGTACACTTCCGCTTACCTATGCCCATATGCCTGCCCTTCCGGCGAGCCAAAGTATTTTTCCAGCATGGAGCACGGGAGTGGACAGTCACAGGATTTCGGATGATCAGTCCATCTTTGATCAGCTTCTGGATCTGCTGACGGGAGTTTGCATTGGCAATCTCATTGGTTTCATTGGGGTCCAACCAGACCTTCTTTTTGCCACAGCCGAGGACGCTCGAGGCAAACCTCTTCTGAAGCCTGAGCATACTCATGGCTGCGGCGGCCACAGCGAAAAGGCCCATGGTGGCAAATTATGAGATACATCTACTATGTATTTTCTTCTCTTTAGCCAACAAAACATTTCTCCTAATGTATTTTTTTATTTCTTCCACTCATATAAAGTTGATAAATACCTCATTCCCCTCACTTCCTCCACTGGATTCCCTTTTTCCCTCCCCCTTTTTCCTTTCCTTTCCCTCCTTCTCTCCCTTTCTCCCAATGTTCCCCCACCATTCCTGCAGCATCCTTTAGTGTGCATGTCAAACTTCCCTCTGGGTCCTCTTCTCTCATTAGGTGTAAGGACTCAGTGGCATTGTCTTGAGTTTTTTCGTGTTCCCCTTTAGTATAGGAGGACTATTGCGGCTGTTAATCCCCTGCCTCTATGGATCCTAGTTCCTGTGATCCATATTAGATTTTTGGGGGTTCAATGTATGTTGGTAATTGAGCAGGTCATGCAAAATACTATTATGATTACTTCAGCCCTAACTTGTATGGAGTATCTTGCATATCATTGCTATTCCTCATCTTTAGGCTCTTACAATCTAACCACCCCCTCTTCCACAAATTTCCCTGAGCTCTAGGATGGGGAGAGATTAGGCTGGCATGGTTTCAGGTGGTTGATGTAGAGTCTATAATTTTCCAAGTTATGGTTTTTTGTTTTGTTTTGTTTTTTTTTTTCAAATTTGCTGCTCCAACACTGACCTTGGCTTTATCATGATGGGTATTGGATATCACTCCCTGGTCAGAGATAAAATGCTGTTAAAATAGAGTCTTACTATAAGAGTAGATTCAAAGGTAGATGGAATAAGAGTAGGAGACCGCTGTAAGGGGGGGAGGACATTTTCAGGATGGTTACCTTCTATCTGCCAGACTCTATGCCCTCCTTTCTGGTGAGTTCATAACCTATCAGACACAAGTGACTAGTATCTCCTAATGTATTTTTTAACCAATACAAATTGCAAAAAAATTGAATTACATATATAATTGTTTTCTATTTTCTGGATGTTGAAATTCTTTTCTATCTTATACTAGAAACTGACCTTTTATATCAAATATTCATTATATCTTATTTTTTAATTTTCTTCTTTTTTAAAATTATTTTTTTCCATTCATACAAACTTGATAGTTCCCCATTCCCCTGCCTCCCTCTACCCTTCCCTGGACACCTTGCTCTCTTCCCAGTTTTCCCCTTCCTTTCCCTCCCTCCCTCCTTCCCTTTCCCCCAGTATCCCCATCCCCACCATAATTGGAGCATCCTTTACTGTGCATGTTAAACTTTTCTCTGGGTCCTTCTCTCTGATGAGGTATAAGGACTCAGTAGCATTGCCTAGAGCTCTTTTTTGTGGTCCCCTTTAGTATAGGAAAACTATTGTGGCTATTAATCTCTTGCCTCGAAAGATCATAGAGCATGAGATCCATGCTAGACTTTGGGGAGGGGGGTCAATGACATGTTGGTCATTGTGAAGGTCATGCAAAGTCCTATTGTAATTACTTCAGCCCTACCTTGTGTGTGGTATCTTGCATAACATTCCTCTTTCTTAAGGCTCTTACAATCTTACCACTCCCTGAGCTTTTGGATGGGGAGAGATTAGGCTGGCCTGGTTCCTGGTGACTAATGTAGGGCCTCTGATGTTCTGAATTATGGTTTGTTATTTTTTTAAAAGAAAAAAAAGCATAGAAACTGACTCTTAAGTGTTGCATGGGGGTGATGTGGTTGGAGGGGTTCAATCTTGACACATCCCTTTCTTTTACATGGCTACTACATATGACAATGCCATAAAAACTCTTCAGTTTTCAAAGTAGGTTTATTTTTAATATCCAAAATCGAACAGAGTCTATGTGTCCATGAAAACCTAACAGATGATACAAAGTTCTAGAACATCATCCAGAGAAACATTATAGGAATAAAAATGAATAACATTCTAAATAAATATCAAGAACACAGACATATTATATATTTATATAAAATTCATTATTGTGTATAGTGACATAAAACAAAATAATGGTTATATGTATAGTAGGTATTATAAATGAATAAGAAAACATCATAAAAGTTAGAGTAAAAATCTTTTGGTATTGCCAATATTCTCATGACCATTAATTGTTGTTAGTATCACATATTTGAACATACATCAAAATGTTTCCAAAGTTTCACATTGTACAATTTTGATATATACAGTTTTTATATTATTCATTTATGTATAATTTGCAAGAAAAAATTTGGAGTTTTTCTGCTCAATATGTGATACTAACAACAATTAATGGTCATGAGAATATTGGCAACACCAAAAGATTTTTACTCTAACTTTTATGATGTTTTCTTATTCATTTATAACACCTACTATACATATAAGCATTATTTTGTTTTATGTCACTATACACAATAATGAATTTTATATAAATATATAATATGTCTGTGTTCTTGATATTTATTTAGAATGTTATTCATTTTTATTCCTATAATGTTTCTCTGGATGATGTTCTAGAACTTTGTATCATCTGTTAGGTTTTCATGGACACATAGACTCTGTTCGATTTTGGATATTAAAAATAAACCTACTTTGAAAACTGAAGAGTTTTTATGGCATTGTCATATGTAGTAGCCATGTAAAAGAAAGGGATGTGTCAAGATTGAACCCCTCCAACCACATCACCCCCATGCAACACTTAAGAGTCAGTTTCTATGCTTTTTTTTTCTTTTAAAAAAAATAACAAACCATAATTCAGAACATCAGAGGCCCTACATTAGTCACCAGGAACCAGGCCAGCCTAATCTCTCCCCATCCAAAAGCTCAGGGAGTGGTAAGATTGTAAGAGCCTTAAGAAAGAGGAATGTTATGCAAGATACCACACACAAGGTAGGGCTGAAGTAATTACAATAGGACTTTGCATGACCTTCACAATGACCAACATGTCATTGACCCCCCTCCCCAAAGTCTAGCAAAAGAAAATCAACAAACCACAATCCAGAACTTCAGAGACTCTATATCAATCACATAGAACTAGGACAGCCTAATCTCTCCCCATCCTGGAGCTCAGGGACATTTGCGGAAGAGGGGGCGGTAAGATTGTAAGAGCAAAAGGATGGGAGGAGCAACGATTTGCAAGATTCTCAACAATAGTTGGGGCCAAAGCAATCATAATGGAACTTTGCATGCCCTGCGCAATGTCCAGCGCACTGTTGCCCTCATAAAGTCTACCATCTGTTAAGGGCACCGAGACCCCTGGAGGCAAGGGATTGACAGCCATAGTAGTAATCTTATGATTAAGGGGAACAAGAGAAAGGGCTTATGGAAATGCCACTGGGTCCTTATATGTCATCGGAGAGGAGGACCCAGTGGAGAGTTAGGCGCACACAATAAAGGACTCTCTGGGAATTGGGGGGGAGACACTGGGGGAAGGGGAGGGGGGAGGGAGGGAACTGGTAAAAAATTTTAAAATGTATAATTAAATTTTTAATAAAAAAAAAAAAGAAAAAATTTGGTTATTCACTTTAAAAATAAAGCTGTGGGTCTTTCCCCATATGCCCAGTCAGGACACACTGTGACCTAGGCAAGCACCTGCTCACCCCCAAACCCCAAGCAACCCACTAATCCCAGCTCCTCCCAACAGCCAGAGCAGGAGCTGCTCCAGGCAATTAATTCAATTCAGTGAAAAACACAGAAATTGAGAGTTAAAACAACAATGCCCAAGTCAAAGTGCAAATCCATGAGAAACAAAACCCAAGAAATCAAATCTCCCAATGAAGGAATTAATCACATAATGATAGACTACAACTAGAACAAATCCATGGAAAATAGCCAAGAAAGTCTTACCCAAGATAACAACTTTCAAAACATGATCATTACCATTATCAATACTATGAAAGAGGAAATCTGGGAGGAATTAAATAACCACATCAACCACTTTAAAGAGAACACAACAGACACTTGGAGGAGTTGAGAAAAACAATGCAAGAAACAAAAATAGGCATAGAGCACTTAAAACAGACTCAGCATAGTTTAAAAATGAACTAAAAGACAAATTATCTTCAACCCAGAACTCAACAGAGAGTCTTATTAGCAGAACTAATGAAACAGAAAACAGAATTTCAGGCCTTGAAGACAAAGTGGGAGTATTAACCAGCTCAATGGAAGAGGTTGTTAAAGCCAAAAAGACACTTGAGAGGAATATTCAAGAGTTATGGGACACACTGAAGAAGCCTTACATGCATATTCATGAAATACCAGAGTAAGAATTCCAAAACACCATACCTGTAGAAAATTTTCAAACTATCATCAAGGATATCTTTCCTCATTTAAAAAAAGAGATGCCAAGCCCTGGGCCCCGCCCCAGCTACCCCCAGGTTAAGTAGCGCTCCAGGCCTGGGACTCGTGTGTAGTCCAGCGGGTCCTCACCGCGAACCTAGGTAAGCTCCAAGCCCCGCCCACCCCCAGAACCCCAGGCAGCCCAAGGGACCCAGCTCCTCCGGCCATCCAGCCAGAGCCCAGCAGGGCGTGGGAGGAGGACAGCCCCTCTGCGTCCTGGGCCCTGCCCCAGCTACCCCCAGGTTAAATAGCACTCCCTGCCGAACCCCCATCTTCCCTTCCCCCACTCCACCGCCTGGGACACGTGTGTAGTCCAGCCGGTCCTCACCGCGAACCTAGGTAAGCTCCAAGCCCCGGTCCTCACCGCGAACCTAGGT
This sequence comes from Typhlomys cinereus, assembly GCA_023101885.1. Lineage (NCBI taxonomy): Eukaryota > Metazoa > Chordata > Mammalia > Rodentia > Platacanthomyidae > Typhlomys > Typhlomys cinereus. The sequence goes on along the minus strand of JALPQD010000250.1, from coordinate 2,626,156 downwards.
AAGCTCCAAGCCCCCCTCCCAACCCCCAACCCCAGAACCCCAGGCAGCCCAAGGGACCCAGCTTCTTTCACCATCCAGCCAAGCCAGGCGTGGCGTGGGTTGAGGACGACACCCCCTCTGCGCCCAGCCTGCCCCAGCTGCCCCCAGGTTAAATAGCGCCCCCCCACGCCACATCCTCCCTTCCCCAACCCCGCTGCCCTGGACGTGGGCGGTCCAGCTGGGCCTCACCGTGACCTAGGTTAGCTCCGTCCCTGCCCACCCCCTGAACCCCAGATCAAATAATTCAGTTTAGTGAAAAACGCACAGAAATTGAAAGATAGATCTTAAGAGTTAAAACGACAATGCCAAACTTAAAGTGCAAATCCATGAGAAACAACACTCAAGTAAACAAATCTCCCACTGAAGGAATTAATCCCATAATGTTAGACTCCAACCAGAACAAACCCATGGAAAATGGCCAAGAAAGCCTGACTCAGGATAAAGACTTTCAAAATATGATCATTACCATGTTCAATACAATGAAAGAGGAAATCCGGGAGGAATTAAATAATCGAATCAATTGCTTTGAAGAGGAATACAACAGACACTTGGAGGAGTTGAGAAAAACAGTGCAAGAAACAAAAACTGGCATACAGGAGTTAAAACAGACTCCAGCAGAGTTTAAAACTGAGCTAAAAGACAAGTTATCTTCAACCCAGAACTCTACAGAGAGTCTTATCAGCAGAACTAATGAAGCAGAAAACAGAATGTCAGACCTTGAAGATAAAGTGGAAGTATTAACCAGGTCAATGGAAGAGGTTGTTAAAGCCTAAAAGATACTTGAGAGAAATATCCAGGAGATATGGGACACCGTGAAGAAGCCTAACATGCGTATTCATGGAGTACCAGAGCAAGAATCTCAAAATACCACCCCTGAGGAAATTTTTCAAACGATCATCAAGGAGAACTTTTCTCATCTAAAAAAAGAGAGGCCCATCCACATACAAGAGGGATTCTGCACCCCAAACAGCTATGACCAAAACAGCTCGCCATGGCAAATAATAGTTCAAACACTCCACATTCAAGATAAAGAACTGGTGCTGAGAGCTTCAAGGGAGTAAAAACAAGTCACTTTTAAAGGTAAACCTATTAAAATAACAAATGACTTCTCAGTCCAAACAGTAAAAGCAAGAAGAGCTTAGAGGGACATACTTCAAGTATTGAATGAGCAAAAATGTCAACCCAGGCTTATTTACCCTGCAAAACTATCAGTCACGATCGAGGGAGAAAGAAAAATCTTCCAGCACAAAGACAACTTGAAGGGATACATGTCCACAAAACCAGGCCTTCAAAAAATACTAGAAATGATACTCAAGCTTGAAGAAAAAAACAGGCATATCCAGGAGAACAGAAGACAAGTATAACACCATTAACAGCGAAGCAATATACTTATAAAAACCACTAAACATAATAAATGTCTGGAATTCAAAATAGTTTCTCCATTATAACACTAAATGTTAATGGAATTAACTCAATCAAGAGACACAGATTACAAATTTGGATTACAAATCACAATCCATCAATCTGCTGCCTGCAGAAAACCCATCTCACCAGAAAAGATAGGCATAACCTAAAAATAAAAGGCTAGTCAACAATTCTACAAGCTAATGGAAGAAGAAAACAGGCAGGGGTAGCCATTATGCTATCAAAGTGGACTTCAAACCAAAGAAAATCATAAGAGACACGGATGGATACAACATGTTAGTCACAGGTACAATTCACCAAGAAGACTTCACAATACTGAACGTATATGCACTCACTACGGGCCCCTCCACATTCATTAAGAAAACCCTACAGCATCTAAAGCAAGAAATCAACCCCCAAACGATAATTCTTGGGGACTTCAACCCCACCCTCTCAACATGGGATAGATCAACAGGTCAAAAGCTTAACAGAGACACTTTGGACCTTAATCAAACCCTTAAAGAAATGGACCTTATAGAACTTTATCAAACTTTTCATCCACGCACCAAAGAATACACATTTTTCTCAGCAGCACACAAAACTTTCTCCAAAATAGATCACATACTGGGCCATTAAACAAATCTACACATATACAAAAAAGTTGAAATTCTAACCTGTGCCCTGTCAGAGTACCATGGCCTAAACCTGGACATCCATAACACAACAAACAAGAGAAATACACTAACTCCTGGAAACTTAACAACATGATGCTGAATGAGAACTGGATTCAGGAAGAAATTAAAAAGGAAATTCAAGATTTCCTGAAAGTGAATGATAATGAAAATACAACTTACCAAAATTCCTGGGACACAATAAAAAATGTTCTAAGAGGTAAGTTCATAGCTCTTAATGCCTACATCAAAAAAATGGAAACATCAGAAATAAACAACTTCACAATGCAGCTTAAAGCTTTAGAGAAACTAGAGCAATCTGATCCCAAAAGTAATAAATAGAAAAGAGGAGATTAGCAAAATAAGGGCAGAAATGTCTGAAATCGAGATTAAGAAAACGATACAAAAAATCAACCAGTCAAAAAGCTGGTTCTTTGAAAAAATCAATAAGATTGATACACCCCTAGCTAAATTAACCAAAACAAGGGAAAGAAAACCCAAATTAACAAAATTAGAAATGAACACGGAGTAATCACTACTGATACCCAAGAAATCCAGAGAATTATAACATTATATTTCAAAAACTTATACTCTGTGAAGTTTGACAACACAAAAGAGATGGATGAATTTCTAAGTAAACACAACTTACCTAAGTTGAATCAGGAAGTTGTGAATTATTTAAATAGTCCTATAACATATAAGGAAATTGAGGAAGTAATCTCGAATCTTCCCACCAAAAAATGTCCTGGGCAAGATGGATTCAGCAGAGTTTGCCAGACATTTAAGGAGTTAATAACACCAATACTCCTTAAACTGTACCATCAAATAGCAAAGGAAGGAACACTACCAAATTCCTTCTATGAAGCTAATATCGTTTTAATCCCAAAACCTAATACAGATTCACTTAAAAAAGAAAACTATAGGCCAATCTCTCTGATGAACACAGACGCAAAGATTCTCAACAAAGTCTTAGCAAATCAGATTCAAAAACATACCAAAAAGATCATTCACGGGGACCAAGTAGGCTTCATCCCTGGCACACAAGGTTGCAACATACGCAAATCAATAAATGTAATTCAGCATATAAACCAGTCCAAAGTCCAAGACCACATGATATTCTCGATACATGCAGAAAAAGCCTTTGACAAGATCCAACAGCCTTTTATGATCAAAATGCTAGAGACAGTAGGAATGGAAGGAACCTTTATCAATATAATAAAAGCTGTATACAACAAGCCCACAGCAAGGATTATTCTCAATGGGAAACAATTGGAAGCATTCCCACTTCGATCAGCACCTAGACAAGGCTGTCCACTCTCACCACTTCTATTCAATATTGTACTTGAAGTCTTAGCCAAAGCCATAAGACAAGAAAAGGACATAAAAGCGATTCAAGTTGGCAAGGAAGAAGTCAAGCTATCCCTATTTGCAGATGACATGATCTTATACCTGAGGGATCCCAAAAACTCCACCAGGAAGCTCCTGGAACTAACACAGAAGTTCAGCAGGGTGGTAGGATACAAAGTAAATGTGCAAAAATCAGAGGCCTTCCTATATGCCCAGAATGAAAGAAGTGAAAAAGCCTTGAGAGAAACAATCCCATTTACTATAGCCCCTAAAAAAATGAAATACCTTGGTATAAACCTAACCAAGGAGGTAAAAGACCTTACAATTAAAACTTTATAACCCTAAAGAAAGAAATAGCAGAAGACACCAGAAGGTGGAAAGACCTCCCATGTTCCTGGATTGGCAGAATCAACATCATAAAAATTACTGTCCTACTAAAGGCAATATAAAAATTCAATGCTATACTAATTAAAATCCCAAAGCAATTCTTCAAAGAAGTTGACCAAACAATCTCAAAATTCATATGGAGGCACAAAAGACCCAGGATAGCAAAGACAATCCTGAGTAACAAAAACACTGCTGGAGGTATTACCATACCAAACCTTAGTCTATATTACAAATCCATAGTTATAAAGACAGCCTGGTACTGGCTCCAAAATAGACACACAGATCAATGGATAAGGGTTGAAGACCCAGATATAAGCCCACAAAAATACAGCCATTTCATTTTTTACAAAGGGGCCCAAAGAATCCAATGGAAAAAGAACAGCATCTTCAACAAATGGTGCTGGCAAAACTGGATCTCCACATGCAGAAGATTAAAGCTGGACCCATACTTGTCACCATGTACAAGACTTAACTCCAAATGGATCAAGGACCTTGATATCAGGCCAGAGACTATAAAAACCATAGTTGAAATGATAGGGAACTCCCTCGAGCTGATTGGGCTAGGTCAACATTTCCTAAACAGACATCCAATGGCACAGTCACTGCTACCAACTCTCAACAGTTGGGACCTTGTGAAACTAAAGAGCTTCTGTTCAGATAAAGCGATTTTATCACGAGCTCAACGGCAACCCACAGAATGGGAGAAAATCTTCACTAACCACACATCTGATAGAGCTCTACTGTCCACAGTGCACAAAGAACTTAGAAAACTAAGCTCCAAAGAAAACAATGGCCCAATTAAAAAATGTGCCCTGGAAGTTAAAAGAAATTTTACCAGGGATGACATGAAAATGTCTAACAAATATCTTCAAAAATGCTCCACTTCTTTAGCCATCACGGAAATGCAAATCAAAACTTCCCTGAGATATCATCTCACCCCAGTCAGGATGGCAAAAATCCACAATACAAACAACAACAAATGCTGGAGAGGATGTGGAGAGAGGGGACCTCTCCTACATTGCTGGTGGGAATGCAGGCTCATACAGCCACTCTGATGAGCCGTCTGGAGATTCTTAAAGAAATTAAAGATTGAAATGCCATATGACCCTGCTATTTCTCTTTTGGGAATAACCCCCCAAGCAGCAGAGGTTCATCTCGATAGCACAATCACGACCATGTTCATAGCAGCACTGTTTACAATGGCAAAGTCATGGAATCAACCCAAATGTCCAACATTTGACGAGTGGATAAGGAAACGGTGGTACATCTATACAATGGAGTACTACTCAAAATGATGAATTACTGAAATTTGCCGGGAAATGGATGTCATTAGAAACATTATATTAAGTTAAGTATCCCAAACCCAGAAAATTAAGTGCCATATGTACTCCGTAATAGGTGGCTCCTAGTATCAAACTCACCCAGCCCACATTGAGATACTCAAAGGTAAACCTATGTAATACAGTAATTGCAAGGATTATGACCAGGAGGGATGGGGTTGGAGGGCCACACCAGATACAAGGAGAGAGGAGACCATGTTATAGCAGAGAAAATAGGCCTCCATCTAGGAATGCAAGTAAGTAATGTGACACATGGTTAAGTTCACAGATGTTCGTTCCTGATCATGTACAACTGAGGGGGTATGATCTCACCATAAGGGGAGGGCATATAGTCTGGCAGATAAAAAGTAACCATTGTGCAAATGGGTGATTGACCCCTCCCTCACTGAGGTTTCCTACTTTTATTACATCTACCCTTGAATGTGCTATGATAACCAGACTCCAGTTTAACAGCTTTTTGTCTCTGACCAGGGGGTGACATTCTGTGCCCATCAGGATGGAGTGAAGGGCATTGCAGGAGCAGCAAAACCGCAAAAGAAAATCGACAAACCACAATCCAGAACTTCAGAGACTCTATATCCACCACATAGAACTAGGCCAGTCTAATCTCTCTCCATCCTGAAGCTCAGGGACATTTGCGGAAGAGGGGGTGGTAAGATAGTAAGAACAAAAGAATGGGAGGAGCAATGATTTGCAAGATTCTCCACACTAGTTAGGGTCGAAGCAATCATAATAGGACTTTGCATGCCCTGCACAATGTTCAACACACTATTGCCCTCACAAAGTCTAGCATCAGCTAAAGGCACCAAGATCCTTGGAGGCAAGGGATTGACAGCCACAGTAGTGTTCCTATGCATAAGGGTAACACGAGAAAGGGTTCAGGGAAATGCCACTGGGTCCTTGTACGTCATCGGAGAGGAGGACCCAGAGGAGAGTAAGGCAAACACAATAAAGGACTCTCTAGGAATTGGGGGGTAGGCACTGGGAGATAGGAAGGGAGAGGAGGGGGAGCAGGTGGTTCGGGGGGAGGAGGAGGGAAGGAGGGAACTGGTCTACCTATTAAGTTTGTATGAGCAGAAATAATAAAGTATTTAAAAAAAGAGAGGCCCATCCATATACAAGAGGCATTCCACACCCCAAACAGATATGACCAAAATAGAAAGTCGTGACAGCAGATAATAGTTGGACCCTCCACATTCAATACAAAGAAATGGTGCAGAAAGCTTCAAGGGAAAAAAAAACAAGGCACTTTTAAAGGTAAAACTATTAAAATAAAAAATGATTCCTAAATGAAAACAGTAAAAGCAAGAAGAACTTGGCGAGACATACTTCAAGTATTAAAAGAGCAAAAATGTCAACCCAGGCTGATATACCCCACAAAACTGTCATGATCAAGGGAGAAAGAAAAAACATCCAGCACAAAGCCAACTTGAAGGGATACATGTGCACAAACCAGGGCTTCAAAAAATGCTAGAAATGACATTCACACTTGAAGAAAAAAACAAGCAAATCCAGGAGGACAGAAGGGAAATATAATACCATCAAAACCTAAAAGGGAAACAATACACTTACAAAAGCCATTAAACATAATAAATGTCCGGAATTAAAAATAGTTTCTCCATTATAACATTAAATGTTAATGGAATTAACTCACCGAACAAGAGACACAGATTACAAACTTGGATTAAAAATCACAACCCATCAATCTGCTGCCTGCAGGAAACCCATCACACCCCAAATTAGGCACATCCTAAAAATAAAAGGCTAGTCCAAAATTCTGCAAGATAACGGAACCAAAAAACAGGCAGGGGTAGCCATTATGCTATGGGACAAAGTGGACTTCAAACCAGAAAAAATCATAAGAGACACAAAGAGATACTACATTTTAGCCACAGATACAATTTATCAAGAAGACTTCACAATACTGAAATGTATGCACCCTATATGGGCCCCCCACATTCATTAAGCAAACCTTACAACGTCTAAAGCAAGAAATCAACCCCAAAATGATAATTCTTGGGGATTTCAACACTGCTCTCTCAATATGGGATAGATCAGCAAGCCAAAACTTAACAGAGACACTTTGGAACTTAATCAAACCCTTACTGAAATGGACGTTACAGATCTCTATCGATCCTTTCATCCATGCACCAAAGAATACACATTTTTCTCAGCAGCACATGGAACTTTCTCCAAATAGATCACATATTAGGCTACAAAATGAATCTTCACATATACAGGAAAGTTGAAATTCTATCCTGTACCCTATCAGACCACCGCGGCCTAAAGCTTGACATCCACAACACAACAAGCAACATAAAATACACTAACTCCTGGAAACTTAACATTATGATGCTGAATGAGAACTGGATTCAGGAAGAAATTAAAACGAAATTCAAGATTTCCTTAAGGTGAACGATAATGAAAATACAACTTACCATAATCTCTGGGACACAATGAAAACTGTCCTAAGAGGGACGTTCATAGATCTGAATTCTTACATCAAAAAAATGCAAACATCCCAAATAAATAACAAGGATTTAGAGCAATTCAATCCCAAAAGCAGTAGAAGAGAGGATATTAGCAAAATTAGGGGATAAATATCCGAAATCGAGATTAGGAAAATGATACAGAAAATCAACCAGTCAAAAGCTGGGTTTTTGAAAAAAATCAGTAAGATTGATACATCCCTAGCCAAATTAACCAAAAGCAAGAGAGAGAAAGCCCAAATTAACAAAATTAGAAATGAACACGGAGTTACCACAACTGATATCCAAGAAAAACAGTAAAGCAAGAAGAACTAAAAACTTATACTCGGTGAAATTTGAAAACACAAAAGAGATGGATGAATTCCTAAGTAAACACAACTTCCCTAAATTGAATCAGGAAGTTGTGAATTATTTAAATAGTCCTATAACATATGAGGAAATCGAGTAAGTAATCTCGTATCTTCCCACCAAAAAATGTCCTACAGAGTTCTACCAGACATTTAAGGAGCCAATAACACCAAAACTCCTTAAACTGCTCCATCAAATAGCAAAGAAATGAACACTACTGTATTCCTTCTAAGAAGCTAATATCGTCTTAAATCCAAAACCTAATAAAGATACACTTAAAAAAGATAACTATAGGCCAATCTCTCTGATAAACATAAAGGCAAAGATTTTCAACAAAATCTTAGCAAATTGGATTCAAAAACATATTAAAAAGATCAATCATGGGGATCAGATAGGCTTTATCCCAGGCACACAAGGTTGATTCAACATATGCAAATCAATGAATGTAATTCACCATATAAACCTGTCCAAAGTTCAAGACCACATGATACTCTCGATAGATACAGAGAAAGCTTTTGACAAGATCCAACAGTCATTTATGATCAAAACCCTAGAGACAGTTGGAATGGAAGGAACCTTTATCAATATAATAAAAGCTGTATACAAGAAGCAAACAGCAAATATTATACTCAATGGGGAAAAACTTGAAGCATTCCCGCTTGGATCAGGAACGAGACATAGCTGTTCACTCTCACCACTTCTATTCAAGACTTGAAGTCTTAGCTGAAGCCGTAAGACTAGAAAAGGACATAAAAGGCATTCACATTTTCAGGGAAGAAGTCAAGCTGTCCCTATTTGTAGATGGCATGATCTTATACTAATACAGAAGTTCAGCAGGGTGGCAGGATACAAAATAAATGTACAAAAATCAGTGGCTTTCCTATATGCACAGAATGAAGAAGTGAAAAATCCCTGAGAGAAGCAATACTATCGCTCCTAAAAAAATGAAATACCTTGTCATAAACCTAACCAAGGAAGTAAGTGACCTTTAGAAGGAAAACTTTAAAACCATAAAGAAAGTAATTACAGAAGACACCGGATTGGCAGAATCAACATCATAAAAAAGATCATCCTACCTAGTGCACTATACAGATTCAATGCAATACCAATTAAAATCCCAAAGCAATTGTTTAAACAATCTCAAAATTCATATGGTGTCACAAAAGACTCAGGATAGCAAAAACAATCCTGAGTAACAGAAACTGCTGAAGGTATAACCATACAAAACCTTAGTCCATAGTTACAAAAGCAGCCTGGTATTGGCTCCAAAATAGACACACATATCAATGGATAAGGATTGAAGACCCAAATATAAGCCCACACAACTACAGCCAATTCATCTTAGACAAAGTAGCCTGAAAAATCCAATGGAAAAAGAACAAATGGTGCTGGCAAAACTGAATATCCACATGCAGAAGATTAAAACTGGGCCCGTACTTGTCACCATATACAAGACTTAATTCCAAATGGATCAAAGATCTCAATAAAAGGCAAGAGACTATAAAATCCATAGTAGGGAAATCCCTCGAGCTGATTGGGCTAGCCCAACAGTACAAAAATGGATCTAATAGCACAGTCACTATAACCTACACTCAACAAATGGGATCTTGTGAAATTAAAGAGCTTCTGTTCGAATAAAGAGATTTTAACTGGAGCAAAAAGGCAACCCACAGAATGGGAAAAAATCTTCACTAACCACATATCTGATAGAGCTCTATTTTCCAGAGTGCACAAAGAACTTAGAAAACTAAACACCAAGGAAACAAATGGGCCAATTAAAAATGGGCCTTGGAATTTAAAAGAAACTTTACCAGGGATGAAATTAAAATATCTAATAAATATCTTTAAAAATGCTCCACATCTTTAGCCATCAGAGAAATGCAAATTAAAACCTCCCTGAGATATCATTCTCACACTAGTCAGGATGGCAAAAATCCACAATAGAAACAACAGAAAATGCTGGAGAGGATGTGGTGAGAGGGAAAATCTACTATATTGCTGGTGGGAATGCAGGCTCATATGACCACTCTGGTGAAATGCCTGGTGATTCTTAAAGAAATTAAAGATTGAAATGCCATATGACTCTACTATTTCACTTTTGGGAATGACCCCCCCCAAACAGCAAAAATTCATCTCAATAGCACAAGCACGACCATGTTCATAGCAGCACTGTTTACAGTAATAAAGTCATGGATTCCATGCAAATGTCCAAATGAGTGGACAAGGAAAATGTGGTACATTTATACAATGGACTACTACTCAGCCATCAAAAATGATGAATTAATAAAATTTGCTGGGAAATCAATGGAATTAGAAACAAATATATTGAGTGAAGTATCCCAGACACAGAAAATTAATCACCATATATATATACTCCCTAATAGGTGGACCTTGTACCAAACCCACTTAGAGATGCTCAAAGATAAATCTCTGTAATACCTACAGTTATTGCAAAGATTATAAACTGGAGGAATGGGGAAGGAGGGCCCCACCAAAAACAAGGAGAGAGGAGATCATGTGCAGAGAAAATAGGCCACCATCAAGGTCTGCAAGTAAGTAATGACACATCTGGTTAAGTTCACAGACTTTCCTTCCTGATCATTTGCAACTGATGTGATATGATCTCACCAGAAGGGGGGGCATATAGTCTGGCAGAAAGAAAATCACTATTTTGCAAATGGGAGATGGACCCCTCCCTCACGGCAGTCTCTTTTATTCCATCTACGTTTGAATATACTCTTATAACAAGATGCTAATTTAATAGGTTTTTATCTCAGCCAGGGGGTGACATCCAAGATCCATTAGGATGGAGCCAGCGGCATTGCAAATGCAGCAAAAAAAAAAAAAAATCAACAAACCATAATTCAGAACATCAGAGACTCTATATCAATCTCCTGGAACTAGGCCAGCCTAATGTCTCCCCATCCTGAAGCTCAAGGAAATTTGTGGAAGAGGGGGCAGGAAGATTGTAAGAGCACCAGGATGGGAGGAATCATGTTATGCAAGATACTCCACACAAGTTAGGACTGAAGCAATCATAATAGTACTGTGTATGAACTACACAATGTCCAACACATTATTGACCCCTCAAAGTCTAGCATGGACTAAGGCACTAGGATCCTTAGAAGCGAGGGATTAACAGCCACAATGGTGTTCCTATACTTAAAGGGAACACAAGAAAGAGTTCCAGGAAATACCACTGAGTCCTTACACCTCAACAGAGAGGAGGACCCAGAGGAAAGTTTGACATACACATTAAAGGATGCTCCAGGAATGGGGGAGGAGGCACTGGGAGATAGGGAGGGTGGGGATAAAGGAAAAGGAGAAGGGGGGAGAGAAGTAGGGGGACCAGAAAGGTGTGGAGGGAGAGAGAGAGCCGGTATACCTATTGTTTGTATAAGTGTACATAAATAAAAAAAATAAAAAATAAAGGTGTGGGGACTTTACCAATTAGGACAAACTAATCTGAGCAAAGTTCTTGACTCTCCTGATGAATTAAGGACACAAAATTTTGGTTCCCCACAAAGAGTCTATGCCATCACGCTGACAAGGCAGTTGTTTTACCAATCAGCTAAATATTGTAGTGACAAGAACAATAGGAAAAATTAAATGAAAATAACTTACAGAAGCAGTCATTTCATCGATCAGATCAGGGTGCTTCAGGAGACTCCAAGGCACGATGTTTTGGAGGCGACAAAGAAATCTCCCTTGGTCATCAAACTTAGTCAGTAGTCCATGATGATGATGAGAAACATTTGTACACTCGCAGTAGGTCTCAGTTCAGTGATATTGAACAAGAGTAGAGGTATTGCCACACTAAAGAGGGCAAGACATGAGGTTTTGTCAACATCTCTTCAGAGAATCCCAGAAAGAGAGCGGATATCTGCCCTCCCTGAGTATGATGGAGAGGAGAGTCAGGTGGCTGCTGACTGATGTTAGAAGTGGAATCATTTGTGCAAGAAAAAATGCTAAGTAACTCAGAACATTGTCTGAGAAACTTAAAATATGAAATATCCCACATATAGGATACTTTCAGGTATTATCTCCAATGGAGAGCTCCAGATATAAAGGATTCAATTGGTGTTTCAGAAACAACTATAATAATTTTTCCCTTTGGTGAACTATGCCATATTGCAAAATTAATTTGGGCATTCTATAAGTAGCTTATAAATGTAGGGAGACCAAAAGCCAGGAAAAATGGAGAACAGAAAGAGAGAAATACCGGGTCCCAGGTGAAGCACGCCACCATCGGAATCAGGCCCACTGTCCTGGCCACCCACTCAGAACGCTTGCTGTTGGTCCAGGGAGGATACACCGCTCCTCAGAATTCAACAGACTCCAAAGAAAACCCAACCAAAGCTCTAGGGGACAAAAACCAAACATCTGAAGTTCTCTAAAATCAATCTTCACATGAGAGAGATTCTTCACATCCAGCCCAAAGATAAGTAAACTCCTTTTTGACCATCCTGTTCCTTTCAATTATTAATCACTGTAGTTTAACTTTTCCATATAGCCACCTCCAAAATATATACAAATTCAGAGACTATACCACTCATCCTCACATGTCACCAAGGTCCTAAATCATAAAAGTGCACTATCATAATAATATTCACTGCCTGCCTACTAAACCTGACTTAATTGATGTACTAACAGTTTAATAGCCTCATCTAGCAAATAATAACAACAAACAAACGTACCCAACTCTCGAGAGTAGTAATAACAAGTAAATTAGTACAGTCAAAAACACACAGAGACTGAAAGGTATTAAGGGAAAAAACAATCTGCCCAAGTCAAAGTGCACATCCATGAGAAATAAAACCCAAGAAAAAAATTCTCCCATTGAAAGGATTAATACCACAATAATAGATTCCAGCCAGAATAAATTCACAGAAAATAGTCAAGAAAGGCAGACCCAAGATAACAACTTTCAAAGCATGATCATTACAATTATCAATACTATGAAAGAGGAAATCTGGGAAGATTTAAATAATCACATCAATCACTTTGAACAGGAACACAACAGACACTTGGAGGAGTTGAGAAGAGCAGTTCAAGAAACAAAAATAGGCATAGATCAGTTAAAACAGTCTTAGGCAGAGTTTAAAATTGAACTAAAAGACAAGTTATCTTCAACCCAGAACACAATAAAGTCTTATCAGCAGAACTAAAGAAGCAGAAAACAGAATTTCAGACTTTGAAGACAAACTGGGAGTATTAACCAACTCAATGGAAGAGGGTGTTAAAGCCAAAAAGACACTTGAGAGGAATATTCAAGAGTTATGGGACGCCCTGAAGAATCCTAACATGCGTATTCATGAAATACCAGAGCAAGAATCCCAAAATACCACACCTGAGGAAAATTTTCAAATTGTCATAAATGAAAACTTCCTTCACCTAAAAAATGAGAGGCCCATCCAAATACAAGAGGCATTCTACCCCAAACAGATATGATCAAAATAGAAACTCATCACAGCAAATAATAGTCAAAACACTCCACATTCAAGACAAAGAAAAGGTGATGAGAACTCCAAGGGAAAAAAACAAGGCACTTTTAAAGGTAAAACTATTAAAATAATGAATGACTTCTCAGTGAAAACAAGTAAGAAGAGCCTGGAGATACGTACATCAAATATTAAAAGAGCAGAAGTGTCAACTCAAGTTGATATACCCAGCAAAACTATCTATTATGATCAAGGGAAAAAGAAAAGTTTTCCAGCACAAAGACAACTTGAAGGCTTACATGTCTAACAAACCAGGCCTTCAAAAAATGCTGGAAATGATTCTCAACCTTGAAGAAAATAACAAATGTATCCAGGAGGACAGTAACAAAAACACTGCTGTAAGTATCACCATACCAAACCTTAGTCTATACTACAAATCTGTAGTTATTACAACAGCCTGGTACTGACTCCAAAATAGACACACAGATCAATGGATAAGGGTTCAAGTCTCAGATATAAGTCCACACAATTACAGCCGTTTGATCTTTGACAAAGGGGCCAAAAAAAAAAATCCAGTGGAAAAAGAACAGCATCTTCAACAAATGTTGCTGGCAAAACTGGATGTCCACATGCAGAAGATTAAAAATAGACTTGTACTTGTTACCATGCACAAAAATTAATTCCAAATGGATCAAAGTGGGATCTTATGAAATTAAAGAGCTTCTGTTCAGATAAAGAGAGTGTAACTTGTGCACAAAGGCAACCCACAGAGTGGAAGAAAATCTTCACTAACCACATGTCAGAAAGAGCTCCATTATCCAAAGTGCACAAAGAATTACAAAACTAAACACCAAAGACACAAATGGGCCAATTCAAAAATGGGCCTTGGAACTTAAAAGAAACTTTACCACGGATGAAATTGAAATGTGTAACTAATATTTTAAAAAATATTCCACATCCTTAGCCATCAGGGCAGTACAAATCAAAACTTCCCTGAGATATCATCTCATCCCAATCAGGATGCCAAAAATCCACAATACAAACAACACCAAATGCTGAAGAGGATGTGGCAAGTAGGGAACTCTCCTACATTGCTGGTGGCAATGTATACTTATACAACCACTCTGATGAGTGGTCTGGTGATTCTTAAAAAAGTAAAAGATTGAAATGCCATATGACCCTGCTATTCCACTTTTGGGAATAATCCCCCATACAGCAAAAATTCACATCAATAGCACATGCACCATGTTCATAGCAGCACTGTTTACAATAGCAATATCATGGAATCAACCCAAATGCTCAACAGTGGACATGTGGATAAGGAAAATGTGGTACTTTTATACAATGGAATGCTACTCAGCCATCAAAAAATGATGAATTAAGGAAATTTGCTGGGAAATGTATGGAATTAGAAAAAATAATATATTGAGTGAAGTATCCCAGACACAGAAAATTAAATGCCATATGTATTCACTAATAAGTGGATCCTCACACCAAACTCACTTAGTGACACACTCAAAGACAAATCTCTGTAATACTTACAATACTTGAAAAGATTATAAACAAGAGGGAAGGGGAAGGAGGGACCCACCAGAACAAGGATAGAGGGAATCATGCTACAGCAGAGAAAATAAGCCACCTTCAAACTACTGCAAATAAATAATAAGACATCTGCTTCAGGTCACAGACTTTCCTTCTTGACCACTTGCAACTGATGGGATTGGTTTCATTGGACAAGAAGGGCAAAATGTCTGGCAGATAGAAGGTAAGCATCCTCCAAATGCGAGACTGACCCCTCCCTTCATCGCGGTCTCCTACTCTTATTCCATCTACCTTTGAATCTACTCTTTTTATTATTAGTAGTATTATTATTAAGTTCCCGCTCATACAAACTTAACAGTACATGGGTCCCCTCCCTCCTTCCACATCCCCCAGAACCTTCTGCTCCCCCCTCCCTTCTTCCCTTCCTCCCCATCCTACAGTGCCTCCCCCCAATCCCCAGAGCATCTTTTACTGTGCATGCCAAACTCTCCTCTGGGTCCTCCTCTCCAATGAGGTGCAAGGACCCAGGGCATTTCCCAGAACCTTTTTCTGCGTTCCCCTTAAGCTTAGGAACACTACTGTGACTGCCATTCCCTAACTTCCAGGATCCTAGTCCCTTTAGTCCATGGTAGACTTTGTGGGGTCAATAATGTGTTGGACATAGCACAGGTCATGCAAAGTCCTATTATGATTGCTTCAGTCCTAATTTGTGTGAAGTATCTTGCATATCATTATTCTTCCCATCCTTGTGATCTTAAAATCTTATCGCCCCCTCTTACGCAAATTTCCCTGAGCTTCAGGATAGGGAGAGATTAGGCTGGCCCAGTTCCATGTGGTTGATATAGAGTCTCTGATGTCCTGAATTATGGTTTGTTGATTTTTTTTTCTTTTTTCTTTTTCGATTTTGTTGCTCCTGCAGTGCCCTTGGATCCATCCTGATGGGTATTGGATGTCACGCCTTGCATCCTTGATGGTAGCCAATTCTCTCTGCTGGAACATTTTCCCCTCTTTCCTTGTTTCTGGTGGGACCCTTCTCCCCCATCCCTCCTGTATATAATCTTTGCAATTATTGTAGGTATTACAGAGATTTGTTTCGGAGTGTCCCTAAGTGGGTTTGGTACGAGGATCCACCTA
The DNA here is from genome assembly GCA_023101885.1 of Typhlomys cinereus. Classification (NCBI taxonomy): domain Eukaryota; kingdom Metazoa; phylum Chordata; class Mammalia; order Rodentia; family Platacanthomyidae; genus Typhlomys; species Typhlomys cinereus. The sequence goes on along the minus strand of JALPQD010000250.1, from coordinate 2,610,014 downwards.
TTAGGGAGTACATACACTGCTTAATTTTCTGTGTCTGGGATACGTCACTCAATGTAATTGTTTCTTTTTTTTTTTTAATTTCTTTTTTTTTCAATTGTGCGTGTGTGCGTATGTATGTGTGCGCGCATATGTGTATGTGTGTGTGTAGAACCACAGACGAATTCGGGAACCACCATGGATGCCTCCACCTTCTTCTGCCCCGGGATTCACAGGCTCCGCCCTACCAGGACCAGAAGCGCAGGCTGCCCCCGCCTCTGCCCGGAGTCTATACATGGGGTCTAGGATCCGAACTCAGGACCTTCTGCCTGCAAGGCAGAGTCTTAACCCCTGAGCCACCTCTCCAGCCCCAATATAATTGTTTCTAATACCATCCATTTCCCTGCAAATTGCATTAACTCGTCATTTTTGATGGCTGAGTAGTATTCCATTGTATATATGTACCACATTTTCCTTGTCCACTCATCAACTGTTGGACATTTGGGCTGATTCCTTGACTTTGCTATTGTAAACAGTGCTGCTATGAACATGGTCGTGCTTGTGCTATTGAGGTGAATTTTTGCTGTATGGGGGGTTATTCCCAAAAGTAGAATAGCAGGGTTATATGGCATTTCAATCTTTAACTTTTTTAAGAATTGCCAGATGGCTTGCTAGAGTGGTTGTATGAGCCTGCCCACCCACCAGCAATGTGGGTAAGTTCACTTCTCATTACATCATCTCCAGCACTTGGTGTTCTTTGTATTGTGGATATTTGCCATCCTAACAGGGGTGAGATGATATCTCAGGGAAGTTTTGATTTGCATTTCCCTGATGGCTAACAATGTGGAGTATTTTTGAAGATATTTATTAGACATTTTAATTTCATCCTTGGTAAAGTTTCCATTTGTTAATTGGGCCATTTGTTTCTGTGGTGTTTAGTTTTCTAAGTTATTTGTGCACTCTGGTTAATAGAGCTCTATCAGATATGTGGTTAGTGAAGATTTTTTCCATTCTGTGGGTTGCCTTTTTGCTCCAGTTAAAATCTCTTTATTCAAACAGAAGCTCTTCAATTTCACAAGATCCCATCTGTAGAGTGTTGTTTGTAGTGACTGTGCTATTGGATGTTTGTTTAGGAACTGTTGGGCTAGCCCAATCAGCTCAAGGGATTTCCCTACCATTCAACTATGGTTTTTATAGTCTCTGGCCTTATATCGAAGTCCTTGATCCATTTGGAATTAATTCTTGCACATGGTGACAAGTACAGGTCCAGTTTTAATCTTCTGCATGTGGAGATCCAGTTTTGCCAGCACCATTTTTTGAAGATGCTATTCTTTTTCCATTGGAGTTTTTGGACACCTTTGTCAAAGATCAAATGGCTGTAGTTGTGGGGACTTATAGCTGGGTCTTCAATCCTTATCCATTGATCTTTGTGTCTATTTTGCAGAAAATACCAGGCTGTTATTACAATTATGGATTTGCAGTATAGACTAAGGTTTGGTATGGTGATACCTCCAGCAGTGTTTTTGTTACTCAGGGTTGTTTTTGCTATCCTGGGTCTTTTGTGCCTCCATATGTATTTTGAGATTGTTTGGTCAACTTCATTAAAGAATTCCTTTGGAATTTTAATTGGTATAGCATTGAATCTGTGTATTGCCTTTGGTAAGATGGTCGTTTTTATGATGATTCTGCCAATTCAGGAACATAGGAGGTCTTCCCACTTTCTAGTGTCTTCTGCAATTTCTTTCTTTAGAGTTTTAAAGTTTTCATTGTACTGGTCTCTTACTTCCTTGGTTAGGTTATGCAAGGTATTTCATTTTTTTATTGGCTATAGTAAATGGGATTGCTTCTTTCAGGGCTTTTTCACTTCTTTCCTTCTGGGCATATAGGAAGGCCTCTGATTTATGCACATTTATTTTGTATCCTGCTACCCTGCTGAACTTCTGTGTTAGTTCCAGGAGCTTCCTGGTGGAGTTTTTGGGATCACTCAGGTATAAGATCATCTCATCTGCAAATAGTGATAACTTGACTTCTTCCTTGCTGATATGAATCCCTTTTATGTCCCTTTCTTGTCTTATCTCTTCAGCTAAGACTTCAAGTACAATTTTGAATAGAAGTGGTAAGAGTCGACAGCCTTGTCTAGTTCCTGATCAAAGTGGGAATGCTTCAAATTTTTCCCCATTGAGTAGAATCCTTGCTGTTGGCTTGTTGCATACAGCTTTTATTATATTGATGAAGGTCCCTTCCATTTCAACCTTCTCTAGGATTTTGATCATAAAGGGCTGTTGGATCTTGTCAAAAGCTTTCTCTGCATCTATCAAGAGTATCATGCGGTCTTGAACTTTGGACTGGTTTATATGTTGAATTACATTTATTGATTTATGTATGTTGAATCAACCTTGTGTGCCTGGGATAAAGCCTATTTGATCCCCATGAATGATCTTTTTGGTATGTTTTTTAATCCGATTTGCTATGACTTTGTTGAGAATCTTTGCATCTGTGTTCATCAGAGAGATTGGCCTATAGTTTTCTTTTTTAAGTGTATCTTTATTAGGTTTTGGGTTTAAGATGATATTAGTTTCATAGAAGGAATTTGTAGTGTTCATTCCTTTGCTATTTGATGGAACAGTTTAAGGAGTATTGGTGTTATTAGCTCCTTAAATGTCTGGTAGAACTCTGTGCTGAATCTATCAGGTTCAGGACATTTTTTTGGTGGGAAGATTCAAGATTACTTCCTCAGTTTCCTCATATGTTTAAGGACTATTTAAATAATTCACAACTTCCTGATTTAATTTAGGTAAGTTGTGTTTACTTAGAAATTCATCCATCTCTTTTGTGTTTTCAAATTTCATCGAGTATAAGTTTTTGAATTATGACATTATAATTCTCTGGATTTCATGGGTATCAGTAGTAATAATGCCATTTTCCTTTCTAATTTTGTTAATTTGGTCTTTCTCTCTCTTACTTTTGGTTAATTTAGCTAGGGATGTATCAATCTTATTGATTTTTTCAAAAACCCAGCTTTTTGACTGGTTGATTTTCTGTATCATTTCCCTAATCTTGATTTTGGATATTTATCCCCTTATTTTGCTATTCTCTTCCCTTCTACTCCTTTTGGGATCAGATTGCTGACATGTCTCTAAAGCTTTAAGCTGCATTGTTAAATTATTTATTTCTGATGTTTCCATTTAGGCATAAGAGATATTGGTCAGTTGTATTTTCATTATCATTCACTTTCAGGAAATCTTGAATTCCCTTGTAATTTCTTCCTGAATCCAATTCTCAATCAGCATCATAGTGTTAAGTTTCCAGGAATTAGTGCATTTTCTGTTGCTTGTTGTGTTGTGGATGTCAAGCTTCAGGGCGTGGTGGTCTGATAAGAAATAGGCTAGAATTTCAACTTTCCTGTATATGTGAAGATTCATTTTGTCGCCCAATATGTGATGTATTTTGGAGAAAGTTCCGTGTGCTTCTGAGAAAAAATGTGTATTCTTTGGTGCATGGATGAAAAGTTCAATAGAGATCTGTAAGGTCCAATTCAGTAAGGGTTTCATTAAGTTCCAAAGTGTCTCTGTTAAGTTTTTTACCTGTTGATCTATTCCATGTTGAGAGGGCTGTGTTGAAATCCCCAAGAATTATCATTTTGGGATTGATTTCTTGCTTTAGACGTTTTAAGGTTTGCTTAATGAATGTAGGGGGGCCATATTAGGTGTATATATGATCAGTATTATGAAGTCTTTCTGGTGAATTGTACCTGTGACTAAAATGTAGTATCCATTTATGTCTCTTATAATTTTTTTTTGGTTTGAAGTCCACTTTGTCCCATAGCACAATGGCTACCCCTGCCTGCTTTCTGGTTCCATTAGCTTGCAGAATTTTGGACTAGCCTTTTATTTTTAGGATGTGCCTATCTTTTGTGGTGAGATGGATTTCCTACAGGCAGCAGATTGATGGGTTTTGATTTTTAATCCAAGTTTGTAATCTGTGTCTCTTGATTGGTGAGTTAATTCCATTAACATTTAGTGCTATAATGGAGAAACTATTTTTAATTCCGGACATTTATTATGTTTAGTGGCTTTTGGAAGTGTATTGTTTCACTTTTAGGTTTTGGTAATATTATATTTCCCTTCTGTTCTCCTGGATATACTTGTTTTTTTTTCTTCAAGCTTACGTATCATTTCTAGCATTTTTTTAAGGCCTAGTTTGGTGGATATGTATCCCTTCAAGTTGTCTTTGTGCTGGAAAACTTTTCTTTCTCCCTTAATCATGACAGATTGTTTTGCTGGGTATATCAATCTGGGTTGACATTTTTGCTCATTGAATACTTGAAGTACATCTCTCCAAGCTCTTCTTGCTTTTACTGTTTCCATTGAATAGTCATTTGTTATTTTAATAGATTTACCTTTAAAAGCGACCTTTTTTCCCCTTGAAGCTCTCAACACCATTTCTTTATCTTGAATGTAGAGTGTTTTGAATATTATTTGCTGTGGCGAGCTTCTGTTTTGGTCCTATCTGTTTGGGGTGTGGAATGCCTCTTGTATATGGATAGGCCTCTCTTTGTTTAGATGAGGAAAGTTTTCCTTGATGATTGTTTGAAAAATTTCCTCAGGGGTGGTATTTTGAGATTCCTGCTCTGGTATTCCATGATTACGCATGATCAGTTTCTTCAGGGTGTTCCATAACTCTTGAATATTTCTCTCAGTATCATTTTGGCTTTAGCAACCTCTTCCATTGAGCTAGTTAATACTTCCACTTTGTCTTCAGTGTTTGAAATTCTATTTTCTGCTTCCTTACTTCTACTGATAAGACTCTCAGTTGCATTCTGGGTTGAAGATAACTTGTCTTTTAGTTCAGTTTTAAACTCTGCTTGAGTCTGTTTTAACTGCTCTATGCCTATTTTTGTCTCTTGTATTGTTTTTCTCAACTCCTCCAAGTGTCTGTTGTGTTCTTCTTCAAAGTGATAGATGTGGTTATTTAATTCCTCCTGGATTTCCTCTTTCATAGTATTGAATATGGTAATGCTCATGTTTTGAAAGTCATTATCCTGGGTCAGGGTTTCTTGGATATTTTCCATGGGTTTGTTCTGGTTGGAGTCTATTATTATGGATTAATTACTTTAGTGGGAGGTTTGTTTTCTTGGGTATTGTTTCTAATGGATTTGCACTTTGACTTGGGCATTGTCTTTTTAACTTTTCAGACCTTCTTTCAATTTCTGTGCATTTTTCACTGAACTGAATTATTTGGTCTGGTGCTGTCTGGTGGGTGGAGTGGGATCCTGGGATTGGGGGTTGGGGGAGACAAAGCTTACCTAGGTCTCTGTAAGTCTCGGCTGGACTGCGTGGCAAGTGGGGAAAGGGAGGAGGTGGCGGTGGCAGGCGCTATTTAACCTGGGACACTGGGGCGTGGCCTCCCAGGCCCAGTGTGATTCTGGCTGGCTGGTGGGAGGAGCCTGGGATTGGGGGTTGGGCGGGGTAGGGGGGAGGGAGCCTTACCTAGGTCACCACAAGTCCTGGCTCTGCTGCCTGAATCATGGTGAGTGGGAAAAGGGAAAAGAGTACCTTTGAATCTAATCTTATAATAAGACTCTATTTTAGCAGCCTTTTATTTCTGGCTAGGAGGTGACATCCAATACCCATCAGATGGAGCCAAGAGCGGTGCAGGAACAGCAAAACTGGAAGAAAAAAACCAAACAAACAATTATGCAGAACATCAGAGACCCTACAGTAATCATTTGAACCAGGGCAGCCTAATTTCTCCCCATCCTAAAGCTTATGGAAATTTTTGGAAGAGGGGCCAGTAAGATGGGAAGGAGCTACAATATGCAAGATACTCCACACAAGTTAGGGCCAAAGTAATCATAATAGGACTTTGCATGACCTGCGCAATGACCAGCATATCATTGACCCCCCCCCAAAGGCTACCATGGATCACATGCATTAGGATCCTTAGAAGCAAGGGATTAACAGCCACAATAGTGTTTCTATACTAAAAGGGAAAACACAGAAAAGCTCTAGGCAATGTTACTGAGTCCTTACACCTCATCAGAAGAGAAGAACCCAGAGGAAGTTTAACATGCACAGTAAAGGATGCTCCAGGAATGGGGGGAAGGAGCATTGGGAGAAAGGGAGGGAGGGAGGAAAGAAGAGGTAAAGGGGGGAACAATTAAGGGGGTTCAGGGAAGGTGGAGGGAGGGAGCGGAATGGGGTACCTATCAAGTTTCTATGTGTGGAAAAAAAAGAGGAAGAAGAAATGTGTTGGAGGAAGACATAGGAATTGTTGAAAATATTTAATTTGTATTTCATAGAACTTAAAATATACATAATATATTAAAATATGCTAAAAGGGTAGTTTCTCTAAATATTCTTATCACAATTATAAATAAAGGAAAAAATAAACTGGGACATAAGTCATAAGCGTAATAAATAATAAATTAAAACTAAAAATTAAAATTTCATTTTAAAATTTCCATCTAGTGTATCTAGCTTTGGATTGTCTGCTCAGTAAGAATGGGGATGTTGCATGATTCCCTTATACATTATTGACCGATGGGCCTTTTGGGTACAGATATTGGCTTGCAGAGGTCTCTCCTGGCACTCTCTTCCAGAAACACCCTGCATAAATGGCACACCTATGTCATTCTCACTACAGACAAGACCAGGGACAAGCTGGCAGCTTATTATCCCAGTCGAACCAGAAGTCTCTTTGGAGCTTGGTATGTTCCCCTTCCTGGGAACCTGGAAAAGATACAGAAACACCAAGCCCCAGTGAGAGTACATCTCTATAAATGGCCCATCATGACCTCATAGTACAGGAGTTTCTGATCACTGTTAAGGATATCACACTCCCTGTGGAAAAAGTGCAGGAACAGATCTTCGAATTTCATGGGTTTGGAGGGGTGGTCTTCCTGCGGCTGCTCCATAGACCAAAGGTCGAAGTCACCGTGGCTGGTGGCCATGTTAGCAGAGAATAGAGATGGCAGCGGCCTCAAGGACAACACAGCCTAAGGCTGGAGGACTGAAGGTGGCGAGGTCCACGAATGCAGGGCAGGGAGTGTGGAGCCTGAAAAACATAAGGAAGAGGGTGACCGGACACTGACCATGGAGGTGGCTGATTGGATTCACCCCAAAAACACGTTTCCAGAGATGCAAGGAGATGCAGCCGGACCAAAAATCAGGCTCAGGAGAGGTAGGCTCAGGAGAGGCCGGCTCAGGAGATATTGCGGCTAACAAAGCATGGGCACACCCGGCAATGGGCACATCCAGGTATCTGGTGGAAAAGTGACATGAACAAGATGTCATAAAATACTCCCATAAAGGTCACCCCCTCCTCACCTGAACGCTCTTAACCCTAAACTAGAGAATGTCAAGAGTCCAGGGAGAAATGACACTTTGGGCTATCCGCAGAGCTCCTCATGATCACCGAGTCCGCTCAAAATGTCTGCGAAGCTCCTCACTCAGGTAGGACTTACCAAATGTTTGCATTTCACACCTCATTGTTACACCTTCAGTTCTATCTGCTCTTGATTATGACTGACTTCGTCATGAATACTGTGAAGCATGGCAACTTTGGTAGGGTGACAGTGTGCATAAATATGGTTATATTATCACTTTATTTTGATTTACTATTTTGATTTACACACTATAAAAATTCACTTAATTTCATTTTCTTCTGTTTACACATACTGTTCATTCATTCCCATTTTCTATTTATGAAAATTATATGTGGCCAAAAGTCATTGTGGGATAGAACTCAAAGATGTATTGGTATTGCTTCCATGGGTTTTATATTTTCAACTTTAAATATATTTTAATAAATTATTTTGATTGGCAAACTTCTCAGTCCTTGGTCCCTATATCATTATAATAGGTAAATATTGATTGTGATGCTTTCATATACTGTTTATGATTTTGTTCTTATACTTATGAATGTTTTGAACCAAAATTATTACTTTTGCATGCTTTTGATTGGGGAGACAATCATCTCTGAACTCAGAAAATAATTGAGGAACTATTCATCTTTTATGAATTAGGAAAATTTTATAGATGTGAAGTTATTTTCTTTAAAGTAGCTCAGTCACTAGTGATACTTTTTATTGATCCTTTTCTTGGATCAAATTCTGAAATAAATACTACCATATAAGTTGTAATGATATGTGTAGTTTTTTCAGAACTGATTGTTAAGAAAGAGTTCAAAACCATTATGTAGACTATTTTGCTCTCAATTTGGAGATTTTAAAAGTGATGGAATATTTTATACAAAAACTGCCTTCCACACTCTAGACCTGAGGTCACTTGCAGGCTCACCAACAGCCAGAGCTGCAACCAGTCTGCTCTGGCATTGGGAAAGGATCATAAAACATACCCTAATTCCAGGTGATTTTCCTACCACACTACACACTCTGCCTAGCTGCCCTGGATCACATGAGGGCTAACTCCCTATTACTCAGATAAGGCTCTAGAACATGCTCCCAGCCCCAGGTTACCTGAATTCCCTACCAGCAGCTGAGAAGCAACCAGTCTATTCTGACACTAGGAAAGACCCCTAGGTCAGCCCCAGGTCTCAGGTGATCTGCACAACACACTAGACATCCTCTCCCCATGTCCCTTATCTGGACAAAGGAGGACTCCCTGCTCCTCAAGTAAGGCCCCTAGACCAAATCCCAAGTCCCAGGTGATTTGCAGACCACACTAGACACTCTCTCGTCCTCTCCTGGACCCAGAACAGAGTAGAATTCCTGATCCTCAGAATTCAACAGAGTCCAGAGAAAACCCAAGCAAAGTACTATGTAACAAACACCATACATCTGAAGTCCTCTAAAGTTATAATACCACATGGGAAAGAATCTTCGCATCAAGCTCAAAGATAATTAATCCCTTTTTACCATCTTGTTCCTCTCAAATATTAGTCCCTGTAGTTTAACTTTTCCATATAGCCACCCCTAAACTCATACAGCTTCAGGAAATATATCCATCACCCTTAAATATCACCAATGAAGGGCTGGAGAGGGGTTAAGCCTCTGCCTTGCAGATGGAATTTCCTGAGTTTAGTTCCTAGACCCCACATATAGACTCCGGGCAGAAGAGGGGATGGCCCGCATTTATGGTACTGGTAGGACTGAGCCTGTGAATCCTGGGGCGGAGTAAAAAAGGAGGAGGTGGAGGTGGTCCATGGTGGTTCCTGAATTCGCCCATGGTTCTACCCACACACATGCCCACACACACACATGCACAATTAAACAAATGATAAAAAAAAAAAACAAGGAAGTAAGTATTCCATCCAGGAAATAACATCAATATGAGACAAACACACCCAACTCCAAGTAATAACTGCTCAAGTATAGTAATCTGATTTAATTCAGCTTAGTTAATAACACACAGAAAAAAGGTCTTAAGATATAAAACAAAAATGCACAGATCACAGTGCAAATCCATGAGAAACCTAAACCAAGATAACAAATCTCCTACTGAAATAGAAGCAATAAATTTTTATCATTGTGAATTAATGAAATTAAAAAAAGACAACCTGATAATGATAGATTAGAACCAGAACAAATTCATAGAAAATAGACAAGAAAACCAGACCCAAAAGAATGATTTTCTTCTTTTTTTTTAAACATTTTTTATTATCTCTGGTCATACAAACTTAATAGGTACACCGGTTCCCTCCCTCCCTCCTCCCCCCCTGACCCCTCTGCTCACGCTTCCCTCTCCCCTCCCTCCCCACCCCCCAGTGCCTCCCCTTCCCCAATACCCAGAGAATCCTTTAATGAGCATGCCACACTCTCCTCTGGGCCCTCCTCTCCGATGATATACAGGGACCCAGCGGTATTTCCCTGAATCCTTTCCTTTGTTCCCCGTAAGCATAGGAACACTATTTTAGCTGTCAATCCCTTGTCTCCAAGGATCTTGATGCTTTTAGCAAATGCTAGACTTTGTGGGGTCAATAGTGTGTTTGACATTGCGCAGGGCATGTAAAGTCCAATTATGATTGCTTCAGCCCTAACGTGTGGAGTATCTTGCATATCCTTGCTCCTCCCATCCTTGTGCTCTTATAATCTTACTGTCCCCCTCTTCCGCAAATTTCCCTGAGCTTCAGGATGGGGAGATATTAGGCTGGCCTAGTTCTAGATTGTTGATATAGAGTCTCTGAAATTCTGGATTATGGTTTGTTGATTTTCTTTTGCGGTTTTGCTGCTTCTGCAATGCCCTTTACTCCATCCTGATGGGTATTAAATGTCATCCCATAGCTAGAGATAAAAAGCTATTAAACTAGAGTCTTGTTATAAGAGTATGTTCAAAGGTAGATATAATAAAAGTAGGAAACCTCAGTGAGGGAGGGGTCAATCACCCATTTGCAAAATGGTTACTTATTATCTGCCAGAATGTATGCCCTCCCCTTCTGGTGAGATCAAACCCCCTCGGTTGTAAATGATCAGGAACAAAAGTCTGAATAACTTAAGTCATTGCTTACCTGCAGTCCTTGAAGGAGGCCTATTTTCTCTTCTGTAACATGGTCCCCTCTCTCCTTGTTTCTGGTGTGGCCCTCCTACCCCATCCCTCCTGTTCATACTGCTTGCAATTACTGTATTACAGAGATTTATCATCGAGTGTCTCTAAGTGGGCTGGGTGAGTTTGGTACTAGGAGCCACCTATTAGGGAGTACATACGGCGCTTAATTTTCTGGGTCTGGGATACTTCACTCAATATAATTGTTTCTAATGGCATCCATTTCCTGGCAAATTCCAGTAATTCATCATTTTTGATGGCTGAGTAGTAATTCATTGTATAGATGTACCACAGTTTTCTTATCCACTCGTCAACTGTTGGACATTTGGGTTGATTCCATGACTTTGCTATTGTAAACAGTGCTGCTATGAACATGGTCGCACTTTTGGGAATAGAGGCAGCAGAGGTTCACCCCGATAGCACAAAAGAATGATTTTCAAATAACCACATCAACCACTTTGAAAAGTAACACAACAGACACTTGAAGAAGTTTAGAAAAACAATTCAAGAAACAAAAAGAGGTATACAGCAGTTAAAACAGACTCAAGCATAGTTTAAAACTGAACTAAAAGACAAGTTATCTTCAACTCAAAGTCAACAGAGAGCCTTATCATCAGAACTAACAAAGTATAAAATAGAATATCAGATCTTGAAGACAAAGTGGAAAAACTAACCAACACAATGGAAGAGGTTGTAAAAGCAAAAAAGATACTTGAGCGGAATATTCAAGAGGTATGGGACACCCTAAAGAAGCCTAACATGTGCATTCATGGAATACCAGAACATGGAATACCACACCTGAGGAGATTTTTTAAATTATCATAAAGGAAAATTTTATTCATCTAAGGAATTAGAGGCCCATCCAAATAGGAGAAGCATTCTACACCCCAAACAGATATGACCAAAATAGAAACTCGTCAGGGCAAATAATAATCAAATCACTCCACATACAAGAAAGAAAATGTGCTGAGAGTTTCAAGGAAAAAAAAAGCCACTTTTAAAGGGAAAATTATTACAATAACAAATGACTTTTCAATGAAAACAGTAAAAGCAAGAAGAGCTAGGAGAGATATACTTCAAGTATTAATGAGCAAAAATGTCAAGCCAGCCTGATATAGCTAGAAAAAGTATCAGTCATGATTGAGGCTGAAAGAGAAATTTTCCAACACAAAGACAACCTGAAGGCTTATATGACTACAAATTAGGACTTCAAAAATGCTAGAAAAGTCACTCAAGCTTGAAGAGAAGAACAATCGTATCTAGGAGGACATTAGGGAATGATAATTGCATCAAAATCTACAAGCCAAATAGTACACTTATAAAAACCACTAACCAAAAAAGTGTCAAAAAATAAAAGTAATTTCTCCATTATAATACTAAATGTCAATGGAATTAACTCACCAGTCAAAAGACACAGATTACAAACATGGATTAGAAATCACAACCCATTCATCTGCTGCCTTCAGAAAACATATCTCACCACAAAAGTTAGGCACATTCAAAAAGCAAAAGTAAAAAGCTGACCAAAAATTTTGCAAGCTAATGAAACCAGGAAACAGGCAGGGGTAGCTAATACGCTATCTGACAAAGTGGACTTAAAACCAAAAAGAAAAAATCATAAGAGACACAGATGGATACTACATTTCAGTCACAAGTACAATTCACCAGGAAGGCTTTACAGTACAGAACATATATGCACTTAATATGGGCTCTTCCACATTCATTAAGCAAATGCTATAATATCTAAAGCAAGAAATCAACTCCAAAACGATAATACTCAGGGATTTCAATACTTACATCTCAACATGGCACAGATGAACAGGTCAAAAACTTAACAGAGACATATTGAAACATAATTAAATCCTTACTGAAATTGACTTTACAGATCTTTATCAAACTTTCCATCCACCCACCAAAGAATACACATTTTTTTCACAGGCCATGGAATTTTCTTGAAAATAGGTTACATATTAGGGCACAAAACAAATCTCCACATATACAGGAAAGTTAAATTTTAGCATGTACCCTATCAGAACACAATAGTCTGAAGCTTGACATGAGCAACACAACAAACATCAAAAAATACACTAAATCTTGGAAACTAAACTCTATTGATGCTGAATGACAACTGGGTTCAGGAAGAAATCTTAAAGGAAATTCAAGTTTTCCTAGAAGAGAACGGTAATGAAAGTACAACATATTAAAACTTCTGGGATGCAATGAAAGTTGTCCTATGATGAAAATTTATAGTACTTAATGCCTATATCAAAAAATAGAAATATCCCATCCCGGCAGCAGGAGGGGCAGAGGGGCTGATGGGATGGGATGTGCTTTGCCTGAGACCTGGGGCATGACTTACCTGACCTCCAGGCAACCTAGGTGTTGCTCAGGCTGGCTAATGGGGGAGCTGGGATGAGCAGGTGACCCTGGAGGCTGGTGGCACTTACCTGGGAAGGCGGTCCACGAGTGAGCATCCTGTCCTGGGCACCAGGAGGGGTAGAGATTATAACTCAAGCAAAAGGCAACCCACCGAATGAGAGAAAATCTTCACTAACCCACATATCTCATAGAGCTCTATTATCCAGAGTGCACAAAGAACTTTGAAAAATAAAAACCTAGGAAACAAATGGGCCAATTAAAAAATGGCCCTTGGAACTTAATTTTTTTATTATTTATTCAATTGTGCATGTGTGTGCGCATGTGTATACGTGTGTGTGTAGAACCACAGACAAATTTGGAAACCACCATCAACTGCCTCCACCTCCTCCTTGTTTACTCAGCCCCAGGATTCACAGGCTCTGCCCTACCAGGACCAGAAACTGCCCTCGCCTCCGTCTGGCATCTATACGTGGGGTCCAGGACCTGAACTCAGGACCTTCTGTGGCAAAGCAGAAGCTTAACCCCTGAGCCACCTCTCCAGCCCCCTTGGAACTTAAAAGAAACTTTACCAGGGAATCAATTGAAATGTCTAACAAATATCTTTAAAAAAACTCTGCATCCTTAATCATCAGGGAAATGAAAATCAAAACTTCCCTGAGTCCGAAGCACTCATAATAGAACTTTGCATGACCTGTGCAATGACCAACACATTACTGACTCCTCAAAGTCTAGCATGGACTAAAGGCACTAGGATCCTTAGATGCTAGGGATTAACAGCCACAATGGTGTTCCTATACTTATGGAGAACACATGAAAGAGTTCTAGGAAATGCCACTGATTCCTTACACCTCATCAGAGAGGAGGGCCCAAAGGAAAGTTTGACATGCACACTAAAAGATGGTCTAGAGATGGGGTGAGAAAGAGAGTGGGGGAAGGAAGGGTAAAAGTGGGGAGGGAGCAAGGGGATCCTAGGAGGGGTGGAGGGAGTAGGGGAATGAGGTTCCTATCAAGTTTGTATGAGTGGAAAAAATAAATAAATATTTTAAAAAATCACAAATAAATAACAATGGACCTTAAAGCTTTAGAGACACGAGAGCAAACTAATGCCCAAAGCACTAGAAGATGAAGTTTTGAATTATTAAAATAGTCCTATATCATATGAGGAAATCAATGAAGTAATCTTGAATCTTCACAGCAAAAATATTCTGAACCAAATGGATTTAGCAAAGAATTCTACCAGACATTTAAGGAACAATTAACACCAATTCTCTTTAAATTGTTCCACCAAATTTCAAAGGAAGGAACATTGCCAAATTCTTTCTGTGATGCTAATATCATACTATTCCCAAAATCTAGTAAATACATTTAAAAAAAAACTATAGGCCTATCTCTTTGCTGAACAAATCTTAACAATTCGGATTCAAAAACATATAAAAAAGATCATTCACTGTGATCAGTTAACTAGGCTTTATTCCAGGAACACGAGGTTGGTTCAACATATGCGAATCAATACATGTAACCCGTCCTATAAATCAATCCAAAATGCAAGACCATATGCTATTCTCAATACATGCAGGAAAATATTTTGTCAAGATCTAACTTCCTTTTAGGATCAAAACCCTAGAAACAGTTGGAATGGAAGGAAACTTTATCAACATAATCAAAGCTTTATACAAGCCCACAGTAAGGATTATACTCAATAGGGAAAAACAAAGCATTGCTGCTTTGATTAGGAACTAGACAAGCCTGCCCACCACTTCAGTTCAATATTGTACTTGAAGTTCAATGTGGAGCCATAAGACAAGACACGGAGATAAAAGGGATACAAATCAATAAGGAAAAAGTCACAATATCTCTATTTGCAGATGACATGATCATATACCTGATTGATCTCAAAAACTCCACTATGAAACTACTGGAACTAAGACAGAAGTTCAGCAGGAGGGAAGGTTACAAAATAAACGTGCACATCATCGGAGAGGCGGACCCAGACAAGAGTTTGGCATGCACATTAAAGGAATCTCCGGGTATTGGGGGAGGGGAGGCACTGGGGGTGGGAAGGGAGGGGTGAGGAGAGGGTGAGCAGAGGAGTGAGGGGGAGGAGGGAGGGAGGGAAACGTTGTACCTATTAAGTTTGTATGAGCGGAAATAATAATAAAAAAATAAAAAATAAAAATAAACGTGCAAAAATGCGAGGGATGGGGCTGGAGAGGTGGCTCATGGGTTAAGCCTCTGCCTTGCAGGTGGAAGGTCCTGAGTTCGGATCCTAGATCCCATGTATAGACGCCAGGCGGAAGTGGGATGGCTTGCGTTTCTGGTCCTGGTAGGGTGGAGCCTGTGAATCCCTGGGCAGAGTAAACAAAGAGGAGATGTAGGCGTCCATGGTGGTTCCTGAATTCGTCCTTGGTTCTAAACACACACATACATACACACGCGAACACATGCATACATGCACAATTGAATAAATAATAAATAATTTAAAAAATGTGAGGGATGAAAAAAGTGAAAAAGCCCTAGAAAACCAATTCCATTTACTATAGCCCCTAAAAAAGGAAATACCTTGGTAAACCCTAACCAAGGAAGAGAATGACCTTTACAATGAAAACTTTAAAACTGGGCTGGAGAGGTGGCTCAGGGGTTAAGCCTCCGCCTTGGAGGCAGAAGGTCCCGAGTTCGGATCCCAGATCCCACGTATAGACGCCAGACGGAAGCGGGGGCGGCCTGCGCTTCTGGTCTTGGTGGGGCGGAGCCTGTGAATCCTGGGGCAAAAGGAGGTGGAGGCGTCCATGGTGGTTCACGAATTCGTCCGTGGTTCCAGACACACACGTACACACACACACAGACACGCGCGCGCACATACACACAGTTGAATAAATAATAATAATAATAAAATAAAAAATTTTAAAACTGCCGCAGACCAGAGTTGCGGCCTCTAGACGAGGGCTCCCCAGGACCGAGTGGAGAACAGAACACACACAGTTCCCTCTCGTCCGAGTGAATCCTGAACCCATTTATTGAAACTTTCATGACAACTTTTATACAGAAAATTTTGGGGTAAAGAATGTTGCATACACAATAGATAATCAGCAAAATCACCTTCAGGGTGGACATTTTTTCAAGAACCTAACCCATTGCTTCAGGGCAAAGGCACTTAACAGAAACATTCTCTCAGTAGTTCCAAACTTATCTAATCTATAATGCTTCACTGGATAGCTATGGGGCTGAGCCCACATTTTAACAGAGACTGCTTTTTAAAATACACAGAGGCAGAATGATTTCCTTATTTTAGCAAGGAACATATTTTACAATTAACTATAGAAGTCCCCAAAACCCCATAAGTCCCAGCATGAGTTTTTGCTGTTGTCCTCTCCAAGTTGATACTCTCAGTCAGGCAGGTCGACATAGGCACCAGGCATGGCAGCAGGTTCTAACTTGGGAATATATATGCAGCTCATGCAATGTCTACTATCCAAGCTTGAACCACATCTCTAAGGGGGGCCTTGACTTGGATACTCAACGCCCTAACCTATAGCTGGTTTTGTGGATGGAACACTACTGAGGTATGCACTGAACATTTAAGCAATATAATTATTAAAAGAATAACTTCTTCTACTATTGCTATAGCATTCTTCTATTCCTTTAATAGTAAGGTTGCTTATGTCTTCCTTTGAGGAACTCCAGAAGTGTTTGCCATCAGTTAAATGACCCATCTGTGAACCATGCATACTCCAAACCTGGGGTCCATTCAGGCCCCATATGCCAAGGGTGTCATTTTTGGAGCAGAGACAATCATTGGTGGGAGTGCACTCGAATGGTCCATCTCTGTAATTTCTCATAAGAGTGCTGTTTGGGATAGGAAAGATACAGCCCCCTTTGCTTCTGACATGGATTCTCCCAGTTTGGATTGCAAATACCATCTCCAGGTGCAGTCTTGGCATCTAGACTTTCTGGCATGATGGTGTCTTCCTTGGCCTTCAGCCAGGGTAAGAGGGTATCACAATTTCTTTTAAGGTTCTAGTGCACTAATAGCATAGTCTTATATTTTGGAATTTCTGAGTAAGTACATAAGTGGGAATCTTATCCACCTATGTTTTAAGACTCTAGAAGTTTATTCTCTAATTTCCTTAAAATCAGTGCACACATTCTGGTTAACAAGTCTACTTATTGTAAGTGACTAGACATGAAATTTCTATTTAGTATTTGACTAAAACTTAAAAAGCAGGCTTCTTCTCTAGAACAGAGAACAGGAAGCTAATTCCAAAAATATTCTAAGTGCAGGTAAAGGGCACTCCTAATTCCCAGAAGAATTCTTTCTGCCAGAGGCAAAACTTGAATTATCCCAAAAAAACAGAACCTAGGTAAAGTGCACTCCTAATTCCCAGAATTCTTCCTGCCTGAGGCAAAACCCGAATTATCTAGGAGACAGTGTCCAGCCCCTGTTCCTGGATGTTACTATGACCTTCCCCAGGGAACAGGCTTTAGGCCTGAGCTGGGAAAAAACACCAAGGCCTGACAATTCCCATATTTTTCCTTATTTCTCTTAAGTAAAGCCATGTCCTTTTCCCAAAACATGTTACTTTGAATCCATCTTTTCCAAACTGAGACATATTCTGCCAGATTAGTTGGATAGGGATGCGGCATAAAACCCTAAAGAAAGAAATTACAGAAGGCAACAGAAAATGGAAAGACCTCCCATGCTCCTGGATCAGCAGAATCAATGTCATAAAAATAACCATCCTCCCAAAAGCAATATACAGATTCAATGCTATACCAATCAAAATCCCCAAGCAATTCTTTAAAGAATTTTACCAACAATCTCAAAATTCATATGAAAGCACAAAAGATCCAGGATAGCAAAAACAATCCTAAGTGACAAAAACACCACTGGAGATATCACCACACCAAACTTTAATCTATATACAAATCCATAATAATAAAAACAATCTAGTATTGACTTCAAAATAGACACACAGATCAATGGATAAGGGTTGAAAACCCAGATATAAGCCCATACAATTACAGTCCCTTGATCTTTTACAAAGGGGCCCAAAATATCCAATAGAAAAAGAACAGCATTTTCAACACATGGTACTGGCAAAACTAGATGTCCATATGCTCAATATTAAAACTGGACCCATACTTGTCAACATGCACAAAAATTAATTCCAAGTGGATCAATAACCTCAATATTAGGCAAGATTATAAAAACCCTAGTTAAAAATGTAAGGAGTCCCCTCAAGTTGATTGTGCTAGGCCAACAGTTTCTACAGAGCAAACCAATAGCACAGTCACTGGATTAAACATTCAACAAATGGGATCTTATGCAATTAGGAGCTTCTGTTCAGATAAAGAGATTGTAAACTGAGCAAAACGGAAACCCACAGAATGTGATAAAATCTTCAATAATCATATATCTAATAGGCCTCTATTATCCAGAGTGCACCAGAAACTCAGAAAACTAAACATCAACAGATAAATGGCCTCATTAAAAAATGGACCTGGGAACTCAAGAGAAAATTTTCCAGGGACAAAATTGAAATGTCTAACAAATATCTTAAAAAATGCTCCATATCTTTAGCCATCAGTGAAATGCAAATTGAAACTTCCTTGAGATATTATCTCATTCTGGTCAGGATGACAAAAATTCACAATACAAGCAACCCCAAATGCTGGAGATGATGTGGAGAAAAGGTAATTCTCCTACATTACTAGTGGGAATGCAGGCTTATACAACTACTCTGGCAATCAGTGTGGTGATTTTTAAAAGAGTTAACGATTGAAATGCTATATGATCCTGCTATATCACTTCTGGGAATAATCCCCCATAAAGCAAAAATTCACCTCAATAACACAAGCAAGACCATGTTGATAGCAGCACTATGTACAATAGCAAAGTCATGGAGCCAACCCAAATGCCCAACAGTTGACAAGCAGATAAAGAAAATGTGGTACATTTACACTGTGGAATACTATTTAGCCAACAAACAAAGATGAATTAATGAAATTTTCCAGGAAATGGAAGTAATTAAAAAATTATATTGAGTGAAGAAGCCCAGAAATAGATACTATATGTAATCCTAATATGTGGATCTTAGAACCACTCACTTAATATCATACTCAAAGATAAATTTCTATAATATCTAGAGTAATCCCAAAGTTTTTAAACAGGAAATAAGGGGGAATGAGGACCCACCTCCCAGAAATAAGGAGAGAGGTGATCACACTTTAGTAGAAAAAATAAGTCACCATCAAGTATTGCAAAGTAGCGAAACATCTGGTAAACCTCACTTTCACTTTCCTTCCTGGACACTTGCGACTGAGGAAGTTTGATCTCACAAATCAGGGAGGTTATAGAGACTGAAAGATAGATTGTGACCATCCTGAAAATGGGACACTGTCAGCCCTATTACTGTGGTCTCATACTCCTCTTCCAGATACCGTTGAATCTCCTCTTATAGTAAGATCTTCATTTAAACAGCCTTTTACCTTTGATTAGGAGGTGACGTCCAATACCAATCAGGATTAAACCAAGGGCTGTGCAGGAATGGCGAGAAGGAAAACAACAAGCCATAGGTCAGAAGAGCAAAGACTCTGCATTGATCACCTGGAACCAGACCAGCCAAATCTCTCCCCATCGTAAATCTCAGGGAAACTTGTGGAAGAAGGTGCAGCAAGATTGTAAGAGCCTAAAGATGGGGAAGATCAAGTATATTCAGGATGCTTCACACAAGTTAGGGCCACAGTATCCATAGCAGGACTTTGTATGACTTGCACAATGACTGATGTTTTGACAAACCCTCAATGTCTACCATGGATCACAAGCAGTACGATCCTTAGAGGCAAGAGATTAATAGTCATAATAGTGTTCCTATATTAAGGGGAAACCGTGAGGGGGGCTCTGGGCTATGCAACTGAGTCCTTACACTTCACTGGAGTGGAGGAGTCAGAGAGAGTTTGGCATTCATAGAGGGGGATCTTCCAAGGGATGGGATGTGGGAAGGGGGAGTCACTTGGAGAGGGGGAGGGAGGGGGGGTGAAAAGAAAAAGGGGGGAGGTTGCAAGAGGGACTGGAGAGGAGTGGAAGGAACAAGGTACCTATTGAGCTTGTATGATTGGAGAAAAATTTAAAAATATGAGTTCTGCACTGTGAGGCACGACTACTCTATGCTCTATGACCACTGTGAGTTCTAACCACTGTGAGCTCTCACTGTCCATCATGTGTTCTGTATGTGCACTATGAGCAATGACCTTTATGAACACTATTATGAACACTGTGAGCTGTCTAGGATGACTATGAGCTCTATATGACCACTGTGAGCTCTCTAGGAACAATGTGATTAGTGACCACTGTGTGATCTCTATCAATACTTTGAACTATGACCACTGTGAGCTCTCTATAATGATTATGAGTTCTCTATGCCAACTGTGAGCTCTCTATGACAAGTATGATTATGACCATTGTGAGCTCTCTATGACCACTGTGAGCTCTTTATTACCACCATGAGCAATGACTACGTGAGCTCTCCATGTCTATTTTGCTCTCTATATGACCAGTGTGAGCTATGAATACTCTGAGCTCTCTATGACCACTGGGAGCTTTGTATCACCACTATGAGCTATAACATTGTTCACTCAATGACAATTATGAGTTATCTATGACAACTGTAAGCTATGAAAACAGTGAGCTCTATGAATACTATGATCTATGACCACTGTGATCTCTCATTGACTACTGTGAGGTCTCTGTGAGCACTAAGATGTATGATCACTGTGAGCTTTCTATTATCACTATGAGCGCTCTATGACCACTATGACCACTGTTCAAAAACTATGAGCTATGACCACTGAGCTCTCAATAACCATTATAAGCTCTCTTTAACGACTGTGAGTTCTCTGCAGTCACTATGAACTCTGTATGACCATTATTAGCTGAAAACACTGTGAACTCTCTATCGCCATTATGAGCTCTTTGTAGCCATTATGAGCTCTCAATGACTATTATGACCTCTGACAACTCTAAGCTCTCTATTACCACAGATAGCTATGGACACTATGACATTTCTATGATATTTATGAACTCTCTATGACCATTGTGAGCTCTCTGTGACCACTGGAAGCACTTTATGACCACTTTGAGCTCTCTATGCTCTTTATGACAACAGTGAGCTTTCTATGACCACAGTGAGGTCTCTATGAACACTATCAGATCTCTATGACCACTGTCACCACTCACTGTGAGCTCTCTCTATGACCACTAATATCTATGACAACTGTGAACTCTCTATGGTGACTATGAGCTCTCTATGACAACTGTGAGCTTTCTATGAACACTGATACATCTCTATGACTACTTTGTGCACTCTATGACCACTGAGAGCTCTCTATGACCACTGTGAGCTCTCTATGAGCAATATGGCCTATGATAACTGAGATTTCTATAAATATTATAAGCTATGTCTACTATGAGCTCTTTATGACTATTATGAGATATAACCACTTTAAGCTTTTTATGACCATTATGAGCTCTCTATGACCACTATAGACTATGACCACTGTGAGCTCTCTATGATCACTATGAGTTATGACGACTGTGACCTCTCTATGATCACTCTGAGCTCAATGTGACCACTATTAGCTCTTTATGACTCCTGAAATTGTATATGAGCAATGCAACCTATGACCAGTGTGAGCTTTCTATAACCACTATGAGCTATGACCACTGAGCTCTTTATGACCATTATAAGCTAAAACCACTGTGAGTTCTCTGTGAGCACTATAAGCTAAGACCACTGTGAGTTCTCTGTGACCAATGTGAACTCTCTATGACCACTATGAATTCTCTATGACCATTATGATCTATGACTACTGTGAGCAGTCTATGACTAATGAGAGCACTCTATTACCTCTAAGAGCTCTCTATTATAACTGTGAGCATTCCATGACAACTGTGAGTTCCATGAGCACTATGAGCTATGACCTCTGTGTGCTTTCTGACCATTATGAACTCTATGGGCTATGATCACTGTAAGCTCTCTATAACCAGTATGACCTGTGACCACATGAGCTCTTTATCAACACTATTACTTCCGACCATCATGAGATGTTCATAAAGATTATGAGTTCTCTGTGACCACTGTGAGCTATGATCACTGTGACCTCTCTATGACCACTATGACGAATGACCACTGTGAGCTCTCTCTGTCCACTCTGAGCTCTGTATGACCACTGTAAGTTCTCTATAACCACTGAGAGTTCATATGATCACTGTGACTTCTTTATGAGCACTGTGACCTCATTATCACTACTGTGAGCTGTGGCAACTGTAAGCCCTCTATGACCACTATGAGCTCTCCATGACCACTGCAAGCTTTCTGTAGCCACTATGAACTCTCTATGACACTATAAGCAAAGACTTCTATGTGATTTCTATGACCACTGTGACCATCCTGTAGCCACTATGAGCTCTCAATTACTACAATGAACTATGACCACTCTGAGCTCTCTATTACCACAATCAGCTACAACAAATATGAGCTTTCTATGCCCTCCGTGAGCTCTCTATGGCCACTGTGAGCAATGACCACTGTGAGCTCTCAATGTCCACTATGAGCTATGTCCACTATGAACTGTCTATGGCTAGTATTATACCTCTGTGACCACTGTGAGCTATGAACACTATGAGTTCTTTAAGACATCTGTGAGCTATGGCCACTGTGAGCTTTCTGTTACAACTATGAGATCTCTATTACCATTGGGAATTCTCTATGATGAATTTGACTTCTCTATGACCACTATGAGTTATGGTCACCATGAGCGATCTGAGCTATCTATGATCACTATGACCTATGACCCCCTGTGAGCTCTCTATGACTACTATTAGCTATGACCACCAGGAACTCCCTATGACCACTAAAATGTATGATCACTTTGAGCTCTCTGTCATCATTATGAGCTAAGACAACTGTAAGCTCTCTATGACTACTTATAGTTCTCTAAGATCTTTATGTTCTATGACCACTGAGGGCTCTCTATGACCACAATGAGCCATGATCACTGTGAGCTCACTATGACCACTATGATCTATCTCTATGAGCTCTCTGGAAGCACTATGAGCTCTATATGACCACTAATACCATCGTGAGCTCTCTAGATCCATTATGATTTGTGACCACTGTGAGCTCTCCATCAACATTATTTACTATGACCACTGTGAGCTTTCTGTAAGGATTATGAGTTCCCTCTGACCACTGTGAGCTATGATCATTGTGAGCTCTCTATGGCCACTGTGAGCTCTATAAAACCACTGTGAGCTCTGTATATGAACTTTCAATGACCACTGTAAACTTTCTATGACCAGTGTGAGCTATGACCAACTACTGTGAGCTCTCTATGACCATTGTGAGTGCTTTATGATGAATGTGAACTATAATGACTATGAACTCTCTATGTGCGCTATGAGCCTTGTTCACTGTATATTCTCTGTGGCCAATATGAGCTCTCTATGACCTCTGTAAGCTATGACCACTGTGAGCTCCTTATGACCAGAATGATCTATGACCTCTGTGAGCTCCCTATCACCACTATGATCTATGACCATTGTGAGCTCTTTATGACAATTATGAGTTCTCTGTGTCCACTGTGAGCTATGATCACTGTGAACTCTCTATGACTACTATGAGCTATGACCACTGTGAGCTCTCTGTGAACACTATGACATATAACCACTGTGAGCTCTCCATGACCACTATGGGCTATGACCATTGTAAGCTCTTTATGACCAGTATGAGTTCTCTCGTACCACTGGGAACTCTCTAAAGCAACTATGAATGCTATATTGGCATTATGAGTTATGAACATTATGATTTCTCTATGACCACTATGAGCTCTCAATAGTCATTATGAACTCTCAATGACTTCTCTGAGCTATGACCACTGTGAGTGATCTATTACCACAATGAGCGATGACCACTATGACTTTTCTGTGACATCAGTGAGCTCTCTATCACCACTGTGATCTCTCTATGACCACTATAAGCTATGACAACTGTGAATTCACTATGGCCACTGTAAGTTCTCTATGACCACTATGAGCTATGATTACTATGAGCTCTCTAAGAGCTCTTTGAGTTATGATCAGTATGAACTCTCTATGACAACTTTGAATGCTCTATGACCACTGATGCATCTCTACGGCCACTTTGAGCATGTCACACAGTGAGCCTGTGATGTCAGAGTTGTGGGCATGGTGTCATAAATAGGCTACATAGGATATCAGTGGTGAGGCTGTGATGTCATGATAAGACTGTAGTGTTAGTGGCAAGGCTCATGTCACAATGAGGCAATGATGTCAGAGTCAAGGTTGTAATGTCACAGTAAGGCTGTGATGAAGGTATGATATCAATGGTATAGCTCTGGAATCACAATGAATCTATGATGGCATACTGTGTGTATAATGTCACAGTTAGGTGGTGATATCACTGGTGAAGATATGATGTCACAGTGAGGCTGAGATTTCAGTGGCAAGTTTCATTTCATAGTGAGGCTATGATGTCACTGGTGAAGCTATTTTGTCAATAGTGGACCTATTATTTAACAGTGATGTCTGTAGTGAAGCTTTGATGTCACAGTGAAGCTAGGATATTAGTGGTAAGGCTGTAATGTCATACTGAGGTTGGGATGTTACTGGTGTAGCTGTGATGTCACCATATGGCTATGATTTCACCATGAAGTTGTGATGTTATTGTGGAGACGTGAGATCACAGTGAGGCTGTGATGTCAATGGCAAGGCTGATGTTACAGTGAGGCTATAATGTAACAGGTGAGTCTATGGTGTCACTGTGGAGGCTGTGGAGTCACAGTGAGGCTGTGATATCCATGGCAAGACTGATGTCACAGTGAGGCTGGGATGTCACCGTGGAGGCTGTGAGATCACCATGAGGTCTGTGAGGTCACTGTGAGGCTATGATGTCAGTGGCAAGACTGATGTCACAATGAGGCTATGATGTAGATGAGGTTGTGATGTCACTGGTGAGCCTTTCCCATCACGGTATTGCCATTGGGTTATTGCCAGGTAAGGGGATGACACACCTTTTGAGATAGCTGGAGACTCTCTACACCTTGAATGGTGGGGCTGTCCTGAAGGGTCCATTAGTTCCTATGAGTGTCCTTGAATCTTAGCACTGAATATTTAGTTCCTGTATCCAAGATGCCTTTAATAGCATGCTCTTCTACCTTTAATGTCTTTTGAGGCTTGTGTGGCCTGATGGGGAGCATCTGAGGCCTTGTTAGGTGCGGTCCTTCTTAGTTGTGGGGCTGAGGGATGCCCCATTGTGAGTTTGAAGGCCTCCCAGAGGAGGGTGAGTGCAATCTTTTGCCCAATAAAATCCTCGTTTAAATTTAGGTCATATAGTAGGCAGGCCAGATTTGGATTTTCCTGCTGGGCATTGTTTTGCCCAGTGTCCTTGTCCACTACATTTGAAACAACCTGACTTGTCAGGGACAGTTTTGGACTGTTGTGAGCAAGTCAGCAGCTGAGAAGAAGAGGTGGTAGTGAGTGCCTCAGCTTAAGCAGTGGCAAGGGCAGACAAAGTGCCCACATCTTTGCAAGCTAGAATCCAGGTCCTAAAGTTTCCTGATACAGGGGGCAAAAGCCTGTTGACCCTTGGAAATGCTCCTTCCCATATTAATTCCCTAGTGAGGGCATCTGCTGCATCAACATTAGTCACACAGCAAATGACTGCCATCTGTACCCTTATTATGAAGTCAACAAAACCCTCAGTTGGTTTCTGATGAATCTTGCCTAGGGGCTGAGTTAAATCTCTGCCAGGAACCTTCTTAAAAGCATACATGACACAAAGACATACCGAAGTCAAAATTGGGAGGAGGCCCTTGACCTTGGACCATAGGGTCAGAGAAGGCACATTCCCCTTGCAGGCTGCTGGAGGTGATTTGAACCCCTGCCACATTATTGAGATAGGATTGTTGATTGAATTCACCATAAAAGACAGCTTTCCACATCAAAAATTGCCCCAGGGACAGGGTCGAATCCTCAGAACAGTGGAGCTCTGCAGATAAGTTATCCAGTAGCTGGTGTGTATAGAGAGGCCCCATACCATCTACTTTAATTGCTTTCTGGAGCTCTCTGATGGTCTCCTGGGTTGGTGGGTACCATTTTGGGGGCCTAATCATTGTGGAGTGAAGATTAACTGGAAAATCTTGGACCCATCCATAACCATTAGAGATACAGGGTGGGCTAGAAGGGTGGGGCTTATCCTGAGGAAAATAAAAGTCCCTCAGGGGCTGGTCTTTTGAGGTGAAGAGTTCCTTAAATTAAAAATATCAGGATATAATCCCCATGTGGATGTATATTGGGGTGGAAACCCCTCCAGAAAAAAATGAGAGTGAGGGGAAGAGGGAATATGGGAGGGAGAATCCTGCTTGTCCTGCTCATCCTGCTTACGAACTGCCATGGTCCCCATCATGGCCTCAGTTTCCACTCTGGTTGCTGCCACCATCGTTGCTTCCACGCTACTGCAGAAGGTTCTGGGAAAAGTAAAATGGTGCAGGTGTCACGCACAGCTGTGGGAGGCTGCTCCCTGGGCAAAGGAGAGGCATAGTCGTGTCTAGGCAGGATGATTTGGCTTTGTCCCCCTGCAAGGCTACCTCAGCCCCAGGCTGGCCACAAAGCTCCATGGTGCTCCCTGCCGCTGGAAAGGGGCTGGATCAATCCCAGCTCCATTTTGCACTGCTGTAACAGGTGCAAAGAGCATGGGTTTGGCAGTGTAGGCCAGCTGGGCCTGGCAGCTGTCAGTGCTGCTGTAGAGAGTGCTACATGCGAAGCCTGTAGGAGTGAGTCCAGCATAGGCTGTGGAGTTCCCTTCATCTGCTAACACAGCAGGTATGATCTCATGAGCAAATTGCACTGAGGGACTTGGAAGAGTGAAATGTTTTGCAATCACTATAGGAAAGAATGGGGCATAGAGAACCATACCTTGGATCTCAGTGCAACAGGCTGAGCTCCAAACATCAGGATTCCACATGTGATCAGCATCTATTCAGGAGGCCACAATAAGGATTTTATCCAAGACCTTTTTGAGGTCTTTCTCTGACATTAATGCACCAAGAATGCAACTGGTAGAGTAAGGCAGAACATTGAGGGGTCCTAGTTGATGGCGGGAGGTTACCCATATTGACTCTGAAATACCTCAAGGCTTTTTGGGGATCCATCTGTAGATACCATTGCTGCAGCAACCAGCAGCTCTACTCGTCATTGCAGTGACCCATCCAGGGCTATTTTCAAGACATGACAAAGGTGAGGATGACATGTCACTAAAAGACAGAGAGACAAGCACCAGAGATACCATGTGGAAGAAAGATAGCATGCACTTTATTGTGCAGGAACAAAGACTATAGAAAGGCAGCTGACCAATCTGATGGCTGGCAAATACACAGGGGGACCTTTTTAGGGACTGACTGAACCACAAGTTCTGAATGCCATTCTAAGGCACTAAGATGCAGGGAGATTGTGAAGGGGGACTGGGAGTCTGGCTGCTCTAGAGGCAGGCCACCATTATGTGCTTAACTGGCTTGGAAAGAGAGTGAAATTTGCTCACTCAGCAGCCTGGTCACTGCAGTCACCTAGGCCTGGACCCCATGCTTGCCTACATGACATCACAGTCTTTGACATCATAGCCTCGCTGTTGTCACAACAACCTCCCCGATGACATCATAGTCTCATCGCTTGTATCCTACTTAGCCTCATTATGATACCACAGCCTCACAACTGACATCACAGACTCACTGTGACATGACAGCCTCATCAGTGACATGACAGCCTTTGACATCATAGTGACACCTCACTAGTGACACCACAGACTTACCTGTTACATCATAACTTTATTTGGCATCAGTATCCCATCTGAAATCACAGCCTCAGAGTGACCTCATAGCCTCCCCACTGACACTACAGACTCACCTGTTGTATCATAGCCTCATTGTGACATCAGTTTTGCCACTGATATCACAACCTCCTCAGTGAACTCAAAGCCTTACAGTGACACCACACCTTCACAGTAACATCAAAGCTTCACCAGGAAATCACAGCCTCACCTGTGACATAATACTTGCCACTGACATCACAGCCTCACTAGTGACATCACAACCTTTGATATTATACCCTCATCAGTGACACCACAGCCTCACTCCACACTGTGACATCACAAACTCAGTGTGACAAAAGTGTCACTGTGACATCAGAGCCTCACCAGAGACACCACAGCCTCTCCTGCGACATCAGCCTAGCCAATGACATTAGTCTGAAAAGTGACATCACAGTCCCATCAGTAATATCACAGCCTTTGAAAAAGCCCCACCAATGAAAACATAGT
This sequence comes from Typhlomys cinereus, assembly GCA_023101885.1. Taxonomy (NCBI): domain Eukaryota; kingdom Metazoa; phylum Chordata; class Mammalia; order Rodentia; family Platacanthomyidae; genus Typhlomys; species Typhlomys cinereus. The sequence continues at coordinate 2,581,771 of JALPQD010000250.1, read as the reverse complement.
CTCACATGTTACATCATAGTCTTATTGGGTCATCAACCTTGCCACTGACATTACAGCCTCACAGTGATATCACAGCCTCACAATGATATCACACCTTCACCATAACATTAAAGCCTCACCAGGAAATCACAACCTCAATGTGACACTACAGCCACACCATGACATTACGGTCTCACTGTGACATCACAACATCACCAGAAACAACAGCCTCACTGTGATGTCACAGCCTCATCACTCACATCAGTGTCATTTCTGACACCACAGCCTAACCACTGACATCACAGCCTCACTGTGATGTCAAAGCCTATCAGCAATGACATCACAACTTCACTGTGACATCACAGCTTCATTGTGACTTAAGCCCTGCCACTGACGTTACAGCCACTCTATGACATCACAATCTCTTCAGTGACATCACAGCCTCATTAAAACATTGACATCCCCAAGCTACCTGCTGCCTAACACTGCTGCCAAACTGCCTGACTGAGAAAACCAACCGAGACTGGACAACAGCGAAAGCTCACGCTGAGACTGATAGGACTTTGGACATATGTATAGTCTCTGCTAAAACAAATAGGGGGAGATGTTGGGCCCACCCAGGATTTGCCCCAGGGCATGGCCGAGCACATGGGACTAAAGATGGCACTGAGGGGTAGTGTCCTGGGCATAATCCTGATCACATTACAGAGAGCCCTAATTGGCTTCCAGGTATTGACCTGCCTTCTATACTGAGTGACATTGGACTTGACCTGTGGTACCTGAAGGATGTGTTGACCTTTGACACAATTGGGTGCCTGTTTGGCGCCTTGTGGACTTTTGTCTACATAAGCTGTTTTGTTACCCCCAATAAACTGAGATTTGCTCTGAAACTCCCTGTCCCGTGGCTGAGTCTCTGAGGAACTGAGGCAGAGGTGGGGACAGCGGGACTTACTTTTCTTCATCATCGCAATGGACTGCGCAATTGTGTGAATGAGTGAGTGGGTGGAGACACGCCATGCTGTAGCATGTAAAGGAGCCCAATTATTGGGAAATATATACAGGTCCATTGTCAGTCGTTAGTGTCCAAGGTACACCCATAAACAACATGGCAGATGTTAGGGGTTTAAAAGCATGGGCTACTTTTCTCCTGTAAGGGCTATTGTGTACATAAAGGAAGAACAAGTGTCCACTTTGACATGAACATATTTTAGGTTCTCAAGGGGAAGTGGTGGGTAACATCCATAGGCAAAATACCTCTGGGATTTACCCCTCCCTTATTTAGAGGGCCAAGTGGAGCCAAGGGGGCACAGGTTGCACAGGACCTGACTAAATGTTTACTTGTGTCACTGTAAGCTCTGGAAGAAGCTTGTGTAAGCTCTTAGGGGTAAGGTGAAATTGTTGGTGTAATGCCCTAGCTTGTTCAAGAAGCTCAAAGTCCACAATCATAAGAGCCCCAAGAGTTCGTTCACCCAGCTGCATTGAGTCGGGGTTGGGGAGGACATAAGTAATGTCTTTTTCCCCCAGGCACTGAATGAGGATTCTATCTGCGGGTTTTTTTTTTTTATTAACAATGAAAAGTAAGAATTTATTACTTTATGTTATTGTCAAATTCATATTACCTTCCAATTCACCTGCTTCAGTTACAACTAGATACACTTGTTCAAATGAAGGAAATAGGACATTATCTGTCCAATTCTTACATACCTCTTTTGCCTACCTCTTGCTCAAACAATCTTTATTATTAAAGATAGCCCTGAAAGATTTTTGCTTCTCCTATATACTAAGAGCAAATTTTTAAAAATTCCTTTGGAAATAGCCTCAAAAATATCTTCCATCAGCCTTATTTTGTAAAACACCTTTTTCTATAATCAGGAAATGAAGCAAATGGACCAAAGTTGGGTGAAATGTTATTTTTTAAGAAAAGTCTGAACTATGAACAAAAAAGCAAAGAAAAACCAAAGCCAATCCTACTGTAATGAATAAATCTGTTAAATATGCATAGTTCCATTTTCAATTGGATTTTCCTGGGTGAGAGATATATGAAAAGAAAATGTTTATTCTAAGGCAACTTCCAGTTGGGGCAGATCAAATTATGGTGTTTTATATAGCTCAAATTTTCAGATAGAATCTACTCTTGTGGTTTAGAAAAAAACAGTAATTTTCCTCAAGAAGTATGAATTCATACTAAGTTAATGGCAGTCTTAGAAATGAATATTTCTGTATGGCTTGTTATAATGCTGGTAGAATTTATTGTTTTGGCCATTACAATAATAATTGGCCTAGAGGCCAAATACTACTAAGGGGTCTACTCAAATAAAATAGAATATCTCTCATTTAACTTTCCTCAATGAATATTTAAGCAATTACTGCAATGATTTTAATCTTCATAAGAATGTCTCTTTCTTCAATAATTAAAAGCATTTGATAGAACCTGAGACATCAGTATCTATGATGTTTCTTCTATAAATATGATCATTGTTTATGAAAAAGACATTACATCATAATGTCTTGACCTTAATGAGAAACTATGATCATGAGATTTGATTTGCTTTTATGAAGTGTCTATTTCTGTGTTCATAACTTTTAGGTAAGTAATGATAAACAGAACTTACCAAAATGGGAGTTTAGGCTCATTTCAGTTACTAATAACCTTTAAGAATTCCAACTTGAAGTGTTACAGGTTATTTTTTTCTTTTCTCTAATTTTTTTATTATTTATTATTTATTCAATTGTGCATGTATGCATGTTTGCGTGTATGTGTATGTATGTTTGTGTGTGTTGAACCACGGACGAATTCGAGAATCACCATAGACTGCCTTCCCCTCCTCTTTGTTTACTCTGCCTTGGGATTCACAGGCTCCACCCTACCAGGACCAGGAATGCAAGCCGCCCTCGTTTCCACCCCATGTCTATACATGGGGTCTAGGATCCGAACTCAGCACCTTCCACTTGCAAGGCAGAGGCTTAACCCCTGAGCCATCTCTCCAGCCCCTCTTTTTTCTTTTTTAAGAACAGAGACAAGACTAAAATAGAAGAGACAAGGAACATGTAGAGGGGGAACTTCCGTGGTTCCTAGGCCACAGCCATAGGCTCTCTATCAGTGGACAGACAAACACAGAGAAAGAGAAAAGGACTTTCATGCTCTCCTCTCATGAAGATAAAAACACAAAGGGGTCAGCTAACCAAACAACTGCTGAAGGGGGCACAGTGCTCCATACTGGTGCCAAGGTGAGGAAAGGGCCACCAAGGAAGCCCCACATTGAGGCGTCAGCTGTAACAGTGTAGTGTGGGCTCACAGAGACCTTTGGGAGCAGGGATAAGCTGGTGCAGAGTCAACAGCATAAACTCTGGGAGTCAGGCAAGTGGTAAAGCAGGCTCTCAGCCTGTTAAGCTCTCAGGGCTGCAGGCTCATTTATTACAAATATCAGGCTACTTATATACCCCACCCAACATTCCATAAGTCCCACTGCAAGTCTTTGCTGAGTTGTCCTGTCTGGATTGGTCCTCTCAGCAAGGCAGTTTAACGGCACCAACTGTCTTTGCTCTGGAGATGGCATAGTCTTGCAAGATTTGTAGTCTTGTGAGATTTGTATGCTTAGCGGGAGGGAGGAGTCCAAGGAGACTCTCTGTATGGGGGATGGAAACCTCTGTGGTGCAATCATTGTACATTCCTCCTACACAGAGAGCTACTAATGTTCATAGTGTTATCACAGTGGTCAAACCTCATAGTAGTCATAGAGACCTCACAGTGCTCATAGAGAGCTCACAGCTGTCATATCTCACAGTTGCCATAGAGAGGTCATAAGGGAAATTGAGAGCTAACAGTGGTAAGAGCTCATAGCGATCATATAGAACTCACATTGGTCATATCTTACAGTGGTCAAAGAGAGCTCAAAATGGTCATAGACAATTCACAGTGGTCACAGCTTATAGTCGTCATGAGAGCTCACAGAGCTCATAGATAGATCACAGTGGTCATAGCTCATAGTGGTCATAAACAGCACATAATGGACCTAGAGATCGCACAGTGGTCATAGATCATAGTGGTCATAAAGGTTATACCTCATAATAGTCATAGAGCACTCACAGTGGTCATAGACCATATGGCTCATCAAGACCTCACAGTAGTCACAGCGAGCTCACAGTGGTCATTTTGAGATCAAAGATGTCACAGATAGGTCATACTAATCAGAGACCTCACAGTTATAGAGAACTCATAGTTGTCATAGCTCACAGAGGTCATAGTTAGGTCATATTGTTCATACCTCAAAATAGAGAGAGTTCATAGTGGCCATAGAGAGATCACAGTGGTCATAGCTAATAGTGTTCATAGAGAGATCACAGTAGTCATAGCTTACAGTAGTCATAGAGAGCTATGGACAGCTATGAGCTCTCTGTGATCACTGTGAGCTCTCTATAATGACTATGACTATGAGCTATGACTACTATGAGCTTTATATGACCACTAAGTGCTCTTTTTGAACAATGTGAGCTAGAACCACTATGAGTAATCTATGAGGATGAGCAATGTATGATCACTGTGAGCTCTCTTTGGACCACTGTGAGTGTGACTACTATGAGTTCTCTATGAACACTATGAGATATGATCAATGCGACCTCTCTGTGACCAGTTGAACTATGGCTACTCTAAACTATGAACATTATGAGCTATCTATGACCATGGTGAGCTATAACAACTATGAGATCGTTATGACCATTATGAGCTATGACCACTGTGATCTATGACCACTATGACCTTTACATAGCCATTATGATATATGACCACTGTGAGCTATGATCATACTGAGCTTTCCGTAACCACTGTGATCTCTCCATGAACCCTGGAAGCTACGAACAGTAGGAGCTAGCTATGAGCACTGCGAGCTCTCAATCATCACTGCAAGTTCTCTATGAGCTCTTTGTAACCCTCTGAGTTCTCTATAACCCGTATGAGCTATGACAACTGTGAGCTCTATATTTCCATTGTGAACTCTCTGTGAACACTGTGAGCTCACTATGGACATTGTGAGCTTTCCATGACCACTATGAGCTATGAACTCTGTGAGTTATCTGACAACTGTAGCTGTGATCACTATGAGGTCTATATGAACTCATTGAGCACTCTATGAACACTGTGAGCACGCTGTGACCACTGTGAAGTCTGTATTACCACCGTTATCTCTGTATGACTACTGTGATCTCTCTATGACCATGATGACCTATGACTACTCTGAGAAATCTGTGGACACTTTGAGCTCTCTATAACCCCGTAGAGCTTGGATGACTTTGAGAACTTTATGTTAAGAAAATTATAAATTTTTTGGCCACTGTGACTTCTCTATGGACTATGACCACAGCAAACACTCTAGGACCACTGTGAGCTATAACCACTATGAGCTCTCTCTGACTATTGTGAAATCTTTGATGACTGTTACCTCTCTATGACAACTGTAAGCTCTCTATGACTACTTTGAACTATGACCACTCTGAGCTCTCTAAGCCCTGTACAAAGTATGAACACGTGAGCTCTGTATAACCACTATTAGCTCTTTATGTCCACTATGATCTATGACTATTGTGAGCTCTCTGTGAAAATTATTAGCTTTCTCTGACTACTATGAGCTATGACCAGTATGAGGTATAACCACTGTGAGATTTCTATGATCCCTAGGAGCTATGACCGTTGAGTGTTATCTATGACCATTATGAGCTCTCTATGACTACTATGAGCAATGACTACTGTGCACTCTCTATGACTACTATGAGCTATGAACAGTCTGAGCTATCTATGGCCCATACGATGTGTTACCACTATGAGCTCTCTAAGATCACTATGAGCTCTCTATGACCAGTATAATCCATGATCACTGTGAGTGGCAATTATAAACTCTTTAAGCCATTATGAGCTATGATAATCTTGAGCACTCTCTTGCCACTGTGAGTTCTCTAAGACCACTGTAAGCTTTCTTTGTACACTATGAGCTATGACAATTCCGAGCTTTCTATGACCACTATGAGATAAGACCATTGTGATTGCTCTATTTCCACAAGAGAACTCTATTATCACTATGAGCTATGACCACAAAAAACTCTGCCAATTGTGAGTTCAGTATGGCCACTGTGAGCTCTCTATTTCCACTGTGAACTCTCTGTGACCATCGTGAGCTCTCTAGATCACTATGAGCTATGACCACTGTGAGCTTTCTATGATTATTATGAGCTATAAGAACTGTGAGCTCTCCATGACTATAGGGAATCACTATCATCACTATAATCTATTACCACTATGACCTCTCTATTACCACTGTGAACTCTCTATGAGCACTGTGAGCTATCTTTGTATACTGAGCTCTCTGTGAATACCTTTAAATATGTGATGACTGTGATCTCTCCATGATAACTTTGAGCTCTCTATGACCACATAAAGCTGTGACCACTGTGAGCTATCCATGACATCTGTGAGCTATGACAACTGTGAGTTCACTATGAACATTATTAGCTCGCTATGAGTGCTATGAGGTATGACCACTGTGAGCTCTCTAGAAACACTATGAGCTATGACAATTGTGAGCTCTCTATAACTACAAGAGAACTCTATCATCATTATGGGTATGACCACTATGAGCACTGATAATTGTGAGGTCAGTATAACAATGTGAGCTCTTTATGACAACTGTTAACTCTCTATGACCATTATGAACTCTCTAGACCTCTATGAGCCATGACTACTATAAGCTCTCTATGGCCACAAGAGATCACTATTGCAACGATGATTTATTATCACTATGACCTCTCTGTACCACTGTGAGCTCTTAATGACCATTGTGAACTCTCTATGACCACTGTGACCTCTCTATGACCAACTGTGATCTATCTGTCTTCTCTGTGATCTCTCCATTATGACGGAAAGCTGTCTGTTTCCACTGTGATTTTTCTAGAACTACCATGAGCTCTATGTGGTCACTGTGATATCTCAGGACCACTCTGAGCTCTTTATGAAAATTATGAACTTTCTATGAGGACCATAAGCTATGATCACTGTGAGCTCTCTAAGTCCATTATGACCTACAACATCTATGACCTCTACATTAGTACTGTAAGTTCTTTATGACTACTGTGAGCACTTTGAGAATACTATGAATTCTATAATCTCTCTAAGATGACGGGAAGATCTCTATAACCACTATGAGCTCTCTATGACCACTGTGGGATCTCTATGACCATTGTAAGCTAACAATGTGGTCAGCTCCCTACAATAATAGTGACATCTCTGGGATCAATGTGAACCCTATGACTGTGGATTGCTTTACATGACCACTATAAGCTCTTTGTGACAAATATGAGCTATGAGCACTGTGATCTCTCTTTGGCCACTGTGAGCAGTCTATGTCCACTATGACATATGACCACTGTAAGCTCTCTATCACCACTATGAACTATGACCATTGTGAGCTCTCTATGGCCACTAGGAACTATGAGCACTGTAAGCTCACTATTCCAATTGTGAATTCTCCCTGACCACTGTGAGCTCATTATGGCCATTAATGAACTCTATGTGACCACTGTGAATTCTGTATGATCACTGTGAGCAGTAATCACTATGAGCTCTCCATGACCACTGTGAGCTCTCTATGACTATTGTGAGCTCTCTGTGACTACTATGAGCTCTCTATGAGTAAGATTAGCTGTGAAAATTGTAAGCACCCAATAACCACTGAGTTGTGATTACTATGAGCTCTCTATGAACTCTGTGACCTGTCTATGACCATTGTGAGCTGTCTGTCACAACTGGGAGCATTCTATGATGACTTTTATCTCACTATGACCACTATAAGCTATGACCACTGTAAGCTTTTCATGATCACTCTGAGAGTTCGAAAACCATTATGCACCTCTCAAAGATCACTGTAACATATGACAACTATGAGTTCTCTATGATACTGTGAGATCTCTATAACCACTGTAAGTTCTCAATGATCACTGTGAGCTCTATATGGCCACTGTGAGCTCTCTATGACAACTGAGAGATCTGTGTGATCAGTGTGAATTCTTTGTGATCACTATGAGCAATGACAACTGTGAGCTCACTATGCAATCTGTGAACTTTCTATGAACACAATGAGCTTTCTATGGCCACTTTGAAATATCTGGAAACTGTGAACTCTCCATGACCTTTGAACTCTCTATGACCATTCTGAGCAATGGCCACTGTAAGCTCTTTATAACGAATATGAGCTGTGACCACTGTGAACTGTCAAGGGCACTGTGTCTTTTCTAAGACAAGTATAAGCCATGACAACTGTGAGCTCTGTATGACCACTGTGAGCTCTTTATCACCACTATGAGCTATGAACATTGTGTGCTCTCTATTTCCATTGTGAGCTCCCCTTGTTCACTCTGAGCGCACTATGGCCACTATGAGCTCTTTATGACCAATATAAGCTAGCACTACTGTGAGTTATCTATGATCACTTGGAGCTGTGAACACTATGAACTGGCTGTGATAGCTGTGAGCTCTCTGTGATCATTTTGAAATCTCAATGACGACTGTGATCTCTGTATGAACACTGTGATCTCTGTATGACCAGTATGAGCTCTCTATAACAATTGTAAACATGCACACTCTGGGGTTTCTATGACCACTATGAGCTCTGTAAATTACTCTGAGCACTCTATGAGCACTATGAAGACCGTATAACCACTATGAGCTCTGTCCACCATGAACACTCTATGACCACTCTGAGATATGACCACTATGAGATCTCTATGACCACTGCAAGCCCTCTATGTGCTCTCAATGATGACTATGGGCTATGCCCACTGTAAGTTCTCTATGACCATTATGAGTTCTCTATGGTCACTATGAGCTATAACCACTGTGTTTTCTATGACCACTGTGAGTTCTCTATAACTTCTGTGAGCTCTGAATGAATACTGTGAGCTATCTATAATGACTGAGCGCTCTATGACCACATTAAGCTATGACCACTCTGAGATCTCTATGACCAATATGAGATATGACCACTGTAAGCTTTTGATGACAAGTATCAGCTATGACCAATGTAAGTTTTCTATAACAACTATGAGCTATAACCACTCTGAGCTCTCTGTGGTCACTGTGATCTCTCTGACCATGATGAGCTAAGACGACTATGAGTGCTCTGTGACTAATGGATAGGCTCTGTATGACCATTGGGAGAATTTATGACCACTGTGAACTATCATCATTATGAGCTCTCTATGACCACTTTGAAATCTTTGAAACTGGTACCTCTCTATGACCACTTGAGCTCTATGAACACTTTGTGCTCTTTAGGCTACTGTGATATTTCTATGTTCTCTGTGAGTTCTCTATAACCACTGTGGGATCTCTATGACCACTGTGAGTTGTCTATCAAAATGGTGAGCTCTATGTCACCAATGTGATTTTTTGAGGAACACTGTGAGCTCTCTATGAGCAAAGAGAGCTCTACTTGACCACTCTAAGCTCTCCATGATGAGTATCAGATATGGCCACTGTGAGATTTCTTTAACCACTATGAGCTATGAACACTGTGATATGTCTTTGACCACTCTGAGCTTTCTATGTCCACTATGACCTAGCACCACTGTGAGTCTTCTAGAATTACTATGAGCTCTTTTTGACCACGATGAGCTATGACTACTGTGAGCTCTCCATTTCCATTGTGAACTGTCTGTGACCACTGTAAGAACACTATGGACATTATGAGTTCTTTATGACCACAAAGAGCTCTGACCACAAGAAGCTGTCTGTGACCACTGTGACCTGTGACCACTATGAGCTCTCTCTGACTGCTGTCAGCTCTCTATGACTACTGTGAGTTCTCTATGACCACTTTGAGCTCTATATGAACACATTAGCTGTCTATGTTCACCGTGAGCTCTCTATGTCTCATGATGAGATGTGACCATTCTGATGTCTCTAAAACCAATATAAGCTATGACCACTGTGAACTCTCAATGACCACTATGGGCTATGACCACTTTAAGCTCTCTATGATCATTATGAGCTCTCTAAGACTGCTGTAAGTTGTCTATGGCCACTGTGAGTTCTGTATGAACACTTTGAGCTCTCTGTGGCCACTGTGAGCTCTCTATAACCATGATGAGCTGTTACCATTCTGACCTCTCTGTAACCAATACAAGCTATAACCACTGTGAACTCTCTCTTTTTTTTTTTCACTGTGAACTCTCAATGACCACTATGGGCTATGACCACTGTGAGCTCTCTATGGCCACTGTGAGCCCTCCAAAACTACTATGAAATCTCTATGACCACTGTGAGCTCTCAATGAGCACTGTGTGCTCTCCATGACCACTGTGAGCTATGAGCACTGTGAGTGTTCTATTCCCCCAGTGTGACCATTCTGAGATCTCTATGACTACTGTGATTTCACTATGACCACTATGAGGTACCCTTTTAGCTCCCTTTGACTATTATGACTTATAATGTCTCTGACCAATCTGTAACAAATATGAGAAACCATCACTGTGAGCTCTCTATGATCACTATGGGCTCTCTATGCCACTATAGGTATGACCACCATGAGCACTCTGTGACCCCTGCAAAGTATGGCCACTATGAGCCCTCTATGACCAATATGAGCTTTGACCACTGTGAGCTCTCTGTTTCCATTGTGAACTCTCTGTGATCACTGTGAGCTCATTATGGCCATTATCAGCTCTCTATGACAACTATGAGCTATGACCACTGTGATCTGTGACTACTATAAGCTCTCTATGACTGCTGTGAGCTGTCTATGACCACTGTCAGCTTAGAATGACCACTGTGAACTATCTATCACCATTGTGAGCTTTTTATGACCTCAATGAGCTATGATCACTCTGAGTTATCTATGACAAATATGAGCTATGACCATTGTGAGCTCTCTATAAAAACTATGAACTATGACCATCGTGAGCTTTCTATAACCACTATGAGCTCTGAACTCTCTAAGCTCTCTATGGCCATATGAGCTCTCTATGACCACTATGAGATAGGACGATTATGAGTGCTCTCGAGAACTGTTAGCTATGACCTCAGAATCTATTATACTGTGAACTCTCTATGACCACTGTGGGTTATGAACTCTATGAACTCCCTATGACTAATGTGATTTATGATTACTATGAGCCCTCTATGACCACTGTGAAATCTTTGATGACTGTTACCTATCTATGACCACTATGAATTCTTTATGACCACTATAGCTATGATCATTATAAGCTTTCTATGACCACTGTGCATTATGAGCACTGTGAGCTCTCTATGACCACTTTGAGCTATGAGCACTGTGAGAATTCCATGTTCAGTGTGATATATGACTAATCTAAATTCTCTATGAAACTCTGATCTCTCTGTGCCCACTGCGAACTCTCTATGACTACTTCAAGTTCTCTTGGACTACTATGAGCTATAACCACTCTGAGCCCTCTGTGACAAATATGAGCTATGATCACAGTGAGCTCTCTATGATCACTATGAGCTGTCTAGGACCACTATGAGGTATGACCACCATGAGCACTCTATGACCACTGAGTTATCTATGACCACTAAGAACTTTGATCACTGTGAGCTCTCTATTTCCATTGTAAGCTCTCTGTGATGACTGTGAGCTCATTATGGCCATTATCAGCTCCCTATTACCAATATGAGCTATGACCACTATAAGTTCTCTATGACCACTGTGATTTCTCTATGTCCACTGCAAGTTCTTTATGTACACTGTGAACTATCTACAACTCCTATGAGTTCTTTATGACTACAATGAACTGTGTCCACTCTGAGCTATCAATAATCAATATGAGCTAAGGCCACTTGGTGCTCTCTATGAAAACTATGAGCTTTGACAACTGTGAGATTTCCATAAATACTATGAACTATGACCACTCTGAGCTCTCTATGGACACTATGAACTCTCTATGACCACTATGAACTAGGAGCTTTCTATGACCACTGTGAGCTATGAACACTATGAGCACTCTAAGCCCCTGTGAAATCTTTGACCACTGTTAACTCTTTATGACCATTATGAGCTCTTTTTAACCACTATGAGCTATGACAACTGTGAGATCTCTATATTTAGTATGAACTGTAACCACTGTGAGCTTTCTATGACCACTGTGAGTGCTCTATGCCCATTATGAGCTATGACAGCTGTGAGCATACTGTGAGCATTTTTAGCTCTCTAACACTAATGTGGCTATTACCATTGTGAGATCTCTATGACCACTATGAGTTATAACCATTGTGAGCTTTTTATGACACTGTGAGCTATGACTACTATGACCTATCTAATACCACTTTGAGGTCTTTATAAAAACTGTTACCTCTATAGAATCACTGTGAGCTCTATATGATCGCTTTGAGCTCTCTACGATTAATATGAGGTAAGACCATTGTGATAACACTGTGAATATTAGTAGCTCTCTATGAGATCTGTGAACTCTTTATCACTATGAACTATGATCATTGTAACCTCTCTATAACCACTATGAGCTCTCTGTGTCAAATATAAGCCATGACCACTATAAGCTCTCTGTATCCACTGTGAGTTCTCCAAACAATTGTGAGCTTTCTATGGCCATTATGTGCTCCCTGTGACCAGTATGAGCTATGATCACTATGAGTTCTCTATGAACGCTATGAGAAATAACCACTGTGAATTCTCTGTCACAACTGTAAATTCTCTCAGACTACTATGAACTCTCTATGACCACAAGAGATTTCTTACTGGACTATGGAGTATGACCACTAATAGTTCTCTGTGATCACTGTGAGATATGCTCACTATGACTTCTTTATCACCACTTTGACTTCTCTATGAAAATTGTGACCTCTCTATGACAATTGTGAGTTCTGTAAGAACACTGTTAGGATTATGACCACTATGAGCTATGATCACTGTGAGCTCTTTATGTCCACCATGAGCTATGACTACTGTGAACTATCTGTTACCAATTTGAGCTGTCTATGACCACAAGAGCTTCCTATGATCTCAATGAGCTATTACCACTGAGAACTTTCTATGACCAATGCTATTACCACTGAGAGCTTTCTGTGACCAATGCAAGCTATGACCACTATTACCTCGGTATTACAATTTTGGGCTCTCTGTGACAACAGTGAGTGCACTATGACCACTGTGAGCTCACTAGGACTTCTGTGAGCTCCCTATTACCACTGTGAACTCTGTATGACCACTGTAAGCTCTCTATTACCACTCTGAGCTATGATCTCTATGAGCTCTCTATGACCACTGTAAGCTTTCTTTGACCACTGTGAGCTCTCTTTGACCACAGTGAGCTCTCTATGATTACTGTGCGCTATGACCATTGAGCTCTCTAGGATCACTCTGATATCTCTGATGACCATGACCTCTCTATGACCACTTTGAATTCTGTATGATCACTAGGAGTTATGACCATTGAGACATTTGTAAGACCAGTTTGAGCTATGAGCACTGTGAGGTCACTATGACCACTCAGAGTTCTTTATGACAACTATGAGTTTTCTATGACCACTGTGATTTCTTTATGACCAGTATGAGCTATGACCAGTATGAGCTATGACCACTATGAGTTTTACATGACCATAGTGAGGTGTCTGTGACCACTGTTAGCTATGACCACTATGAGCTCACTATGAACATTATTAGATCTCTATGACTATGTGAGCTGACTACTATAAGACCTCCATAAACACTATGATTATGATGGCTTTGAGTGCTCTATTACCATTATGAGCTCTCTATGACTACTATGAACAATGACCACTGAAAGGTCTCTGTGACTACTGTGAGCTCTGCGTGTCCAGTATGTCTTGTAACCACTGAGATCTCTCTATAAACACAATGAGTTAGGATCACTATGAGCACTCTATGGCTGCTATAAAGTCTCTATGGCCACAATGAGCTATGACTACTATGAGTTCTCTATGACCAATAGGAGCTATGACCACTGTGAGATCTATGTGAACACTATGAGCTGTGACCACTGTGAACTCTGTATCATCACTGTGAGATATGACCATCACACACTCTATATAATCACTGTGCATTCTGTATGACTGCTGTGAGCTCTCTGTGACCACTGTGAGCTCTCGATGACTACTGTTAGCTATGAACACTATGACTTCTCTATGACCACTCTGATGTCTTTGATGACTGTGACCTTTCTGTGACCACTCTGTGACTACTGTGACCTCTTAAGACTCATATGTCCTATGACCACTGTGAGCTTTCTATTAGTACCGTAAGCTGTTTATGTCAACTATGACCTCTCCATGAGCACTGTGATTTCTCTATGCTCACTGTGAGCATTCTATGACCTCTTTGAGTACTCTTTGGCCATTATTAGGTATGACAATTCTGAGCACACTGTGAACATTATTACCTGTCTATGACCACTGTGAGCTACGACCACTGTAACATGTCTATGACTATTATGAGCTACGAGAACTCTACTACCATTATGATATCACTATGACCACTTTGAACTCTCTATTTCCATTGTGAATTCTCTGAGCTCACTGAGAGCTCACTATGGTCATCATGAGCTCTCTATGAACACTATGAGCTATGACCATTATGAGCTCCTTATAACTTCAGGAGTCAGGCAAGTGTCAAAGCAAGATCGAAGTCTTGCAGACTCATTTATTGTAAATATCCGACTGCTTATATAACCCACACAACATTCCATAAGTCTGGTGGGTGCTTTTGCTGCATTGACCTGTCTGGATTGGTCTGCTCAGTCAGGCAGTTTGATGTCAGCAACAGGCCCTGCAACAGATTCTAGCTTGGGAAAGTTGCATTCATGCATGCAGCCCACACAGACAATACAGGCCTGCCTGGTCCATTACAGCTACATATCCATCTTTTTTATTTATATTAACAGGAATCAGGAGCCAAGAGTTCTTGGTTCTGACCTTGTTGACCCCACCCCAGAAGGTGTCCAGGATGATGGACTATACCTGTTTTAGATCATCCTGTCTTACAGGATCTTACCCATCATTGATTACTGGCCCTAAAAAGACCTCACCTCTAGAAGACATGTCAGGGTATGTGGATAGTAGTTTACAACAAAGTCTCATGAATCTTTGCAATCCAAGCTTTAACTGCATCTCTAGGGGGCAATGGCTTGGATGTTCAAGGGCCATAAGCATCTGTAGCATGGTCTTGTTGATTGAGCATTGCTGTGACATGTCCTGAAGCAAACACTTAACCAATGTAATTAATCAAAGAACAATTCCTCCTGTGATAGCATAAGTTGCAATCTAAGAGGGATCAAACAAACTTTTAAAGTTATTCCAGATTCTTGTTTGAAACACAGTATCTATAAGCAAGGGAGCCACATGTGTCATGTTAATATGTTCTATCTGTTGGTTCAAAGTCAATGAATCATTAACAGGGCCTGAGACCAAGGCCTCTTGATATACTGAGATAGTTGTTCTTGAGCCTTGGACATGTTGGAGACCTGATAAGGTGTTAGGCATATGGAAGCATATTGAAGGTCACACGAGGCAAGAGCAAGACTTTAGGACTTTGAAGTCCAGGTCAGACACCTGTTGAAAATATGTAGCCAAACGTGGTGGATTGTGATATAGGAACAATATATTATCCATAACCCATGAGCATATCCAATGTGTTGGTAAGACCATACTGAAGGTTGAGGCAGGCTTGTGCTGCTGCTTGATCATCATATGCAGAGTACTACTTCAGGAAAATGACTGACTTCAAGTCCACCTTAAGGACATGATACCAATCATAATGGGTTTGGAGCTGCATGGCCCATTGGCAAAGAACCTATTCAAAATAAGGGGATCAGGGCCTGATTCATTAGGCACCTTAAAAATCAGGGAAAGATCAACAAGCAGGGTAGGTACCCAAGGCTGTCATCTTGTCAGGAAGATTGTCTATGATTTTCTACTGGGCAGAATAAATGTTTGGGAATCCACAGGGGTCAACTTGCTGATGGAGAAACACAAAGACACCCACGACTCCAGTGGAGCCCTGAGTCTAATAGGAGAGGTGTATGTCAAAGGCATTCTGTCACTGTAAAACCATTAAAGTGTATAAAATGTAGGGAAGAATTAAATGAGATGTATCTGAGGAAGTCTTAAATCTAGTTGGAGGATAATATTAAAAAGATCTTTCTGGGGGGATCATTTCTTATCTAAGAAGTATAGAGGCCATGTCTGAGAAAATATTGTAAGCTAATAATTTTATATAGAATTTAAGATTTTGTAGTTCTTAGGCCCATTACCAAAGTTTTTGTCTTTAAAATATATGTCCCTTATGATATAAATGTAATAGACTGTATAAGCTCTTAAGCAGGTATGCCCTTTAGGAATTATCATTTAATTCATAATCAAAAGAAAACTTTTGATTTAAGATAAACAGCCTTAAATCTCATTTTGAAACGAAAATCTTAAATAATTTATAAAAATTTCAGATAATCATAGTACTTTAAAAATTTTTAGAGCCACATATATAGATTAATCATAACACAAGTCAGTAAAAGTTTTTTAAAATGTTGTAGAGGCCAGGACACTATTAAATATAGAATAAGCATCCAGCACATGATCATAGGAGAATACCTGTATGTCTGTTTAGATAAGCAATCTTTAAAAAAAATAAAATCTGCAATTACCATTACCGAGTATAGACTCCCAAAATCCATAAGCTATATTGTTTTTGCATAGAGCCTTTACTAGTCCTTTAATATTTTTAACCTTCTAACCTCTATCACAAGAAATTGCCAAATTTCTATAGGTTATCTTCAATAATTTGTCTTTTAAGTATTTTTGAACTATCTCAAAATATTATTAACTAATTTATGAGAAGTGAGCAGCTAGAAAAAACTCATGCAATCTATGAGAAACAGGCATGGAACTAAAAATGGATTTATAGCACTAGAGAGTCATGAGCTAGGACACCAAAGATGGCTGCCAGGGCCAAGTATATTTGTACACCTAGGCAAGCCCAGGGAAATTGGCTTTCTCTGGTTGCTTAACTCTCGTTGGGCCCAACCCACTTGCTCTTAGGTCCAGGTGCATCTAGAGACAAAATTTTTTCTTGGATATGGAGAGCTAATCTCCATAATCTCTTCATAGGGAAGTTGGCTATCTTACCTCTGGGAGGATTGATTAGTCAGTTCCTCAGCAGGAGTGTTTCTTCAGGATGATTCCAGCTCTGGAGGATGGCCTTCAGAAATATCAAAGACCTTAGAGACTGTCCCAGCAAGGACTGTTCTAGACCTGCCTATTGTACTCCTTAACCTGAGGATCCAGACTGCTCAAGGGATGAGGAGTGATGACTGCTCTGACTCCTTCCTGCTGAGTTGGGGCAAAGGAAGTGTGATCAGTCAATGATCCTCATCTATGAAATGCTGAGATGGTCTAGACATCTTTGATGGATGACTTTTCTACTTTTAGGTCCATCTAAAAGAGACAAAAACAGATAAATTAAGCCTAAAATATCTAACTGTTATCTTGCCTGAAATAGACACTACCTTTGTCTCGTGTAAAAGCCAAGAGCTGTAAGTAATTTACATATTGAAGACCTTTCTCCTTGTGTAGATATAAATCTCTGAGGTCACATTTTAAGGCCTGTCCAAAAATATGTAAACTATCTGAATGTTGAGGAAGAACAATCTAAATTAGTTTTCTTCTTCCTTCTGAATTCTTAAAGCAAAGTGGCACATGTTTTTTTGGGACAAAGGTAATGTAAAAGAACATATACAGGGGACATTGCTTCCTTACATGGAAAGTTCTACATATCTCTGAGCATTATCTTAAGACCACTGCTCTGATCTAAATAAAGAGCCAGCTTTGATTTGTCAATGTAGCTGATCTGTTTAACAGAAAACATTTTGTTCTCTGCTTCTTCCTGGTTTAACTCTTTTTAGTTTGTCATTGCCATTTTCCTCTGCCAAACACTGATCTGAACTTCATGGAAGCTTTTAGAACAAGAGCAAAACTTTACTAAATTTTTCTCTGACATATATCTCTGGCTTTAGCTCTACAGCAAAAACTGTCTTTCTTGGGCCTCTGCTACATGCTGTCTGATTCCATCATTCTCAGAAAAATACTTTTTTTGTTTTGTTTTGTTTTGTTTTATTTTGTTTTGTTTCCCTGTCTGCAAGGGAATTTCAAAGATTGTCAGCTTGGGTATGCCTGCTAGTATTTTCTCTATCCCCTTATGATTTCCTTTTTTTCCCTTTATCTTTCTTTCCTTTCTGTTTGAAAAATAAATTTATCTGGAACCTCAGAGGAACTACTTAAGTAACGTAGGCTAAAATCTTGCAAAGAAAGGGAAACATGAGCCTGAGTTGATCCAAATGCACTTAGAATCTCCTCATAACAGACTACGATAGGTACTGATTACATTGATTCTGTTTTGTTTCAAGGGAGTGGGGTCTGGCTAAGGTGGAGGCTTGAAATTCCTGTTCCACCTTAGTAGAAGTACACATGGGTGCATGGAATTAAAAAGCAGATTTGTCCTCAAGAAAGGAAACTCATACATACCAAGAGAAGGAAGAAATTCCAATGAATCTTTTAGAAGACAATTATATTTTCCTGTTTGTTAGATTTGATGGGATAACATTCTATAAAAGAAGTCAGAGGAATGCTCAAGTTTAATTATTCAGTACTATATTGGCTTTGTTATTTGGGGGATATATGGAAAAACCTTTAAGAACACAGTGACATTTTCATTTGTAGCCCTATTAAAGATCAAAATCAAGTGAGATAATCTTTCATGAAAGAAAAACTTATAATCTATCAGAAAAACAATTGTGATCAATGTAAAACATAAATAGTTAAGGTCTTAGATGTCATTAAAATTATTTGTTCTTGTTTTAAAGTATGCATACATGTATTTTAAAATGGCATTTCAAAATTTTTATATTAGCATGCAACAGAAATGAAGGAAAATTGAAATGGCCACAGATTTTTTTATGTAGAAACGGAAGACACACAACATGTAAACACAGAACATATAAAAATACAAACATGAACAACATAAAATTTACCAGCAACTGGCATTTGTACAAATTACCAAAAACTGCCTTAAAATTACTCTTGAAAGCTTTATCAAAGGTGAGTTAACATTTAGGAAAACCTTATTTAAAACATGATTTCATATTAGCTAAGTCCAGCAGCTTAGGTTAATTATGAAAAACATTAAAAGCAGATTAAACTTTAAAATTTATTACTAAAACAAGTTGCTATTTAATAAACTTTATATTTAATAGATGAATATATTTGTATAATTTTCTATTTTTTTCTAGCAAGGAAAAGCATCTTCATCCATAGGTCAGTTTCCCTTATATTCTCTGGGGAGATCCTAGGTGCTAAAACTGCAGCCTCATCACAAAATTCCTCTAGGCCTGAAATCCTAAACTTGAGGCCTCTAGTCTCTAGGAGAGATTTTTAAGAAATCTGCCCAGGGATTCACAGGCTCTGCCCTACCAGGACCAGAAATGCAGGCCGCCCCCGCTTCCACCCAGCGTCTATATGTGGGGTCTAGGATCAGAACTCAGGACCTTCCACCTGCAAGGTAGAGGCTTAACCCCTGAGCCACTTCTCCAGCCCCACTTTGAACTCTCTGTGACAATTGTGCATTCTCTGGGACTGCGAGGTCTCTAGGACCACTGTGATCTTTCTATGTCCATTTTTTTAAATAACAGATAAGAACAAAAGAGTAACAGACGAAACTGGAATGCATGGGATTCAAATATCTTGTGCTTAGTGAGTGGGGGATTTGCATCATTCTTAGGCCAGGGCTATATGTTGTGAGGAGGAAAGGACTGCCATGGAAGTCCATATTAGGGCACCAGATGGAGCAGTCTCTGGAATCCATGGGGACCCACGGGGACCCACAGAAACCCTTGGGGGCAGCAATAAGTAGGCTTGAAGTTAACATCATGGACTCTTGGAGTAAGGCAAGTTGCAAAGTTGTGTACTTGTTTATTGTGAATATTGGGCTTCTTATATACCCCACCCAACATTCCATAAAGTTCCAATGGAAGCTTTTGCTGTGTTGTCCTGTCCAAGTTGGACCTCTCAGTCTGGCAGTTTGATGTCAGCATCAGATACCACAGCGGATTCTAGCTTGGGGAAGTTGCATTCGTGCATGCAACCCATACAGACAATACAGGCCTGCTTAGTACATTCCTCCTACATTCAATGACCACTATAAGATATCCATGACCACCATAAGGTTTCTATAGCCATTATAAGCTCGCTATGATCACTATGAGCTATTTGTGACCACAGTGATTTATGATGACTATGACCTCCCTAATACCACTTTGAGCTCTCTGTTTTATATTATTATTTATTATTTATTCAATTGTGCGTGTATGCATGTGTGTTTGCATATATGTGTGCGTATGTAGAACCACAGACAAATTTGGGAATCACCATGGACCACCTCCACCTCCTTCTTGTTTACTCTGCCCAGGGATTCACAGGCTCTGCCCTACCAGGACCAGAAACGCAGGCTGCCCCCCTTCCACCCAGCGTCTATATGTGGGGTCTAGGATCCGAACTCAGGACCTTCCACCTGAAAGGTAGAGGCTTAACCCCTGAGCCACTTCTTCAGCCCCACTTTGAACTCTCTGTGACAACTGTGCATTCTCTGGGACCACTGGGAGCTCTCTAGGATCATTGTGATCTTTCTATAACCTCTATGAGCTCTCTATGACAAGTATAAGCCATGAACACTGTGAATTCTCTATGACCACTGTGAGCTATCTATGGCCATTATTCATTCCCTATGAGCACTATGAACTATGACCACTATGAACTCTCTATGACTTCTATGAGATATAAACAGTATGAGTCTCTGTGATGACTGTGTGTTACCTGTGACTACCCTGAGCTCTCTATGACCATAAGAGATTTCTAACGGCATTAGAAGCTATGACCACTATGAGTGCTTTAGGATCAGTGTGATCAATGACCACTATGAACTTCCTATTACAATTTTGAGGTATCTTTGACATTGAGTTCTCTATGACAATTGTGAGCTCTCTATGACCACTGTGAGATCTCTATTTCCACAATGATCTCTGTATGACAATTATGAGTGCACTATGACCACTGTTTACTACCTATGACCACTGTGATCTCTCTATGACCAGTATGAACTATGACCACTGTGAGCTTTCTATGACCATGGTGAGCTCTCTATGACAACTATGACCTATGACCACTGTGGGGTCCCTATGTACATTATTAGATCTCTATGTACACTGTGTGCTATTACCATTGTGAACTCTCTGTGGCCACTGTAAGCTCTGTGTGACCAATATGAGGTATAACTGCTGTAAGATCCTGGTGACCACTATGATTTATGACCACTGTTAGCTCTCTACCACCACTATGAGCTATGACCATTTTGAGCTCTCCAGGATGATTATGAGTTCTCTATGACCACTGTAATCTATGACCACTATGAGCTTGCTATGACCACAATGAGATGATCTTTTACCACTGTGAGCTGTGTATGACCACCATGAGCTATGACCACTGTGAGGTCTCTATGTTCATTATGAGCTTTTTATGACCACTGTGAGTTGTTACCACTGTGAGCTTTCTACAACCCTTATGAACTATGACCACTGTGAACTCTCTGTCACCAGTGTGCGCTCCCTATGATCACTATGAGCTATGGCCATTGTGAGCTCTCTATAACCACTATGAGGTATCACCACTATGAAAATTGTATGGTCGCAATAAGCTGTCTATGTAGACTATGAGCTATGACCACTGTGAGCACTCTGTGAGGACTATGATCTATGACCAATGTTACCTCTCTATCACCACTGTGACCTATGAATATTTTGAGCTATCTATGATGATTATGATTTCCCTATGATTACTGTGAGCTAGGATCACTTTGAGCTTTCTATAATCACTATGAGCTATGACCACCAAGTCATCTCTATGACTGCTATGAGGAATGATCACTTTGAACTCTTATTTCCCATTATGAGCTCTGTATGACCACTGTAAACTCTCTAGACTCACTATAATTTAAGATCATTCAGAACTGTCTGTGACCACTATGAGCTATGAATATTGTGAGCTATTTATGTCCACTGTGAGCTATGACCACTGTGATTTCTCTATGACACTACAACCTCTCTAAGTACTCTGTGAGCTATGACCAATATGAGCTCTCAATAACACTATGAGTTTCCTATGACACTGTTAACTCTCAAAGACCACTATGAGCTCTCAGTGACCTCAGTGACTTAAGATTACTGTGAGCTCTCTATGACTTTGAACTATCTCTGAGCACTATAACCTATGACAACTGGAGCTCTCTATGACCACTATGAGCTATGACTACTGTGTTATCTCTATGTCCACTATTAGCTATGATCACTGTGAGCTCTTATTGTCCATTATAAGTTCCATATGACAACTGTGAGCTGTGACCACTATCAGCTTTCTATGACAACTAGCAGCTATGTCCTCTGTGAGCTCTCTGTGATCACTGTGAGTTCTCTCTGACCATTATGATTTATAACCACTCTGAGGTCTCTGTTACCAGTGTGAGTTATGAACACTGTGAGCTCTCTATATCCACTGTGAGCTATGACCAATGTGAGCACTGCATGGCAATTATTAGCTCTCTATAAGCACTAGGAGCTATGACCACTGATAGCATTCTCTGACACTGTGACCTTTTTATGATCACTTTGAGCTCAAGACTCTATGACCACTGTGAGCACTCTATGACCACTGTGAGCTTTCTATGAGTTCTGTATGACCACTATGAGCCCTCTATGAAGACTGTGAGCTGTGAGCACTTTGAGCTCTCTATGACTACTTTGATGTTCGCTCTTCGACCAGTATGTTCTATGTCCACTTGGAGCTATAACCCCCTTAAGCCCTCTGTGGTGATTATGAGTTTTATATGACCACTGTTAGCTATGACTACTGTGAGCTCTCTATGAACACTGTGAGCTCTCTATGACCCCTATGAGATATGTCCACAGTGAGCTCTCTGTTACCACAGTGAGCTATGATTAGTATGAGTTTTGTTTGAGATGCGTGAGCTCTCTATGACCACTGTGAGGTCTCTAGGACCACTGTGAACTTTCTATGATGATTGTCATCTCTCTATGACTAATCTCTGCTCTCTTTAACAACACTGAGATCTCTAGGACCTGTATGACATATGATAACTTGAGCTCTCTATGGCCACTGTGAGTTCTCTGTGATGACTTTGAGCTCTCTATGATGACTGTGGACTCTTCATGACAACTGTGACCTCTCTATGACCACTGTGAGCTCTCTATGAGCACAGTAAAATCTCTATGATCATTGTTACCTCTCTATGACTACTGTTAATGCTCTATAAGAGTATGAGCTCTCTATGATCACTATTAGATATGACCACTGTGAGCTCTTTATGACCACTTTGAGCTATCTATGACCACATTGAAAATAATCTATGATCACTGTGAGCTTTCTCTATCATCACTGCAAGCTCTTTACGAACATTGTCAGCTGTATTTTGAGGTCCCTGAGCTCTCTATGACAATGATGAGACATGATGCTCATCAAATCTCCATGATATTTCAGAGCTCTCTATGACTACTATGATATATGAACACTGTGAGCAATCTATCACCATTATTAGCTGTGAGCACTGTGAACTCTCTGTGAAGATTATGAGTTCTCTGATCACAGTGAACTATGACCACTCTGAGCTCTGTATGACCAATATGAACTATAACCACTATGAGCTCTCTAGAACCACTGTGAGCTCTCTCTGGCTACTATGAATACTCTATGAGCAATACGAGCTATGACTACTGTGATCTTTCTATGACCTCTGTGAGCTATGACCAATATGAGTTCTTTAAAGCCACTGTGAGATCTCTCTGACAACTGAGATTTTTCTCTGATCAATTTGAGCTCTCTATAACCACTGTGAGCTCTCTTTGACCACTGTGACCTCTTTGTGTACTCACAGTGAGTGAGAGATTATCACAGAGATCTTCACAGAGAGTTCAAGAGAGCTCACAGTGATCATAGCTATGACCACTGTGAACTATGACAACTACAAGCTATCTATGACCATTGTAATTTAAGAGCACTATAAGCTCCTTATGATGACTGTGAGTTCTCTATGACTAGTATGACTTCTCTATGATCTCTATGAGCTATGAGACCTCTCTTTGACCACTCTGATTTCTCCATAACATCTCTGATTTCTTCATGCAACTATGACCTCTTCATGAGCAATATGAGCTGTGACTATTGTGAGCTCTCTATGACCACTATAAAGCTATGACCACAGTGTGCTCTCTTTTACCACTGTGAGGTCTCTATGATCACGGTGAGCTGTCTGTGAGCACTGCGACCTATGACCACTGTGAGCTCTCTATGTGAACTATAGCAATAATCTCTGTGAGATCCATATGTACACTATGAGCTCTCTATGGCCAGTATGAGCTATGACTACTAGGACCTCTTTATGACTACCTTAAGCTCCTTATGACAACTGTGACCACTGCATGACCAGAGTAGGAAGTCAGTGACTACTGTGAGCTCTCTATGACCACAGTGAACTCTCTATCATCTCTGTCAGCTCTATAGGACCATAGTTAGCACTCCATAATGAGTTCTCTATGACCAAGATGAACTGTGACCACAGTCAGATCTCCATGACGACTCTGAACTCTCTATGATAACTATAAACTAAGAACATTGTGATAGCTCTATGACCATTATGAGCTGTCTGTGACCACTGTGAGCCCTCTTTGACAACTGTGAGCTCTCTCTGATGACAGTGAGCAGTTTATGATGATTGTGAACTCTCTGACCACAGTGAGCTCTCTATGACCACTATCAGCTATAACCACTGTAAGGTCAATATGAACACTGTGCACTCTCTGTGCCCACTAGTAGCTATGATACTGTGAGCTATGACAATTATGAGCTCTCTATGACCACTGTAAGCACTCTATGACCACTGTGAGATCCTTATGAGTATGAGCTCTCTATGAACACTATGAGTTCTCTATGTTGTGTGTGACCTCTCAATGACCAATATGAGGTATGACTATTGTGAGCTCACTATGAACATTAATAGGTCTGTATGACCACTGTGAACTATGACCACTGTGAGATCTCTATGATCACTATGAGCTATGAGCACTCTGAGTTCACTATGACCATTATGAGCTCCCTATGAACACAATGAGCTATGACCACTGTGTGCTGTCTATTATTCCTGAGAGCTCTCTATGACACTATGATTTAAGACCACTATGAGCTCTCATGTATACTATGATTTGTGACCATTCTAAGTTATCTGTGACCACTGTGAGCTCTCTATATACAGCATGACATCACTATGAAAACTGTGAGCTCTCTGTGACCACTGTATGCTCTCTATGACCACTATGAGTTCTCTATGTCCAGTATAACCCATAACCACTGTGAGCAATATTTTACAATTGTGACCTCTCTTTGACCACTTTGAACTATTACCAATGCCAGTTCTCTATGAGCACTGTTTGTTCTCTGTGACCACTAGGATCTAGGGCCACTATGA
The DNA here is from genome assembly GCA_023101885.1 of Typhlomys cinereus. Classification (NCBI taxonomy): domain Eukaryota; kingdom Metazoa; phylum Chordata; class Mammalia; order Rodentia; family Platacanthomyidae; genus Typhlomys; species Typhlomys cinereus. Next base: position 2,556,188 of record JALPQD010000250.1, on the reverse strand, counting down.
GCTTTATAGGACCACTGTGAGCTATGAGCACCGTGAGCTCTCTTTGACCACTGTAAGCACTCTATAATAACTGTGCACTCTTTATAACCACTGTGAGCTTTGTGACCACTTTGTGCTATGACCACTGTAAGCTCTTTATGACCATTATAAGTTATGACATATGTTTTGCTCTCTTTTATTACTGTGAGCTCTCTATGGCCACTATGAACTATGACCTCTGTAAGCTCTCTATGACCACTATGAGTTATGAACACTGTATTAGTTAGGGTTCTCTAGAGTCATGGAATTCACAGAATGAATATATATATATAATATATATATATATATAAAATATATATACATATAAAATATATATAGGAAATTTATTGAGTTGGTTTACAAATATGGCCAAAGTAGTCCAGCAAAGGCTGCCAGTAGCCAATGTAGTCCAACGATGGCTGCCAGTATTCAAGGTAGTTTCAACGATGGCTGTCAATAGGTAACTGCTCAGTTATGTAGTCAAGTGGGTGATGGCTGAAAGCTGGAGAACTCGTAGAGTCTTAGTCTAATCGAATGCTAAAAGGTGAAAGAACCCGGGCTGCCAGAAGGAAGAACGATTCCTAACACAGTGGCAAGAAGGCATCTGTTCTGCTTGGTGGCTCCTTTTTATATGATGCAATATTGGGAGAATCCTTTGAGAGCTTTGGAGTTCTGTTAGGATCTAGGGCGTGTACAATCCTTTCAAATAGTCTCAGTTGATCCTTTCCAGAAGTTGTCTCAGCCCAGCTTAGTTAATATTGGGTATGTCAAGTTGACACCCAGGCTTCACTATCACAAACACTTTGAGCTATGAGCACTGTGAGCTTTCTATGTCCAATAGAACCTGTGACCACTATGAGATCTCTGTGCCCATTATGAGCTCTCTATGACTACTATTTGCTATGACTACAGTGAGTTCTCTATAACCACAATGAGATTTCAAAGTCCACTGTCAAGTCAATGACAACTATTGGCTCTCTATGATTACTGTCATCTCTCTACGAGCACAATGATCTATTACCACTGTGAGCTCTATATTACTAGAGAGAGTTGTGACCATTGTAAGCTTTCAATGTCGTCTGTGAGTTCTCTCTGCCTACTGTGAGCTCTTGATTACAACTGTGACGTATCTATGAATACACAGAGCTCTCTATGATCGCTGTCACCTCTTTATGACCACTGTCAGGTGTATATGACCACTGTGAACTTGCCAGGACCACTATGAGATAATGAACACTGTGAGACTCTATGACCACTGTGAGCTCTCTATTGCCACACTGAGTACTCTGACCATTAAGACGCCTCTATGACCACTATAAGCTATAAACACTATTAACTCCCTATGACCACTGGGAGCTTTCTATGATCACTGTGACCTATGACCAATATGACCTATGATCACTAAAAGTTTATGTGGCCACTGTAAGCTCTCTATGAAAACTTAGATCTCTCTATGAGCACTATGATCTCTGTATGACCACTGTGAGCTTTCACCATTGTGAGCTCTCTATTACCACTGTAAATTATGACCACTCTGAGCTCTCTTTGACCACTGTGAAATCTCTATGTGCACTATGATCTATGACAACTAGGAGCTCTCTATAACCACTGTGAACTCTCTAAGACGACTCAGCATTCTATGACTACTGTGAACTCTCTATGACAACTGTGAGCTCTCTAGGAGGTATGACCACTGTGAACTCTCTATTACCAAAGTGAGCTTTCTATGAATATTGGGAGCTTTCTATGACCACTATAATCTTTGACCACTGTAAGTTCTCTACAACCAGAGTACACTGTTATCCTTATGAGCTTTCTATGACCTCTGTGAGGTCTCTGTGCCCACTCTGAGCTCTCGATGAAAACTGTGATCTTTGACCACAGTGAACTTTCTATGATGACTGTTAGCTCTGCATGATGACTGTCAGTTCTCTATGGCCACTGTAAACTAAGACCACTATGAGCTCTCTATGGCCACTGTGAGCTCTCTGTGACAACTATGATCTCTCTGTGACCAGTATGTGCTGACAACTCTGAGCTCTCATTGTTCATTTTGTGCTATCTATGTCCACTGTGAGTGTGAACCCTGTGATCTCTCTATGTTCACTATGAGCTATGAACACTGTGGGCTCTTTGTGATCACTGTGAGTTATATGTTACCACTACGAATTATGACCATTGTGAGCTCTCTATGACCACTATGGTCTGTGACCACAGTGAGCTCTGTATCAACTCTACAAACTATGACCAGTTTGAGCTTTTTATAACAATTATCAGTTTTTCATGACCACTGTGTGGTATGAGCACTGTTTGCTCTCTATGACCACTATGAGCTATGACCACTCTGAGATCTCAATGCCACTGTGAACTATGTATGAGCACTATGACATATGACCACTGTAGATTCTCTATGACCAATATGATATATGATCACTGTGAGCTCTCTGTGGCCACTATGGGCTCTCTATGACTATTATGAATTATGACAACTGTGAGCTAGCTATTACCACTCTGAGCTCTTTATGACCACTATTACTTCTCCATGAGTTACTATGAGTTATAACGACAATGAACTCCCTATAAATATTATGAGCTCCCTCTGAATAATGTGACCTATGACCTATGACCACTGTGAGTTATGACAACTATGAATTCTCTGTGGCCCCTAAGATCTATGCCACTGTGAGCTCTCATTGTCCATTATGAGTTCTCTATGATCACTGTTAGCTCTCTTGACAACTGAGAGCTCCCTATGAATACTATGAACTATGACCACCATGAGTTATTTATGAGTACTATGAATTCTCAAGGACCATGAGAGGCTACAACCACTGTCAGCTCTCTATGATCACTGTATGCTCTCTATGACCACTATAAGCTCTCTATGACCACTGTGAGTGCTCTATGACCATTTTGAATTTTGAGCATTGTCAACTGTCTATACCACTGTGAGCATTCTCTTGCATCTATGAGATCTCTGTGACCACTATGACCTATGACTATTGTGAGCTCTTTATGACAGCACTGAGCTTTCTGACCTATAGGTGGTATGACCACTGTGACCTCCCAATTATCACTATGAGTTTTCTATGACCACCATGAGCTATGAATACCATAAGCTTTCTATGACCAATGTGAGCAATGAATACTCTAAGCTCTCTATAACAACTGTGAGCTCTCTATGACCACTATGATCTATGATCACTGTGAGATTTCTATGAGCACTATGAGCTCTCAATGACAACTTTGAGTTATGACCACTGTCAGATCTCTATGACCACTGTAAGCATTCTATATATACTGTGTGTTCTTTGTGATTACTATGAGCTATGGCCACTGTGAGCTCTAACCACTATGAACTCTCTGTGGCTCTCTATGTGAGTGAGCGCTTCCTGTGATGGCTGACAGCTCTGCATGATGACTGTCAGCACTCTATGACTACTGTGATCTCTATGACCACTATGATCTCTCTATTACTACTGTGAGCTCTGAATATTATGAGCTGTCTGTGACCACTGTATGCTAAGACCATTCAGTTCTCTTTGATGACTGTCAGCTTTCCATATTCACTATGATCTGTGAGGTCTCTATGACAACTATAAGATCTCTATGACCATTGTGAGCCCTCTATGACCACTATGAGCCATAACCACCATGATCTCTCTTTGACTACTATGAGATCCCTATGATCACTGTGAATTATGATCACTGTGAGCTATTATGAATATGAGCTCTCTATGACCAAGATGATCTCTCTATGTTCACTAGGACCTCTCTATGACCACTGTGAACTATGACAATTGTCAGCTCTCTATGAAAACTATGAGATTGCTATGGCCATTGTGAGTGCTCTATGACCATTATGAACCATGAGCATTGTGAACTATCTATGACCATTGTGAGCACTCTGTGACAACTATGAACTCCCTATGATTACTATGAGCTATGACCACTATGAGCTCTCATTGTCCATTATGTGCTATGACCACTGTTAGTTTTAAACCCTGTGACCTATCTATGTTTACTATGAGCTATGATCACTGTGAGCTCTCTATGACCACTATGATCTCCATATGACCACTCTGAGCTCTCTATGACAACTGTGGTCTGTGACCACTGTGAGCTCACTATCAACACTGAGCTATGACCATGTTTAGCTCTGTGTAATGATTATGACTTCTCTACAACTACTCTGAGCAATGACCACTGTGAGCTCTCTATGACCATTATGTTCTATGACCACTGTGAGGTCTCTTTCAACACTATGAGCTATGATGACTGTGAGATCAAGATAAAGATTAAGTGTCCTATTTAACCCTTCTGAGCAATGACCATTTTGAGCTCTCTATTATAACAATGAATTATGGACACTGTGAGCGCTTTGTGATACTAATGAGCTGTGACCACGTGGAGCTGTCTATGACCTCTGTGAGCTTTATATGACCACTATGAACTATGACCACTATGAGAGAATTGTGAACACTATGGATTTTCTATGACCTCTGTGAGTTCTCTATGCCCACTTTGAGCTCTCTATATCAACTGTGAGCTCTCTATGACCACTATTAGCTCTCTATTACAACTATGAGTTAGGAACACTATGAGCTCTCTATGACCACTAAGTGCTATGAACACTAAGAGCTCTCTCTTTGATCACTGTGATCTCTCTATGAAAACTGTGAATTATGATATCTATGAACACTCTATTAATGGAGAGAGCTGTGACCACTATGCACTTTCTATGCCCTCTGTGAGCTCTCTTTGACAACTTTGACATCTTTTTTCCACTATGACCACTCTATGACCACTATGAGCTACAACCACTATGAATTACCTATGACAACTGTGAGTTCTCTATGACAACTGTGAGTTATGACCAGTGTATGTTATGATCACTATAAGCTCTCTGTGACCACTGCAAACTCACTATTACCATTATGATCTCTCTGTGTCTACTATGACTTCTGTGTGACCACTGTCAGCTATGACTATTGTGAGCTCTATAAGTTTCAATCTCTGTGCTATCTTGGACCACTGTGACCTCCCTATATTCATTATGACCTGTGACAACTTGGAACTCTCTATGACCACTATGAGCACTCTATGACCATTGTAAGTTTTCTAAGACAGCTGTAAATTCCTAAAAAGAAACCCTATGAGGTATGACCACTGTGAGCCCTCTATTTCTTCTGGGAGCTCTCTATCATCATAAGGAGCTATGAAAACTGATAACTTTATATGATCAATAAGAGCTATTACCACTGTGAGTTCTCTATTGCAACTATGACCTCCTCAATGACCACTTTGAACTATGATCCATATGAGCTCTCAAAGACCTCAGTGATCTATGACTACTATGAACTCTCTATGACAACTGTGAGCACTCTATAACCACTGTGCGCCCTCTATGACCACTGTCACTGCTCTATGACCACTGTAATCTTTCTTTTAAAACTGTGAGCTCTCTATGACAATGGTCAGCTCACTGTCACAATAGTCATCTCTCTATGTCCAACGTGAGCCCTCTATAACTACTATGACCTCTCTGTGACCACTATGAGCTCTCTATGACCACTATGAGCTATGACCACTGTGAGCTTTCATTGTCCATTATATGTTCTCTATGACCATTGTTAGTTATGAGCACTGTGACCTCTCTATGTTCACTATGAATTATGACCACTCTCTATGACCATGATGAGCTCTATATGAACTCTACAAGCTATGACCTCTTTGAGTTCTCTATGACAACTATGGTCTGTGACCACCGTAAATTCTCTATCAACATTATGAGTTATGACCACTTTAAGCTCTCTATAACATTATAAGTTCTCTATGACCCCTGTGAGCTCTTTGTGACTATTATTAGCTCTCTATGAGAACTGCAAGCTCTCTAACAACTGTGAGCTCACTTTGACAATTTTGAGAACTCTATAACCATTGTAAGTGTCATAATTGGACACAGGTGTCAACTTGACCGTTGAGGGTTTGAGTTCTGAGCATATTTGTAGAGAATAAGTGGTTTAATTAAGCCCAGAGCAAACCTAGAGGAGATTGTCTAGTTGCTGGAGAAGGCCCAGCCAACAGTGCATGGGATTAGGGCCTGGAAGAAATCAGAGAGAGCTGGTTGAGATAGTTGGCATCCTTCTGTTCACTTGTCCAGACATGCTGGTCTGGCAAGTAAGGCTTGTCCATCTCTCAGCTATTATGTAGTGTTGGTGTGGCCAGTTCCCTTGGCTCAGTTGTTGATGCGTGCTCCCAGTCAAGCTGGACTGAGAACTGTAACCAGGAATTGTAAGAGAAAATAAACGCTTTTTCCCTTAAGCTGTCTGATAATCACTTATCAGCAACCATACAGGTAGACTTCAACAGTGAGTTCTCTATGTCAATTGTGAGCACTTGATGACCACTGTGAGTTCCCTATAACAACTATGACCTGTGACGATAGTGAACTCTCTCTGACCACTGTCAGTTCTCTGTGGACACATTCAGCTCTCTATGAGCTCTATGAGTGATCTCTAACCATTATAAGCTAGGAGCACTATGAACTTTCTCTTACCATTGTAGGCATAGTATTATCACTATAAGCATACTTTGACCACTGTGACCTCTCTATGACCATTGTGAGCTCTCTATTACCAATACCAGCTCTCTATAACCACTGTAATCTCACGCTGAGCACTGTGAGCTCTCAAAGATCATTATGATCTATAACTGCTATGAGCGTTCTATGACCACTGCAAGCTTACTTTGACCACTATGACCTCTCTATGACCACTGTGAGCTTTTCATGACTTATGTCAGCTCTCTATAAACACTGTGAGCTTTCTATGACCACAGTGAGCTCACCTTGACCACTGTGAGCTCTCTATGATCACTGTGAGCACTCTATAACTACTGTCAGCTCTCTATGAACACTGTCAACCTCTATGACCACTGGGAAAGCTCTCCGACGACTATGAGCTGAGCACTATGTACTGTCTATGACCATTGTGAGCATAGAATGATCACTATGAGCTCTCTATAACCACTAAGAGCTATGACCACTATGAGCTATCTAAGACAAATATGATCTCATTATGACCACTGTGAGCTCTGCATAAAAACTATATTGAACTCTGTATTACAACTGTGAGTTCCCTATGACAGGTGAGCAGTCTTTATAATCATAATGAGCTGTCTGTAGCCATTATGAGTTCTCTAGGACTATTGTGATCTATGACGACTGTAGCTCTCTATGACCTTGAAAGCCCTCTATGACTACTGTGAACTCTCTATAACTACTGTGAGCATTCAATGACAACTATGGATATCTATGACCATTGTGATCCTTCCATGAGCACTATGATCGATGACCATTGTGAGCTCTCTATGACTACGATGAGCTCTCTATGAACTCTTTGACCTCTCTATGACCATTGTAAGTTGTCTATGACAATTATGAGCTCTGAATGACAACTATGGGCTATGACTAATGTGATGCTATATGATAAATATAAACTAAGAAAACTGTAAGCTCTCTAAGACAACTATCAGTCATGACCTCTTTGTGCTCTCTATGGCCACTATGAGCTGACTATGACCACTATGAACTCTCTATGACCTCTGTGATCTAGGACTACTATTAGCTCTCTATGACAACTGTGAGCTCTCTATGACCACTTTGAGGTCTTTGTGACCACAATGATCTCTATGAACACTGGGAGCTCTCTATGACCCCTGTAGCTCTCTATGAGTGATATGAACTATAAAAACTTACAACTCTGTATAAACACTATGAGCTATACCACTGTGAACTCTTCATGACCTTTGGGAGCTATGGCCACCGTGAGCTTTTATTGTCCATTATGAGCTCTCTATAACTGCTTTGAGCCCTGAATAATGTGAGTGCTCTATGACCACTGGGAGTTCTCTATGACCTCTATGATCTATAACCACTGTGAGCTGCTTATCAACATTATGAGCTATGACCACATTGAGCTCTTAATAATGATTACGAATTCTCTATGAACATTGTGAGCTATGACCCCTGTGAGAGCTCTATGACCACTATTTAAGCTATGACCAATATGAGTTCTCTATGTCCACTTTAATCACTCTATGACCACTGCGATCTCTCTATGATTACTATGACCATATTGACCACTATGAGCTATGACAATTGCGAGATCTCTATGACCACGGTAGGTTATGCCCACTCTGAGCTCTGTTTGACAACTGTGAGCACTATGATTTGTGGCAACTGGGAGCTCCATATGACCACTATGAACTCTCCATGACAACTGTATGCTCTTTATGACTACTATGAGATAAGACAACTGTGAGCCCTCTATTACCACTGTGACCTCTCTATGATCACTATGAACTTTGACCACTGTTCCTTATGACTACTAAGATATATCATAGCTATGACAACTATGAACTTTCTATGACCACCGTGAGCTTGCTTTGAACTCTGTGAGATCTTTTTGACCATTGTGAGCTCTGTATGATAACTCTGTGCACTCTATGACCACCATGACTAATGTGATCTCTCTTGGACCACTGTGAACTCTCAACGAGCACTATGATCAATGAGTAATGTGAATGCACTATGACCATTGATGCTTTCTATGACCACTGAGAGCTTACTTTGACCATTGTGACATCTCTATGTCTCAAGGACATCTCTAAGCTATGACCAATATTTGTCTCTATGGACACTGTGACCAGAATGAGCTCCCTGTCACCACTATGAGCTACAATCACCATGAGTTCTCTACGACCACAATGAGGTCTCAATAACCACTCTCAACTCTATGACCACTGTGAGCTACCTATCACCACTGTGACTGCTCTATGTTTACTGTCAGCCCTCTATGACCACTGTGAACTCTTTATTAAAACTAAGAGCTGTCTGTGACAACTGTCAGCTCTATATGAGCACTGTCAGCTGTCTTTGACTACTGTCAGCTCTTTTTAACTACTGTATACTCTCTATGAATACTGTGAGTTCTCTATATCCACTGTGAATGCTCTATTACCAATTTGAATTGCGAGCATTGTAAACTCTTTGTCACCATTGTGAGCACTCTGTGACTGCTATGAGCTGTCTATTACCACTGTGAGTTCTTCATGGCCACTATGAGCTATATCCACCCTGAACTCTCAATGTCCATTATGAACTACGATCACTGTGAGTTCTCTATGACAATTTGAACTCTCTATGACCACTATGACCTATTGCTGTGATGACCATTATGAGCTCTTTATAACCACTAGGTGCTAGGTCTACTGTGGGATCTCTATGACCACTATGATCAATGACCACGGTAAGCTCTCTATCAACACTCTATGCTACAGAGATTGTGAGCTCTCTATGATGATTATGAGTTCTGTACACCCACTGTGAGCTCTCTATGACCATTACGAACTATGACTACTGTGAGCTTTCTGTGACCCATATGAGCTCTCTATAACCACTTTAACCTATGACCAACATGAGCTCTCTATGACCACAATGAGGTCTCAATGACCACTGTCAGCTCTATGACCACTGTGAGCTCTCTATGATCACTGTGAGCTCTCTATGACCACTGTGAGCTCTCTATAACTACTATGATCTATGACCATAGTGAGATCAGCATTTTGAAGGGGAACTGTACCACTAGGAGATTTCTATGATCTCTGTGAGCTCTCTAATCACACAATGAGTTCTCTATGACAACTGTGAGCCCTCTGTGAGGTCATTATAAGCTATGACCACTGGAAGATATTTGTGACAGTTATGAGCTGTAACCATTATGAGCTCTCTGTGACCTCTCTAAGCTCTTGATGACTTCTATGAACTATGACCACCCTGACCTCTCAATGTCCATTAGGAGCTCTCTATGACCAATATGAACTATGTCCTCTGTGAGCTCTCTATGACAACTGTGATCTCTCTATGACTACTAAGCGCTATGATTACTGTAAGTTCTCTGTGACCACTATGAGCTCTCTGTGACCACTATGAGATATGACCACTGTGATTTCTTTATGTGAATTATGAGCTGTGATCACTCTCTATGACCACTGTGAGCTCTCTATGAGCACTTTGGGCTATGACCATCATGAGCTCTCTTTGATGATTATGAGTTCTCTAAAACCACAGTGAGCTGTGGTCACTGTGAACTCTCCATAACCATTATGAGCTATGACCACTGTGTGCTCTCTGTGACCATTGTGAGATTTGACTACTGTTAGTTCTCTATGACATGATGAGCTTTGAATGACTACTGTCAGCTCTCTGACCACTGTGAGCTCTCTATTCCCACTGAGAGCACTCTATGACCACAGATAGCTCTCCATGCCCACCATGAGCTATGTCTACTGTGACCATTATCAGTTCACCATGACCACTGTGAGCTCTCTAAGACCACTCTGAGCTCTCTAGGACCATTATGATCAAAACCACTATGACCAATCTATGGCCACTGTGAACTCTCTGTGACCACTGTGAAATATAAGCACCATGAGCTATGACCACTATAATATCTCTGTGGCTACAGTAAGTGCTCAATGACCACTGTGATCTCTCTATCACCACTGTGACCACTAAGAACTCTGACCATTGTGACCTCTCTATGAATACTATGAGTAATGACTACTGTCAGCACTCTTGGACCATCGTGAACTCTCCATGAGCACTATGATCTACAACCACTATAATCTCTCAATGAGCAGTATGAGCTCTCACCACCATTAGCTCTTTATGATAACTATGAGGTGTGACCACTTTGAGCTCACTATGACTACTAAGATTTATGACCATTATGAGTCTTCTACATGACCACTGTGAGGTATGGACACTCAGCTCACTATGACCAGTATGAGCTATGATGACTGTGAGCTCTCTATAACTACTATTAGCTATGACAACCATGAGCTCTCTATGACAACTGTGAGCTCAATTTGAACTCTGTGAGAGCTCTGTAACCATTGTGACCTCTCTATGACAACTGTGAGCACTCTATGACCACTGTGAGCTCTCTATGACCACTATGATTTATGACCATTGTAAAATGTCTATGACAACCAATGAGCTATAACTGATGTGATCTCTCTTTGACCAATGTCATCTCTAAATAAGCAGTATGATTACGATGAAGATATGACATCACAAGTAATGCTGTGATTTCACAGTGAGTTAGGATGTCAGTGGTGAGGCTGTGCTGTCACATGAGGCTGTGATATTTGAGCAAAGGTGAGACTGCGATGAGACACTGAGTCTGTGTTGTCACTGGTGATGCTATGATGTCACAATAAGGCTGTGATGTCAATGTGGAGACTGTGATGTCATAGTGTGTCTGTGATGTCACAGAGAGGCTGTGCCATCATAGTGAAACTGTGATATCTGTGTTTTGGTTGTGATATCACAGTGAGAATGTGATGACACTGTGAGGCTGTGAGGACACAATGAAGCTATGATGTCATTGGGGAAGTAATGATGTCATATGAGGCTGAGATGTCAGTAGTGAGGCTGTGATATCAGAGGAGAAGCTGTGATGTCATCAGTAATGCTGTAGTGTCACTGACAAGGCTAAAGTCAAAGTGAGTTTGTAACATCACAGAGAGGTTGTGATGATACAGTGAAATTGTTGTCACAGTTGGATGTGATGTCAGATATAAGGCTGTGATGTCACTGGAGAAGCTATTGTGTCAGTGGCAAGGCTGAGGTCACAGTGAGTTTGTGATATCACAGAGAGGCTGTGATGTCACAGTGAAGATGTTATGCAAGTGTGAGCATATGATGTTACTGGCAAGGCTGTGACATCACAGTAAGGCTTTGGTGTCAGAGTTGAGGCTGTGATGACACAGTGAGGCTATGTTAGAGGTAGGATGTGATATCAAAATGAGTCTATGTTGTCAGTGGAAAAGGTATGATATCACAATGAGGTTGAGATGTTAGTGGTAAGAATGATGTTATAGTGAGGTTGAGGCTGTGATGTCATTGTTGAGCCTATTAGGGGACAATGACACTGTGATGCCTGTGGTGAAGGTTTGATGTCACCATGATGCTAGGTGGTCAGTGTTGAGGCTGTAAAGTCACAGTGAGGCTGTGACATATCCTATGACATCACTGTGGAAGCTTTGAGGTCACAGCAAGGATGTAATATCAGTGGTAAGGCTAATGTCACAGGTGAGGCTTGATTTCAAGCATGAAGCTCTGATGTCACAGTCACAATGAAAATGTGATGTCACAGTGAGGCTGTAAAGTAATAGTGGCACAGTGTGGCTGTGATTTCACAGTGAGGCTATGACCTCACAGTGAGGCTATGACCTCACAGTGAGGCAGTGATGTCAGACATTTCACTGTGATGTGACAGTGAGGCTGTGATGTGACAGTGATAATGTGCTGTCACAGTGAGGATGTGATGTCAGTGATGAAGCCTACTACGTGACAGTAAGTCTGTAATATCAGTTGTAAATCTTTGATATGATAGTGAGGCTAGGATGTCAGTGGTAAGGTTAAGACATCATAATGAGGCTGTGATGACACAGTGAAGCTGTTATATCACAGTGAGGGTGTGACATCAGAGGTGAACCTGAAACAGCAGTGATCCTCACAGTGATGCTGTGATGACAGAGGTATGGCTGTGATGTCACAGTGATGCTATTATGTCACAGTGAGCCTATGATGACACAGAAAGGCTCTGATGTCAGGGGTGATTGTATGAGATGGCAGTGAGGCTCTGAAATCACAGTGAAGCTGTGAAGTCACAATGAAGCAAGCTGTCATCTCAGTATGTAAACTTTGATATCATAGTGAGGCTGTAATATCAGTAGCAAGGCCAATGTCACAAGTGAGACTTTTTTCCAATGGTGAACCTCTGATGTCACAGTGAGGCTGTTGTGACACAACAAAGCTGTGATGTCCGAGTTGAGCCTGTGATGTCACAATTAGTCTGTAATGTCAGATTTGAGATTGTGATGTCACAGTGAGGGTCTGATGTCATCAGTGAGGTTGTGATATCAATGGTGAGGCTGTTGTTTCAGGTTCAAGGCTGATGTCACAGTTATTTTGTGATGTCACAGAAACATTGTGATGTCACAATGAGGTTGTTATCTCACAATAAAGGTGTGACATCAGATATGAAGCTGAAATATAAGAGTGAGCCTGTGATGTGAGTGGTGTGGCATTGACACCACAGGGAGGCTGTGATGTCAGTGTTTAAGCTGTGATTCCACAGCAAGACTGTAATGTCACAGTGTGGCTGTCATGTAATATTCAGGCTGTGCCCTTACAGTTACTTTGTGATGTCAGAGTTGTGGCTGTAATGTCACAGTGATTCTGTGCTGTCACAATGAGGCTGTTGTGACAGAGTGAGGCTCTGATGTCAGTGGTGATTCTATGAGTTGACAATGAAGCTTTGACATCAATGGTGATTCTGTGATTACACAGCGAGTTTAGGATGTCATGGGTGAGATTCTTCAGTCACAGCGAGCCTGGGATGTGATATCAGAGCGAAGGCTGCAATGTGACAGTGAGGCTGTGTTATCACTGGTGGTGCTGTGATGTGGGAGGTATAGCTGTGATGTTACCAGTGAGGTTGTTGTGTTAGAGACAAGGCTGAAATCACAGTGAGTTTTGTGACATCACATAGAGGTTTTGATGTCACAATGAAGCTGTTATGTCACAGTGAGGTTGTTCTATCAGAGGTGAGGTTGAAAAGTAACAGTGAGCATGTAATGTCAGTAGTCATGCTGTGACATGAAAGTGAGGCTGTGATGAGAGTCGAGCCTGAGATGTCACAGTGAGGCTAGGATGTCACTGTGGAAGCTATGATTTCACAGTTAAGCTGTAATATCAGTGTCAAGGCTGAGACATCACAATGAGGCTGTGATGTCAGTTAGGCTGTGATGTTACAGTAAAGTGTGCTGACACAGTGGGTTTGTGATGACAGTGAGACTATAATGTCAGAGGTGAGGCTTTGTTGTCACCAAGAGGCTGTGATGTCAGTGGTGATGGTATGAAGTAACAATGAGTGAGAATGATATGGCAAGAAAGATGTCATAATGAGGTTATGTCTCTGATGAGGCTATCATGTCCATGGGGAGGCTATTAAGTGACAGTGATGCTGTGATGTCTGTGGTGATGCTTTGATGTCACAGTAAGGCTAAAATGTCAGTAGTGAGGCTGGGAAGTCACAGTGAGGCTATGATGTTATTGTGGAAGTTTTGAGTGCACTGAGTTTTTAACATCAGTGGTAAGGCTGATGTCACAGGTGAGGCTTGGTTTCAATGGTGAAGGTCTAAAGTTACAGTGAGGCTGTTGTGTCACACTGAGGCTGTGATGTCACAGTGAGACTATAGTCAGAGGTAAGCCTGTGGTGTCACCATGAGACTGTGATGTCACTATGAGGCTGAGATTTCAGTGGTGAAGGAATGATGTCACAATCAGGCTGATATGTCAGTGGCAAGGATGATGTCATAGTGAAGTTATGAACTTACTGGTGAGGATTTTCCCTCACAGTGAAGCTGTGGTGTCAGAGGTGTGCCTGTGATGTCACAGTGAGGCTGTGATGCAAATGTGGAGGATGTGATGTCATAAAGAGGCTGCACTATCACAGTGAGGCTATGATGTCTGAAGTGTGGGTGTGATGTCACACTGAGGCTGTTATGTCACATAAGACTATGATGTCAGAGGTGAGCCTGTTACTATGAGATGTTATTATGAGAGTGCAATGTCAAAGTGAGGATGTGATGTTAGACATGAGGCTGTGAGGTCACTGGTGAGGCTGTTGTGTCAAAGGCAAGGCAGAAGTCAGCTAATTTGTGAATCAAAGAGTGTCAGTGATGTCACAGTGAGGCTGTGATGTTGCAGTGAGGCTGTGATGACACAATGAGGCTCTGGTGTCAGTGGTGATTCTATGAGAGAACAGTGAGGCTGTGATATTTGTGGTAATAATGTGATAACAGATTTGAGGCTATACTGTCACACTGATGCTGTAATTTCACTAGTAATGCTTGATGTCACAGTGAGTCTATGGTATCACTGTAGAGGGTGGGATGGCACAGTGTGGCTGTGATGTCAAAGTGAGGTTGTGCCCTCACAGTGAGGCTGTGTTGTCAGTGTTTGTTGCTGTCGTGTCATAGTGAATCTTTGATGACACAATGAACCTCTGATGTCAATGGTGATTCTATGAGATGACAGTGAGGCTGTGACATGAGTGGTGATGCAATGAGGTCGCAGGAAGTCTGTGGTGTCAATGTGGCTGTGATGTCACTGTAAAACTGTCATGTTATAGTGAATCTGTGTAGACACAGTAAGTCTGTGATGACGCAGTGAGTGTATGATGTGATGTAAGAGGTGAAGCTATGATGTTTCAGTGAGGTTATGTTGTCACTAGTGATGCTGTGATGTCACAGGGAGGCTGAAATGTCAATGTAGAGGTTGTGATATCCCAGTTTGTATGTGATGTCAGAGTGAGGCTCAGACATACAAGTGAAGTTGTGGTGTCAGATATGTGGCTGTGATGTCACAGTGAGGTGGTGATGTCTCAGTGAGGCTATGATTTCACAGTGAGGCTGTGATGACACTGTGAGACTGAAGTCAAAATGAGTCTGCGATGTCACCATGATTTTGTGATGTCTGTGGTGAAGGTATGATATCACAATGAGGCTGAGATGTTAGTGGCGAGAATGATGTCATAGTGAATTTATGATATTATGGGTGAGGCTATGATTTCAGTCGTGAGCTTATGTGTGAGCTTATGTGACAGTGAAGCTTTGATGTCTGTGGTGAAGCTTTGATGTGACAGTGAGACTAAAAATCAATGGTAGGATTGTGAAGTCACAGAAAGGCTGTGATGTCACACTGAGGCTGTAATGTCACTATAGAAGCTGTGAGGTTTCAGTGAGACTGTGATGTCACAGTGAGGTTATGATGCCACTGTGATTGCTGTGATGTCCTAGAGTGGTTGAAAAGTCATATTGAGGCTGTGGCTTCACAGTGAGTCTGTGATATCAGAGGTGTGGCTGTGATGGCACAGTGAGGCTGTGATGTCACGAGGTTAGGACTTCACTGTGCCATCACATTGATGCTGCAATGTCACAGTTAGACTGTGATGACACAGTTTGCCTGTGCCCTTACAGTAATGCTATGATGTCAGCAATGAGGCTGTGATGACAGTGAGGCTATGATGAAAGAGTGGAGCTATGATGTCAGAAGTGTGGCTGTGATGTCACCTTGAGCCTGTGATGTCAGTGGCAAATGTGTGATATCACAATAAAGCTAAAATGTCAGTGGTGAAAGTATGCTATCACAATGAGGCTAAGATGTCAGTGGAGACAATGATGTCATAGTGAAGTTATGATCTCACTGGTGTGGCCTTGTTGTCAGTAGTGAGCCTATTATGTAACAGTGAGACTATGATGTCACAGTGAGACTGTAATGATACAGTGAGGCTCTGATGTCAGTGGTGATTTCTAAGAGATGACAGTGAGCCTGTGATGTCAATGATGATGCTGAGATTTCATAGTGAGGATAGGTTATGATTGGTGCGTCTGTACTACACAGTGAGGCTGGGTTGTGATGTCAGAGGATGCTACAATGTGAGAGTGAGGCTGTGTTTCCACTGGTGATGTTGTGATGTCACAGTGAGGCTATGATGTCAGTGTGGAGGCTGTGATGTCACAATGTGGCTGTGATGGCACAATGAGGCTGTGACATCAGAGTGAGGCTATGCTGTAACAGCGAGGCTGTGATGACACAGTGAGGTGATGATATAGGTGAGGCTGTAATGTCATTAGAGGCTGTGATGTCTGTGGTGAAGGTATGGTGTCATGATGAGGCAAAGATGTCAGTGGTGAAGGTACGATGTCACAATGAGACTAAGTTGTCAGTGACGAGAATGATTTCATAATGAAGTTATGATCTTACTGGTGAAACTATGATGTCAATGGTGAACCTTATGTGACAGCGATGCTGTGATGTCTGTGCTGAAATTTTGATGTCACAGTGAAGCCAGGATGTCAGTGTTGAGGCTGTGAAGTCACAGTGAGGCTGTCAGTCAGAGGTGAAGTAGTGATGACATAGTGAAACTCTAATGTCAGTGGTGATTCAATGAGATGACAGTGAGGATGTGACATTAGTGTTGATGCTGTGCTTTCACTGTGACATCACAGCATCACCAGTGATAATGCAACTTCACTGCCTCATCACAGCATCACCTCTGACATCAAATGACATTTTGATAGCATAGTCTATCCACTCACTCCTAACCTCACCTCACTGTGAAATCACAGCATCAACACTGATGTCAAACCTCACTGTCATCTGATAGAATCACCATGGATATCAGAGCCTCATGATGTCATCAGAGCCTCACTGTGACTTCACAGCCACAACTCTGATATCACTGCCTCACTGTGACATCATGGACTCACCACTGACCTCACATGATCACTGTTATGTCTCATAATTACATGTGATATCACACCCGCACTGTAACATTACAGAATTACTGTGAAATCACAATCTCTCTGGGACATCGCAAACTCACTGTGACTTCAGCCTTTCCACTGACATCACGGACAGTACAGGCTTACCTCTGATACTATAGTTTCACTGTGACATCGCAGCTTCAGTGTGACACACAGCCTCACTGATATCAGCACTTCAACATTGAAACTATGCCTCACAGGTGACATCAGACTTATGACTGATATTATGCCTCACTGTGACCTCACAACTTCCAGACTGACATCACAGCCTCACTATGACTTCCACCACTGACATCCTAACCACACTATGACATCAAAACTTCATCACAGACATCACAGCCTCACTCTCACACAACAGACTCACCATTGACATCATAGCCTGACCAGTGAGATCATAATCTCACTATGACATCATTCTCTCCACTGACAACTCAACCTTATTGTGACACCATACCTTCACCACTGACAACTCAGCCATATTGTGACTTCATGCTTTCACCACTGACATCACAACCTCATGGTGACATCACAACATCACCTCTGACTTCAGCGCCTCATAGTGTCATTATAGCTTCACTATTTCATCACAGCATCGCTATAACATCACAGCCACACTGTGACATCACCTCTGATGTCATACCCTAACCATAACATAACACCATCATTGTGACATCACAGATGCTCAGACATCACAAACTCACTGTGACTTCAGACTTGCCACTGATACTACATCCTCATTGTGAACTCACAGATTCCATAATAGCATCA
Source organism: Typhlomys cinereus (assembly GCA_023101885.1). Lineage (NCBI taxonomy): Eukaryota > Metazoa > Chordata > Mammalia > Rodentia > Platacanthomyidae > Typhlomys > Typhlomys cinereus. The sequence continues at coordinate 2,537,936 of JALPQD010000250.1, read as the reverse complement.
TAGACTCACTGAAACATCACAACCGGTCAGTTCACAGCCTCACTACTGTCACCCAAGCCTCACTGTGACATCAAAGCTTCACTACAGACATCAGAGCATCACTCTCACACAACAGGTTCACCACTGACATCATAGCTTCAACAGTGAGATCATAACCTCACTATGACATCATTTTCACTAATAACATCTCAGCCTTATTGTGACTTCATACATTCACCACTAACATCACAGCCTCATGGTGATATCACAACCTCACCTCTGTTCTCATAGCCTCATGCTATCATCACAGCCTCACTATGTCACCACAGTGATATCACAGCCACACTGAGACATAAGAGCCTCCACATTTACATCACAGCCTCATTGTATCATCACAGCCTCACCACTGATATGACAGGCTCACCATTATGTTTCAGCCTCACCTCTGATGTCACATCGAAACATGACACCATCACTGTGTCATCACAGATGCTCTGATGTCACAAACTGACTGTGACTTCAGCCTTGTCACTGACACAACAGCCTTACTGGTAACATAATAGCCTCACTTCTAAAATCAAAGCCCCACTGTGACATCACAGTCTCATGTTGACGTCACAGATTCACATCTCACATCATAGCTACATTATGACATCACAGCCTCAATGTGACACAACAGCCTCATCCCAGCATCACTATCACAAAATAAGCTCACCACTGACAAAATAGTCTCAACAGTGAGATCATAAATTCATTATAACCTCAGTACAGCCTCATTGTGACAGCAAACCTTCACCACAGATATAGCAGATTCTTTGTGACTTTATACCTTCACTACTGATATCACAGCCTCATGGTGATATCACAGCCTCACCTCTGACATCACAGCCTCACTGTTATCACAGCCTCACAGTGTCACAATAGCCTCACTGTTACATCACAATTTCATTGTCACATCACAGCCTCACCTCTGACATCACATCACAGCCTCACTGTGTCAACGCACCCTCATTGCCTCACTGTGTCAGTACAGCCTTAATGTGACATCACAGCCACACTGTGACATTATAAACACACTCTGACATAATGATGTTACTGTGAGGGCGCAGCCTCACTGTAACATCACAGGTGTGACATTATATCCTCCGTGGTGGCATCAGAGTCTCACTGTGACATCATGGCATCACCAGTGACATTACAGCCTCACTGTGAAATCACAACCTTACCTCTGACATCATGTCATAGTCTCACTGTGATGGCACAGGCTCACAGTGTCATCACAGCCTCACTGTGACATCACAGCCTTACTGTGATACCACAACCAGACCTCTGAAATCAGAGCTACACCGTGCCATCACAGTCTCCAAAGTAACACCATAGCCACACTGTGGCATCACAATGCCACCAATGAGAAGACAGCCTCACTGTCACATCATAGCCTCACCTCTGACATCACTTCACAGCCTCAATTTGACAGCAAAGCCTCACCATGGACATCCTAACCTCACCTCACTGGGAAATGACAGCATTGGCACTGACCTGACAGCCACACTGTCATCTTATAAAATCCCCACTAACATCAGAGCCTCAGTGTCATCACAGCCTCACAGTGATATAAAAGACTCACTGTAATGTAACAGTTACACCTCTGAAATCAGAGCCTCATTATGAAATCACAGTCTTATGACAACATCACAGGCTCAACTCTGACAACATAGCTTCACTGTGACTTCAAAACCTCTGTCACTTCACAGTGAGGTCACTGTGAGACTGATATCTGTGGGAAGATTGATGTTACAATGAGGCAGTGATGTAACATGTGAGGCTGTGGTGTCACTGTTTATGATTTCAAAGGCTATGATGTCACTGCTGAGGCTGTCACATCACTATGAGCCTGTTCTATCTGTGATGAGGCTGTGGTGTCATGGTAAGGCTATGGCGGATACCAGTGGTGAGGCCGTGAAGTCACAGTGAGACTGTGATGTCAGAAATGAGCATAAAATGCCACAGTGAGGCTGTGATATCACTGTGATGCTGTGACATCACAGAGAGGTTGTGAAGTCACAGTGAGGCTGTGAAGTTACTGTGGAAGATGTGATGTCAGGGGGAAGGCTGATTTCACCATAAGGCTATGATGTAACAGGTGAGTCTATGATATAACAGGTTAGACTGTGAAGTCAGAGTGAGGCTGTAAGGTCACTGTGAGGTTGTGATATATGTGGGATGATTGATGTCCAGTGAGGCAGTGGCATAACCTGTGAGGCTGTGGTGTCACTGTTTATGATGTCAAAGGCTATGATGTCACTGCTGAGGCTGTCATGTCACTATGAGCCTGTGCTAACTGTGGCAATATTTATTTCACTATGAGGCTATGATGTAACAGGTGAACCTGTGTTGTCAGTGGGAAGGTTGTGACATCACTGTGAGGATGTGATTTTTGAGTGAGGGTGTGATGTCAATGCTGACTCTATGAGATTTCAGTGAGGCTGTGGTGTTGGGGGTGATGCTTGGAGTTGACAGTGAGGTAGGATATAGGTGGTGAGGCTGTGCAGTCACAGTGAGGCTATGATCCCAGAGGAGAAAATGTGATGTTATTGTTAGGATGGGATATTCATGTGAGGTTGTGATACTAGTATTGTCTGTGCTCACACAGGGAGTCTATGTCATTGGTAAGGCTGTATTATCACTGGGGAGGCTCTAATGTCACAGTGAGTTTATTGTGTCAAACTGAGGCTGTCATATCATAGTGAGGCTATGATGTCAGAGGTGAAGCTTTATGTAACAGTGATGCTTTGACAACATGATATGGCTCTGATATCACAATAAGGCTATGATATCACTGTGAGGTTGTGATGCCATTGAGAAAATTGTGATGTCACAGAAATGCCACAGTGAGCTGCTATATCACTGGTGATGTCACAGTAAGTCTGTGAGGTCATTGAAAAAGATGAGATCCCAGAGATAAAGCTGATTTCACCATGATGCTATGATGTAACAGGTGAGACTATGATTTAACAGGTTAGATTTTGAAGTCACAGTGAAGCTGTGAGGTCACTGTGAGGCTGTGATATCTCTGGGAATATTGATGCCCCAGTGAGCGAATGATGTAAATGTGATGCTGTGATGTCACTATTTATGATGTCAAAGCCTATGATATCACTTCTGAGGTTGCCTTATCACTGTGAGCCTGTGCTATCTGTGGTGAGGCTTTGTTTTTATGGCAAGTCAGATACGATACCACTAGTGAAGCTGTGATGTCATAGTGTAGCTGTGATGTCAGAATGAGACTGTGATGTCACAGTGAACCTGAGATGTGACAGTGAAGCTCTGTTGGCACAATGTGACTTTTATGCCACAGTCAAGTGTGATGTCACAGTGAATGTGCTTTCACAGGGAGCCTATTTCATTATTGAGGCTATGTTATCACTGGTGAGGCTCTAATGTCACAATGAATTTATTGTGTCAAAATGATCCTACATAAGTCTAGTAGTGCCTTAAGGGCAGTCAGCTGAGGTGCCTTCTGATGGGGTGATAAATTACCTATTATGTGGAGTAAAGGTTCCCTAATGGAGCAGAAATGACTAGGAGGCAAGTGGACAAGGCAAAAGCCTGCAGAAAATAAAAATCAATGACTAGATACAAAGGTGAAAGTGAAAACAACTCATAAAAGGGTAACAACTGTCCAAGGAGAGACCTAGTGCAGGACATATGCAGAGGTGCTAGGGATCTAAGCATCCTGTGCTTAGTGAGGGACATCAGGGGTTTGTTACTCCACTGGGCCATATGCCCACGGCTCAGGATTGACAGAATGATAGATCTTTCTCGATTCCATGGGTAATGGTGCATGGCCGTTTTTAGTTGGTGGAGCAATTTGTCTGTTTAATTCTAATAACGAAGGAGACTGACAATCATGGGGTGTTGCCTCTTACCCTTTGGGGTAGATGAGAAACCCACTGTGGTAAAGTTCAGTGAGTAGCCTCTTTGGTTTTGTGTTCCTGTGCCTATGGCTCCTGAAGTTGAGCGGGTGGCCCCATCCTCTTCCCCTTTCCCTGTTGTCCATCATTATACTCTTATGACTAGGAATGCATAACCATCATAATGCATAAGCCATCACCACTATGATGTAAGTTGTGAAACTATTACGTGACAATGTCACTGGTAAGGCTGTGATGTCAAAAGCTGTGTTGTCACTGGTGCAGCAGTGATGTCAGTGTTCTGACTGTCAGTGGTGACACTGATGTCACAGGTGAAGCTGTGCTATCACTGGTGAGTATATGATGTCACACTGAGACTGTGGTGTCACTGTGAAGGTTGTATGTTACTGTGGGCTGTCTTTTCACCTTGAGGTGATATATCTCTGGAAGCCATGATGTCACAGTGAGGCTGTGAATTCAGTGACAAGATTGTGGGCAGGTTGTGAGGTCACTGTGAGGTTGTGATGTTGCAGAGAGGCTCTGAGTCAGGGCTGATTCTATGAATGTCAGTGAGGCTGTGACTTCAGGGGTGATGCTTAGATTTCACATTGAGGTTAGGATGTCAATGGTGAAGCTGTGCAGTCACAGGGTGGTTGTGATGTCAGAGGAGAGGTTGTGATGTCCCTGTAAGGCTGTGATATTACCATGAGGTTGAGATATCACAGGGAAGCTGTGATATCTGTGGTGATAGTCTATGATACCATAGTTCAGCTGAGATTTCAAGTGTTGTGCTGTGATGTCAGAAGTGAGACTGATGTCACTAATGAGCCTGAGATGTTACAGTGAGGCTGGGATGTTACTGGTGAGGCTGTGGTGTCACTATTGAAGCTGTCATATGACCATGAGCCTGAGATGTCATAGTGGGGTCATACCGAGGTTAGCAGGATGTCTGTGGTGTTACCGATACTCTGATTTCAGAGGTGACCCTGTGAGGTCATACTGACTGAGTCTGTTTTGTCACAGTGAGGCTATAATGTCAGAAGTGAAGCTGTGATGTCACTGTGAGGCTATCTTGTCATCATTGATGTCGAGATATCACAGTGATATTCTGAGGTCAGTGGTATGAGACTATGACATCAGAGTGAATATGTAATTTCAGTGGTTAAGCTGCGATATCAGAATGAGGCTGATGTGAGTGATGAAGGTAGGTTGTCACTGGTGAGGCTGTGATGCCACTGTGGGCCTTTGATGTCACCGTGTGCCTGTGGTATCACTGTGAGCCCATGATGTGACAGGGAGTTGGTGATGTCACAGTGGAGGGTGTGAGGTCCCAGTGACTGTGATGTCAGTGGTAAGAGTGATGCCTCAATGAGGCTATGATGTAATAGTTGAGCCTGTGCTGCCTGTCATTAAGCTGGAGGTCACAGTGAAGTTGTGATGCCACCATGAGAATTAATGTCAACATGTGGCTTGGGTGTCACAGTAAGCCCGTGATGCCATAGGGAGTTGATGATGTCATGGTGGAGGCAGTGAGGTAACAGTGAGACTATTATGTCAGTGGGAAGGCTAATGTCACAATAAGGCTATTATGTCAGTGGTGATGTTGTGATGTCACATCGACACTATGATGTCACAATGAGGCTATATCAGAAGAGTGTTTGTGATGTCATCAGGAGACTTATGTCAGTGGCAAGGCCAATGCCATGGTGAGTTTGTGAAGTCACAGTGAGGCTGTGATGGCACTGTCATGTTGTAATGTCACAGTGAGTCTGTGAGGACAGAACGAGGTTATGATGTCATCATGAGGCTCTGGTGTCACTGGAGAGGCTGTAATATCATGATGTGCCTGTCATATCAATGGTTAGGTTGTGATGTCACAGTGAGGCTGGGACATCACAGGTGGCACAGTGTGGCTATGATGTCATAGCGAGGTTGTGATGTTACTGTGAGGTTGTGATATCACAGTGAAGCTGTGATATCAGTGGTGATAGAGAATGACATCTCAGTTTGGGTGAGATTTCAGTGGTTAGGCTGTGGTGTCAGAAGTGAGGCTGAAGTCATGATGAGGCTGAGAGGTCACAGTAAGGCTGCAATGTTACTGATAAGGCTGTGATGGCACAGGAAGGCTGTGTTGTCATTGTTGAGGCTGTCATGTGACTGTGACCCTGAGATATTAGTGATGAGGCTATAGTGTCATAGAGAGGCTAGGCAGGATGTCCGTTGTGTCATTGATGCTATGATTTCAGTTGTTATGTCAGTTAACTTGTTATGTCACAGTGAGGCTGTTATCAGAAGTGAGGCTGTGATGTCACAGTGAGGCTGTGATGTCACAAGTAAGGCTGGGATATCACAGTTGGGTTGTGATGTCACACTGAGGTTGTGATTTCACTGTAAAGATTGTACATCATTGTGGGTTGTCATTTCACCATAAGATGATATTACTCTGGAATCTGTGTGGTGAAACCTGAGGTTGTGATGCCATTAGCAAGACTGTTGTCACAATGATGCTATGATGTATCAGGTGAGCCTGTGGTGTCATTGGGGAAGGCTATTAGGTCTCTGTGAGGCTGTGATGTCACAGTGAGACTCTGATATCGGGGCTGATTCTATGAGATGTCTGTGAGATGTCCATGAGGCTGTGACATAAGGGGTGATGCTTGGATTTTCCAGTGAGTTTATGATGTCCATTGTGAGGCTATGCAGTCAAATCGAGGCTTTGATGTCAAAGGAGAGGCTACAATGTCACTATGAGTAGGTGATGTTACCATGAGGTTGTGATATCACAGTGATGCTGTGACATCAGTGGTTAGGCTGTGATGTCATAAGTGTAACTAATGTCAGTGATGAGGCTTAGGTTTCACAGTGAGGCTGGGATGTTATTAGTTAGGCTGTGATGCCACAGCGAGGCTGTGGTGTCACTGTTGAGGCTGTCATGTGACTGTTAGCTTAAGATGTCAGCAAAGGAGCTGTGATATCATATTGTGGCTAGGCAGGATGTCCGTGGTGTCACTGATGCTATGATTACAGAAGTTAGCCTGTTATGTCACAGTGAGTCTGTGATGTTAGAGGTGAGACTGTGATGTCATAGTGAGCTTTTAATGTCAGAAATGGGAAAATAATGCCACAGTGAGGCTGTGATGTCAGTATGAGGCTGTGATATGAGAGAGAGGTTGTGATGTCATTGTAAGGTTGTGAGGTCTCTGTTGAAGATGTGATGTTAGTGGCATAGCTGATTTCACCATGAAGCTATGATGTAACACGTGAACCTATGATGAAACAGGTTAGACTATGACATCACAATGAGGCTGTGATGTCACAGTGAGGCTGTGATATCACAGTGCAGCTGTGAGGTCAGTGGTTAGGCTGCGATTTCAGAAGTGAGACTGATGTGAGAGATGAGACTTGATTTCACATTGATGATGAGATATAACTACTGAGGCTGTGATGCCACAGTGAGGTTATGATGTCACCATGAGGCTGTGGTATCATGGTGAGCCTGTGCTATTAGTGGTGAGTCTGTGATGTTACAGTGAGGCTGTGCTGGCACAATGTAGCTGTGATGTGATGTTGTGATATCACAGTGGGTTGTGATGTTACTGGTGACTGCTTTCAAAGGGAGACTATGTCATGCTGGCACAATGTAGCTGTGATGTGATGTTGTGATATCACAGTGGGTTGTGATGTTACTGGTGACTGCTTTCAAAGGGAGACTATGTCATTGGTGCTGCTCTATTTTCACTGGTGAGGCTCTGATGTCACAGAGAGTTTATTGTGTCAACCTGAGGCTGTGCTATTACAGTGAGACTATAATGTCAGAGGTCAAGCTATATGTCACAGTGATGCTTTGAGGGCATGGTATAGCTGTGATGTCACAATGAGTCTCGGATGTCACTGTGAGGGTCTGATATCACTGGGGAAGTTTTCAAGTTACAGTGAGGTTGTGATGTCAATAGTGACACTGTGGTGTCACAGGGAGGCTGCCATATTTCAGTGAGCCTGTGAGGTCAGAGGTAAGTCTATGGTGCCATAATCAGTCTAGGTAGGATTTGAGTGATGAGGGTGTGATGTCGCATTGAGGGTATGATTTCAGAGGTGAGCCTGTGATATCATAGTGAAGCTATGAAACAGTGAGCTTATAACCTCAGAGGTATGACTATGATGTCACAGTGTGGCTGTGATGTCACCATGATGCTATGATGACACAGTGAGGTTGTGATGTCATATAGTTTCATCTTTGACATCATAACCTCATTGTGACATCACAGCCTCACAGTGACCTCAGAGCATTCCCATCGATGCCACAAAATTACTTGTTACACTATAGCCTTATTGTGGCATCAGTCTTACCAGTGACATAACAGTCTCACTCTGACCTCACAGTCTCCACCGTGTCATCACCAACTCCCTGTGACATCAAAGAGTCAAGGTGATATCACAGCCACACAGTGAAATCACAGCCTGTGACACCACAGCCTCAATTCTGAGGTTAGTCTCACTGTCACATCACAGACTCACTATTACATCACAGGGTCACCTCTGAAATTATTGCCCATTTATTACATTGCAGTATCAATTCTGATGTTATAGCCTCACTCTTTCATCACAGCCTCACTATGACATTACAGGCTCACATCTGAAATCATAGTCTCAATGCTGCATCCAACCCTCATCATTGACATTCTACTTAGCCTCACTATGGCACCACAACCTCACCACTGACCTTAGAGTCTCATTGAAACATGACAGCATTCTTGTGACACTACAGTGTTACTATTGACATCACAACTTCACAGTGACATGACAACTTCCCCAGTGACATCACAACCTCACAGTGACATCACAGCCTCATGGTGATATCTCAGACATATCATGTCATCAAAGCACCAATGTGACAAAAGCTTCACCTCTGACAACATAGCCTCACTGTGACATTACAGCCTCAGTTTGACACAAAAAGTTCAATGTGATAAAAGACCCTCAACAGTGACAATACAGCCTCAACAATGACATAGTCTCCCTGTGAAAGGACAGTCACTACTGACATCACAACCTCAATGTGATATCACTGCCAAACTGTGCCAACACAGCTTCACTGTGACGTAATAGCCTCACTATTGATATGACAGGCTCACACTGATATCACAGCCTCTCCTCTGACATCACAGCTTCAGTGTGTGTCCACAGCCTCACAACTAACATCCTAACCTCACTGTGAAATCCAAGCATTAGACCTGATATCACAGCCTCACTGTAACATCCTAGCCTCACCACTGATATTACAGGGTCACTATGATATTACAGCCTCACCAGTGACAACCCAGCCTCCTGGTGACAACCTAACCTCACTGTGACATCACAGCCTCACCAGTTATTTCACATCATCAATGTGACATCTCAGTCTTAACTTTGACATCAGTCTCACTTCTGAAATCACAGCCCAACCACTGTCCTCACAGCTGCACTGTGACACCATAACCTCACTCTTACACCACAGCCTCATGGTGACATCACAGCCACACTGTGATATCACAGACTCACCACTCATATCTTATCTAGCCTTACTATGACACAACAGCCTTAGTACAGATAGCATAGGCTCACAGTGACATGACAGCCACAGCATTGACATCCTAGCTTTTGACATCATAAATAGCAACACCAAATCCTCTTATTATACATCACTGCCACATTGTGACATCAATCTTCATAGAGATATCACAGCCTCACTGTGACCTGACAGCCTCACTGTGACCTCAGTCTAAAATGTTACATCATAGTTTCATGGTGAAATCAGCCTTGCCACTGATATCACAACTTCCCAATGATATCATAGCCTCACTCTGGCATTATAGACTTATTTCTGACATCACAGACTCACTGCAACATCATAGCCTCACCGCTGACATCATAGCCTCACTGTGACATAACAGGATAACCTCTGAAGTCATAGCATCAGTGATACCATGGACATGCTACATAGCCTCACTATGACCCCACAGCTTCATCACTGACATCTCAGGCTCACAGTCACATGACAGTCTCAACAGTGACACCCCAGCCTCACTGTTGCATCACAGCCTCACTAGTAACATCTCAGCATCACTGTGACATCTCAGCCTCATCACTGACATCAGACTCACTTTTTTTTTCAATCTTTTATTTCCATACTCTTATATGACATTTGCAGCACAAGCTTCAATCTTATTGGGCCATAAAAATGACAGTTACAGGATATCCAGTGTGTTAAAGGAGGCAGCACAGGTCCTCACGGGCCCAGTACAGGGCTCCTGTGGGAACTTATCCATGATCAGACTCACTTCTGACATCACAGGACAACACCTGAAATCTCAGCCAAACTGTGTGTCATAGTCTAACATCACTGATATTACAGCCTCACTGTGATAGCGCAACCTCACATTACCATCTCAAGTTCACAATTACATCACAGCCTCACCTTTGACAACACAGCCTCACTGGGACAGTACAGCCTCACCAGAGACGACCTAACCTTACTGTGAAATCCATCCATCATCCCCGACATCACAGCCTCACTGACATCTCATAAAATCTCATGACATCAGAGCCACCCTGCCACATCACTACAATGATGACAGTCTCACCTGTTACACCATATCCTCCAAGTGACACCACAGTCTCACCTGTTACATCATATCCTCCAAGTGACATCAGCCTTGCCACTGATATCACAGTCTCACTGTAACATCACAACTTCCAAAGTGACATAACCTCCCAGGGACATGACAGCCCACAGTGACATACAACCTTCATAGTGATATCACAGTCACAGTGTGACATCATGGCCTCACCAGTGAGAGCACAGCCTCACCTGTGACATCAGTGTCACCACTGATATTAGTCACAAAACTGATATCATTGTCACACCAGTGAAACAGCCTTTGACATCACAGCCTCACCAGTGTCACTGTCACATAATAGGTTCACCACTGACATCATTGCCTTGCCAGTGACATCATAGACTCATTATGACATATTTCTCCCTATTGACATTCCAGCCTTATTGTAACATCACACATTGAACAGTGACATCACAGTCTCATTTTGATATCAGCCTTTCCACTAATATGACAGCCACACTGTGCCAGCACAGCATCATTTTGACATCACAGCCACACTACTGAGAGGACAGGCTCACTGTGATATTACAGCCTCAGCAGTGAAACCACAGCCTTATGGAGACATCATAAACTCACTGTGGTACACGGCCTCACCAGTTATATGACATCGTCAATGTGACATTGCACCCTCGTATCTCACATCTGTCTGACTTCTGAAACTGCAGCCTAACCACTCACCTCATTGCTGCACTGTGATATCACAGCCTCATGGTGACATCACAGACACACTGTGAAACCAAAGCCTCATCAGTTGTATCCTACCTAGCCTTACTAGGACACAACAGCCTCACCACAGAGAGCACAGGCTCACAGTGATGTGACAGCCTCAGCAGTGATATCATAGCCTTTGACATCATAAACAGTGACACCACAACCTCACATGTTACATCACTGCCTCACTGTGGCATCAATATTCACACAGATATCATATCCTCACAGTGACCTCACAGCCTCACTGTGACCTCACAGTCTTACCTGTGACATCAGAGACTCCCCTGTCTCATCGTAGCCTCATGCTAAAATGAGCTTTGCCACAGACTTCACATTTCCACAGTGACCTCACAGCCTCACTGTGACATCATAACTTCTCTGTGACGCCACAGACTTTAGTGATATCAAAGCTTCACCGTGAAATCACAGACTCATTGTAGCATTATAGCATCGTTTCTGCTATCCCAGCCTCACTGTGACATCACAGCCTCACCACTGACACAACAGCCTCACTGTGACATAACAGGTTATCCCCTACAATCATTGCATCATTGATACATGGACATCCTGCCTTGCCTCGCTGTGATACCACAGCCTCATCACTGACATCTCAGTCTCACGGTCACATGAGAGCCTCAACAGTGACATCACAGTCACTCCAGTATCATCCCATCCTCACAGTAATATCATAGACTTTCCTCTGACATCACAGCCTCAGCGTGACTTCATAGCCTCACAATCGAGGTCCTAACCTCACTATGAAATCCGAGTCTCACCCATGATGTCACAGTCACACTGACATCTCATAGAAACATCACTGACATCAAAGCCTCACTGTGACATCACAACTTAACAGTGACTGACATCTGCCCACTGACACCAGAGACTCACTTGTTACATCATAGCCTCATTGTGACATCAGTCTTGCCACTGACATCACAGCCTCACTGTCACATTACAGTTTCCAGAGTGATCTTACCTCATGGTGTTATGACAGCCCACAGTGATATGCAACTTTAACAGTGACATCACAGACTTACCAGTGACAGAAATGCCTTAGCTATGACATCAGTGTATACACTGACATTAGTCAGAAAACTGGCCACATCATGGCCACACCAGTGACAACACAGCCTTTGACATCGCATCCTTACCAGAGTCACTGTTATGTCATAGGTTTACCACAGACATCATAGCCTCACCAGTGACATCATAGACTCATTATGACTTCTTTCTCACTACTGACATTCTAGGCTTATTTTGACATCACACCTTCAACATTAACCACACAGCGTCATTGTAACATCAGACTCACTACTAACATCACACTGTGCCATCAAAACCTCTCCAGTGACAACCCAACATCAATTTGTCATGAGTCTCACCATTACATCATAGACACAGTATGTCATCACAGCCTCACTGTGACCTTAAAACCTGACTGCCATCATAGACTCACTGTGATATCAGAAACTCACTGTGATGTCAGCCTTGCCATTGACATAATAGCCTCATAGTGACATCACATACACACTTCTGACATAGCCTCATTATGACATCACAGCCTCAATGTGACTTCACAGCATCACCACTGACATCATAGCCTCACTGTGACATCAGCCTTGCCGCCTACATCACAGCCTTTACTATGACATCATCATCGCCCTGTGACATCACATTTTCACCACGGTTGTCTTGACCTCACTGTGAAATCCATGCATCACCCCTGATGTCACAGATTCAATGACATGTCACAGAATGAGCCCTGACATCAGAGCCTCACTGTGACATGAAAGCCTCCCAATGACCTTACAGCCTGCTCTCTGACACCACCTGATCCCCTGCTATATCGTGACATCATTGTGAATACACATACCTCTGACATAGCCTCATTGTGACATCACAGCCTCCATATGACATCATAGCATCACCACTGACATCATAGCCTCACTGTGACATGAACCTTGCCACTGACATCACAGTCTTTCTGTGAAGTCACAGCCCAAATCATGACATCACCATATCATGTGACATCACAGGCTCACGGTGACACCACAGACACATGGTGACATCAAAGTCTCACTGTGGCATCACAGTCTCACCAGTGACATGCCAGCCTCACTGTGACATCCTATCTTCATCACTCACATCAGCCTCATTCTGATATTACAGCCTGACTACTGAAATCACATCCTCATTCTCATGTCATTGTCTCACTCCAATGACATCACAGCCTCACTGTGACATAACGGCATAACTGTTGACTACCCAGCCTCAATGGGACAACACAGAATCATCACTGATATCATAGCCTCACTGTGACATCAATCTTGCCACTGACATCACAGTCTCTGTGAACTCACAGCCTCCACTGTGACAGTACCAAGTCCCAGTGACATCACAGCTCACTTTCATACCAGAGATACACAATGTCATAAAGCCTCATTGTGACATCACAGCCTCATGATGACATCATAGCTATACTGTGACATCACAGCCTGACCCTGGTATCCTGCCTAGTCCTAGGACACCACAACCTCAGCGCAGTTAGCACAAGCTCACAGTGACATGATAGCCTCAGCAGTTTCATCATAGCCTTTGACATCATAAACAGTGACATCACAGCCACACTGTGCCAGCAGATCCTCAATGTAACATCACAGCCTTACCACTCATATGCCAGGCTCACAGTGACACCCCAGCATCTCCTCTGACATCACAGACATTTTGACGTCACCACTGACATCCTAATATCACTGTGAAATCCAAGGAGCACTGATGTCATAGCTTCACAGACATCTCATAGAATCAGCTTTGACATCAGAGCCTCACTGCAACATCAGAACCTCACAGCCTGACCACTGACACCAAAAGGCTCACCTGATACATCATAGCCTCATTGTGACATCAGTCTTGCCACTGCCACCACAGACTCACTGTGATATCACCTCTTCCAGAGTGCTATCACCAGGATCACTATCATGTAATAGATTCACCACTGACATCATAGCCTTACCAGTGACATCATAGACTCAATATGATCTTTCTCACTAATGACATTCCAGCTTTACTGTGACATCACATATTCACATATTCAGTGACATCAGCCTCATTGTGACATCAGTCTCACCACTAACATAACAACCTCACTGTGCCATCCAAATCTGTCCAGTGAAATCTCAACATCACTGTGTCATCAGAAACTCACTGTAACATCATAGCCACACTGTGTACTCACAGCCTCACTGTGACATGACAGCCTCACCACTAATATGTCAGGTACACTGTAATATTACAGCCTCATCAGTAACATCACAGCCTAATGGTGACATCATAAAGTCGCTGTGGCATCACAGCCTCAACCATAATATCCCAGGCTTATTGTGAAATCTCAGCCTCATCACTGATATCAGCCTCACTTCTTTTTTTTTTTTTTAAACTTTTTTTTTTTATTTATTCAACTGTGCGCATGTGCGTGTGTATGTGCGCGCGCGTGTGTGTGTCTGTGTGTGTGTGTGTGTGTATGTGTAGAATCACGGACGAATTCGCGAACCACCATGGACGCCTCCACCTCCTTCTGCCCAGGGATTCACAGGCTCCGCCCTACCAGGACCGGAAACGCAGGCCGCCCCCGCTTCCGCCTGGCGTCTATATGTGGGATCTGGGATCCGAACTCAGGACTTTCTGCCTGCAAGGCGGAGGCTTAACCCCTGAGCCACCTCTCCAGCCCCCAGCCTCACTTCTGACATCACAGCCTAACCATTGAAATCACAGCTGAACGATGATGTCACATCCTGAAGGTAACATCACTGCCAAACAATGACCTCATAGACTCTCCTCTGACATCACAGCCTCAGTGTGACTGTACAGCCTCACCAATTACATTCTAACCTCACTGTCAAATCCATGCATCACCACCAAAATCACAGCCTCATGGACATCTCATAGAATCTGGCATCAGAGACTCAGTCCTACATCAAAGCTTCACAGTGACCTCACAGCCTGCCCACTAACACCACAGGCTCAACTGTTACATCAGATATTCATGTGTCATCAGTCTTGCCACTGACAATACAGCCTCACTGTGGTCACAGCTTCCAGAGTGATGTCATCTCACAGTGACATGACATATAACCTTCACAGTAACATTACAGCCTCACTGAGATATAATGACCTCAACTGTGATAGCACAACCTCACCCATGACATCTGATTCACCACTGATATTAGTCAGAACACTGATATCACTGCCACACCAGTGACAAAATAGCCTTTGACATCAATGTCTCAGCAGGTATCACTGTCATGTAATAGGTTCACCTCTGACATTATAGCCTCACCAGTGATATCATAGAACCACCATGACATATTTATCACCACTGACATTCCAGCCTTATTGTGATATTTCATCATCATCAGTTACATCACAGCCTCATTGTGACATAAAGCTTCACCTCTGACCTCATAGCCTCACTGTAACATCCTGTTTGACACAATAAACTCACTGTGACATTAGAGCCTCACCAGAGTTGATAAAGCCTCACCAAGGACATAGCTTCCCTGTGAAAGTACAGTCACTACTACATCACAACCTCACAGTGACATCACAACATCACTCTGATATCACAGCCTCACCACTAGTTTCCTACCTAGGCTTACTAGGACACCACAGCCTCACCACAATTAGCACAGTCTCACAGTGACATGAAAACCTCACCAGTGAGCTCATAGCCTTTGATATAATAAACAGTGTCACCACAGCCTCACATGTTACATTACTGCCTCATTGTGGCATCAAACTTCTCACTGATATCACACCCTTACATTGACCTCACAGCCTTACTGTGACCTCACAGTCTAATATGTTACATAACATAATCACTTCTTACATTATTGCCTCATGGTGAAATCTCCTTTGAAATTGACATCATATCTTCCATAGTGACCTTACAGCCTCACTGTGACATCACATCTTCACGGTAATATCACAGCCTCACTGTGGCATTATAGTCTCATTTCTGACATCACAAACACAATGACATAACAGGCTAACCTCAGAAATCATAGGATCAGTGACATCATGGACATCCTGCCTAGCCTTGCTATGACACCATAGCCTCATCAGTGATATCTCAGGCTCACGGTCTCATAAGAACCTCAACAGTGACACCACACCCTCACTAGTAACATCCCAGCTTCATCAGCCTAACTGTGATGTTATTGTCTATCACCACTGACATAGCAGCCTCACTATGATATCATAACCTCATGGTAACATTACCACCTCACAGTGACATCACAGCCTCTATGCTGACATTACAGCCTCAGTGTGACTGCACAGCCTCACCACTGACATCCTAATTTCACTGGGAAATCCAAGCATCACCCCTGATGTCACAGCCTCACTGACATCTCATAGAATCAGCCCTGACATCAGAGCCTCACTGCGACATCACACTCTCACAGTGTCCTCACAGACTTTCCATTAACACCACAGGCTCACCTTTTAAATCATAGCCTCATTGTGTCATCACAAACTCACTGTGACATCAGCCTTGCCACTAACAATATAGCTTCATGATGACATCACAAACATACCTCAGACATAGCCTCACTGTGACATCACAGACTCAAAGTGACTTCACAGCATTACCACTGACATCATAGCCTCACTTTGACGTCAGCCTTGCTACTGACACCACAGTCTCATTGTGAACTCACAGCCTCCACCATGATATACCAACTTCCTGTGAAGTCACAGGTTCACGGTGTCAACATAATCACACAGTGATACCAAAGCCTCACTGTGGCATCACAGCCTCACCAGTGACATGCCAGACTCACTGTGATATCATATCCTCATCACACACAGCCTCATTCTGATATTACAGCTGAACCACTGAAATCACATCCTCATTGTGATGTCATAGTCTCACTACACTGACATCACAGCCTCACTGTGATATCATGGCATGACTGGTGACAAAACATTATCGCTGTCACATCACAGCCTCCCTATGACATCACAGGCTCATCTCTGAAACCACAGCCTCACTGTGATATCATGGCATGACTGGTGACAAAACATTATCACTGTCACATCACAGCCTCCCTATGATATCACAGGCTCACCTCTGAAACCATTGCCCATCTGTAGCATCACTGCAAATCTGATGTTATAGCCTCTCTATAACACAACCTCACTATGACATCATAGGCTCACCTCTGAAATCATAGCCTCAATGAAATATCACACCCTCATTACTGACATCCTACCTAGCCTCACTATGACATCAGAGCCTCATCACTGACCTCACAGCGTCACTGAAACATGACCACTTCCCTGTGAAACCACAGTTTCGCTGTTGACATAACAACCTCACTGTGACATCACAACTTCCCGTGACATCACAGTGATATCATAGTATCATTGTGACATCACAGCCATATCGTGCCATGAAAGTATTACTGTGACATAAAGCACCACCTGACATCATAAGCTGACTGTTAGTGACATCACAGCCTCACAGCAACCTCACAGCCTGCCCACTGAAACAACAAGTTCATCTGTTACATCTAGAGCCTCATTGTGGCATCAGTCCTACTACTGATATGACAGCCTCACTGTGACATCATAGTCATAGCATGCTGTCAAAGCATCATTGTCACATAAAGCTTCACGTTTGACATCTTAGCCTGTTTTGATATCACTGCCTTAGTCTGATGCAATAATCTCACTGTGATATTAAAGTCTCACCAGTGACAATACAGCCTCACTAATGACATAGTCTCTCTATGAAAACACAGTCACTATTGACATCACAATCTCACTGTGATATCTCAACCTCACTGTGCAAGCACATCCTCACTGTGACATCACAGATTCCCTAATGGTATCCTATCTAGCCTTCCTATTTCACCACTAACTCACCACAGATAGCACAGACTCACAGTGATGTAGCAGCCTCAGAAGTGACATCATAGCCCTTGATATTATAAACAGTAACACCACAACTTCACATGCTACATCACTCTCTCACTGTGACATCATTCTTACCACAGTTATTGCAGCCACACTCTGACTTCATCACCTCACTGTGACCTCACAATCTAACCTGCTACATCATAGACTCGCTTGCTACATTATAGCTTCGTGGTGAAGTCAGCCTTGCCACTGATGTCACATCTTCTACAATGACCTCACAGCCTCACTGTGACATCAAAACCTCTCAGTGATGTCACTGCCTCACAATGACATCACAGCCTCACCACTGACATCACAGCCTTACTGTGACATAACAGGCTATCTTCTGAAATAATATCATTAGTGGCACACAAACATCCTACCTTGTCTCGCTGTGATACGATAGCCTCATCACTCACATCTCACACTCACGGTCACTTGACAACATCAACAGTGGCACCACTGCCTCGCTGTGGCATCACAGCCTTACCAGTAATATCCCAGCCCCACTGTGACATCTCAGCCTCTGTGATATCTTATCCTTATCACTGACATCACCTTAACTTATGAAATCTCAGTCTAAACATTGAAATATCACCCAATCTGTGATGTCATAGTCTATCATCACTGACATCACAACCTCACTGTGACATCACAACCTAAAAGTGACATAACAGCCACACTGTGCCAGCACAGCCTCACTGTGATATCACAACCTTGGTAACATCTCAGCCTCACAGTGACATCACAGAATCTCCTCTGACATCACAGCTTCAGTGTGACTGCACAGCCTCATCACTGACATCCAAACCTCACCGTGAAATCCAAGCATCACCTTTGATGTCACAGCTTGAGTAACGTCATAGAATCAACCATCACAGCCTCACAATAAAACCTGCCCATTGTCACCACAGACTCACCTGTTACATCGTAGCCTCATTGTGACATCAGTCTTGCCACTGATATCACAGTCTCACTGTGATATTAACAGCTTCACCAGTGACACCACAGCCTCATGGTGATATCATAATTTCACTGTGACATCACAGCCTCACCAATTATATCGCATCATCAATGCGACATCTCAGCCTCATCTCTGACATGGCTCTTCTGAAATTATGTGACATCTCAGCCTCATCTCTGACATCTCAGCCTCATCTCTGAATGTCTCAGTTCTGAAATTACAGCCTAACTGCTAGTCTCACAGTCGCACTGAAATCCCAGCCTCATGGTGACATCACATCCTCAGTGTGACATCACAGACTCTCTGTGTCATCACAGCCTCAATGTAACCTCACAGATTCATGGTGATATCACAGCCTCACTGTACATCTCAGCCTCACAGAGACATCACAGCTTCTTCTCTTACATACAACCTCTGAGTGTCTCCGGAACCTCACCACTCAGGTTCTAACCTCACTGTGAAATTCAAGCATTACCCCTGATGTCACAACCTCACCAACATCTCATAGAATCAGCTCTGACATCAGAGTCTCAATGCAACATCCAGCCTCACAGTGACCTCACAACCTGCCCACTGACACCACAGGGTCACCTGTTACATCATAGCCTCATTGTGACATCAGTCATGCCCCTGATCTCACAGCCTTACTGTGACATTTTCACCTGACAGTGCCATCACAGGCTCACTGTGACATCACATCAACTCACCATGACAAATGCCTTGCCACTGACATAATAGCCTCATGGTGACATCATATTCGTAGCCTCAATGACATAGCCTCACTGTGATGTCACAGTCACAATGTGACATCACAGCATCAACACTGACATCATAGCCTCACTGTGACATCAGTCTTGCTACCAACATACAAACCTGACTGCGAACTTTCAGCCTCCTCCGGGATGTCAAGTCCCTCTGACACCTGTTACATCATAGCCTCATTGTGACATCAGTCTTGCTACTGACATCACACCCTGAATGTGACATCACATCTTACAGGGTGATATCAACTCATGGTGACATGACAGCCCACAGTAACATAAAATCCTCATGGTGATATCACAGCCTCACTGTGACATCACAGCATCATCACTGACATCATAGCCTCACTGCAATTTCATCCTTGCCACTGAGAATAAAGTCTCACTGTGATATCACTAACTCCCTGTGACATCACAGTCTCATGGAGTCACCACAGCCACACGGTGACATCAAAGCCTCATGGTGGCATCACAGCTTCACCAGTGACATGCCAGCCTCACTGTGACATCATACCATTATCACTCACATCACTCACATCATCCTCATTTTGATATCACAGCCTAACTACTGAAATCACATCCTCCACTGACATTACGGCCTCACTGTGATATCACAGCCTCACCTCTGAGGTAATAGCCTGACTGTACCATGACAGCTACACTATGACATCACAGACTAACCTCTGAAATCATTGCCCAACTGTGACATCACAGCACCTACTCTGATGATATAGCCTCGCTGTTTCATCACAGCCTCATTATGACATCACACGCTCACCACTGAAATCATAACCTATGTGCAACATCACACCCTCATCATTAACATCCTACCTAGCCTCACTGTGGCACTATAGCTTCACCACTTACCTCACTGGCTCACTGTGACTCCACTATTGACACCACAACCTCTCTGTGACATCAGAAGTTCCCCAATGATATCACAACCTCACAGTGACATCACAGTGTCATTATCACATCACAGCCATGCCATGAAATCATAGGATATATGACATAAGACTTCACCTCTGATATCATAGCCTCACTGTGACATCGTGGCCTCAGTTTGACACAGTAAACTCACTGTGACATTAGAGCCTCACTAGTGACAATACAGCCTCACCAATGACATAGTCTCTCTGTGAAAGCACAGTCACTACTTATATCACAATCTTACTGTGACTTCACAGCCTCACTGTGACACACAGCCCCAACACTGTTAGGAAAGGCTCACCCTTGTATCACAGCCTCACCAGTGACCTCATAGGCTCATGGTGACATCATAACCTCACTGTGGCATCACAGCAACACAAGTTTTATCACATCATCAATGCAACATCTTAGCCTCATCTCTCGTATCAGTGTCACTTCTGTGATCACAGCATAACCACTGAACTCACAGCTGTACTGTGACATACAAGATTACTGTGATATCACAGCCTCACTGTGACATCACAGCCTCATGTTGACATCACATCCACACTGTGACATCACAGCCTCACCACTGTTTTCCTACCTAGACTTACTAGGACACCACAGCCTCACCACAGTTAGTATAGTCACACAGTGATAGGACAGTCTCAGCTATGATATCATAGCCTTTGACATAGTGACACCACAGCCTCATGTATTACATCACTGCCTCATTATGAAACCAAACTTCCCACAGATATCACAACCTCACCGTGCTCTCACAGCCTCACTGTAACCTCACAGTCTAACCTGTTATATCATAGCCACATGATGAAATCAGCCCAGCCACTGATATCACAACTTCCAGAGTGACTTCACAGCCTCACTGCAACATCACAGCCCCACAGTGAACTTAAAGCTTCCCACAGACACCATAGGCTCACCTGTTACATCATAGATTCCTTGTGACATCAGTCTTTCCACGGGCATCACAGCCTCACTGTCACATCACAGATTCCAGAATGATATCACCTCATGATGACATGAAAGCCCCTAGAGACATATAACCTTCACAGTGACATCACAGCCTCAGTGTGACACTACACCTTCACCAGTGACAACACAGCCTTACCTGTGACATCAGCATCACCACTGACATTAGTCAAAACACTGACATCATTGCCACACTGTTGACAACACAGCCTTTAACATCACAGCCTCACCAGTGTCACTGTCATGTAATAGGTTCACCACTGACATCATAGCCTCACCAGTGATATCATAGAATCACTGACATCTTTCTCACCACTGACATTCCAGCCTTATTCTGACATCACACCTTCAACAGTGACATCACAGCTTCATTGTGACATCAGTGTCACCACTAACATCCCAGCCTCACTGTGCCATCAAAATGGCTCCAGTGACATCACAACCTCACTGTGTCATCACTGTTTTGACTAAAGTCAGTGGCGATGCTGATGTCACAGGTGGGGCTGTGAGACTAATATGAGAGATGAGGCTGAGATGTATGACGATGTGATATAACTGGTGAGGTTGTGATGCCACAGTGAGGTTATGATATCCCTATGAGGCTGTGGTGTCATTGGTGAAGCTGTAATATAGTGGTTTACATGTTATATCAGTGGTGAGGTTGTAATGTCCCAGCGAGGC
This sequence comes from Typhlomys cinereus, assembly GCA_023101885.1. Taxonomy (NCBI): domain Eukaryota; kingdom Metazoa; phylum Chordata; class Mammalia; order Rodentia; family Platacanthomyidae; genus Typhlomys; species Typhlomys cinereus. The sequence continues at coordinate 2,515,405 of JALPQD010000250.1, read as the reverse complement.
TGTGCAAGCAGTGTGGCTATTAAGTCACAGTGAGGTTGTAAGGCCAGTAGTGACTGTGCACACACAGGGAGACTATGTCATTGCTGAGGCTCTATTTTTACTGGTGAGGATCTAATGTCACAGTGAGTTTATTGTATCAAACTGAGGCAGTGAAATCACAGTGAGTATATGATGTCAGAGATGAATATTTATGTGACATTGATGCTTTGACTGCACAGTATGGCTGTGTTGTCACTGTGAGGGTGAGATGTCATTAGAGAAGTTGTGATGTCATAGTGAGGTTGTAATGTCATTGTTAAGGCTGTCTTATGACCATGAGCCTGAGATGTGAGTGATGAGACTGTGATGTCATAGCGAGACAAGGCAGGATATCCATGGTGGCACTGATAATCTGATTTCAGAGGTTAGCCTCTTATATCACAGTAAGGTTGTGATATCACAGTAAGTATTTGATGTCAGAAATGAGGCAATAATACCACAGTGAGCCTATAATATCAATGTGAAGCTGTGATATCACTATGATGCTGTGAGATCACAGAGAGGTTGTGATGTCACAGTGAAGAGGTGAGATCACAGAGGAATATGTGATATCAGTGGCAAAGCTGATTTCCCCATGAGGCTGTGAAGTAACAGGTGAGTCTATGATGTAACAGGTTAGACTGTAAGGTCACATTGAAGCTGTGAGGTCACTGCGAGGCTGTGATGTAAGTGGAGAGGCTGTGATATCACGGTGAGCCTGTCATATCACTGGTGAGGCTATGATGTCAGAGATTAATGTTCACATGACAGTGATGTTTGATTTTCTTAGTATGGTTGTAATGTCACTGTGAAATTGTGATGTCACTGAGTAAGTTGTGATGTTACAATGAGTTTGTGATTTCACAGTTAGGCTGTTAGGAAACAGTGTGGCTATGATGTCACAGTGAGACTAATGAAACCGTGATGGTGTGATGTCACTGGAGAGGTTTGGATGGCACTGTGGGGATGTGATGTTGGTAGTAAAACTGATGTCATGGGAAGGTTGTGATGTTACTGGTGAAGGTGTGATTTCACAATGAGGCTGGAATGTCAGTGGTGAGAAAGTTGTCATATTGAGTTTATGATGTCATTGGTCTGGCTCGATGTCAGCATTGATCCTATTACATGACAGTGACCCTGGTGAGGCTGTGATGTCAAAGGTTGTATAGTCACTGGTGTGGCATTGATGTCAGTATTCTGGCGAATGTCAGTGGCAACAATCATGTCATAGGTGAGGCTGTGTTGTCACTGGTGAGGTCGTGATATCACACTGAGTCTATATGTCACTGTGAAGTTTTTATGTCATTGTGGGCTGTCATGTTACCGTGAGGTGATATTGCTGTGGAAACTGTGATGTCATAGTGACGCTGTGATGTAAGAGGCAAGACTGATGTCATAATGAGACTATGATGGAACAGGTAAGCCTGTTGTGTCAGTGGGCAGGCTGTGAGGTCCCTATGAAACTGTAGTGTCGCATTGAGGCTCTGATGTTAGGGACAATCTATGAGATGTTACTGAAGCTGTGATGTTAGGGCTGATGCTTGGATTTCAGAATAAGGTTAGGATGTCAGTGGTGAGGCTGAGCAGTCATACTGAGTCTGTGATGTCAGAAGTGAGGCTGATGTCAATAATGAGGCTGAGATGTCACACTGAGGCTGGGATGTTACTGGTGAGGCTGTGATGCCACTGTGAGGCTGTTTTGTTACTGTTGGGGCTATCATGTATCCATGAGCCTGAGTTGTCAGTGATAAGGCTGTGGTGTCATTGCAAGGCTAGGCAGGATGACCGTGATGTCACTGATACTATAATTTCAGAGGTTAGCTTGTTATTTCACAAAGAGGCTGTGATATCAAAGGACAGGTTGTGATTTCACAGTGAGGCTGTGATGTCAGAAATGATGCTATAATGCCAGAGTTGTGATGTCACTATGAGGTTCTGACATCACAGAGAGTTTGTGATGTCACAGTGAGGCTATGTCAGAGGTGTGTACGTGATGCCACCATGAGCATATTATGTCAGTGGCAAGGGAGATGTCACAGTGATTTTGTGATGTCACAATAGGGCTCTGATGATACAGTAATGTGACGTTATTGGAGAGATTTTGATGGCACAGTGAGGATATGATATTACTGCTGAGGCTGATGTCATAATGAGGCTGTGATGTCACTGGTGAGGCTCTGATGGCAGTGGTGAGCCTATTACCTGACAATGACTCTGGTGAGTCTGTGATGTCATAGGCTGCTTTGTCACTGGTGTGTCAGTGATGTCAATGCTCTCACTGAAACACTGATGTTGCAGATGAGGCTGTGCGCCCACTGATGAGATTGTGATTTCACCATGTGATGTCATCATGTGTAATCATGTGCCCGTGATGTCACAGGGAGTTGTTGATGTCACAGTGGAAGCTGTTAGGTCTCAATGAGACTGCAATATCAATGGCAAGGGTGAGATCCCAGTGAGGCTATGTCAGTGATGATGCTTTGAAGCGACATTGAGGCTGTGATGTCACAGTGAGGTTATATCAGAGGTGTGTATATGATGTCACCATGAATCTATTATGCCAGTGGTAAGACTGATGTCACAGTGAGGCTGTGATGGCACTGTCAAATTGTAATGTCACAGTGAGCCTGTGAGGACCCGGTGAGGCTGTGACGTCACAGTGAGGCTCTGATGACACAGTGACATGGTGATGTCACTGGAGAGGTTTTGATGGCACATACAGGTTGTGATTTTAGTCAAGATTCTGATATCACCATGAGGCTGTGATGTCACAATAAGTCAGGAATGTCAATGGTGAGAAAGATGTCATAGTGAGTCTATGATGTCACTGGTTGTTGCTGAATCCGCACCAGTACAGCCAATGAAAGAAGGGGGAATTTGGCATGGGCTCCATGGGCTTGAGGTGAGGGGGTGAACAGGCACATGGTCACCACTAAGACCCTGGGAATCAGGCAGGAAGCAGCTTGCTGCAGGCACACTATTGATTGGCCTAGTATAAACACAAACTCCAGTAAACCTAGCCTCTAACAATTCCTGCCATCGTGTGTCCAGATTATGCAATTCTTCCATCATTTCTGCCACTGTAATGGCTCCAGGCTCCCCCCGGGAGTGGTCATGACCCATGGCAGGTTGTTTCCAGTTTGCTGACATTTTCCATTGTCTTTCTATCTCTTCTCTCTATGAATTTTTCCTTTCTCGTTGCTTGATAAGGTTTTGGAAAGCAATTAATTCTTCCTCAGTTGAGGATCCTTGAAGGCTTGCCATGATGCTGAGAAGGATGGCAACAAAGGGGTCAGGAGGCACATGGCCTTCATGGACTTCTCTCTCACAGGCCAGGAAGAGCACTCCCATCCAAGTCTGTGGGTCCCAGACATTTTCTGGGGAAATCCAAGAAGCTAAGTTATAGCTTCCCCCCAAAAGTCTTCTAAGACCTTTGGTTTCAATTTGATCCTAGTAAGACTAGTAGAGCCTTAAGGGCAGTCAGCTGTGGTGTCTTCTGATGGGGTGGTAAATTACCCATTATGGAGCAGAGATGATGAGAAGAATAGAAAAGGTTTAAGAGCACAGAAAATAAAAAGCTATGACTCAAACTAAGGTGAACCAAGTTTTCAACACCTCCTAAAGGGGTAACCAATCCAAGGAGAGACTAGTGGAGAACATATGTAGATGTGTTTTGGATCGAAGTATCCTGTACTTAATGAGGGACTTCAGGCGTTCATTTCTCCCCTGGGCCATATACCCCTAGGTCAGGATTGACAAGCTGATAGCTCTTTCTCAATTCCGTAGATGGATGTTTTTAGTTGGTGGAGTGATTTGTTATGTCACTGTGAGGATGTGACATCACAGATAAGTTGAGACATCAGAGTGAGGCTGTGAAGTCACTGTGAAGGTGTGATATCTGTGGGAAGATTGATGTGCCAATGAGGCAGTGATGTAACATGAGGCTGAGGTGTCACTGTTTATGATGTCAAAGACTGTCACTACTGAGGTTGTCCCATCGCTGTGAGCCTGTGTTATCTGGAGTGAGGCTGTATTGTCACAGACATTTTCTGGGTAAATGTAGGTAGGATATCAGTGTTGAGACTGTGAGTCACAGCGAGGTTGTGATGTCACAATGAGGTTGTTATGTTAGTAGTGACTGTGCTTTCTCAGGGAGACTATTCAATTGGTTAGGCTGAATTTTCACTGGTAGGGCTCTAATGTCACAGAGAGTTTATTGTGTCAACCTGCGGCTGTGATGTCACAGTAAAGCTGTGATGTCACAATGAGGCTGTGATGTCACAATGAGGCTGTGATGTCACAGTGAGGCTGTGATGTCACAATGAGGCTGTGATGTCACAGTGCAGCTGCGAAGTCAGTGGTTAGACGGTAATTTCAGAAGTGAGACTTATGTGAGAGATGAGGATGAGATGTCGCATTGAGGCTTTGATTTCAGAGTTGAGCCTGTGATGCCATAGGGAGGCTGTCATGTAACTCTGAGGTTATAACATCAGAGTTAGGGCTGTGATGTCACAATTGGGCAATGATTTCAGAGGTGAGCCAGTGATGTTATAGTGAAGCGGTCATGACACGGTGAGACTATAAATTCAGAGGTGGTGGTCTGTGTTGCCATCAGTGATACCATGATATCACAGTAACCCTGTGATATGAGTGGTCAAGACTATGACATAACAGCCAGGATGTAATTTCAGTGGTTAGGCTGTGATGGCACAGTGAGTCTGTGATGTCAGAAATGAGGCTAATATGCCACAGTGAAGGTGTGATGTCATTATTAGGTTGTGAAATCACAGAGAGGTTATGATGTCACAATAAGCTTTGACTGTGGAAGATATGATGTCAGTGATAAGGCTGACTTCACCATGAGGTTATGATGTAACAGGTGACTCTATGTTTTAACAGGATAGACTGTGTTGTCACAGTAAGCCTGTGAAGTTACTGTGAGGCTGTGAGATCTGTGGGAAGACTGAAGGCACAATGAGTCAGTGAGGTAACATGTGAGGCTGTGGTGTCACTGTTTATGATTTGAAAGACTATGTTGTCACTGCTGAGGTTGTCATGTCAATGTGAGGCTATGCTAAATGTGGTAAGGCTGTGATTTCATAGAAATGCTAGGTAGGATACCAATAATGAAGCTGTGATGTCACAGTGTGGCTGTGATGTCACCATGAGGCTGTGATCTCACAGTAAGGCTGTGCTGTCACAGTGAGGCTGCAACAGTGTAACTGTGAGGTCAGTGGTAAGGCTGTGATTTCAGAAGTGAAATTGATATGAAAAATGTGGCTGAGATGTTACATTGATGAAGTGATATAACTGGTGATGATGTGATGCCACAGTGAGGTTATGATGTAATTATGAAGCTGTGGTGTCACTGGTGAGGAAGTAATATCACAGTTAGGACTACTATATCAGTTGTGAGATAATGATATCACAGTGTATGTGTGTTGGCGCAGTGTGACTGTAATGTCACAGTGAGGCTGTTATGTCAATAGTGACTGTGCTTTCTCAGGGAGTCAATAATGCCGGTGGTGAACCCATTACATGACAGTGACCTTGGTGAAACTGTGATGTCAAAGGCTGTGTTGTCTCTGATGTGGTATTGATGTCAGTTTTCTGACTAATGTCAGTGGCAATGCTTATGTCACAGGTGATGCTGTGCTGTCACTGGTGAGGCCCTGATGAGACAGTGAGGCTATGATGGCACTATGAAGGTTGTACATCACTTTGGGCTCTCATGTCACCGTGAGGTGATTTCTCTCTGGAAGCTGTGATGTCACAGTGAGGCTGTAATATCAGTGGCAAGTCTGATGTTACAACGAAACTACAATGTAGTAGGTGAGCCTGTGGTGTCAGTGGGCAGGCTATGAGGTCACTGTGAGGCTGTGATGTCCAGTGAGGCTCTAATATCAGGGCTGATTCTATGAGATGTCAGTGAGGCTGTGACATCAGGGGTGATTCTTGGATTTCACAGTGAGGTTAGAACCTCGATTGTGAGGCTGCACAGTCACACGAAGAATGTGATGTCAGAGGAGAGGCTATGATGTCACTGTAAGATGGATATGTTACTGTGAGGTTATGATATCAGTGGATGCTGCAACATCATTGGTGATAGACAATGATATCACAGTTTGGTTGAGATTTCAGTGGTTAGGCTGTGATGTCATAAGTGAGGCTGACAACAGTGATGAAACTGTGATGCCACAGGGATGCTGTGGGGTCACTGTTGAGGCTGTCACGTGACCATGAGTCTGAGATGTCAGCGACGAGTCTGTGGTGTCATAGCAACTCTAGGCAGGATGTCCTTGGAGTCACTGATGCTATAATTTCAGTGAGGCTGTGATGTCACTATGAGGCTGTGACATCACAGAGAGGTTGTGATGTCACAGTAAGGCTGTGAGTTTACTGTGGAAGATGTAATGTTAGTGGCAAGGCTGATTTCACAATGATGCTATGATGTAACAGGATGTAACAGGTTAGAGTGTAAGGTCTCAGGCTGTGATGTAATAGTAAAGCTGTGATGTCATAGTTAGGCTGTGATGTAACAATGCAGCTGTGATGTAACAATGCAGCTGTGATGTCTGTGGTTAGACTGTGATTTCAGAAGTGAGACTTATGTGGTAGATGAGCATGAGATGTCGCATTGAGGCTTTGATTTCAGAGGTGAGCTTGTGATGTCATAGGAAGGCTGTCATGAAACCCTGAGGTTATAACATCAGAGTTTAGGTTGTGATATCATAATTGGGCAATGATTTCAGAGGTGAGCCAGTGATGTTATAGTGAAGCTGTCATGACACAGTGAGTCTATAAATTCAGAGGTGAGGGTGTGATATAACAGTGGGTCTATGTTGTCACCAGTGATGCCGTGATATCACAGTGAGCCTGTGATGTGAGTGGCCGAGACTATGACATAACAGCCAGTATGTAATTTCAGTGGTTAGGCTGTGATGGCACAGTGAGTCTGTGATGTCAGAAATGAGACTAATATGCCAGAACGAGGCTCTAATATCACAGTGAAGGTGTGATGTCATTATGAGGTTATGAAATCACAGAGGTTGTGATGTCACAGTGAGGCAGGGAGGTCACTGTGGAAGATGTGATGTCTGTGGTAAGACTGATTTCACCATGAGGCTATGATGTAACAGGTGAGTCTATGATGTAATGGGTTAGACTGTGAGGTCACAGCGATACTGTGACATCATAGTGAAGCTGTGATATCTTGGGAAGATTGATGTCACAATGAGGCAGCGATATAACATGTGGTGTTACTGTTTATGATTTCAAAGGCTGTCATTGCTGAGGCTGTCATGTCACGTGACACTTTTCTATCTGTGGTGAGGCTGTGGTGTCATGGTAAGGCTAATTAGGATACCAGGGGTGAAGCTGTTGTGACACAATGTGGCTATGAACCACTATGAGGCTGTGATGTCACAGTGAGTTTGTGTCACAGTGCACTCGTGAAGTCAGTGGTTTGTCTATGATTTAAGAACTGAGACTGATGTGAGACATGAGACTGAGATATCTCATTGGTGCTTTGATATAACTGGTAAGGCTGTGATTCTATATTGAGGCTCTGTTAACACAGTGTGACTGTGATGTCACAGTGAGATTATGATGTCAGTAGTGACTGTGCTTCCACAGGGAGACTATGTCATTGGTGAGGCTGTATTGTGACTTGTGAGGCTGCAATGTCACAGTAAGTTTATTGTGTCAAACTCAGGATGTGAAGTCACAGTGAGACTATGATATCAGAAGTGAAGCTTTATGTCACAGTGATGCTTTGATGGCACAGTATGGCTGTGATGTCACAATGAGGCTGTGATGTCACAGTGAGATTGTGAAGGCAATAGTGATACTGTGGTGTCACAGAGAGGTGGTCCTATTTCTGTGAGTCCATGAGGTCATTGATGAGGCTGCAGTTCCAGACTGAGACTATGGTATTATAGGGAGTCTGTCATGTTTCAGTGAGCCTATGAGGTCAGTTTTGAAACTGCAGTGACATAGTGATGCTAGGACGGATGTCAATGATGAGGTTGTGATGTCTCATCGAGGCTATGATTTCAGAAGTGAGCTTATGATGTTATAGTTAGGCAACATGCCACAGTGAGGCTATAACCTCAGAGGTGAGGCTATAATGTCACAGTAAGGCTGTGTTGTCATCATTGATGCTGTGATATCACAGTAAGGCTGTGATATCACAGTAAGGCTGTGATATCACAGTAAGGCTGTGATGTCAGTGGAGTGAAACTAGTACATCAAAGTGAGGATGTGATTTCAGTGGTTAGGCTGTGATCTCAGAATGAGGCTGATGTGAGTGATGAGATTATAATATCATAGTAAGGCTGGCATATCACAGGTGAGGCTGTAGCTGGCATGCCACAGGTTAGGCTGTGATGCCATTGTTAGGGTTTGATGTCTCTTGTGTCCGTGGTGTCACTGTGAGCCCGTGATGTCACAGTGAAGGTGTGAGACTCTGATGTCAGTGGCAAGGCTTATGACACAGTGAGGCTATGATGACAGTGGTGATGCTGTGATGTCACAGTGAAGCCATGACAGAGGTGTGCATGTGATGTCTCCATTAGGCTATTTTGTCCGTGGCATGGCTGATGTCACAGTGAGTTTGTGTTGTCTCAGTGAGGCTGTGATGGCACTATTAGATTATAATGTCACAGTGAGTCTGTGAGGACAAAGTGTAGCTCTGATGTCACAGTGAGGTTCTGATGACACAGTGATGTTGTGATGTCACTGCAGTGGTTTGCATGGCATAATGAATCTGTGATATTTTTGGTGAGGCTGATATCACAATGAGGCTTTGATGTCACTGATGAAAGTGGGGTGTTGCAATAAGGCTGGAATGTCATAGTGAGTCTATGATATCACTGATAAGACTATGATGTCATTGAATAAACCTATTACATGACAGTGACACTGGTGAGGCTGTGATGTCAAAGGCTGTGTTGTTACTGGTGTGGCACTGATGTCAGTTTTCTGACTAATGTCAGTGATGACGATGATGTCACAAGTGAGACTGTGGCTGTCATGGTGGTGGCTATGATGTCATTGTGAGAGTTGTTTGACATTGTGGGCTGTCATGTCCCCATGAGGTTATATCACTCTGAAAGCTGTGATGTCGCAGTGAGTCTGTGATGTCATGCCATGACTGATGTCACAGTGAGGCTATGATGTAACAGATGATGCTCTGGAGTCAGTGGGAAGGTTGTAAGCACACTGTGAGGCTGCAATGTCTCAGTAAGGCACTGATACTAGAGCTGATTTTGAGATGGCAGTGAGGTGGTGACATCAGGGGTGATGCTTGGATTCACAGTCAATTTAGGACATCAGTGTTGAGGCTATACAGTCACACTGAGGATGTGATGTCAGAGGAGAGCCTGTGATGTCATTGTGAGTTGGTGATGTCACAGTGAACTGTCAGTTCACAGACTGTGATGTCAGAGGCAAGGATGATGTCTCACTGACTTTGTGATGTCACAGTGAGTCTGTGATATCACTGTCAGATAAGTTCACAGTGGTTGTGAGGACACAATGTGGCTATAATGTGATGTGATGTCACTGGAAAGATTTTGATGGCATAGTAGTGAGGGTGATGTCACAATGAGGCTGTGATGTCAAGGATGAAGGAGTGATATTGGAATAAGGCTATAATATCAGAGATGAGAAAGATTTGATAGTGAATCTATGATGTCACTGTGAAGCTATGATGTCAGTGGTGAACCAATTACATGACAGTGACACTGTTGAGGCTGTAATATCAAAGGCTATGTGGATGCTGGTGTGGGAGTGATGTCAGTGTTTTGACTAATCTCTGTGGCACTACTGATGTCACAGGTGAGATTGTGCTGTCACTAATGAGGCTGTGATGACACACTGAGTCTGTAATGTCACTGTGAAGGTTGTATGTCACTATGAGGTGATATCATTTTGGAACCTATGATGTCACAGTGACTTTGTGATGTCAGTCTCAAGGCTGATGTCACAGTGAAGCTGTGATGTAACAGGTGAGCCTGTGGTGTCCATGGGTAGGCAGTGAGGTCACTGTGAGTCTGTGATGTTGCAGTGAGTCTCTGATGTCCAGGCTGATTCTATGAGATGTCAGTGAGGCATTGATGTCAATGATCATGCTTGGATTTCAGTGAGGTTAGGACATCAGTGTGAGGCTCTGCAGTCATACTGAGGCTGTCATGTCAGAGGAGAGGCTGTGATGTCACTGTGAGGTTGTGATGTTACCGTGAGGTTGTGATATCAGTGGTGATAGGTTATGACATCATAATTTGGCAAGACTGATGCCACAATGAGGTTATGATATAATAAGTGAGCCTGTGGAGCCAGTGGGCAGGCTGTGAGGTCACTGTGAGGCTAAGATATCAAAGTGAGGCTATGATGTCAGAGATGATGATTTATATTGGAGTGATGCTTGTATGGCACAGCATGGCTGTGATGTGACAATGAGTCTGTAAAATCACTGTGAGGTTGTGATATCACTGGGGATATTGTGATATCACAGTGAGGTTGTGTTGTCATCAGCAACACTATGGTGTTACTGGGAGACTCATGTTTCAGTGAATCTATGAAGTCAATGGTGAGGCTGTGGTGCCTTAGTGAGCCTAGATAGGATGTCAGTGATGAGGGTTTGATGTCACATTGAGGCTATGATTTCAGAGGTGAGCCTGTAATATCAGAGTGCGGCTGTGAGGAAACAGTGAGGCTATAACCTCAGAGTTGACGCTGTGAGGCTATAACCTCAGAGTTGATGCTGTGATGTCACACTTGGCCAATGATTTCAGAGGTGAGCCTGTGATGTCATGTGAAGCTGTGATGCCACAGTAAGGCTGAGAATTCAGTGAAGGGAAACAATGAAATCACAGTGAAGATGTTATTTCAGTGGTTAGGCTGTGATATCAGAATGAGACTGATGTGAGTGATGATGATATGATGTCACAGTGAGGCTGGCATATCACTGGTAATGCTGTGATGCAACTATGAAGCTTTGATGTCACCAGATGGCTGTGGTTTCACAGTGAGTCCATGTTGTCACAGGGAGTTTTGATGTCATGGTGGTGGCTGTGAGTTCACAGTGAGACTTTGATGTCAGAAATGAGGTTATAATGTCACAGTGAGGCTGGGATATCACTGTGAAGCTGTGATGTCATGTGATGTGTGGCTGTGACATCACAGAGAGGTCATGCTGTCACGGTGAGGCTGTGAGGTCACTGTGGAAGATGTGATATCAAGCTGATTTCACAATGAAGCTATAATGTAACAGGTGAGTCTAAGAGTAACAAGTTAGCCTGTCATGTCACAGTGAAACTGTGAGGTCACTGTGAGGCTGTGATATCTGTAGGAAGATTGATGTCATAATGAGGCAGCGATGTAACAAGTAAGGCTGTGTTTTCATTGTTTATCATGTCAAAGGTTATGATGTCACTGCTGAGGCTGTCACATCACTTTGAGCCTGTGTAACTGTGATGAGTCTGAGATGTCCTAGCAAAGATAGGTGGGATACCAATGGTGAGGCTCTGATGTCACCATGAAGTTGTGATGTCACAGTGAGGCTATGATGTCACAGTGAAGCTGTGACATCAGGTTTTAGGCTGTGATTTCAGAAGTGAGACTGATGTAACAAATGAGTTTGAGATGTCACATTGACAATGGGATATAATTGGTGAGGCTGTGATGTCACAGTGAGATTATGATATCAACATGAGGCTGTGGAGTCCCTGGTGAGCCTGTAATATCAACGTGAAACTGTGCTATCAGTAGGGTGATGTCACAGTGAGGCTGTTATGGCACAGTGTGGTTGTGATATCACAGTAAGGTTGTGATGTCACAGTGAAGTTGTGATGTCAGTAGTGACTGTGCTTTCACAGGGAGACTATGTCATTTGTGAAGCTGTATTGACACTAGTAAGGCTCTAATGTCACAGTGAGTGTATTGTGTCAAATTCAGGGTGCGATGTCACAGTGAGGCTATGATATTAGAAGTGAAGCTATATGTCACAGTGATGCTTTAAAGCACAATAAGGCTGTGATGTCACAATGAGGCTGTGATGTCACTATGAGGTTGTGATGTCATTGGGAAAATTGCAAAGTCACAGTGAGTTTGTGATGTGAAGAGCAACACCATGGAAGAGCAGAGAGACTGTCATGTTTCAGTGAGCCTATGAGGTCAATAGAGACACTGTGATGTCACAGAGAGGCTGTCAGTGAGCTGGTGAGGTCAGTGGTGAGGCTATGGTGTCATAGTGAGGCTAGGTAGAATGTCAGTGAGAAGGGTGTGATATGGTATTGAGGCTATGATTTCAGAGGTGATCCTAGGATGTCATAGTGAGGCTGTGAGGAAACAGTGAAGCTATAATGTTAGAATCGATGCTGTAATGTCACTGTTGTGCAATGATTTCAGAGATGATCCTGTGATGTCATAGTGAAGCTGTCATGTCACAGTGAGGCTATAACCACAGAGGTGAGAGTGTGATGTCACAATGAGGATTTGTTGTCACCAGTGATGCCATAATATCACAGTGAGTCTAGGATTTTAGTAGTGTATGACTATGACATCACAGTGAGGATGTGATTTCAGTGGTTAGGCTATGATGTTAGAATGAGTGTGATAAGGTGTGAGTGATAAGGGTATGATGTCATAGTGAGACTGACAGGTCACTGGTGAGTCTGTGATGTCACTCTGTGGTGTGGTGACATCATGATCCTGTGATATCTCAGGAGGATATTGATGTCATAGTGGAGGCAGTGAGGTTACAGTGAAACTTTGATATCAGTGGCCAGTCTTATGTCACAGTGAGACTGTGATGTCAGTGGTGATGCTGTGATGTCACATGGAGACTGTGATGTCATAGTGAGGCTATATCAGAGGTGAAACTTTATGTCACAGTGATGTTTGATGGCACAGTATGGCTGTGATATCACAATGAGGCTATTATGTCACTGAGTTTGTGATGTCACTGGGAAATCTTTTGTCACCATGAGTTCGTGATGTCACAGGGAGTTGGTGACATCAAGATGGAGGCTGTAAAACTGCAAAAGGAAATTAACAAACCATAATCCAGAACTTCAGAGACTCTATATCAACCACCTAGAACTAGGCCAGCCTAATCTCTCCCCATTCTGAAGCTCAGGGAAATTTGGGGAAGAGGGGGTGGTAAGATTGTAAGAGCACAAGGATGGGAGGAACAATGATATGCAAGATACTCCACACAAGTTAGGGCCAAAGCAATCATAATCGGACTTTGGATACCCTGAACAATGTCCAACACCCTATTGACCCCACAAACTAGCATTTGCTAAAAGCACCAAGATCCTTGGAGGCAAGGGATTGACAGCCACAGTAATGTTCCTATGCTTAAGGGGAACACAGGAAGGGGTTCAGGGAAATGCAACTGGGTCCTTAGGCTATGATGTTAGAATGAGGCTGGTGTGAGTGATAAGGGTATGATGTCATAGTGAGGCTGACATGTCACTGGTGAGTCTGTGATATCACTGTGTGGTGTGGTGTGGAGAGGAGGGCCCAGAGGAGAGTCTGGCATGCACATTAAAGGATTCTCCGGGGATTGGGGGGGAAGCACTGATGGATGGGGAGGGAGGGGTAAGGGAAGGGGGAGCAGGAGGGGCAGGGGGAGGAGGAGGGAGGGAGAGAATTGGTGTACCTATTAAGTTTGTATGAGTGGAAATAAAAAAATCCTAGTTAACAAAATGGAGGCTGAGAGATCACAGTGAGGCTGTATGTCATTTTGGGCTGTCACATCACTGTGAGGTAATATCACTCCAAAAGCTGTGATATCACAGTGAGGCTGTGATGTCAGTGCCATGACTAGTGCCACAATGAGGCTATGTCACAATGAGCCTAGAATGTCAGTCGTGATAAAGATGTCATAGTGAGACTATTATGTCATTGGTTGTTGCTGAATCCCCTCGAGAACAGCTGGGGAAAGGAGGTGGAATTCAGCAAGGTCCGCATGGCCTGTAGGCAAGGGGGTGATTAGGTGTGGGGTCAACACCCAGACAGCAGGAGTCAGGATAGAAGTAGCAGGCAGAATAATGCCGCACTCACTAGTGAGTGGCCTGTTACTAACACCAACTCCAGTAAACCTGGCCTCTAACAATTCCTGCCATCGTGGATCCAGGCTATTCAATTCTTCCATCATTTCTATCACTGCCACCACTCCATGCTGCTCCCAGGAGTAACCCCAACCCATGGAAGGAGGTTTCCACTTTGCTAACATTTTCCATTGTCTTTCTCTCTTCTCTCTGTGAATTTATCCTTTCCTGTTGCTTAATAAGGATTTGAAAAGCAATTAGTCACTTCCTCAGTGGAAGATCCTTTAAGGCTTGCTTTGATGCCCAGGATGATGTGAACGAAATGGGTGGGAGGCATATGGTCTTCCTGGACTTCCCTCTTACGGGATAGGAAGAGCACACCCATCCAAGTCTGTGGGTCCCAGACATTTTCTAGGGAAATCCAAGGAGCTAAGATTAAAACTTCCTCCCAAAAATCATCTAAGTCTTTGGGTTGAACTTTGAATCTACATAAGTCACTGTCACTGGTGAGGTTCTAATGTCACAGTGAGTTTATTGTGTCAAACTGAGACTGTGATGTCAGAGGTGAAGCTTTATGTCACAATGATGCTTTCATGGAATTGTATGGCTGTAATGTCACTGTGCTGTTGGGATATCATTGGGGAAGTTGTGATGTCAATAGTGACAGTGTGGTGACACAGGGAGGTTTTCATTTTTCAGTGAGCTTGTGAAGTTAGTGGTGAGGCTAGGGTGTCATAGTGAGGCTGCGTAGGATTTCAGTGATGAGGGTGTGATGTGACATTGAGGCTATGATTTCAGAGGTGAGCCTGTGATGTTATAGAGAGGCAGTGATGTCACAGTAAGCTATGACAATAGAGGTGAGGCTGTGAGGTCACAGTGAGGCTGGTTTGTCACTAGTGATGCTGTGATATCACAATAGGGCTGTGGTATAAGTGAAGTGAGACTAAGACATCATAGTGAGGATGTGATTTCAGAATGAGGCTGATGTGAGTGAGGAAGGTATAATGTCACAATGAGGCTGGCATGTCACTGGTGAGGCTTTGATGCCACTGTGAGGCTTTGATATCACCATGGGGCTTTGGTGTCACCATGAGCCCATGATGTCACAGGGAGTTGGTGATGTCACGGTAGAGACTGTGAGGTCACAGTGAGTCTGATGTCAGTGGCAAAGCTGATGTCACAATGAGGCTACGATGTCAATATTTATGCTGTGATGTCACAGTGAGGCAGTGGTGTCACAATGCGGCTGCTAGGTCAGTGGTTAGGGTGTGATTTCAGAAGTCAGATTGATTTGAGAGATAAGCCTGAGATGTTGCATTCATGATGTGATATACCTGGTGAGGCTGTGATGCCACAGTGAGGTTATGATGTCACCATGAGGCTGTGATGTAACAGTGATGATATGTTGGCACATTGTGGCTGTGTCAAGTGAGTTTGTGATGTCAATATTGAATGTGATTTCACAGGGAGAGTATGTCATGGGTGAGGTTGTATTTTTCACAGGTGAGACTCATGTCACAGAGAGTTTATTGGGTCAAATTGTGGTTGTGATGTCACAGTGAGGCTATGATGAGTAGATGTGAAGCTTTATGAGGTTGTGATGTCACTGGGGAATTTGCGAAGACACAATGAGATTGTGATATCAGAAGAGAGGCTGTGATGTCACTGTAAAGTTGTGATATCAATAGAAATTGTGGTGTCACAGGGAGGCTGTTATGTTTCAATGAGCCTGAGCTGCAGAGGCAAGCCCAGAGTACTTTTGGAGATTCCAGAATCATGGGGTGTATGCTGAGGACAGTTGCAAGTGGAAATTCAGCGTGGTTCAGAGGAACTCTTCTTTAACAGCCTTGAGCTGCAAATAGGGATTGGGAATACCTAGAATCTTGAGCCACCTTGATATGTGATGAGCAACAGATGATGGCTCTTAATTTAAATGTTTTCTTATTGTGTCAAAATGCATCTGTTTTAGTGTTTTATCTATTTTAAAGTATTTATTTTGATTTAATATGCTCTTAAGGTTAAAAACCTTTGAATTTTTAAAATGTTGGAACTGAAGTTTTAATGAGAGAACATTTTAAATTTGTCTTGAAATGTATTTATATTTTTAAAATAACTTTTAATATCTGTGGGGCAAGGATTGAAGCTTACTGTTTAAAAGTGCTATGTTTTTGTGTCAAGTTGACAAGGGTGGAATGTCACAGTTGTCGACTTGACAGTTGAAGGTTTGAGTTCTGGACACATTTGTAGGGAATTAGTGGTTGAGTTAGGCCCAGAGCAAACCTGCAGGACATTGTCTAATTGATGGGGAATGCCCAGGTTATGATGAGTGGGATTATTCCCTGGAATAAATCACGAAGATCTGTTTGAGAGAGTTGGCATCCTTCTGTCCAGACATGCTGGTCTAGCAAGTAAAGACTGTCCCTCTCTCAGCTATTACATAGAAATGGGGTGGCTAGTTTCCTCAGCCCTGGTGTTGGTGCATGATCACCCATCAAGCTAGAATAAGAACTGTACCCAGGAATTTTAAGAGAGAATAAATCCTCATTTCCTTAAGCTGTTTGATGGTCATTTATCAGCAACCGTGCAGGTGAACTGCAACAGTGAGATGAACACTGTGAGCTCTCTAAGACCACTATGAGCTCCCTATGAACAGTATTAAACATGACTACTTTGAGCCCCTATGAAAAATGAGCTATCCATGGACACTGTGAGCTCTCGAAGGCCATTATGAGCTATCTATGACCACTGCAAACTATGATGAGATCTGCATGGCCACTGTTAACTATGACTACTATGGAGATCTCTATGACCACTATGAGGTATAAGCACTATGAGCTCTCTGTGACATCTGTGACATCTCTGAGACTGTGTCCTCTCTATGACTACTTTTAGCTCTCTATTACCAGTATGAGTAATGACCACTGTTACCTCACTAAGACTAGTATGAGTTATAACCACTGTAAGCTCTCTATGACCACTATTAGCGATAAGCACTGTGAGCTTACTATGAATATTATTAATTGTCTATGGTCACTGTGAGGTATGACCACTGTGAGATCGCTATGATCACTATGAGCTATGACCTCTGTGATCTCTCTATAACCAACCTGAGATTTCTATGACCACTATGAGCTATCTATGAACACTGTGAGCTCTCTTTGAACAGTATGAGCTTTATAGGACCACTGGGCAAATGTCATGATGACTGTGAGCTCTCAATTACCACTATAAGCTCTTTGTGACCACTGTCATATTTCTATCAAAAAAGTAAGCTCTGCATGACCACTGTGTTCTCTAACGGAACACTGTCAGCTTTCTATGAAAACTGTAAGCTCTCTATGACCATTATGAGCTATGACAACTGTAAGCCCTCTAAGGTCTATGAACACTGTGAGCTGTGACCTCGATGAATTCCATATGACTACTGTGAGTTATGACCACTATGAGCTGTCTGTTACTACTGTGAGCTCTCCGTGACAACTGTGTGCTCTCTATCACCACTGTGAGTTCTCTGTGACCATAATGAGTTATGACCATTGTGAGCTTTCTATGACCACTATGAGCTATGATCACTACCTCTGTATGAATAATGTGAGCTCTCTATGACTACTGTGAGCTATGACAAGTATTTGCTCTGTGTGACCACAATGAGATATGGACAATATGAGTTCTTTATGACCACTGTGAAATCTCTCACGGCTGTGATTTCTCTATGACCACTTTGAGCTCTTTATGTCTGCTATGAGGTATAACGACTATGAGCTCTCTACAGCCACTATGAGATATGATCACTGTGAGCTTTTTGTGAGCAGTATGAGAAATGATCTCTGAGCCTTCTCTATGAGCACAGTCAGTTTTCTATGACAACTATGAGTTAGGACCTCTGTAAGTTCTCCAGGACCATTATGAACTATGACCACTATGTCCACTATTACCTCTCTATGACCATTATTTTTCATGACTACTGAGGTATCTATGACCACTGTGAGTCATCTATGCCCACTGTGAACTTTTTATGGCTATTAAGAGTTCTCTATGAACACTGGGATCCATCGCTCTATGACTACTATGATCTATGATCACCATGAGCTTTCTATAACCACTGTGAGCTCTTCATAACAACTGTGAGCTCTTGATGACCACTTTGAGTGCTCAATGGCATATATGAGCTATTTCTCTGTGAACTTTCTATGATCACTACAAGCTATTACCACAGTAACCTCTCTATGGCCACAAGAGATTTTTATCACCACTACGTTGAACTCTCTATGACCATCATGAGGTCTCAAAAACTACTGTGACCTCTCTATGACCACTTTGAGCTCTCTATGATCACTGTGAGATCTCTATGACCACTATAAGGTATGACTACTGTTAACTCTGATTTTCCATTATGAGCTCTGTATGACAACTGGGAGCTATAACCACTGTGAGTTCAATATGACCACTATGAGCTATGACCACTGTGTCCTTTCTTTGAACAACTTTGAAGTTTTTATGTCCACTGTGAGTTCTGTATAACCATTGTTGCTATGAAATATATGACATAAGACCATTGTGAGCTTTCTATGACCACTATGAGCTATGACCACTGTGAACTCTCAATGAGCACTCTGAGTTCTCTATGACCTCTATGAGCTATGATAACTGTGAGCACTCTGTCACCAATATGAGCTATGACACTGTGACCTCTCAATGAGCACTATGATTTATGATCACTGTGAGCTCTCTATGACCACTATGAGCTCCCTATGATCATTATGAACTATGTATGACCATTATGAGGCTTTATGACAACTACAAACTATGACCACTGTGAGCTCTCTACAATTACTAAGAGGTATGAGCACCGTGAGCTTTCTATGACCACTATGCTATGACCACGGTGGGCTCTCCATGGCCACAATGAGCTCTCTATGACCACTATGAGCTCTCTATGACCTCTGTTAGTTATGACAACTATGAGCTCTCTACGACTCTTATGTGTCAATGACCACTGTGACTTCTCTATGTCCACTTTAAGATCTCTATGACCACTGAAAGCTCTTTATGACCACTTTGACCATTTATGACTATTATTAACTCTGAAAATGACAATTACTATGAAGTATGACCACTATGAACTCCCTATAGTCTCTATTAGCTCTATATAAAAGCTGTGACCTTTCTATGACCCCTCTGAGTTCTCTATGACCACTGACCACTATGATCTCTCTATCACTACAGTGAGCTCCTATGACCAGTGAACTATGAACACTGTAAGCTCTCTATGACCACTATGAGCTATGACCACTGTGAACTCTGTGTGAACACTATGAGTTCTCCATGACTACTATGAGCTAAGACCACGATGAGCTCCCTATGACTTCTGTGAGCTATGAAAACTATGTGTTCTCTATGAGAACTATGAGCTCATATGACCACTGTGACATCTCTGTAACAACTTTGAGCTCTGTATGACCACTGTGAGCTGTCTATGACCACTGAGCACTATGACCTATGACCCCTGTGAGCTCTCTATGACCACTTTGAGCTTTGTATGACCAATATGATATATAACAACTATGAGCTCTATATGACCATTATGATGTAGGACCATGAAGACTTCTATGACCACTGTGATCTATGACTACTGTGATTTTTCTATGAGCTCTGTATGAACAATAGAAGTTATGATCACTGTGAGCTCTCTCAGAGCACTATGAGCTATGAACACTGTGAACTTTCTATGGCCACTGAAACCTGTGTATGACCACTATGATCTTTGACCACTGTGAGTTTTTTATGGTCTCTATGAGCTATCTATAACTATTGTGACCTCTCTGTGACTACTTTGAACTCTCTATGACCACTGTGATTTCTCTACTAGTACTGTAAGATCTTTATAACCACTGTGAGCTCTCTATGAGCCCTATGACCTATGTCCGCTACAAGCTATGATGGCTGTGAACACTCTATGACCACTCTGAGCTCTGACCACTATAAGCTTTCTTACCACTCTGAGATCTCTAAAACAAGTATGGCCTATCACCACTGTGAAATTTCTATGACCCATATGAAGTATGATCACTCTTAGCTCCCTATGACCACTATAAACTCTCTATAACCACTATGAGCAATAGGTAGTATAGGCTCTCTATGACCTCTGTGAGATATGACAACAATGAACTCTCTATGATAACAGTGAGCTCTCTATGACCCTTGCAATCTCTCTATGAGAACTTTGAGTTCTCTATGTCCACTGTGAGTTCTCCATGACACCTGTGAGCTCTCTGTGATCACTATGAGCTGTGAGCACTATGAACTGTCTATGACCACTGTGAGTTATGATTACTGCGAGTTTTCTATAACCAGTGGGAGCTCTCGAAGTCCACTATGAGCTCTCTATGATCACTGTTACTTTTCCATGAACATTCTGAGCTCTCTATGATAACTGGGACCTCTCTATGAGCACTGTGACCTATGACCACTATGAGCTCTCTGTAAAAATAGTGAACTCTATGATCATTATGACCTAAGACCACTCTGAGATCTCTATGATAACTATGCAGTATGGCCACTGTACACTCTATGTGAACATTATGAGCTCTTATGACCAGTATGACCTATGACCACTATGAGGTCTCTATGACCAAAATGATGTATGACCATAGTTAGCTCTCTACGGCCACTATGAACTCTCTATGACCAACAGCAATGAGCAGTTTAGGCTTTCTATGTCCTTTGTGAGCTAGGACAACTGGGAAATATCTATGACAACCATGATCTCTCTATGACACTTTGAACTCTCTATAACCACTGTGAGTTCTCCATGACCCCTGTGACCTCTCTATGACAAGTATGAGTTCACTATGACCACTATGAGATATTAGCACTGTGAGCTGTCTATTGACCACTGTGAGCTATGACTACTGTGAGTTTTCGATGACCAAGGTGAGCTCTCTCTGTCCACTGTGAGCTCTTTATGATCACTGTTACTTCTCCATGACCACTTTGAGCTCTCTATGATCATTTTGAGCTCTCGACAACCACTATGAGCTATGAGCACTGTGAGCTCTCTATGACCACAGTGAACTATTATGACTGTGAGCTCTCTATGACAACTATACTATAAGAACACTATGAACCTCTCTATGAGCACTATGAGCTTTGACCACTGTAAGCTCTTTATGACCACTATCAACTCTGTGTGACCATTATGAGGTGTGACCATTAAAGCACTCTAAGATTATTGTGATATCTGAAATCTGTGGGCCCTTTTTGACTTTGAATTATGATCACCAAGGGCTCTCTATGACTACTGTGAGATATGACCACTGTGAACTGTCTATGACCATTATGAGCTATGACCACTAGGAGCACTCTGTGACAACTATGAGCTCCCTATGACCACTATAAGCCATAACCACTGTGAGATTTCTCTGATGACTATGAGTTATGACCACTGTGTGCTGTCTATGGCCACTAGGAGCTATGACCACAATGAGCTCTCTATGACTTCTGTGAGCTATGAACAGTTTAAGCTCTCTGTGACTACTATGAGCTCTCTATATCCATTATGAGCTGTGACAACTGGGAGCTCTCTACGACAACTGTGACCTATGATCACTGTGAGCATTTAATGAGTGTTCATACAGAGGTCACAGTAGTCATAACTGACAGGGGACATAGAGAACTCACAGTGGTCATAGAGAACTCATAGAGGTCATAGTTCACAGTGGTCACAGACAGCTCATAATGAATAAAGAGATCACACTGTGGTCATAACTCATACTGGTCATAGAATGCTCAATGTTGTCAAAGAGTAGTCACCATGGTCATAGTTCATAGTAGACATAGAGAGACCAGACGAATAATGACTATTGTGAAGACTCTAAGCTATGAGCTATCAACACTGTGAGCTCTCTATGACCATGTGATCCCTTTAGTTCCATGATGAGCTGTGACCAATGTGAGTTTTGTATTATCACTATGAGCTCTCTATGAACTTTCTATAACCACTATGAGCAATAGGCCCTGCTCCTTGTTTTCCTATAAATACTCATGTATGCTATAATATGGGCTATGACTACTGTGTGCTCTCTACAACCACTATTAGCTATGACAACTATGATTTATCTATGACCCCTGCGCTATTACCACTGTGCACTATCGATGACCCCTTAGAGCAATATGAGCTCTCAGTGACCTCTTTGAGCTATGAGTACTATGCATTTTCTGTGACAATTATGAGCACTCTATGATCACTCTGAATTCTGAATGACTACAGTGAGTTATGACCACTGTGTGATCTGTATGACCACTGTGAGCTATGATGACTGTGGGCTCTTATTGTCTGAGATCTCTATGACCAATATGATCTATGACAACTGTCAGCACTCTATGACCACTATGAGCTCTCTATGACCATTGTGAATTATGACCAGCAGCGGCCTCTATAGTAACTATGAGCTATGACCACTGTGAGCTCTCTATGGCCACTATGTCTATGACCACTGAGAACTCTATTTGAGCACTATTGTGGGTGCTGTCAGGCCCAAAGCCTGCTCTCTAGATGATACATTAGCATCTGAAATGGGCTGTCAATAGGGGAGGTTGAGTTTTCCTCTTGCCTGAAAGATAATGGCACACCTAATTCCTTTCCTCGGAAGTAGATTTTACCTCCAATCTGTTTTGGATCGCTTTTGTTTCTCTAGAAACTGGCTGGATTTTTCTTCCCCCAACAGTTCCTCCCTGCTTATCTGAGATATGCTAATGCATGGTCTAGGTAATTCTGTTTTGAGGCATACATTGTCCATTCCCTTCTAGAAACAAGGTGTCATGCCTGTTTACCTGGTAACATTACGTCTGGTCCCACAGCAAGTAGATGTCACTCCTGCCTTTTCTTTGCTAACTGGAATGTATACATTTTACATAATCCTGTAAAGAATTTGGTCCTGCTCTTCTTTGATGTTTTCCTAAATTTGGCCCTGCTCCTTGTTTTCCTATAAATACTTATGTATGCTATAATAAAGTTGGCTTGAATGATTGAGGATATCCTAGGCTTCCTCTGACCCGATGCCTGATCAATTTCTAACACTCACACTTCTATTTCTTGCATATAATTCTGGGTTTATGCTGGTTCGTAGACCCAGACAAATGGTGCCCAAGCATGGGGCTCAGAATTACAGGGGTACCAACAAGTTAAGGAACCTTTGATGTGGCCATGGCATATAAGGTTTTTTGTTGTTTTAAAGTATAAGAGATTGTTATGCCAAAGGATTTAATCAGAGGTAAAAACCATGGGACAGGCACATGAAAACATAATGTTAAAACCACAAAAATTAAAAGAAGTGAGGAACAATTGGCCAGATTTGTAGATTTAGTTGCAAATTTGCATCTTTCTTTTACTGAAGAGAGTGTAAATCCCAGAATTTGGTTTCATACAGGTCAGAGAAAAATAAGAGGACAAGACCATGTTCTTCCTGATATTTCTAAATTTTAGAAAAAACTAAAGATTGATATAAATCCAAGTATTCTAGAATTAAATCAAATGTTTTTGAAATCCATAAAAACCTTTCAAAACCGCTGCTTTTACAGGCTTTGACAGGAGGATCTCAGTTTGGGAATCAATAATGCAAAATATGTGGCCTTTGAAGACACAAGTGATAATTTGGGGGATGCTAACAGATTTTTGGAAAAAGAAAAATTAGAAAAATATATTCATCTATTAAATATAAAGTTTTTTAAATAGTAATTTGCTTTTCATACAAAATTTTAAATTTTAATCTGCTTTAAATGTTTTCCATAATTAAACTAATCTCCTGGAGTTCACTAATATGAAATTATATTTTCAATAATAAGGTTTTCATAAATATTGATCTGCTTTTGATAATGTTTTCAAAGGTAATTTTAAGGCTATTGCCAATAAATTGTATGTTATTAATGTGTATGCCTATATGTTCTGTGTTTTTATGTTGTGTGTCTTGTGTTTCAACATAAAAAAATTTATGGCTACTTCAATTTTTTTATTCATGTTGTGCACTAGTAGTAAAATTTTGGCATCCCATTTTTAATACATGTATTAAAAATAAGAACAAATAATTTTAATAACATCTAAGGCCTTACATTTTAAGTCTAACATAACTGTTTTTCTGATAGATTATGTTTTCTTTCATGAAAAATTATCTTCCTTGGTTTTGATCTTTAATAGGATTACAAATGAAAATGTCATTGTATTCTTAAAGGTTTTCCCATGTGTTACCAAAATAACAAAGCTATGATAATATTGCTTGTTTGAACTTGCTCACTCCTCTAATATCTTTCATAGAATTTTGTCCCATCAAATCTAGCAATCAAGAAAATATAATTGTCTTCTAAAAGTTTCATTGGAACTTCTTCACTCTCCTTCTGGTAAAATATAAGATATAATTGTATCTGAATGTTTATATTGTCAAAAAAAGGTGGTTATCTAAAACAAACACAGGTATTCTCCTATGACCATGTGCTGCTGTTTATTCCATATTTGATAATGTTCTTATCTCTACAAAACTTAAAGAACTTTTACTAATTTATGTTATAGCTATACATTTGGCTCTAAAAGATATTAAACTAAAGTTCATGTATTTAAAGATATAAATTTTGTGGTTACTTAATGCTAAAGTAAATAAGTAAATTAAAAGCTACAATGTCTTAAATTTTAAGGTATTCGTTTGTAAATGACTATATATTGTCTACACAATTGCCTAAAAATCCCAAATCTTTATTTCTTTTAAAGAAAAAGTTTATGGTATATTAAAAATTAAAAGAGGGGGAAAGGACTTCCTCAGATACACCTCATTTAATTCTTTCCTCCATTTTATACACTTTAAATTTTTTTAAAAAAGAAATATAGTTAAAGATGGCTTTATAGTGGCAAAACACCTTTGATGTACTCATGTTCTAATCAGACTTAGGGCTCTGGTGGAGTCGCGGGTATCTTTGTATTTCTCCATCAACAGGTGGATTCCTAAACATTTACTTTGCCTGATGGAAAATCATGGAGAGTCTCCCTGACAGGATCACTGCTTTCATGCTATAGGAAAAAAGGAGTTGTCATTGATACAGAACAACTCAAGTAGCCAGATCCTGATATAGAGTTAATTCAACACTCTGATATATAAAGAAGACAGACTAGTCCAAGAGTCACAACAATCAGTGACTTCTTTACTATTATTGTGCTGCTCTATTCTTCATCATTCTACGCTTAAGTATTAGACCTTCTTGGATGATCAGTGCCTATACAAAAAATGTTTCCTTCTATGATGGATTCCTGACCTGTTTGTAATGACTGTGAGAGCCTTTCACAAACTGGACTTTAAAACCTAACTGCTATTCACCATGTGCTAAATGACTTCATTTTCTATTTAAAATTCACTATTGTGTACTCACCATGTTTTACTTTTGGCAACTAAACATGAATGATTTTCTGTTGACTTTTGCTTAAAATTAATCCCAGCAAATATATCTATTATTTAATTACTAATTGTTCTTCTCCTAAACTTAAAGATAAAGCTGTATAGGTACTGAATTAAAATTTATATTTGAGACTAAATTTAGAGTCATTTAAATAACATGTATAATTTAAAAACTCCAGAAAAGATCTGGTTGGCTTGACACTTGATGCTATGAAAATTGATTTGTTTACCCTTTTTGTAATCTTGGCTTTGTTCAGATTATATAAATAATATTAAAACTAGGTCCATTTTTCATAATAAATAGAGGGAATTTTGGGGGTTGTCAGGCCCAAAGCCTGCTTTCTGGATAATACCTTAGCATCTGAAACAGGCTGTCCAAAGGGGCTCCTTCCCCAGGAGGTTGAGTTTGACTCTGGTCTGCAAGACAATGGCAGGCCTAACTCCTTCCCTTGGAAGCAGAATTTACCTCCAGTCTGTTTTTGGATTGCTTTTATTTCTTTTAGAAACTGGTTGGACTATTCCTTCCCCTGCTTATCTGAGATATGCTAATGCACAGACCAGGTAACTGTTTCGAGGCATACATTGTCTATTCTCTTCTAGCAACAAGGTGCCATGCCCGTTTACCTGGTGACATCATGTCTGGTCCTCACCTTTTTTTTGCTAACTGGAATGTATACATTTTATATAACCCTGTAAAGAATTTGGTCCTGCTCTTCTTTGATGTTTTCCTAAATTTGGCCCTGCTCCTTGATTGTTTGCTATAAATAATAATGTATGCTACAATAAAGTTGCCTTGGATGATGGAGGATATCCGAAGCTTCCTTTGACTCGATGCCTGATCAATTACTACCACTCCCACTTCTGTTTCCTGCATGTAAGTCTGGATTTATGTTGGTTCGTGGGCCCAGATATACTGTGACCACTTTATGACCACTATGAACTAGGACCACTGTAAGCTATCTATTTCTACAATGAGATGTGACCTGTGTGATAACTCTATGGCCACTATGACCTCTCTATGATCACTATAAGCTATCACCACTCTGAGATCTCTGAGATATATGTGACCTATGATGACTATGAGCTCTTTATGACCTCTGTGAGCTGTGAACACTTGAGCTCTCTGTGACCATTTTGAGCTCTTTGTGACCACTATAAGCTATGACAACTGTGAGCTCTCTATGACTACTGTGACTTATTACCAATGTGAGCCTTTTATGGCCAATATGATTATTGACCATTGTGAACATTCTATGCCAAATATAAACTATAAACACTGTGAGCTCTCTCGAACTATTATGAACTATGACCATTGTGATCTCTTTAGTTCCATGATGAGCTATGACCACTGTGAGCTTTCTATGACCACTGTGAGCTCTCTCCCATCACTATGAGCTATGACTATTTTGAGACCTCTAGGATGATTATGAATTCTCTATGACCACTGTGACCTATGACCACTATGAGCCCACAATGAGTTATGACTGCTATGAGCTCTCAATGGTCTCTGTGAGCTATGACCACTATGAGCTCTGTATGAATACTGTGATCAATCTATAACCATTGTGTCCATTCTATGACCACTATGACCTATAACTACTGTGAGCTATGTCCACTATGATCTATGACCACTGGCATCTCTCTTAGAGCACTGTGATTTGTCTATGACAACTAAGATCAAAGACCAGTGTGAGTTCTCTATGTCCACTACAGATCTCTATGACAATTATGAGCTATGGCCATCATGAACTGTAAATGATCTCTGTGAACTATGATCACTGTTAGCTCTCTATGAAAATTGTGATTTCTCCATGACCACTGTGACTTGTTTATGACCACTTGAGTTCTCTATGTGAGCAGTATGTCCTATGACAATGGTGAGCTCTCTATGACTACTATGAGCTCTGACCACTGTGAGCCCTTTATGACTTGTATGAGCAATAACTATTGTGAGCTCTCTATGTCCATTATGAGCTCTCTATGTGCACTGACAGGACTACTGTGAGCTCTTTATGACCCCTGTACTTCTCTATGAGAAATGCAATCTATGAACAATGTTAGCTCTCTAAGACCACTATGAGCTATAACCACTGTGATGTCTTTATGTCCATTATGAACTATGACCACTGTGAGCTCTCAATGCCTACCTTGAGCTCTTTATGACCATTATGAAATATGACCACTGTGAACTCCTTATTTCCTCTAGTATCTATGACTATTGTGAGCTCTCATTGTCCATTATGTGCTTTTATGACCATTGTAAGCTGTGAGCACTGTGAGCTCTCTATGACCACTGAGATATCTATGACTATTGTGGGTTATGACCACTATAAGCTCTCAATGATCTCTATGAGCTATGAGCACTATGAGTGCAATTGTAAGCTCTCTTCAATACTAATATCTGTTAGCACTGTGTGATCTCTGTGACTAATATGGGTTATGAGCACTGTGATTTTTTTGTCAGTTTTGAGCTCTCTATTACAACTGTGAGCTTTTTATTACTTCTATGAGCTATGAACACTATGAGCTCTCAATGCAATTATTTGTTCTCTTTGATCACTGTGATATATGAGGACTATGAGCTCTCTATGTCCACTATGTGCTCCCTGTGAGTTATGATCACTGTGAGCTCTCTATGACCACTGGATGCAATGAACACTAAGTTTTCTCAGTTATGTCTGTGAGCTATCAGCACTGTGTGCACTACATAAAAACTGATTGCTCTTTATAACCATTGTGAGCTCTAAATGTCTGCTGTGTGCTTTGACCACTGTGTGATCTCTGTGACCACTTTGAGCTATGACCACTGTGAGCTCCTTGTGATCCCCATGAGTTATGACAACTGTGAGCTCTCTATGTCCATTTTGAGCTATGTATGGCCCCTGTGAGACATGAACACTGTAAGTTGTCTATGACCAGTATGAGCTATGACCACTATGAGCTCTCTATGAACACTGGGAGCTTTATATGACCACTATGAGTTATGATAGTTATGTGATCTCTGTGACTATATCCATTATAAGCTCTCTATGACCACTATGAGTTATGATGACTATGAACTCCCTAATATCTCCGTGAACTCTGACCACTATTAACTGTCTATTACAACTGTGAGCTCTCTCAGACCACTGTGAACTGTGAATGACCACTTTGACCTCTCTATCACACTTGAGCTCTCTATGACCACTGTGTGCTCTCTATGACCACTGGGAGCTTTCTATGAGCACTATAACCTATGATCAATGTGTGCTCTATATGTGCATTATGAGCTGTGACCACTGTGAGCTCCCTATGACCACTATGATCTAAGACCACTGTTAGCTGTATATCACCAGTATGAGCTATGATAAGTTTGAGCTCTCTATGACAGTTATATGTTCTCTATGACCATGGTGATGTATGACCACTATGAGCTATGACCACAGTGATCTCTCTATGAGCACTATGACCTGTGATCACTGTGACCTATCTAAGACCACTATGAGCTATGAAGACTCTTAGTTCTCACTATAAGCTTTGAGAACTGTAATCTCTCTTTGTTCATTATGATCTCTCTATGTCCAATGTGAGCTATTACCCTTCTGGGCTTTCTATGAACACTATTAGATCTCTATGACCCCTGTAAGCTATGGTCACCATGAGCATTATCTGACCACTATAAGTTATGACCACTGTTAGCATTCTATGACCATGTTGAGCTATGACAACTGTATGATTTCTATGACCACTAAGACCTATGATTATTTTGAGCTCCGTATGTTCTTTGTAAGCTTTAATCACTGCGAGCTCTCTATGACTACTATGATCTATGAGGACTGTGAGCCTCCTATGACCAGCATATATGCTTTCTATGACCACTATGAGTTCTTTATGACCACTATGAGCTTTAAGCACGGTGAGTTCTCTATGTCCTTTATGAGCTCTCTATGGTTATCAATGAGATATGACTACTAGCCCTGTGAGCTATGAACATTGTGACCACTCTATGACCGGTATGAGCTATTCACTGTGATTTCTCTAGGATTACGGTAAGCTATGACAAGTATGAACTCTAAACAATCTTGGTAAGCTATGAGAACTATGTTTTCTGTGACAACTGGGAGCTCTCTATGGCCACAGTGAGCTTTGTTTGAACACCGTGAGCTCTGACCACTATGTGACCTCATGACAACTATTAGCTATGACCACTATGAGCTCTTATTTTCCATTATGATCATTCTATGTCCACTGTGAGCTGTCTATGAGCACAATGATTTATGACATCTATGAGCTCTCTAGGACCATTATAAGTCCTATATGACATTATGAGCTATTATCATTGTGATTTCTCTATAATCATCATGATCTGTGAGCATTGTCATCTCTCTAACACCACTATGAACTATGACTACTTTGAGCTCTCTATGATGATTATGCATTTTCTATAACTTCTGTAAGCTATGACCACTTTGACCTTTGTATGACCACTATGAGTAATGACTACTGTATGCTCTCTATGGCCACTGTAAACTCTCTGACTACTATGAGCTCTTTATGGCCACTGTGAGCTCTGTTTAAGAGCTATGAGCTATGAAAACTGTTAGCTCTTTATGACTAATATGACTATGACCACTGTGAGCTCTCTATGTCTACTATGTATTCTGTATGACCACTGGGGGCTATGATGACTGTTACCTATCTATGACAACTTTGAACTCAGTGTTACCACTGTGTGTTCTCTATAACCATGGAAACTCTCTAGGAACAATAGTATCTATGTCTAGTGTGAGCAATCTATGACCATTGTGAGCTATGACTGCTGTGAGTACTCTATGACCACTGTAAAGTCGCTATGACCACCATGAGCTATGGCCAGTGTGAGCTCTCTATGACCACTATGAGCTATGAACACTGTATGATGTCTATGAACACTATGAGCTATGTATGACCACTATGAGCTATGAACACTGTGAGCTCTCTATGATCATTATGAGTTATGGCCACTAAGAGCTTTCTATGAAAACTGTGAGCCCTCTATATCCACTGTGAGATCTCTATGAGAATTATGACCTATGACCAGTGTGAGTTTTCTAAGAACACTATGACCTCTGACCACTGTGAGCCTTTCATGACCACTGTGAGCTTTGAGCATTGTGAGCTCTCAATGTCAATTATGAGTTTTATATGATCACTGGAAGCTATGACAAATTTGAACCCTCTATGATGATTATGAGTTCTCTCTGATACTAAAAGCTATGACCACTCTGACCTCTCTGTGACCACTATGAGCTATGAATATTGTGAGCTTTCTATGAAAATTATGAATTATGACTATTGTGAGCTCTCTTTGATCACTGTGAGCACTCTATGAGTACTATGATCTATGACCATTATAAGTTCCGTATGACAACTGTAAGCTTCGTATTATCAATATGAGCTCTCTATGACCATTATGAGCTCTGTTTGACAACTATGACCTATGTCTCCTCTGAGCAATTTATGACCACTATTAGTTATGATCACTGTAAATTCTCTAGGTCCACTATGAGCTATGTCCACTGTGAGCCCTCTGTGTCCATTGTGGCCTTTCTTTGACCAATGTGAGCTATGACCACTATGGGCTCTCTTTGACAACTTTAAATCTCTCTATGACCACTGTAACCTTTCTATGATAAGTTTGAGCTCTTCATGACTACTGTGAGCTCTCTATGACCATTGTGAGCTCACTATGACCACACTAAGCTCTCTTAGGATCACTATGTGCTATGATCACTGTGACCTCTTCATGACCACTAAGATCTTTGAACACTGTGATCTCTCTATTTTCATTATGATCTAGGAAAACTGTTAGCTCTCTATTACTACTGTTAACTATGACCACTGTGAGGTTTCTATGACAATTAGGAGTTCTGTATGATTTCTATGAACTGTGTATAATGACTGTGATCTCTCTGACCACTATAAACACTCTATAGCCATAATGAGCTGTGTATAACAAATATGGGCTATGACCACCCTGAGCTCTCTATGATCACTAGGACCTATGACTACTGTGAGCTCTCTATGAGCACTATGAGCCATGACCACTGTAAGCTTTCTGTGTTCTCTAGGAACCATGATGACTGTACCTGTCTATGGCTACTATGACCTCACTATGACCACTATAAGCTATATCTACTATGAGCTCTCTAAGACCTGAGTGAGGTATAGGCTCTTTTTGAGAATTGTGATCTCTCTGTCAGCATTGTAACCTCTTAATTATGCCTGTGATCTCTCTATGATCAGTGTGAGCTGAGACCACTGTGAGTTCTCTATGACCACTATGTTCTATGACCACTCTGAGTTCTCCATGACCACTATATGCTCTCTATGACAACGAGTAGCTGTGACCACTCTAATCTGTTTCACTGACTTTGTGCCTGCTTACCATTGCCCCTAATGGTGTCTGTGGGTCCCTGAGACTGCTACATCTGGCACTCCAAAGCAGGACTTCTATGGGGATCCTTTCCCCCTCATAGCACTAAGTGTTGAGTACTGTGCCCCTTTCGGTGGTTTTTGGTATGTGGCCCCTTTGTGTTTAATGTCCTTTACCTTCATCAGAGGTGAATGAAGGCTTCTTTCATATTCTTTGTCTGTCCACTGCTAGGTAGGTACACATTTTTGTTCTGCTTTGCCTGGCATCTCCACATAAGGGTTGACCACCCAGGAGATGGACTCTAGGAGTGGCCTACCAACCGGCCCTCCTCTTCTGGAGACACCATGTGGGTATAAAGCTATGGCCTAAGAACTAAGGAAGTCCCCCACCAAGCACAAGACATTTGGGTCTGATATATCCCTTGTCTCATCTGTCCCTCTTTAGTCTTGTCTCTGTTCTTTAGAAAAATGTGCAACCTCCCCTCACACTGTAAGGAGCCCCAAATATATGCCTTAAAAGCTCTCCTAGTGACTAAGGCCTTAAAGTTAAGACTGCTGGCCTAGAGGAATTCTGGAATGAGGCCATGGTTTTAGCACCTTGGATCTCCCCAGAGAA